>JAKRGK010000020.1:77127-679177 GCA_022392925.1 Ophiostoma tasmaniense | reverse complement strand
AATTTTTCACTACCTATCGCCCCATTAATTAGTATTAATTTAATTTAATTTTTGGTACTTTTTCCATTAATTGTTTTTTAATTTTTTTTTAATTATTTTCCCAACCCTGGTTCGTACTAACTAAAATGAACTAATTGCTAAAACGGCCAGTACTAAAATCAAAGTAAACTAATAGCCAAATGTCTAGTACTAATTGTAGTCAACTAATATTAATAAACAATACTAGTTTAAGATTTTAACTATAGATCCTTCCGTTGAATATTAACTTTAGTAATAAGAAACTACTCGGTAATATTGATTTGAAGTAATTACGTGTTAAAACTATATAATAATTTTTGTGTAGCATTACTATCTATTACATGGTATAATTATTATTAATCGCTTGATTTTACTATATGAAGTAGTAACCTTTCAGTATAATATCAGAGTGTAGCGCGTTAACTCACTTTTTATATAATATAAGTTTTAAAACCCAATTATTATTTACCATCGACTTACATTAACTATTAACTTAAAGTAGTACCAACTAGCTAAGGTTAGTAATATATTTAGAGTCTCTCAACACGATAAAAATATTAATGAAAAAGTATTAATGCTTATATGTTAAAACGAATGAAAAGAAAACAAGAAAGCGAAACGTCAAGGTACGAAAAAGTAGTGTTTAAATCCGTAGCCTACTATACTATTTAATATCTACTAATTTAATTTAGGGTTAACTACTGTCCTGACTTAGACATGTGCTGTTGGAAAACACTAAAGAGATGGGTTGAGACGGAAACTAGATGCTGTTGCTATAAATAAAGATTTAATAATGTATTATCCGTAGGGTTAGGGAAACTGTTAATGCTAATTAATGAAGTAATTACTCAAGTTATTAATATTAACTAATTATGTTCTTTAAGAAAATTAATTATTTAATTAATCGGATAGCCTACTTAAATTTATTAATACTTATTTTTTAGCATTTGTTATCATTAGTATTGAGTCAGGGCAGGATGCTTCGGCCCTGAAGAAGTTAAAGATTGCTGGCACAGGACGCGTGCGAGGCGCTGGGAGGACTAGTAGTGGAGACGCGACGTGCGAGCGCCAGATCAGTTGTCCTGTGAAGGACGTATAAGGAGGAGTTTGTTTCTACAGTACCATCATAGTTTTAGTTTTTTTTTCCTTCATGCGAATTCATACACATTTTTACTGAACGAAGAAGCCGAGTCCTATATATATATACTACGAAGACACGAATAGGAGTCTAGAAGCATGACGCCCACGAATACTCACGCCTCGCGCCCGATAGACGAGATCCCACCTGATTGAAAGAACAAGAGAATAGGAGCTCAGGCTTTCTGATCGGTTCTTCGCGCGAGCGCCATACTACCTGGTTTGGGTTGTGTGTGTGTTTTCTGCTGCGTGTTCCTTGTCCAGGATGTCCTGCCTATTTCAGTATACTAGCTAATGAGGATACCAACTTATTATTATCCTAACCCTGATTTTTCTTTATAATACATGGTTTTGTTAATCGTTTAGTATACTCTATGACCTGAGTTGGAACTCGTACGTAGAATTCGTAATGTTAATATATAGTTCCGATTTTTTATTACAGTTATACACAAGTATATCAGTAATAATTCTAGATGTTAGTATCGCTATTGTTATTTATATCACGAGCTAGAACTATTATAAGTAGTAGTATTATAAGCAGGGTTAGGAAAACAATTGGAAAACAATTAAAAAACAATTAATGGAAAACATACCAAAAATTAGATTAAATTAATACTAGTTAATCTTTTTTACTAGTTACTAAATTAATTTCTGAAAAGTCGTAATTAAATTAATAGTATACCAATTAATTTGGCAGATAGAAAAAATAATCAAATTAATACTAATTAATATTTTTCAGTAGTTACTAAATTAATTTTTCAAATGTCGTAATTACATTAATACTTGTTAACTTAGTCACCAAAAATAATAATTAAATTAATACTAATTAGTTTTCTTTTTTAGTTACTACATTAATTTTCCAACTCGCGTAATCAAATCAATAGTAATAAATTTGGGTGGCGTGATAAAGTATTAAAACAATACTAAAATTCTTGGCATTAATTGTTTTAGTATTAATTAATTATGCCAACCCTGATCATAAGTATAAAAAATCTTAACGGAATCTTATTAAAATACGTTAGCCAGGCATATTAATTATATCTAAAGTAAATAAAGCTAAGCAGTACTTACTTTAAATTATTCCATCTTTCAATGTCACCTAATTGATTTACTAGTTAATATGCCCATTCAAAACATTTCTTTAATATTAATCAATGCCAATTAGTTAATTAATGAATAGGTTTAAGCAACATAACTAATATTACGTATTTTCTGAACCATGGGCTTTAATAGTGTACAGTGGGTTACCAAATGAAACACTGCTGTTTTTGCACTAAGATAATTCACTTCGTATTTTTTTTCAATTTTAATGTTACCTGTAATTACACATTAATGAATTTTACTATATCTCCAATCGTATTAAGAGACATTGAAATATTAGTGAACAAAACTTTAGAATTGTTTTGTAAGTTTTGGTTATGTTTATGTGGGGTTATTTATATACTTCAATAAAATTAAAATCCTGATTCATTGGTTATTTATATTCTTTTATTTTAAGATTTTTCAACTATTTTCGACAAGACTGTTATACTTCATTTTTTTACTCTATTTCTTGGAATCACAATTGTTTCTATTTTAAATATCTTAGATGAACGACTATATAGATATATTCAATTAAAACCGTTGGCATCGTAGTTTTGATATTAACTTTGTTCTTCATTCTAGTACACTTATATCCTCATTAGCAAAAGGAATACATTACTCTAAATACATGAACAGAGATCGCTAAAGAAAAGGGCCATTCAATGATATCAAATACAATCTATAATAGGTGGAGATAGGTGTGAAATCCTGAAATTAATAAACTCGATTTCGGATTTGGTTTTGGATTTTTGAAAATTAGTGTGTTATATGGTACCCACTGTACACTTTCACATTAATTATACATTAATAAGTTTTTTCGTACGGAAAGATTTGATAGTAACTCAGTCGAATAAATCTTAATAGCACACTAGTAATCCCAAATAATATTTGGATATCTAGTAATGCTATAGCTAATTTATTAAAGAACAATAGCACCAGTTGATTGGTTTTGTTTTTTTACAAGTTGAATTAATTTTACTAAAAGTACTACACTAGAGTCTACCTTTACTAGCCACGATATTCGTACTGGACTGCGGGAAGACTGAAAAAACTCGTATAATGCTATTACTTTAAAAGTCGAAACTATTCGAATGTTTAATTTGTTTTAATGAAATATACTTAACAAAACAAAAACACTTTACAATCGAATGTTGTCTACCATGGCCAGAAATTAATTAGCTAGTGTTGTACCAGTTCTTTGCTAACTTGAGGCTGACTGGTACAATACTAACTCAAACCAATGTTAACTAGTTTGAATTAGTTTAACTTAATAAATAGCACTTTAAGAAGTTGTTTACTGTTGAAAGTAAAAGTAACTGATTTAAACTTAGTTGAGCCTAATTTATTGTAAAAAGATTACTATAAATAAGTATATCTAAGTAGTATGACTACGTAGGACGTACTATAAGGATAGGTACTAATGTAGTACTTGGCAATTATGGTGATTTATTTGAATCTAATCCTGTAATTTTGATCATCAGTTTATTTTAATTAGTACTAAACATTTAGTCAACCATTTACTCTCATCTATTTACTATTGGCTGTTTCTGCAATCAAATAGGTTGAGATAGTACTAGACAGGGTTGGGAAAGTAATTTATTATTACTACACTAAATAGTATATTTATGATAATTGACACTAATAAATAGCTAGTTAGTGTTAATTCGTACCAAGCAATAATTATTTTATATTAATCAAGTTTGACAGTCCACCTGTTAATTAACTAATCAACATGCTCAGCCAAATTGATTAATTAATATTAGTTCTTTTCCCAACCCTGGTACTAGATTCAGCTTTCAGTTTAGTTCTATTTAGCACTGGCTGTTCCTGCAATGGAATATTTTTGTTGAATGGTCAGCTTCTTGTCATTAATTCAGTCTAACTTAGTACTAGCCAAACTAAACTACTTTATTGAAAATTTGTCCAAAGTTAGTTCAGTGTTAATTAGTACCAATTAGTAGTTTAGTCCAAACCATAAGAGTCACAAGTTTTATTTTAAATCACCTCCAAACTTACAGTAAACTTTGTTATTTCCTAGTTCCTACTAAAACTAACATTTCCCGGAAAAAAGCTTAACGACATTATAACGTAGATGTCTTCGGTAACACTAGTATTAATATATAAACTCAAAAACCCTCAGAAATAACGATGATAAAAAGTAAAAGCAATAGAATATAACCAACTCCTCAGCATTATAAAAGAACAAATAGTTACCAAGTTTAAGAATATCAAAGCTTAATATACCAACGAAGGTACCCGACGATATTTTTAGTTGTACTATCAATATCAATTAATAATAGAATAGTATCATAGCAGATAGTTAAACTAAAATTTAATATACTTAACAACATTAGAACGTACACTCATTCAATTGATATACTGTCGCAGACGACAATAGCCTACTTGACACAAGTTTTGATAATTAAAATGCCAAAAGTCGTAGGTTCATAATATTTTCCCCAAGTCTAGCCGTGAAGTACCACTACACAGTATTAATACCATATTAAGAAAAGTTTCATCAGCATGCTGTCCAATGGGGTTGTGAAAATAATCAGTACTAAATCAAATTTAATGAGTACTAATGTAGTACTTGGCAAATAACTCAATTTAATTTATTTTAACTTCATTTAGTACAGGGGTTTTTTATTTTTTAATGTTAACTAGTACGGAGCATTTACCCATTAGTTTAGGTTATTTTAGTACAATTAGTTTCATGTAACTTTTATATCTTGGAGATTATTCATTCAAGTTGATCCAGTACTAATTCAAACTATTCAGTATTATAGGATGTCAGTTCGACTCAATGTAGTACTGGATTGTGAACTATTGATTTTATTAAACTTGGTACTAGAAGCCTCGCTATTATAAAAGTTGACTCAATTTAACTTAATGGGGCAAAAGTGAGTCTCTAGTGTTAGCCAAGTACTAAACAACCATTAGCTCCTAAATTTACTATCTAGAACTAGGAAACTAACCAACCTATCTCTCAATGCATATCAAAACAGCCTATTAAAGTTTCTGAAATAATCAATCAGATAATAGTAATATACGTCTTAGAATCGGTTTCAGTCAATTAAAGCTAAAATATTAATTAATGTTGATAAAATATCAAAAATCGACAAATCAAGATTGATATATTTTCATAACACTGAATATAGCTTATAAATATATTATATGTCAAAGGGTACTAACTATACTGTCTAACATGAGTTTCATTAATAGTTTTCACTATGCCGTTTTTAAGCGCCGAAGGCTTTTAGGACATAATAATATAAGCCTAGAATTAGCTACTTTCACTTATCTGTTTATTCAACAGGTAAAAATAAATAATGGCCACAAATATATAATAGTATATTACTACTTGCACTGACTTCACTATGACTTTACTGTTATCTGTAATCAATATATTTCTCACAAAACTGAAACATTAATATAAAGATTTGTAAATGCGAGATGAGGGATGTGTTTGTGAAATATTGTTAGATTTTGTATGGACACACTGGACTGCAACATCAGTCAAACAAGTTCATGCAAAATACAAGACTATAACAAATTATAGATAATTAACAAGTAAGGCTCTGTGGGGTGGATATTTATTCATTTACGACATTGGTAATTATTGTACTGCCGTAATAAGATAAAATACTGGATTTGGTGGGCGGGATGAAAGTTAAGTGTATCCTGATTAATGATGAGTTCTGCTATTTATTTATTTTTGTTTAATAATCGAGACGTAAATTGATTTACAGTTCACATAGCAAACTAATGGTGTAATATTAGTCTATGGAACTGCTTTTTAATTTACTTTTCTCAAAAACAATAGTATATTGCAAGCTGCTAGAAATATCAATTTACTTGAGTTCTAATTAGTCTTATTATAAATAAAACTAGAAGCTCGCTAAGGGACAAATATATTCGTTACATTAATTGAACGTTTTAGGCCAAACCGAACTTGTACGGACGAAGTATTACATGACCACCCGCCTATAATTGTACATTTGACAAGTTTGCTTACTGTTATTAGCATAGTTATCAGGTTAAAAGGCCAATAATTATTGGGATTAATTACTTAATGAACAGTTAATCCAACCAGTGAAAATTTTACAGGTAGTCTTGCTGCCAATAAAATTACTATTCAAAACTGATTAATATCTGAGAGCACTCAGTCAAACAAATTACAGTACTAATCTCATATACTTTAACATTAGCTAAAGCTTCTAGATTTCTAATTAAGAATGATTATCAATTAGCTTGATGATTTCGAGTGCTGAGTTGTCCTAATTTAACAACAACTTGGCCCTTTTTAATTCATTGCCACGTTTTTGTAATCTGATCCAATTAGCAGTCAGAAGGCTACTGTATAGATTTAATTAACCAAACGGTCTATACTAGTTAAACGGCTTGAGCCTGGTAAGAAAATAGTGTTTGAACGGGTTTCCTGGTTACTTTATTAACTAACTTTTGGTAGCAAACAGTTACTTGAAATTAACTTATTGTATTCGAATGTACAACTAATTAATTGAAATTAATTACCTACTTTCCCTCCGATCTGCCAACAACTACGGTAGCTAATTGTCAGTTCTCTAGTAGAAACGGTACACACAGGATTATGATGGAACTGTGAATAAAATTATGTACATACGCGCCTGCAACATTGCGTCACCGATCATGTCCATTGCTTTTGGCTGGCGGCAAATTGCATGGGCTGTTTTGCTGAAGAATATCACACCTCCGATTTCTCCAACTTATATAACATCACGTAATATGCCACTCAGTTCTTTGAAGTCGGGCCCTGCCCTTGACACAAGACAAGGTCCGCCTTGCACCAGGTAATATCTGGGAGGTGGTTGTTACCTGTAACAATTGTGTATCGCAGATCTGGAGATGCTGTGATGCTCTAAGTTATAGAGTACATCGTCCATGTGTTCACATTTGATGTGCGGTGGAATGCTGCTATATGCCGCTTCTGCCGTCAGCTGGGCCACACAGTAGGTAAGTTGGTGACCCCTCTCGGACCCTGGGCTTCGCGATTCTTTGACGCTCCTGCCTTCTTTGTTCTTGGCACATCCGCCTTCCCTGTCTTCTGCTTTGACATTGCCGCCGCCAACATCGCACACCCAACCCGGCATATCTTGACTTTTGACTGGCCCCTCTACCCCTTTAGCTCTCCGCTACTGTTGGATGATGTGGATAATGTAAGCAGCAGTATAAGCAGAGGGGCCACCCACTTCCAGTCCTGACCCATCAAGACAAGACCACTGGTGGCACGCTGTCTCCTATCTTGCGCCCAACGAGAGTCCACCTACGCCCCTAATCTCCTCCATCTCCTGCCACTTTGTATCTTTGTATCTCCTCAATACTCCGCTCCTTAAATAGCGGTTAGGTAAGAAGTGATATGCACTAGTGCAATACTGCAAACCGCTCGTTCTGCTCGAAACAGCGAGACAGCCTCTCCAACGTATCACCCATACTTGCGAGTTACAGCCTACCAGACACAACCTCTCCACTCATTCCACCCCCGGACATTTCGCCCGCGTGCTCTCATCGCTTGTCGTCCACCGTCCATCTCGAACTGTCCCTTCGATGCCCAGCGCCTTGCCCCTTAACACCTTCGACATCAGCCAACCTTAACGCCGGCCCTCCTCGCCCTCGTCTCTTCTCGCCCCGACGTCCACCGCAAACCCCTTCAAGGGGCTCTGCACAACACTTAACCAGCCATCCAGGACTGTGAGGTGCTTGGCCTGCAACCCTCAGCCTGCCGCTTCGTACTCCTATTCGACTAACGACGCCCTGCACATCGCCATTCCCGCCGTCTGATCTTGCGCCCACCCTCTCTTCTTTCGCTGTCTCTCTCTCTATTGGGCCCGTCTCGTCTTTAATCGATTTTGCATCCTGTCTACTGCCGTGCCGTCTAGACTCCTGCCAAACCCCTCCGCCAATCTTCATTTCAACCATCAACTCGACAATTCGGCAAATCGACAGCTCGGCAACACCAGCTCGGCAGCTGCAACTCGACAAAGCCCACGGACTACTACCGGCCTGCAATCCCTCTCCTCTGTTCTCTGTTCAGCTTACCTTCCCGGCTACTCACTCCTTATCGGCCCCCGCTCAACACGCCACACCGTACAAGCAAGATATCGGGATCCTAGACCATCTACCTATTTACCATCCACCCGACCCACGAGGCCGTCTAACCCCCTCATGAGACTCCAAAGGCACGTTGTTTTACTCTTTTGAGCTCCTCGGACAACGGTCCTCTTCTTTTCTCCAAGAAAGTCGAGGAACGCCGGCTTAGGCCCCGTTCCTGGCCCACGTTCGACACCCCTCGATGATGGTATGTCTCTGTCAACTCCTCCCTCGTGTACTTTCGTGGGAACTGTTTCGCGGCTCACCCTTGCGAGTTTGCTTCCGTCCTTTTCCCCTTGCTTGTCTTCTCGCGCTCCTCATACCCCCGCTAATGTCTCAGACCTCATCCCGCCTTCGCGACACCGGCGAGAGCTTCTCAAATCGGCGAGGACATACTAATCAGCTGTCCATCTCCGATCCAAGCCACCATGTCACCGAGGCCATAGGAACTTTGTATGGCGACAGCGATGACGACTCGAGTCATGATCCACGACACGACAGCCGCCCTCTCAGTTTCATAGCCTCGCCATATGGCGGCGAACAAATACAAAAACTCAATCTGCCACCGCTACATACACAGTCGCCATTACTAAACCAACCCCAGATCGACGACCGCTCGCGGCCCGATGACCGACGCAAGTTCACCCGGACCATGTCCGACACAATACCCCAAATCACAAAGTCCCCGGTGAACGGCCCCGAAAGTGATTCCGGGCTCGGCTCGGACTTGAAAAAAGCTCAAACTTTACCAGCCCGGCGCCCAAGCGACAAGGGCGGGGCTCAACACTTTGATTCATACATGTCTTCTCACCAGCCATCATCGCCCCTATCGCCTACTCTCTCGTTGCGCGATGTACAAGCAGACTCACAGGCCGGCTCGCAATTTCCCCTCACCAACATCGACAACCCCAATGACATTGCACAGGAGCTGAGTAATTTGCAAGCACTCCGGCGGATGTCCATGGATGTGGGCAATTCTGCAGACCCCGATCTTATCCCATTTCAGGGTCTTTCTTTGATGTCCATGCCGTCCATAGCCCCATCCGGTGAGGATGATGAGGGCGATATCTCGCGGCTGCTGTGGGTGCCGGCCAAGGTCCATCCCGAGCTGGCTCCTGATCAATTCAAAAACTTCTTGGAAAAGCGAGTTCAATCCATTAAGCGCCGCTCGGGAGATTCTATGCTTGCGCCCGAGAACCAGCAATTGCGGGACGAGTCTGGTGGCCTTAGCAGAAAAAAGTCTATGCTGTCTCGGCAGGTTGATAGCAGGGGGGCCGACAACGAACCGGTTCCGGGCAACAACTGGCGCTCCAAAAGGGGGGCATCCCGTGTTGGTAGCATGCAGAGCACTCCGGAGGTGAACATTGAGGAGCTTGTAAGCGACCCGACCACTATTGTCCAGCGACTAGCAATGGACAACCAAAGGCAGCCGGACGGTTCCGAGACAAGCAGTCTGGATGAGGACAAGCCCATATTGCCCGTGGCGAGCATGGGTCTGCGCAGATCCACACGGACAACATACCGTAAAGGCGGCAGTCTACGGCACGGCACAACTTTCTCGAAGCGGATCAATGCCGCTCGCCAGGCTCAGCAAGACGCAGACAGAGATGGCGACGAATACTCTGCGGTGTCGCCATCGTCAGATATCGAGTTGCCCTTTGGCCACGCTTTGCAGCGGTCCCAGTCTGAGCCTATGGCACCGGAGAATTTTTCTCGTCCTGTGCGCTCTGCCAACCGCCGCCAGCAGATAGCCACTACAGAGGGTGGAGCGTCAAACTCAAGCATCGCTGAGAGGCCAGTCACTTCCGCGTCAGACAGCTCTCTTCCAGGCAGTTCGCAGAATGATCCGACATCGCCTGCCCGCAGTCCGGGTGGCACGCAGGCTCAAGGAGGAGCCGACCCCCGTGCATTGCAGCAGTCTCGTCCATTTCCTCAGCGCTCTTCTTCTCAGACCGGCGATTCCAGAGACACGGCACAAGTACAGCCGACCTCGCCTACCGAGTCTCGGCAGTCTGTACAGGACGACCGTTATCAACGTGTCCAGACTCCTCAGGCTCAGGTGCAGCAGCAGCCTCCGCCGAGGTCGAGTAAGCGACCATCGACAAGCAAGGGCTCACCGCCCCAGCCTCAGCTTCAGCCTCAACAGCAGCAATCGTCTTCTCCATATTCGCTTCCGTCTATAGACCAGAAACCTAATAAAACTTTAAACGACATCGCCCAGGCTCCGACGTCGCTTCCGGGGAGCGGTACGATCAGAACAGACAGCCTCACATTTATCCCTACCTTGCCGTCTGACGATCGCAAGACAGATAAGAAGGCAAAGGATCGTGAAGAGGCTGAAGGAGGAAAGTCAACCGGGTGGAAGTGGTTTAAGAGCGACGATAGGGAAAAGAAAAAGAAGGAACGTGAGAGGGAGAAAGAGCGGGAGAGAGGGAAGGAGAAGGAGAAGGAGAGAGAAAGAGACCGCGAGCGTGACAAGGAGAGGGAGAGAGAGGCTGAGCTGCAGCGAGAACGCGAAAAGGAGCAGGAGCGCATACGGGAAGACCAAGCAAACAAAGCTCGTCTCAAGGGTGAGCGGGCGCAGCAAGACAATGCACATGATGGTGCCCGGCTCGACGTGCTGCAGAGCTACGACAATGCTCCCAAGGGTCGCGAGAGCCTCGTGATCGATCGAGACAGTGCAGAAGGGAAGATGTACGAGGAGAAGAAGAGGGAGCCGGGTGGCCGCAAGGCAAGCGATGCAAAGAAAGAGAAAGACGGGTTTTTTGGCTCGATTTTTGGTGGTTCTCGGCGAAAGGAGAGCAGGGATGTCGGAGCCAGCAAGAGCAAGCTTAGGGTTCCATCTCCGGACCCACCACCACCACGGCTGATGCGTCCCGACATCGACTATCCATACACGAGATTCCCAATTGTGGAGGAGCGTGCTATCTACCGCATGGCACATATCAAGCTGGCCAACCCTCGGCGTGATCTCCGGAGCCAGGTGCTGCTGTCCAACTTTATGTACTCTTATCTGGCCAAGGTGCAAGCAATGCACCCACAGCTCAATGTCCCGACATCACCTCACCAGAAGCGCCAAGAGGAGGAGCGGCGGCGGCGGGAACAGGAGCAGCAGCAGCAGCAGCAGCAGCAGCAGCAGATGCTCCAACAGCAGCAGCAGCAGCAACGGCAGCAGCAGGATGACCAGTACAATTATGATTATTCTCAGGTAAGTAGTCTCTAGCTACGAGTGGGTTGGTCAGGACTTATGGGTCTGACCATGTATACTTCAGTTGTGCTGACCGCTGATTTGTGATCTTCAGTCTGCATCATCCTATGGTGACAACAGCCAAGAGCCGGGGCGGGGTCCGGACGGGTCTGTAGACTACATTGACGATGCCCAGATCTACGAGTATGATCACGGCACACATCAGTCAAGTGAGCACCAGCAGCATCAGGGGCGCGGGGGTGGCTATGATGACGACGATGCAAACAACTCGTCCCGTGGCTACTATGACTACGGCCACTCCGGTGATGGGCAGCATGGCGATGGTGGTATGTGGTAGCCAGCCGTCGATCGGGACAGTGTCATGGGCTTTGTGTCGTGTGCATATATGCTTTTTGGTTATCATCTATGTGTCATTGTGCTTTTGTTTGTGCGGGGTTGCATTACTTATCATGTTATGTTTCGCATGAAATATGGTGCTTGGCGTTTACTGGCAGGATCTGGTGGCAGGGTGGCAGCCGGCCAGTTTGGTGCTCCAGTTACGAGCATGCGGCATTTGGAGTATTGTGCCGGTGCTCTGGGACTCGGCTGTCCATGCTTGGTGGCATTTTCATTTCTACCTGTCATATAATTATCATCTATATTCTCATATTATATTATATATACGTTTTATCTGGTCTATGGTGGCGTCTGGTCATTTTTACTGTGCTTTATTTGTGGTGGATGTGTAATGGCCTTTGTCTGTGGACATCGTATTTGGCGGGGATGGGCTAGCATGATTCGGTAAAAAGAGGTTCTCTCAGTGCTCAGGTTATTTGAATTATGTAGTAAAATATATATATGTAGGAAATAAAGACAGTCTAATCAAATACATATATACTGAGACAGAAATACTCATAAAATCAACGATACGACCAGATCGATAATGAGTAGAAAAAAAAACTAAAAAAAAACTACAGAGTAATACACCGCGGCCTCGCCACTACATCGGTCCATGGTTGTCTTCAATTATCACAAAGATCACGAAGATGGCCGCCAGACAGTTCAGCTAGATGTGGGCCCAATCACATTAGTCAACATTCAAACGGACCTCAAGCAAGTACCCGCCTGTACCTTGCACTGAGCACTCGGTACCTTAACACAGCTCAGGGACCCACTCTCTCTCTGTTGCCCCTGTCTCTGCTCCTTCCCGCCCCGTTTTCGCACCGCGTCCTACTGTAGCTCTGAGCCTCTGTGGCAGCAACGGTGTAAATAGCACTGAAGTAGACAGCACTACAAAGGTACCTCGGGGTCCCTGCAACACAGAGAACACCACTGCGCGGCGCACCTCTGTCCCCTTACCTGTAGCTCCAATTTGCCGCCCCGACCACACGTCCCGCCTGCCTGCCCAACAAACACAAAATCGCATATTATTTACTCCTGGAGAATATCTAATTATCCCATACTAGTTCACCACCTCCAGTCTTAGAGAAGCAACGCAGCAAAGCACCACCTCTCTCTTCCTCCATCCTCCACCCTCCGTTCGCCCCCATTCACGGACGGCTCTCATTTATCGACGTCTATTGTACTCCTACGGCCTTTGCCCTGCCACCGCCTCCTATACGAAGGCCGCATCGCCAGCACACCCCAAACCTCCTGGCCATCTGCTTTTCTCGACCAACATCTTCGTCGTCGTCTCGCGCACATCAAGCTCGTGACATATACCATGGCCTCGGTACGCACCCCTTTGTGACCTGGCATCACAGCCTGCTCCTGCGCCACAAACACCGGCGGCGCGGCGCGCGCCTGACCAATAGCTTCACTCCCGACCCCCCTCCATCCTCCCTCTTCCGCCCCATGCCCCTTTCCATACGGCCGTCCTCAACCCTCGTCTCTTCGGTTGCCGGAGCAGTTGAGCCCAGATTTGCTAACATGTGTCTCCACGCGCAGCAATCCCGCCACTACGGAGCCCCGGGCGCCGGCTACATCCCCAACGGCGGACCGTCTCCCACCCCGACCTCCGAGGCCCGTCCGCTTCTACCCAACCAAGGCCGTGTCGTCCAGACCGGCCCCATTCGCGTCCTGTGTATTGCTGATGTCAGAGGTAGGCCACCATCGCATGTATCATCGACAGTAACGCTTCGCCGTGGTACTGCCCCTTGATGTTGACACTCGTGCTAACAATTGACCTACAGGCAACCTGAGATCACTCAATGACCTTGCCAAGCAGGCCCGCGCCGACTACATCATCCACACTGGCGACTTTGGCTTCTATGACGACACCTCGCTGGAGCGTATCGCAGAAAAGTTTGTTCTACCAGCGTTTCTCCATTTATAGAGACACTCGCGCTCTCAAAGCACACTGCTAACCTATGCTCCCCGCCCATCCTATAGGACACTCAAGCACGTCGCTCAATACTCGCCCCTGATCCCAGAGAATGTCAAAAAGGCCATCGCACAGCCCGGCGGCGCACCCATCAAATCTCGCTTCGCTCCCCACGACCTTCCCCTGTCCGAGCTGTCCCTGCTACTGAGCGGCGACCTCAAGCTCGATGTGCCCGTTTATACTGTTTGGGGTGCCTGCGAGGACGTGAGAGTCCTCGAGAAGTTCCGGTCACGCGAGTACAAAGTCAACAACCTCCACATTATCGACGAAGCCCAGTCTATGCTGCTGGAGATCGGTGGCGTGAAGCTCCGCCTGCTTGGTCTAGGTGGTGCTGTTGTGATGCACAAGCTTTTCGACAATGGCGAAGGTCGCACTACTATTGCCGGTGGCCAGGGCACAATGTGGACAACCCTCCTGCAGATGGGCGAGCTGGTCGACACTGCAAACCGCGTCTACGACCCGACCGAGACGCGTGTCTTTGTCACCCACGCCTCGCCGGCCCGCGAGGGCATCCTCAACCAGCTCTCCGTGACCCTCAAGGCCGATTTCTCCATCTCCGCCGGTCTTCATTTCCGCTACGGCAGCTCCTACAACGAGTTTAGTGTCAACCCTACCCTCGACCACTACCGTGGCAAGCTTGCCGCCAGCAAGGCCTCGTTCAACGATGTTTGGGAGACGGTCAAGGGTGAGGTCGAGCCTGCTATACAACAGAACGAGGCTCAGCAGAACCTCCTTAAGAATGCTCTTAGCATTGTCGAGAAGATGCCCACCACCGCTGCTGGTGGCAACCCCTTTGGCGGTTCTACAGGCGGCCCTGCTGCTCTTGGCCAGGTCGACGAGAGCGCATTCAAGAACATGTGGAACTTTAACCTTGCTGACGCTGCTTTCGGATACCTTGCCCTGGAGATCCAGGACGGTCGTATCGGTACCGAGATGCGTGCCCAGGGCTTCAACTTCTCCCACCGTGGCATGAAGCAACCCCCCAACCCAACCCAGCAGGCTGCCGCACCTGCAACCTCGACTGCCTCTCCTGCCCCCTCTGCTGTGCTGCCGCCTCCTACTCCCCAGCAGCAGTCACAGGCTGCTGCACCAAGACAGCAAGGTGCTCAAGGCCAGCAAGCAGTCGCCGGAAAGACTGCCCCGAGCAAGTCCGCTGCCGGCCCCGGCTCCTCTGGTACTCCTGCCAAGTCGTCGGCACCCCCTACACCTGCCCCAAAGGACACCGACAAGTCAGCAACCCCCGGTGCTACAAACGGCAACTCCAACGGCGCCGAGGCAGCCCAGTCTCCGTCCACGAGAGTACCCTCCCAGGATGTAATCGGCCTGTTTATTATGAATGCCCAGTCAGACGAACAGACCCGGGAACTCTTTGCCACTGAAGATGTAGCCAAGATTGTCAAGATTGAGAAGCATGGCCAGACCAACAAGGTAGTCCACTTTAAGACCGCAGACGACCGTGACGGTGCCATGGGCAGACTGCCCGAGAGCGCAAAACACCGCACGACCGAGGATCGTTCCAAACCGCTAGTTAAGATCTTTGTTCCCCGGGAATCGAACAAAACTTTTGGTCGTGACCGTGGAGGTGCTGGCGCATGGAGAGGCAGTGACCGCGGCGGCGCAAGCGGCGGCGGAGCAGGACAGAGCGGCTACAGAAGCGCTGGCGGTGGCACCGGAACCGCAAGTGACAGTGAAGGTGCCGGCCGTCGCGGTGGCCGTGGTGGCCGCGGAGGTGGTCGTGGTGAAGGACGTGGCGGCCGTGGCCGTGGCGGCCGCGGAGGTGGACTGAGCAAGGGTGACGGCGCTTCATCCGGCGCAGCAGCCTCATCGACGCCAGCAGATTCGTGAGTTCGCGAACCCCCGACCCAGCTCAAGTCGGCGTGCACTAGCAACAAAGCAAGAATGCATATAATACTTGTGTGTATATGAATATATGTTCTGGTTACTTTGCACGTGAATGAGCATCGATCGCCATTCTGTCCCATCCACCGCTGCTGCTGGGTCTTCATTGCCTGACTAGTACCCTGTTATTTTCTGTTCTTGTTCAATTTCTTTTCTTCTGTCGTGTTCCACTTCGGTTCGCAGTATTTGAGTTTGCTTTGCTTTTCGTTATTTGTTATTAATTCTACCCAAGCGGTTGTACTGGTATATTGGAGAATTGAGAAAAGTGTCTTTTATTGTAATAAATACTGTTCCCCTGCTAGCTGGCTGTTGACGACCAAGTCACTGATATCATTGAAATGGAAGAAGAGCTTGCATTTCAGTTCAATGGAAAAGCACTGCAAATCTATATGGTACATAAAACCCCCGCGTGGGGCCATGAAGGTGCGATTTTTGATTTGAATTATTGTACAGAATTAATGCTTTGGGAGGTTAAGGACCAAGGCAGACCTGGCAAGCCTGACCTACGCATCCAGAGGCTTCATGCCCTTGTGAATGGCTGCGATGCCTCCTGTCAAGTTCTCATAGCCGCGGCCGCCGACGACAAAGCCTGCATCGACTATCATATCCCGGAACTCATCCTGGCTGGGGAACCGCTCAATGCTCTCGACGAGGTACTGGTATGAGTCACGGTCACCAGCCACGACCTGGCCGATCATAGGAATGGCACTGAAAGACCAGCGCTTGTAGACGGCATCGAAGAGAGCCGCAGCGGGGTTGGTGTCTGTGGAGGCGATCTTGCTGAACTCCAGGCAGGCGAAGACGCCGCCGGGACGAAGCACACGGTAGGCCTCGCGCAGGGCGGCAGGGATGTCGGTAAAGTTGCGGATTCCAAAGGCTACAGTGTATAGATCAATGGAGGACGACTCTACTGTGGGTGAGCCGTCTGGCTTGCTGAAGCTGGTGGCGTCTGCGACGAGGAAAGAGAGGGCGGCCTGTTGGCTAGCGGGCAGCAGGGCTTCGGCACGCTGGCGACCGACCCCCAGCATAGCCGGGTTAATGTCAGACATGATAACATGTGTGTCTGGGTTCTTGTTGACAATGTGTGCTTGCTTGAGCATGCGGAAGGCAATGTCGCCAGTGCCGCCGGCCACGTCGAGGATGCGTTGTGGTGGTGGATTGGGGTCGGCGGTGAAGCCGGGGTTAAGAGACGAAACAAACTGGTCCCTGGGGATGTTAGTTGTGCAAACAGGAGGCAATTGAAAGTAGACAGGGATTGCTCTGCACCGAGGACATGTCAGACTTGGACATACTTCCAGATGCGATGGTAGCCAAATGACATGAGATCATTCATGCGGTCGTAGGAATCGGCGACACTTGTGAAGACCTCGGCCACTCGCCCAGTCTTTTCAGACTCTGTGACTGTCTCGAAGCCAAAGTGTGTGGTCTTCTCGGTTGCTGCATCGCGCGGGATATGGCATTGTCTAGAAGTTGACGACAAGGTTCTCGCCAACGGCTTGGCGGCGGCCGATGCGACGGGCGTGCGGCATAGTAGAGGGCGGGTCGAGGCAGATGTTATTATTGAGGATTCGAAGGCGTTTGATGCTAGCTGCAGAAGACGTGCTGGCCGAGAAGCCATTTTTGGTGTTGTGATTGAGAAATGCGGCTTTGCGGTGGCGGGTGGTACCGGTGGTGATGAAGCTTGGGTTGAGGTTGATTGATGTCTATTTTCTGTCAGCCAGCTCCAAATCACTAGTGCTGCACTAATCGGGTAGCTTACATGTGCAGGTGTGTTTTGATGTGGCGGTGCATGTGGCTGGAGAAATGTACGTCAATCCACAAAGTGCTGTAAATGAAGCTGAGATCAGAAAGACAAAGTAAAGCAAGTTTTCAATTATTTTATGACTGACCATTAAACCTAGACTGACTCCTCGCCTATGGCCTGGACCTTACGGCGCGCAAAAAGGGCTTGCCCGACGGTGCTCAGGTTCTTGTAGCCAAAGAAAGCAACGAGTACGGCGACGATGCACACGACGACGAGGATGATGAAGATTTGGCCGTTGGGATCCATGAGTGTGCCTTGAGTCTACTGCGAGTTCTGGTGCTGTATTATGGTAACTGAAAGCAAAGCAGGGCCAGGTTGTAGGGGAACTTGCTGGGTTCGCTGGCAAAGTGTGTCTTGTGGGTGAGCTTTGATGTGCAGAGAGTGACTGTTGAGCGTGACAATATACTGCAGCTCAAAAAGCAGTGGCTTCGTCAATTCTGATTTAAATATGCGGGCTTGGCCTATACTTAATTTTGTTACTGCATCAACGCTGCTGTGTAACCGTTGAGTCAGCAAAGCAGTGTCTCGTGATATATCTGTCGATTTCACAATGACTAATCAAATACAGGCAATATGATAGCAAGAGCACAGCAACAGCCACGACAATCCAACTACGAGTCAAGAGTAGACTTTCCACCTTCAAACTCACTGACGTCGTACTCTTCCGGGTACTTGTCGAGATGGGTTTTGAGCTGCTTCATCTGAGCACGTAGATCCGGGGTAAGCTCCTCGTAGATGTCCTCAAACATGGCGCGCATTTCGGGCTTCTTATCACGCTCTGCCTCGTTAAACGCCTTGAGAACTTCCCTGCGTATAGCGTCGCGGGCATCCTTCTCTTTGCTATCGTCCCAAATGCCCTTGGACTCCATCCATTTGCGCAGACGGGAGATGGGGTTGTCACGCCGCTTCCAGTCTTCGACCTCGACCTTGGCACGGTACGCAAACGAGTCATCCGACGTGCTGTGGTGGCCAACACGGTATGACAGACATTCTAGGAGAATTGGCTTGCCACCGTCCTGAAGAGCCATTTCGCGGGCCTTGGTCATGGCGCCACGGACTGCCCACAAGTCATTGCCGTCGACGCGGACGGTATCGATGCCATAGCCTAGACCACGGCTTGCGATACCGTCGCCACGGTACTGCTCCAGGGCTGGCGTTGAGATAGAGTAGCCATTGTTGCGGCACACAAAGACTACAGGGCACGAGCGGGTAGCTGCGATGTTGAGGGCAGCGTGGAAGTCACCCTCACTGGCGGCGCCCTCTCCAAAATAGACGACTGCAATGCGAGGATCGGCTGTTGGGTTCTGCATGCGTTGTATTTTGAGAGCGTACGCTGCGCCCGAGGCGTGCGGTAGCTGTGTTCCTAGCGGAGAGGAGATGGTGTGCTATTGTGTTAGATGATTTTAGATGGGATGGAATTCGAACGCAAGCAAGCAACACAAGGAACTCAAGGTAACAAATAAACCTACTATATTCAAGCGTGCGCTGCCGTAGTGGACAGGCATGTTTCTGCCCCGGCCAGGGTCGTTCTTACTTGCAAACAATTGTCCCATAAACTCCTTCATTGTGAACCCGCGCTGCTGGTAGACGCCCTGCTCGCGGTATTGGCAAAATATGACATCACCAGGGGTCAAGGCAGAGGCTGAGCCCACACAGGCGGCCTCTTCGCCAGATGAGACCATGTAGAAACTAACACGCCCTTGCCTCTGGGCATCGAACATGATAATGTCCATGATGGAGACGGTCAGCATGTCGCGGTACAGCTTGACAATCTCGTCGTCCGGGAGGTCGGGCTTAAAAGTCGGGTCAATGGCAACACCATGCTGGTCTATGACACGGTATGTAGGCAATGCTGGGTATTCTGAGGGTATTTCAAATTTGAGAGTGTTTGTGAACACGCTCTTGACAGCACCGGGGAACGACACGAAGTTAGAGTCTGGCTTCTGCGAGAGACTGCCAGCGTATCGCCGCAAGGCATATGGCGTATGCGAGGGGAAGACAGAGGGCGAAGACCGAGGTGCTGTGACTGAGCGCCTGAGCGGCCGTGAGACCAAAGGCAGTGTCCGTTTCATGGTGAGAGCTGTGTAGATGTGTGTGTTGTGAGTATTGTTTGAGAGCAAGGCAAGTATGATCTTTTGTTGTGTACGAAAGAGACGCTCTGCCTTGTGAATACCGAGATATAGGTTGATTCAAGTGAAAGACCAACACCTCCTGCATTGAGATGTCGGGGTCGTTGCCCTGTCCGGTCATCTAATACCGAGACGTGAGCCGACGGAACCCGCAGTATCAGTGCCAGTGCTCCCCACAAGGCACTTGCTGCACTAAAAGCTTAGCTTTAGCGCCCTTCCCCGGAGCGCTCCACTGAAGATAGATCAAGCGGGGGTTCTCGTGGAATGTATTCCAAGAGCCAATTCGCTTGTAGAAGCCTCGTAGAAGGCAGTCTTGTTATGCATTGAAGGTGCTGTAAGATAATAGTATTCAATGGCGGAGCTATGTGATAGTTTGTAATTTTATATGTAGTTTTAAATGAATCTTTCATATTTATACACCTGTAAACATCGACCTCGCTTGTTAGATACATACAGTGCATATAGCCAAAATCACACACAATAGCATGTATGCACTATAAGACGCTATATACTATTTACACTGTTTCCAGTGCACGCTCTAATGCTGGTAGAACTCGACTCCTGTAACAAAGTAGCTGCAAAGTAGTGACATATAGATGGAGGAAGCACCGCTGTGGCTATTGACACTACATCTACATAATCCACCTTACATTGACCTGACGTATCTCGTTCTCGTAAGCGCCGATCTGGTCTGGCGTTATCACCTCGCATACTGATATCACCTGTGAATGGCCTTTGTCGCCTGCTGCCAACTTGTTTTTGCATCCCCTACCCAGTACTCGCACTTTAGCACCATACGCGACCTGCCCCACGCCTTGTCCGTTGGGCAGTCCCCGCGCTAGATTAGTCAGCAACCAGCAGCCTGATCCGCCTCTTCTGTTTCCAGAGCCGCACCTGGTCACGATCCCACGGCGACGCACCTCTCGGGGTTACCTTTTATCATTTGATTCTACCAGAAACCTGCCGTGTGCTGAGCAACATTCAGTCTACCGTTTGCGACTCTTTTACATCCTCGACCGCAACCTTAGCTACTTTACCCGACAGCACGAACATTGTCAACATCACGACATCACGACATCTAGCATCCCACAACAGCATCAGAGACCATCATCCATCGCCTGACATACACTCCATCTCAAACCACTTACACCTCTAACCCAAGCAACTATATCTTCCAGCCTCATGGCGTAACCCATGGCAGAACGAACCCATACACCAAAGCCGCGCTCCAGATCGGTCCTCCACAAAGACTCGCCCGGGCGCTCTTTCTCGACGGCACCGCCCCCGTCATCCTCTCCTCAACCATTTGCTCGACCTACTTCCCAGTCCGCTGCTCCGCCGCCCTACCCTTCTCCAGCTTTTGGCCTTACTACTTCTGCCACTATCGCTGCCACCGCCACGTCGTCGCCCACCTCATCTCAACGGTATGCTTGACCCTGCTGCAAACATCCTTCAAAGCACGGGGCTCCCCAACTTCCCAAGACACCCATCCTCTCTAAAGTTCACGCTGCCCCATACTTTCATCTGCATCTGCTGCCTTTTGCATGCATACACGCATATTCTATTCACTTGTCCGTACATTCAGACATTGTAGCCTCTACGCACTTGCCTCTTTGGTCTACACTTTTGATCTTCCTCTTTGGCCTTTAGCCCCTGGGCCTTCCTTCCCCGTTCGCCTTTCGCCTCTTGCCGCTTCCCTCTTACTTTCTATTTCCCCCTTCCATCTTTCATCTCAGCATTTCGACAACTCTCAATCTTCACCTCTTTGACCATCCACTCTCTGTTGCTGTCTTCCACATCAGCAGCAAACCTCATCTCGCCTCACATCGCTACCCACCTCTGCCCCTCTACAGGCTATCCTCCACACATCTACCCTGTTCCCTAGCCCGTCCTCTCCACAGACCATAGACAGCCCTGCTACCTCGTGTCTCTCCATTCTTTACTCTGTATTGTTACTCTTGCACACTAGTCCGTCAGTTCACACATGCACATTCCTGTCTACGCCTGAATGCACTCTCTTTACACATTCTACATTCACCAATTTCGGCCCCGTGAACACCCAAGACTGAGCACGATCACCACAGGACCCAGCATCCTTGCTTGTCCCTGGCCGACTCAGCCTTGAGCTTCATTTGACCCTGCCCTTTCTACACCGTCGCCGTCACCGTCACCGTCACCGTCACCGTCACCGTCACTTTCGCTCTCACCTTTACCCATGCCACCCATGCTGTCGGCTTACTTACCCCGGCTCTAACTCACGATGCCTAGAATCACTCGTGCCTCTGCGCGCCAACAATCTGCCAATCCCATCGCCAGCCCGCCAGCCACGGCCGCCACTACTAGCACAACCACAGACGCTCCTCCGGCACCGGCTGTTGATCACTCTACCCAGTCTCGACCTTCTCCTATCTCCTCGAACACAACCAAAACAAACAAGTCACACCGCAAAAAGCGAAAGGCTGAAGACGTTGCTAGCCAGTCGTCCCCCCCCTCGTCCCGTCGACCCAAACGCCAGAGGCCGGCAAAGACAAATAAGTCGCCACCTATCCCGGATTCTCAACCCGCTTCGTCTGCGTCTACGCGCAGCAGGAAGGGCAAATCGGCAGCTATCATGTCGTCACCAGGGTAAGCTTCCATCTGCGCCCACAAACTACCCTGTATCTTGCAACTAGCTTCTAACACTTTGCAATAGCTCAGGTACAGGCCCCCTTGATGAGCCAAGAATGTCTCGAGACAAAAATGTCGCCCATGGTATGTATTACTCCGCCCGTATATTGAAATCTTGACTTTAATCTTGACTTTAATCTTGACCATAATCTTGGCTACACATGCTAATAACGCCTCTCTAGAACCATCATCTAGCGTCTCATCCTTCGAAGCAGGTCGCCGCACAGCAAACCGCCATACATCATCTGAAGGTCAAGACACCGTCATGACTGGTACCGACGACGTCGAAAATCCCACAACCTCGTCTAGGCATACCAGAGACGACCACGAGGACGTCAGTGCAGATGGCGATCATGATGGCGAAAATCACGAGGGTGACGACGATGAAGCTGACGGCGACGATGACGATGTCGACGATGACGAAGTTGACGACGATGAAGATGACGACGAAGATGATGAAGACGACGATGACGATGAGGAGGCTGTCCTGCGCAGTTTTGCTGGCAATGCCATGGGCGATCCTTTTGGTGGCAGCTTTGGTAGAGTTGCTGGTCTTCCCGCCGCCTTGTCGATGCTGGGTGGCATGCTGTCCATGTCTGGTCTTGGCTCTCGTTTAAGGCAGATTCTCAATAACCTGCGCCAGCAAGATGACCCCACCACACAGCATATTGCTCTGCAGGACCTATCCGAGATCCTTCTTGTGTCCAACGAGGACAACCTTGTCGGCAGCTTTTCCCCGGACCTGTACGTGCACGAGCTCGTCACTTTGATGCAGCCTAACCCCATCACCGGCGAGGAGAACTCCGAGATCATGCTGCTTGCCTGTCGATGCCTTGCCAATCTCATGGAGGCTATCCCTGCGAGTGCCTCTAACGTCGTCTATGGAGGTGCTGTCCCCGTTCTCTGCCAAAAACTCGTCGACATCACATTCATTGATCTCGCCGAGCAAGCCTTGAGCACACTCGAGAAAATATCCGTCGAGTATCCCACAAGTATCGTGCGCGAGGGCGGCCTGTCGGCCTGTCTTTCCTACCTCGAGTTCTTTGCCACCAGCACACAGCGGACTGCTGTTACAACTGCTGCAAATTGTTGCAGAAATATTCCCGTCGACTCTTTCGGTGTCGTTCGTGACGCCATGCACATCCTCCTCAATGTCCTCAACAGTAGCGACCAAAGAGTTGTCGAGCAGGCCGCCCTCTGTGTCTCACGTATTGTTGAGAGCTTCAAGCACTTCCCGTCCAAACTTGAGGAGCTTGTTGGCGTTGATCTGCTCAAGGTCGTCCTCCGCCTGCTTGTTCCCGGGGCCTCAAATCACACAATCGGTCCCAGCCTACACACGCAGTTCTTGCGTGTCCTTTCTATTACAGCCAATAACAGCCCTCGCCTAGCTGCTGAGCTCTTCAAAATGAACATTGTTGAAACTTTGTATCAAATTTTGACTGGTGTCTCCCCTCCAGCAGGCACGGAAAACATTGCCGCCAAGCTCGACAGCGTTCTTATCATGCAGGCCTTGATCCACAGGCCCCGAGACCAAATAATTGAGACTCTCAATGTTGTCTGTAATCTTCTCCCGGCAGAGGTTGATATTAACCATGATAGCTCCAACCATGCCTCTGCCTCTTCTTCTGCACCGCCCACAGCTGAAGCAAGACCAGAAGCCGCCTCAGGCTCTCGAAAGAAGCAGACTTCGAATGAAAAGCGGCTTGAACTGCTTGGAGACAGTAAAGACGAGGTGCGCCGCTTTACTCTGGTCATCTTCCCGACCCTTATGGATGCCTACTCCAGCACGGTGAACCTTGAGGTCAGAAAGTTGGTTCTCGCAGCCCAGATAAAGATGCTATCCAATTTCGACAGAGACATCATCCTAGAGGCCCTCAAGGCTGTCCCATATGCATCTTTCTTGGCTTCTATCTTGTCACAGCAAGATCACCTATCACTGGTCATCTCTGCATTGCAGGCTACGGAGCTACTCATGACTCGTCTCGGAGACGTCTATAGATACCAGCTCTATCGTGAAGGTGTTATCAATGAGATTGAGAAGATCGTGACAACCTGGGGGAAGTCGGCAGTTGGCGGGCCGACGACCTATTCAATTCTTGCCCGGGATCTCTCGGCCGAAAAAGATAGCCCCAAGGACGGTAGCGACGAAGCCTCCAGTCCCTCTGACCACGAAGCCGAAATCCAGCACGAGGGCCCCGACAATGATGCGGAAGAAGCGAAGTCCCATCATTCTACACCTCAGGGTGAGATGGAGTCTGACGGCGAAACCGGTGGTAGAGCCAACAGCGGAGACCACCGCGACGACGAGGGCGGTGAGAATGAAGATCATGGCGGAATCGACATAGATGACGAGGATGATGAGGATAATGATCTTGAGGCTCGACTTGAAAGAATGGCTAGCTCCCCTAGTAGCTCTGGAAACTCCACGACCTCTGACGAGCCCCCGTTTGCAACCCGCCGCCAATTATCTTCCATGCCCACGCAAAAAGACATTGTTGCATTAGCCAAGCGTTTCCTGGAAAGACACGAGGCTGCAAAGATCAACGAGCAAATGCGGGCTCAGGCAAGGGCCACCAGTTCGCTTTTGACACAACTGGCCGAGGATCTATCCAAGCTCTACCTTGAGCGGACACCCACATCTGCATCACTTGACGGCGGAATTAACCTGTTCAAGAGGTTGGCTACTCACTTTGACTCAGACGTCTTCGAAAGTGCTACTAGTGCAGAGCTCCTTGGATCTGGTGTAGTTCACGTCCTCGAGCGCATCTTCAGCAACCCTGATGAAGATGCTGCTACTGCCGCTCAGTCGGCCTTCCTCCAAGTCTTCATGGGCCAGGTTGTCAAATCACAGTCAAACGAGTCTACGGTGGAATTACCTACTACCCCCTTCAGCATTCTAATCCATAAGCTGCAGGATCTCCTCAGCCGGTCAGAGCACTTTGAAGTTGTTACCGTCCATCATAACACGTTTGATGGAAACCAGACCAGTGCTGCGTCTATGCTCGCCAAGCAGATTCGTCTTCGCCTCGTTGCTAGCGAGGATTCAGACGTCCCTCGTGCTTTCCACAGTATCATGGTCTCCATTCACGCTATCGCCACATTCAAGACCCTTGAGGACTATCTCCGCCCGAGAATCAGCTTGTCCGACCTTACAAAAACAAGAGGCAGCGATGAGCTTTCTAGAGCACTTGCTGCGTTTGCTGGTGCTACCGGGTCAGGGTCTCGTGGAGCCTCTGCCGCCGAGAGGCTTTTCGATGCGGTGAATGGAAACTCAGGACTCCGTGAAACCCCGTCTGGTATTGCAGGGCAAATGAGAGCAGCAGCCACCCGGCACAGCCCTCAAGATACCCCTCAGACACCATCACCGTCGTTCCAGAATCGCACAACCCGTGCGTCTAGCAAGTTCACGCCTGCTCGGGAATTGCACCACAACCCATCCTCTTCAGCTTCGGCTTTACAAGCCGTCGGGGACAAAATGGGCCTCAGGAGGTCCTCTCGACGCCAGCCAGCATCAAGCAAAGTTGGGTCCGCCAAGAGACCGCCAAATGAAGACGACCCCCTTGCCAACTCTTTGGAGTGCGCGGACGAGAAACACTTGACCGACGACAACGATGACGATGTCGAAATGTCAGAGGCCAACCCGCTGGATGCTGTCATGGGTGAGCTGGACGAAGATATCAGCGACAACGAGACTCCTAACCCTGCAGTAAATATGGAAGTGGCAACCGGGGGCAATATCACTGCTAGAAAAGAGGATGGCTCGCGTGTCTATACGCCTGGTCAAAGCTCGTCCAGAGACGCCCTTGGCAGCGGGTCTGGTGCTCTGGCCGCCCTCCAGCAGAGTGCACCTTCCACACCTTCGGCACCAGGAACTCATCGCCTCCCACCGTCCACTACTACGGCTGCAGCAACCACGGCAGGGCCATCTTCTCAGGAGTGGCACATTGAATTCTCTCTCGACGGAAAAGTCATTCCAATGGATAGCACTGTCTATCGGGCTGTTTTGAACTCCATTCTAGCAAACGAGGAGCAGGGCGGCCGCTTCGTATGGAGTGCAGTCCACAAAGTCAACTTCCGCCGGGTTGCCGGTCCCCCGAACCCGCCCGAGTCTACGAGTCTTAGTTTTTCAGACAACTCGGGCAACGACGTCGAGACATCCGACAGCGGCACGGCTCAGGGGCCTCTTGGGAAGAACCCAGTCGCACTATCAATCCTGCGTCTATTGAAGGCGCTGCACGACCTCAACGCTAATGTCGACGACATCTTTGTAGCCAACAAGGATCACATCAAGCTACATGCAGAGCCGCTTTTGCATTTTGTCAACACAAAGCTGACCGCAAAGCTCAATCGCCAGCTGGAAGAGCCGCTTATTGTGGCTAGCAACTGTCTGCCAAACTGGAGCGAAGATCTAGCAAGATTGTACCCGTTCCTGTTCCCATTTGAGACACGGCACCTCTTTTTGCAATCGACATCGTTTGGCTACGCACGCTCTATGGCACGCTGGCAGAATGCCCAAGTTCAAGATGACCCGCGGCGCGAACGGCGCGACGAACGTCCTTTCTTGGGACGTCTGCAACGGCAAAAGGTGCGTATTTCGAGGTCCAAAATCCTCGAGTCTGCCGTGAAGGTGATGGAATTATACGGAGCCTCGCAGAGTCTACTTGAGGTTGAGTACTTTGAAGAGGTTGGAACGGGGCTTGGCCCCACATTGGAGTTTTACTCGACGGTATCGCGGGAATTCTCCAAGAAGAAGCTCAAGCTTTGGCGTGATGGTGACCTTGGTGATACTGAGTTCGTCTCAAGTGCAAACGGACTGTTCCCTCGTCCGCTCAGCGACGAGAGTGCCACCAGCCCAAACGGAAAGCGTATTATGAGTCTTTTCCGAGCTCTTGGTATGTTTGTGGCACGGTCGATGCTCGACACACGAATTATTGACATCAACTTCAATCCCATCTTCTTTCGTATTGGAGACGAGACATCCGGTGTCCGGCCTTCTCTGGGAGCTGTAAAGGCTGTTGACCCGGCACTGGCACGATCTCTTCTGATGATCAAGCAGTTTGCAGTCGCTCAGAAAGCCATTTTAAACGATTCCACGCGCTCAAACACTGAGAAGGCCCAGGCTGTTGCAGCGATTACGGTCAACGACATGAGCATTGATGAACTTTCTCTGGACTTTACACTTCCTGGCTACCCCGAGATTGAGCTTGTTCCAGGCGGTAGCGACATCAGTGTCAACATTGAGAATGTCAGCAGTTACATCGACAATGTAATCTCCATGACCCTGGTAGGAGGGGTCCGCCGCCAGATAGATGCTTTCCGCAAGGGCTTTTCGGAGGTGTTCCCCTACCCGGCCTTAAGTGCCTTTACACCAAGTGAGCTTGTCTCGCTCTTTGGTCGTATTGAAGAAGACTGGTCTCTTGAAAGTAAGTATCTTATAGCATACCTCGCTTGAATGTTTTCCTCGCTCTTATTTCCTTTACTAACCTCGTCCCACCTCCGTCTTTAGCTCTTGTGGATGCGATTAAGGCAGATCACGGCTATACTATGGACAGCCACAGTGTCAAGAATTTGCTGCAGGCAATGAGTGAGATGACACTCTCAGAACGGCGTGGATTTCTCCAGTTCACGACGGGCAGCCCCAAACTGCCTATTGGAGGTAGGCACTTCCCAGCTAGCTCCTGGGGCATTTTTATTGACCCTTTACACAACCTGACACAAGCACTAACAATTTCCAGGATTCCGCAGCTTGTCGCCCATGTTCACGGTCGTGTGCAAGCCTAGTGAGGCACCCTACACATCCGACGACTACCTGCCCAGCGTCATGACATGCGTCAACTACCTCAAGCTACCCGACTACACAAGCATCGAAGTTCTGAAGAAGAGACTGTCGACCGCGGTGCAAGAGGGCCAGGGTGCGTTCCACCTGTCGTGAGCCAGAGCGCGGCACTGGGTATTTGCCTTTGCCGGGTGCCTGATTGGCATTTTATTCAAGCGTCTTTTTTATTTCTATGTTTCCATCGCATTTCTCTTTCTTTTCTTCATCGTGTTTACTTTCAAATACTTCGACTCTTTTGCTTTAAAAAGACAAACAGTGCAGAAGGATGAGCAGCAGGACAAATGTGTACTTTATTAGATAATGAGCTGTAAATTGTTATAAAAAAGCATAATTCGTTAGCATTGAGTAGACGTTTTGGGTGCGGCGAAGGGTGTCTGGTAAGGTATTGGTGCAGTGTGAATAGACATAATACTCCACGACGCGACGCGTCTCACTTTAAGGTGCGGCCCCACATTGGCCTGACCTCATATCACATGCCTCCATGCTTCTACATAGTAGGCTTCACATCGTTCAGACTTACATGCTTTCCAAGAAACAAAAGACATATTTCATGCAGCATACACCAATGACTTTAACAGGCAGGACCTGATTTCTAGGACGGCCATTACAAGCACGCCCGGGTGAGAAAACCAGCTTGTTCAAGCATGGTGCCCAAGACAAGAAGATCCACGGGTAGCAACCCTGGCGGCAGCGGTAGCTCTGGTGGCGGCAGTGAGCGGCAGAGGGCAGTTTCAACCCCTATTGCTGCGTCAGATGCTGCAATGGTTGAGGCAGGACCGTCATCGGGACGAGTGTACCGCTCAGGCCGAGCAGCACAGCATCAGCAAGCCCGCTTCCCCGGTCGAAGGAAAGTGGTTAAGAAGTATGGACGAGCAGACCCTGGCCGGTCGCCTATGCAGCGGACCCTGACGCAGATCGGCTATGCATTTCCACCCTTATCAGACCTGCAAAATCTTGGTGGGCTGGACGACGACTGGGAGGGATATGATCCTGCCGGCAATGATACGGCGCGAGACCGAAGCCTCTCTAGTACAGAGCCCACACCATCGGTCCCTGCTACTAGAGGTAGCAAGAGGCGAAAACTATCACAGACGATAGAGGAAATGCCAACCACAAGTTCAAGCTCATCATTTCATACACAAACCCTCACACAGTTTGTGTCAAAAAGTAAAGGCAAAGGGCGCGGCGACGATGGCGGCGGCGATGAGTATGGTTTTGATGCCACTATAAGGGACTCAGAGGACGAGTTTAGCCTTGAGTCTCCTAATGCAAAGACCGCTGCCTCTAAGAATCTGTCGCTTGACAAGGGACCGACGGCCACTCCGATAAAGCCACGACAGACTGATACCAGCTTAGGCTCGCCAAAGGCTGCCTTCTCAACGCCAAAAGCGAAGCGCACCGAAATCCCATCATCTCAGCCAAGCCCATTCACGCCTTTGCTACTTCTTGGGAGATACCACAGTCCATTGGGCAAGGAGCGGTCGTCTCCCCTATCCAACAAGGGCACTAGACAGTCTATTTCGATTCCAGATATGGATGCAAGTCCATCCCAACGCAAGTCCAAGTTTCCAAAGCGCGTCATCCCAAACTCGT
Organism: Ophiostoma tasmaniense; assembly: GCA_022392925.1. Lineage (NCBI taxonomy): Eukaryota > Fungi > Ascomycota > Sordariomycetes > Ophiostomatales > Ophiostomataceae > Ophiostoma > Ophiostoma tasmaniense. The sequence goes on along the minus strand of JAKRGK010000020.1, from coordinate 649,315 downwards.
TTTCTACTACAGTATCTGCAAGCCAGGACAAAACGCCATTGAGAGTACTCAACCCCCGTGAAATAGCGGAGCGGTCGGCGCCACAAGAAAACAGCGAGTTAGGAGTTACTATTCAAGCGTCTCCTTCGATCTCAACAAGGGACATAGAACGCACCGCCTCAATCACAGTACCATTACAGGGCTCCGGGCGATCGTCACAAGAAATACCAGACAGCGATGACGAGGGTGACTACTATGCGGGCCATCAAAACCTGGGGCGTAATGCAGTGTCTGTTTCTACTCCAAAGGCGGCTAATGCGGCCAAGGGAGGACATTCCATAGATACCATCAGTTCGGAATCCACATCGCCACTGTCGTCACCATCAATTTCGGAGCCTAACTCGCCCACCCCTCTCCCCAAGACGAGAACAAAGGTGATTAAAGAAGGTGGTCAGCCTGACCAATTTGAGGCTGCTCAAGGAACAGCCCCCAAGGGCGAAGATGCGGGCGACGTGGAAGGGCCTCGGTCAAGTCAGGGCAACGAGTCCCAAATGTACAGCCAAGCGGTCGAGAGTCAGCGGGTACCACTTGAGGCTATCCGGTCTCTTGGACCACAGACATACGAATCAGACATCATCATCTCTATGCACCCGGAGCAGGCCAAGAAGATTGTCAGCGGCGTCAAGGATCATGAGTTCCGCGGCTACAAGATTCCAGGTACAGTCACGCGCCTCTGGATCTATACCACGCAGCCAGTGTGTGAACTTCGCTACATGGCTTCTATCGATCCGGGCTTTCTCGAACCTGGCGAGATCAGCAATGACAGTGGCACGGGCAACGCGGCATTCAATGCTGGCCAACTAGTGGCCAAGTTCGCGTACAAGATCAATCAGGTCTACCAACTGAACAACCCCGTTTCTCTCGACCTGATGAAACGGAACGGATGGGTTGATGGTCCTCCCCAGCGGTACGTCTTTGTACCTCCGGCTGTTGTCGGTGCTCTGATGGGGAACCTGCAGCGTGCTCTCCTCCGCCAGGGAGCAGAAGGCGAGCTGTCTATCTCTCAAGAAGTCGAAGCCCAGCTTCTTAGCGACATGGCGGACACGCAGTCGTCTCAAAGAGACCGGCCTGCAACAGCTGTGTCCCTGTATGACGTCTCGTCAGCTGGCCAGCTGATTGATTCGTCACCACCACAGCGTGCCTCCCAGAATATGCCACCGCCTTTGACACATGCTCAGCCAGCTCAGACTTCTGTACCACAGACGCCCAAGCTTGGCAGTACCGCGAGTGAGTGTGCTCGCGGCAGGGAAGACGAGGGAGAAAAGACTAGTGGACCAGTCAGCAACATGTGGCCGTCCCAGGCCACTACAGCGACATCGCCTGCAACTCAAGAAGACGCACCCTTGAAGGAGATGCCGGCGGCCGCCATGATACGCGAGTCCCAGAGCCAATATGTGTCCTCGCCAGTCGATCCAGGTGCAGCTGTTCCACGCCCAGATATAGATTTCGGCCAGTCGAGCATCTCCTCTCTTAGGGAGGGCATGGGACAACCAGATGACATAAAAAGCTCTCAGCAATCACCACAACTACCGCCGATGGCGCGCGGACCCCCCAAAAGGAATCTACGGCGGCAAAACTCTGCGTTGCGGAACGCACACGCCTCGTCAAACGAGTCGACTCAAGTTGTGCTGCCTGATAGCTTGTACGAAGAGGTGCGGCATGCACCGCCGGCTGTTATCCTAGACTCTGAAGACTCGGACGATGGAGAGTAGAGTGGAATGGGCAATCTTGATATATAGCATAGCGGTCAATTTTCTGACAGGCGATGTAGATGAGATACGAATGAAACTAACAAAAATGAAACCAATAAATTGAAGTGCGTATAATGTAGTAAATAAATAAATATCCTCCTGATTTGCAAGGCAACTGTTGCCTGTGTGTGTATGATTGCGTGCCTCCTGGCAAATTAACTCCCAAACTCCTTGAATGTATGTGTGTATGTGTGTGTGTTGTTTGCTTATCACGAGCATGCTCATGCCATGACAGACACAGCACTTCCCTTGTCCTTTGCATCCTTCTTCTTCTTAAACAGCTGCTTAAGCATGTTGTTGCCACTACCTCCAGAGGAAGGCTTCTTGTCCTTGCTCACTGATGATCCGGCCTCAGAGGGCGGCGTAACAACCACCGATGGACCAGGAGCTTTGCTGCCTGCGGACCGGCCCTCCTTGTGGCGCCGCGACTGGCTACTACGGTAGGTGCGTGTGGTGCTGACACTGCCAGCCTCGCTTTCCGTTCCATCATGGCGGTCACGGTGGCTGCGGCTGCGGCTGTGGCTGCGGCTACGATGCCGATCGCCGCTCTTGCTCTGTGTGTCGTCGTGGTGCGAGTCCTTACTACTGCGACGGACAGGCACCTCGATAACTGACTCTTCGTCGCGCGGCTTCTTGCCCTTGCGTGACGAGCTCTCGCGCGCAGAGCTAGAGTGGTGGTGGCTATGGGACTTTGTGCTGCGCCGGGTGCGCACGCTGCGCAGAGTACGCTCGTCGTCAAGAGCAATGCGCGAACGCATCGCCTCGGGGCTAATCAGCTCGATCTCGGCCTCAGTCACCTCTGTGCCCTCCCACGGCTCGATCTCGTTGCCGCCAATCGGCTGGATGCCACGACGCCAGCACTCAATGGTACTCAGCTCTTCCTCCAAAACCAGGGCCTCGTCAACGCCGTTAGAGACAAGAGTGGGTGGTCGGTTGTTGGCGGGGAGTGCTGGGTTTGGTCGGGCACTAGGAAGCTGCTGGGTTGGGGGCTGCGCCTGCGCCTGCTCGGTCATTTCAATGGCCTTTTTGGTGTCTCGGGCTGCATTGACTTCGGATATTTTCTTGACGATCTTCCAGCCGCCAAAAAGAACAACGGTGACGCCGACAGCGATACTGGTGCCAATCAGGAACTGGGGGCTTGCGAGAAGGGCAAAGACTGCTGGACTGCCGCCCTTTACCACGCCAAGAAATGCAGGGCTCAGCTTGGTCAGGATGGCCGACAACTCAGCGAGAGTCAAAGCGACAGCCGCCGCCGCCTCTGGGTTGTCTTGGAGGTGGCGGATGATGGACGCGGCAGTGTGGTGGATGCAGTGAGCCTCGTTGAGAAGGGTCTCAACGCGGTCCACAAGAGTCTGCGCCTCCGCCTTTTGTTGGTCTGTCGATAGTTCGCATTCACCTAGAGCGAGTGCATCCAGATCTGCACGCGTTGCCAAGTCTGGTGGAATATCCCCGTATGCCAGGTGCATGTCGATGGGGCGCGACGACACACTGGCAGAGCCGCGCAGGGCTGGGTCCGATCGTGGGCGGTGGACCAACATGGACGACCGCGGTGCTGCGGCGGATGGGGCCGGAGGAGGGGCCGGAGGAGCGCCGGCTTCGTCGAGGGCCACGCGGGATACCGCCATGTCGCGGGGCGCAGTTTCAGCATATGGCTGAAGGTTTGCGCGGAAGGACTGGGGAGGTTTTGAGGGAAGAGTTGCCGAAACCTCAGTCAGAGTGCGCAGGTTGTTGATGGTGAGAGGTGGCCGGGGTGGCCGGCGCTCGCTCCGACCCGAGCGAGAATGCGCATCACTGGCGGTGCTGCTACGCTGGAGACGGGGCCGGCGGCGGCTGTCTGTGGAGATATGTGAACGGCGGTCGTCATCGAGAGATTGGCGACGGTGATCCTCAATAAGACCAGGGTGGCGGTAGCCTAGCGAGCGGTGGTTGCGATTATAGTCTTCGCCATAGTGGTCGTATTCGCCATCGTCAAACTCCTCGACGATGGGGCCGTGAAAGGTGTTGGCGCGGCGAAAGTTGCCGGCGCGCTCCTGTTTGAGCGCTTCCTTCTTCTCCTTGTAAGCAGAGCGGGCCTCTTTGAAAATGCCGACGAGATGCTTGCCCTGGTGGTGAGATACTGGTCAGCATGTTCGACCTGAAGATAAATTGTTGAGTATTTTAAAATGACATCAAACCTACGGTGCTGATGATCTTTCCGGAGTTGTTGATGATCGTGACGGTCTGCTCGAACGCCATCGTGGTAGACTTGGATGTTCCGAAAAGGCGGTGATGGTCGGCGTGTGGGTGAATAAGTTGAGATGAGAAGCCCGGAGGAGCCCGGTGCTTTTCACAGCCAAAGAGCCTTCTCAATATAAGCGAATATCTCGATCATGACACTGCAGGATCGAGAAGAAAGTTGGGATGACTGTACAATGTATATGGTAGATCGATCAATCAGTCCGTCTCTCCTTCTCTTTCCATCTTACTCTCTCCCTCCCTCTCTCTCTCTCTTATCCCGGTAGCATGAGAGTCAAATATGTACGATTACCAGACTAATATGCACCTGCACCAGCACCTATCACACTCTATTGCCCCCCCGGTAATAGGCATAGTGTATCATCTACATATAGAACACTGAGAATAGACAGCGAGGGGATAGAGGGGTGGGGCGTGTGAGAGGGCCTAGATGATGCATGTGCAGGGGTGAGGCCGCCAACCACTGAGAGCGGTGGCTCGCCCCATGGCTTTATTGGGGTTGGGTTGCAGAATAGCACACTTGAAGAGAGAGGATGATAGAGGACGATAGAGCTGAGACGAGACAGTGCGAGCCAGGATAGAGTCACCTCGTGGCTGTCTAACCGGACCATTCACAGGCGGTGAGCCGATACATGGGGGTAAAAATGGGGGATGATGGAGATTGTGTTTGAATTCCACTGTACTCCTTTGAAATTCAGGGCGGTAGCAAGACTTGCGGTAAGAACAGAGTCACAAGCCAGAAAGCGCCGGACAGACTTACCCAAGATGGAAGCAAAATCTAAAGATTAAGAGAATTTAAAGTGTGTCTCAGGTGCCAAAATCGGGCGAGGAGAGAGGGGACCAGTCGTGACAGGAGGCGACTGTCAGCGAGCATTGTCTGCCTGTCGATTGCCCAGCAGTGCATGAAATCGGGTGGCGGAAATCTTTCAGCGATTCCGAGTGGGATCGAGAGATAGCACACTCCTCGCTCCTTGCGAGTGACCAGCCACTGCCCATTGTCGCCCTCGTCTTTCCACTGTCTGTCCACGGAGCCACGACAACTTGTGCCCCATTTTTGAGCTGCACTCTCTCTGCAGCAGCTCCATCTTGGCCACGAACTGGGCCACGAGTGGCCGGGCCAGCAGCCGCTGCGGGTCTTGGGGGGGCTGTTTCTGTTGTTTCCGATTATTTGGTCATTTTCTGGCCAGTTTTGGCAGTTTTTGCGTTTCCAGCTTGTGAGGGTTTGCTTATATCAAGGTGACATCCTGTGCATGCGACAAATGCGGTGTGTAGGGTGTACCAGATACTCCGTAGCGAGCCACTGGTAGTTGGACTGCTTGTTTAATGTCTGGTGACGCTGTCTGGTGCCGTCTGATGAAAAGGAGGTGATGCCCGAGGCGAGTTGGGCTTGGACGAGGCGGACATGTCATGTCTTTGATTTTTCTTTGATTTTTTTGTCTTTCCCGTCCCTATTTTCGCATAGAGTAAGCAACCAACTGCAGAACAACGCATAGCTCGTTCATAAGGCACGCATGCGTGTTATGCTACGCTGTTGTGACGTGAGTGGTGAGCAGTCTGCAGACGACTGGCTCTCGGTCGATTGACAACTTGATATGGCGATAGTGGTGTTGGCATTATATCATTATGCTTTGGGCGGCAGTTATCTGGACATTTCGCTATGATATTCGACGATGGTGTGACAATCATCTTTCCCGATATGTGTGGTGGAATACCCGATGGATAATATGTTTTGTGATCGTAGTATCGAAACTTGGAATACGTGAAGATGCGTCAGAATTGACATAAATAATAGTGTTTCAAATCAACAACAAATCCAAACAAAAACAAAAAGAACATAAATTATACGCCCAAGAGGATATAAATAACAATATAGACAAAAATCGGATCGTGATGAAGTATAGAAAACAAAAAATCCAAATACATCCATGGCAACCAGATCTAGCGCCTCTAACATGGAGTTTTCATCCAATTTGACGACACACATGCAACGCCATGCAACCGCAGCTGTACTTTGTCTCGCCATTAGTCGATGCACTGCATATATCCGCACTACCGAATAAACACGGGCAGGCGACTGCCCAGGAGCTCGTGCTTCTCAAACTGGACATCGGCCTTGTTGAAGTCGTGCAGCGTCAGCCAACAAAGCATGCGGAACACGAGAGTGCACCACACGGCCTCTGCCTCGAGTAGAGGGCACGGCAAGATAAAGTCAACATCATTTTGATCTCTGGGCTCAGGCATGTTCGCCCATGACTTTGGTTCGCTGCTCGCAGTTGCGGCTTGGTCGCTCACATAGCTGAGCTGCTCAGTTGCCTCCTCGGCCTTTTCCGACACAGCTCCCCGGAGTTTGCTAAAGTAGATTCTCATCAGCAGCTTTTGCCGGTCTGCCGGAGTGGCTGCCATGAGATCGTCGTAGAGGTTCATTGTTGGGATGTCCGATCGCCCAGGATTGGGGCCGTCCTTGCCGTTGACCATGTAGAGGACCTGCTGGATGTGCTGGCGCAGGACGAGGCCAACTTTGTCGCGGCCCTTGGCACGGAGAAAGTCGTCACACACAGTAATATTATGGTCGAGGAGGTCCATCAGTGCGTAGTCTACACCGTGTTGGTTGGCGTTCCCAGAGACGATAGTCTTGACTTTTTGCGCAGCCGTTTTCAGCCACGCAAGCCTCTTCCCCTGCACATCCTGATACGGCGAGTTGCCGGTTTTGTCCGACTTGTCAAGGACTTTCACCTTGTCAATCTCCAGATGGTAGGCCTCGAGTAGCAGGTTCATGTTAAAGTACTTCTTGTCCCAGTGATTGTACGATGGGTTGGGCAGAAACCGAAATGAGCTACCCTTGCGATGCAGCTTTTTGCCCACCATGCCCATAACCTCAAAGCTTACTGCGAGTGTTAGTATCATGAAATTACGCCTGGAACCGTTAGATCAGTCAACTCACAGGGAAATAGATGGCCAGAGCGGGCGCCGTTGTTCTGCAGGCAGTTGGACGAGTACGTGTTGCAGCCAATCGAGGCCAGCGTCTCGCCAAACTGGCGCGGACTGCACAGCAACAGAGTGCCGAGGTTGTGGATGTCATCGACCTTGAACTGGAGACGTCGAATGTCGTCAGTCTGCCGGAAGATGGTTGGCACGAGCCCAAACGCTAGTTCCTTGCACTCGTCGGCCGGGATGATGCGGTTCTCGGCAAATATGTTTTTGCCGGAGACTTGAAAGTTAAAGAAGATACCACCAAAGTCGGCAATGCGGCTGCCAGTCAGAACGTAGCCGTTGCCCTCGGCACGGTAGTTCCGCGTAGCCTCATCAAACTGCTTCCAGTACATGCCAAGCATGGCTGCCATCTCGAGCATGTGCGAAATGGTCGTGGTAGCATAGGGCCGGTTGATGCTGGCTGGCATGGTGTCCCATGAAAGTTCCTTGCTCTGGACAGCAACGCAGAGTGTGTGCGTTTTGAACATGGACTCTGCTTTCGGCTCGTTTCCTGCAGCTGGCTTGATTCCCGAGCGAATTTGCAGCTGCTCTTTCTCCCACGCCAAGGAGTATTTTTCCATGCAGTGCAATTGTTGCAGCAGATGCACCCACGTTGCCATCTCGCTGTCGACCGTATGGACGCCCTTTTGATCACCGTTCGGGGCCGGCGCCGACGACGCAGCATCAAGGTCGTTGTCTTCTTGTTCTTGAATGCCAGTGCTTTTTCTCTCAGAGACTGGCTCTCCTTGGCCAGATTCACCACGGCGCCCGAACCAGTTTCGTTTGCGAACCCCTTCACCCAGCATCGTAGTCATTTTCCGAAAGCCAGTAGTGATAGAGTTTGGGTCTGACTCCGAACCTGCTGTGCCATTTTCGCCTGGTGGCATCTGCGGCGGTTTCGGGTCAGGAACAGGCAGAGAGAGCGTTTTATTGATACTCAAATCCGTGCCGTTGACAAAGTAGACGGCGCCTGGCACGGGCCCTCTTTTGTTGTCTGCCGAGCACACAAAGAAGACTGGGCTTTTAAAGAGCACTCGGAAGCGCATTTCCGAGTATCGAAATTGGCGCCTTTTTGTTTTGTGCCACGGGCCGATGACCGACTCGTCACAGCTGGAGTAACCGGCGGCCGAAGCCAGATACTGTTGGCCGACCTGCAGCAAAGTGCCGACGAGGGCAACAACGGAAACTACCAAAGCTACTACAGCGACCGTGGTGTCGTTGTTGTTGTTGTTGCCGCCGCCATTTTGGTTGGATGACATGGTGTGATGTATGTGATGTGTTTTTTGAAGTGTCTTTGCTCACAAAAGTGTGGTAATATAAGATACCGAGCCAAGAGAAAGCGAAAAGGTGCAAGCCGAGTGGCAGGATGCCAAGGTGTTGTTGTAAGCAAATAAAACTACCAGCTAGACACAGATTCGAGGCTGCGGACGCATCACAGGCGGCGAGGTGGTCTCCAAGGCTGCTCTGCGCCGTCCTGCAAGCTCTCGAAACAAGAGATATCTTGTGGTGATGGTGCTCAATGATATTGCCTTGTGCGGCGGAGTGTGGTCTCTCGAAAGATGTGATAGGCCAGCGAGCAGTCTATGACAATCTTTGACAGTCTATGACAGTCTATTCCAGTCCAGCAGCAGTCTAGACGTGCTGAGCCTCATGCACACGCAGGCGTGGTGGTGTACTTGTGCTCTTCTGCCTGCAGGAAAATTGAAAAAAAGGGGAAAATGAGGCTTTGTTAGTCAACTCGAGTGTAGAGCTTGCAACACAAGACAATATCAAGTAGAGAAATAGAGAAATCGAAAGAATCAAAGGGTGGTCAAGAACGAGGAGGGCTGCCAAGACAAATTCAAAATTGAGGACAGCGGCTCTGCTCCTGAGAAATACGAAGTGAGAACACGAGCACAAAATCAACATGGAAAAATAAACAAGTCACACAGAAAGGCGAAGCCCCAAGCGGCTGTAGCTCGCATGCGCCTACATCCTGCGTGTGCATTGCGGTGACCAGCCCCCCTGCTTCTCACCAAATCGGTTCAGCTCTGCGAATAATCATGAGCAAGGCAGTCCCGGCACAGGTCCACAGGGCCAGTACCGACCCATAATTATCTATCATTAACGATATCTGATTGGTCAGTATACTGACTAAGCATCTGGTATATGCACGGCCATTGCCGCCCGTTGTAATTAACCGCCAAGATATGTTTTACAGCGGGTACAGATGCCTGTCAGGGTGCCTGTTGGCAAGTCATGCAGGAGCTACTCTGTATTGAGGCTCTTACCACGTAGTGCAGATAGAAAAGCTGGGCGAAGAAAGGACGAATCCTGTAATGTAATTATAACTACACCGTAGAACAATTATCCAGAGATTCAATGTGGTCACTGTGATCGAGTGCAGGACATAAGATGAATAGTACTATTTACGACAATATGTAGCTATCTAGAACTAAAAACGCACCCGTCTTCTAAAGAAAAACGAGATAATGCCAGGTTGGCTGCCATGCGGATGGCAAGCCCAGTGGAAAATAATGAGCAGCGCGAGGTGTGTACCTCTGTGAGACACAAAGGAGCGGAGTAGCCTTTGTGCAAAAGGTTAAAATAGAGGAGTGAGCCTTATGCGGCTGCAACATCATGTTCAGGAGGATGGTGCAGAGAAAGCGAACCCATAAAGGACTGTCAACGAAGCAAGCGAGAAACCACAAATCACACCAGCAAGAAACAGAAGTGCAAAAGTAAAATCAGGCGGCAGAGAAGAGAAAGCAGACAGCACAAGTACACGGCAAAACGGAAGAGACAAAACTTGAGAAGAAGTTGGAATAAGATAGGAAGCAGCAAAAATAGAAAAGGTAGTCAACAAACAGAAAGGCATGGAGGAAACAAATCGGAAAACCACTCGAAAAGAGTACAACAGAAGAAAAGAATAATCAAGCTGAGAGAACACAAGAATGGACAGATTAGTCAAAAGTAGTGACCACCGTCAACCGACGTCATCAGATCGAGACAGATCGTCGACAAGTCAGGCTAGACTGGTACACACCACACTTTGCATGGCAACGCAGCTTAGCAGGCACAGGCGTCCCGGTCGTTCTCAATGTGAATGTTGATCGGGTCCTGGAAATCACCGCTGAACTCTTCCGACTCCTCCTGCTGGAGCGCGTTCTTGGCAATCACCTCAAAGGCCTGCTCGACATTGATGGCCTCCTTGGCACTCGTCTCAAAGTACGGGATGCCGTGGGCCTGGCAGAAAGTCAACGCACGCTTGTTGGAGATCTATTGAGTTAGCGATACATCCTGCACTTGTTCAAACACACCACTACAGCCACTTACCACACGCTTGCTCTCCTCGACATCAATCTTGTTGCCGAGCACAACAAAGGGGAAGTTGTCAGGATCACGCGGCGAGGCCTGCACCAGGAACTCGTCCCGCCAGCCCTCAATCGCCTCAAAGCTCTTTGCGTTGTTCACGTCAAACACCAGCACGCAGCAGTCTGCACCGCGGTAGAACGCCACACCTAATGACTGGAACCGCTCCTGGCCCGCCGTGTCCCAAAGCTGCATCGTCACCTGCCGGTCGTCGACAGGCACCTCGCGCGTTAGGAAGTCGGCGCCGATCGTGGCCTTGTACGAGGCGCTGAACTTTTTGTTGACCTGTAGAATCAGCTTCTGTCCTTGTATCTGTCACACGTGACGTCGTCATTCGTAAATGCCGCCTTCTAGACGTTGCTGTCGCAGAAAATGCCTCGGCTCAAATACCGCAGGTGGCTGTCGCTTACATATTGGTTCATCAGACTGGTCTTGCCGACACCACTGTCACCGAGGATGATAATCTAAAGACTTCTGTTAGCCGCATTCTGCAATTCGCCATTTATTGCCTGCCGTCAACCTGTGACGGGATCCGATGCCGATAAGGGAAGGCCGACATACCTTGAGGAGGACCTTCTTTCTTGACGCCATTGCTGCGGTTGATAAGGTGGAAAGCGTATGTTGTTGGAGTGTTGCTGGGTGTCGTCGACACAAAGTGGAATAGAAAACTCGAGACTTCAGAGAATCACACCGCCTTGAGACCGACGAGGCTGAGGAGCAGATGAGAGTAACGGAAACGGCGCAGATGGTTGGGCGCTGCTTGATGATGCGAGGGCGATCTCGGGGCGAGAAGGCAAGTCGAGCTGGAAGACAGATGTCCGGGTATGCGGTAATATCGGATGATTGCCGAAAATCAAAGATCGTGTGCCTGTACAGTCGTAGTCGGGAAGCGTTTGGAGACAGCACGAGGCTTTGGAGATGGGTGGATGTGTGGCGGTGGTGGTGGTTTGTTGTGAAGAGAGAGGAGAGTGGCACAGGCAGACAGACACTGGCAGAGGCGGAGGTACACAGGCGGCAATGGGCGCTGGCGGCCTTTCCAATGACGGTGCCAGCACTGGCTGCCCCTAGCAGGTGACTACCCCCAGCATGCCTTTCTTAGTGGAGGACATAGCTCCCGCAGCCAATCATATATCGTCATCCCCGCTGTAAATGAGCTCGACCCGCTCTAATTTCACTTAGCCTTATCGCGAAACTTACCTAATAGGCATAAATGTGCAATGCACCTGCCACAGGCACAGGCTAGGCCCCAATCGTGATATAGCGTCATAGGCAATTTAGTGTAAGACATTCCTGTCGTGTGCTTAGTGCCTGAAACTACATAAATGTATGCTAGAAATAGTGTAATAAGCTGTCTGACTAGTGCATAACCTATAGTGCAAATAGCTTCACTTCAAAACGTCAATGTTCACCGCAGACGCTGCTGGCCCAAGGGCATTTCACATATATAATATAGGCTCTGATCCTGCCTCTCTCTATAAAATTGACCTCGGACATGGCACGCGAAGACGCCGAGATTGTCGACCGCGTGCACGGCCTTAGCGACATCGAGCTCGCCGTCCTGCTCTCGCTCGTCAGCCATGAGCACTGCGTCATCGGCACGCCTGAGGATGCCGTCGAGGACCTCGTCGACGAGGTTGGCCTAGTAGCACTCAATGTATTTGGCCTGCACCGTGCTGTCGTCGATTGCCACGAGGATACCACACTCGAGGACTTTGCCGCTGCGCTCTTCGTGCCTCCCGCGGCATCGTCAGCCAGCAATGGGCAACAGCACCAACACCAACAGGCACACCCTGCCAGCACAACAACGGCCACGACCGACTACTTTCATCTGTCGCCCGCACGGCGGCCCTCACAGTCGTCATATACCCCAGGGCCGCGCTCGCCGCGCTCGCCCATGAGCAACCTGCCCACCGGAGGCACAGTGGCCTCTGCAAGTGCAGTCTCGGCCGTGTCGGCGCCCGTATCGGCAACGCCGACAGTCATGGCCAACGTTGTCATTGCAAAGAACATAAACTGCGCCCCGGAAGCAGTCCAGATCCAGGCCCTGGAGCTTATGCGCACGCGCCACATCCTGACAGCCACAGCCATGCAGCCTGCGCCCAAACCGTTCCTACTGGTCGCCGTCGTGGCCGCCGAGCGCGGGTTTCTGTGGGATGCGGCGGGCGCCGATGTGAACGGTGTAAAGAAGGCATCTGAGGTGCCGGGTCATGGCTCAAAACAAAGACGGGCGCCGCACATGACGGCACATCTAAACGACTTCTTTTCTATTGGCCACTGGCACGACCCGGAAGACGGCTATCCCAACATTGAGGAGCGCGATGAAGTCACACTTGGAGGGGAAGATCACAACGACCCTTCATATCACGAAGATACCAGCACCGACAGCGACAGCGTTGTGCGGTTCAGCGAGTCTGGCCGGCATGGACGCAGCGCCAGCCGCCAACAGCAACAGAATCCCCAGCCTCAACCTCCACCACTACCACCTCCGCTATTTTCTGAAGCAGATATCGACCACCTAGCATCTCTCGCCGCAAAGGTTCGCGTCGACATCGAGGTCCTGCGCTACCAGGTGAACATTGTCGCCTTTCTGCGCATCCACCGCGCCGTCGCTGTTGTCGGCCCGGGCACCAGCGGCCTCAGCTGCGTGTCGCCGCGCGCCACCAAGCACTTTGAGAAGCTGGCGCAGTGTCTGGCACCGCTGCACCGGCTGGACTACGTGACGCCCGCACTTGTGGCACTGGCGGCGCGCAAGACGTACCTGCACCGCATCCGGACGGTGCCTGTTGGCCACAGCGGTGCGCGGCTGGCCGCGGTGCACGAGCGGAGTATGCAATGGGGCGGCGAAAAGGCTGCGGTGGAAGCGCTGCTGCAGGGCGTGAGTCCTGAAGACGTCATCGAGGGGGTCCTTGAGTCAGTTGCGCCTCCGGTGTAGGCATTCTCTACAGTATGTCACAATCACCCGTCAACATATGCGTTATTGGAAGTTATCTTCTTTTTTTTTTCTATTCGTTTCGCGTCTATAATGTATAATACCCCGTGGCAGCATGCCGTATATGCTACCAAATATAAAAAACTAAAAATGAACATCAAATAATGAAATAATTATAGCATAGAGAAATAGAGCAGATTCCCATTCAAACGCCGTTTCAAGTTATCCATATATATATCCTAGAGCAGACACATTGTTGCTCTGCCTTGCCGCACTGCGAGGAAAAGATGAAAAGATAGAGAGCAAAGCTCGGATGACACTTTATTTATCATTAAGGCGTTATCAACGCGTGGCTTCAAAGGCGAGATACGTACGCTTAGTGAATCTCGGTAACCTTGCAGGTCCAGCCAGATGTCTTGGACAGCAGGGGCAGACTGGCACCCAGGCACCAGCCGAGCTCGTTGTCCTTGATCTTCTTGGCAATGCGCACCTCACGGTCGATGGGCATCTCGTAGCCGGTGTGCACAAGAGCCAGCATAAAGTTGAGGTCCATGCAGTGCTCCGGGCGGTCCGTCAGCTCGTCCAGGGCGCCGGGGATCGACTTGAAAACGCCCCACGACTCGCTGCCCGAGCACACAGTGTTGGTCAGCTCGTGCATCTCGCGCAGCGTGAACGACTCGGGCATGCCCAGGGGCTGCGTGCGGTCGAAGAAGTACGACAGGAAGTAGACGGCCTCCTTGGCAAACGTCTTCGCAATGGCCGGCTGGTGGATGCCGTTGAATGAGCAGGGTGCCAGCTTGCACTCGGCCTCCTTGTTCAGGATGCGCTCGGCCAGGCTGCGGCACTGAGCAGGCGCGGCCTTGATGGGACCGGTCATGTTGAACTCGGCCTCGCTGCCCAGAGGGTGGCCCTCGCCCAGCTTGATCTTGACCGTCTTGTCCATGCCGACAGAGAAGCAGGGGTTGACAATGGTGGCCTTGGACCACGCAGCCGCCGACGCGCCCTTGTTGGCCTCGGACAGGTCGTCGATAAGAGCCTTGTAGATGGCATCGCGGGCGCTCATCAGGCCGTAGCCCAGGTGCGAGTGCTGGTACAGAGTGAAGTGGCGGCCGCCAAAGTCCAGGTCGTACTTGTGGTCGCCCTCGGCCAGCGTTGAGGGAATGCCGCCCTGGGTCAGACCCTTGTAGTTGGGCTCAAAGACAATCTGGGTCGAGCCACCGCCGAGATCAAAGACGGCAGCAGTATCCTCCTGCTCAGGGGCGCCAATGTTGCCCAGCAGGTAGTTGGTGGTGATCCAGGCGTAGACACCCTCGTCGGAGCCGTCCATGATAGCGACACCGCCCTCCTCGGCCGACTGGACAGGGAAGGGGTAATCCTGCTCGAGGTGCTTGCGGACAGCATCCAGAATACGCTGGCTCTTCTCGGGGCCGAGCAGACGCAGACCAGCGGTGGCCTTGACGGCAATGGGGGTGCAGGACTTGAGCTTGTCAGGGACCTCGCGCATGGCCTCCTCGAGGAGGATGTCGAGACTGTGGGCAGCGGCATCGGGGTCGTCGGGGTAAGCGCTGAGGCCGCTGCTCTTGCCGTCGATCTTCTTGGTCTGCTTGAAGACCTCGCTCTCGAGCTCGGGGCTGGGACCGCAGTTGTTGAACTTGTAGACGTGAATGCGCGAGCCCGTGCTGCCGGCATCGATCATGAGGACATACTGGACAATGGGCTTGTCGCGCGAGCTGGAGCGCGTACAGCGGTCGGTGCCGTAGGTGTTGTCGGAGGGTGTCTGGCCATCGGACGCCGGGGCAGCAACTGATTAGTTAGTATGATTCAATGTTGAAAATATATCGGAAAAGGATAGCACGTGCCTCCGCGGTACAGGTCAACGCCCTGGGGCGAGAAGTAGTAGAAGAAGAAGAAGACGGCTGAGATGACAGCGGCGGCCTTAATCCACCGTGTCTGCTTGGCTTGCGCCATCCAGGCAGATGTTCGCTCCAGGATGGATAGTTGTTGGGGGTGGACGCCGTATCGGGCGGGCTTCTCGTGAGGATCGTGAACGCGTTTAGTCGGAAGCGAGATAGACGTGCGTCGCATCAGGCCGGGGTGAGAAGAGGAGGAGGAGACGAGAGGGAAGAGATGTGGCGTTGAGGGGATGCTGCGAGGTGAGGAAGAAGAAGAGGTGCAACAAAGAGAATAGAGATGGGCAGAAAGGGTAAGCAGAATAGGAGGCGATAGTAGACAGTGAGAGGCGTAACTTGGCCGGGCTAGTAGAGACTAGAGACTAGACGAAGATCCAAGGAGGGTGGTGGTGCAGGGAGATTTGCCAGCCAGGAGCAAGAAAGTGTAATACGTGAGGCAGTACGTAGGGGTACGGGGTAGGGAGTAGGGGTGTAGAGGACAGTTGGAGCGCATCAGTGGAGACGCCCGCAAGAACACGAATTCACAGCATGCCAGGGATCCTACCAAGGAAGGAAAGGGGCAGAGGAATGCAAAGTACTTTAACGGCTAGCGTGGACAGAAGCGATATCATGTGACCAATCAGAACGCGCGAAAGTCGTGGCTCAATTAGAGAATCGTCAATGCGAGGAGAACACAGCCTCAGCCTTGCTTGTGAATGTCTGTGTTTGCAGTATTAAAATACACTTTCAGATTGTATTGTTGGTATGCTTTGATGGTCTTCAAGATTTGATCTGTTCTTTGGCTATCTACTGGTGGTGTTTGGGTGGTAAGACGACGTGATGGCGAACCCAGAGACAGTATGTCCGCTGTGACACACTATGGGAGCAAGATATTGATACGAGCAGGTATGTGTGTCTTCCACTGCCCGGTTATGCTAAGACAATTAATTTGAAGCGCTCGTGGATGAGAACTTCAAGTCTTGATAGTGGTTAAGTACATAGTCACCGGAAATCAATCTTCTACTCGGCTACAGGGTTAGCGGGATTGCGTGTAAGAGTCGTAGTGTAAATAGTATTGACGTATAAGATGAAAGCCGAATCATCAACAATCCATCAATTGTAGCAAAAGGCTTGCCAATAATAGAAGAAACGAGTATTCAGACAAGGCAAATCAGAAACCATTAAGCCTGATCATGTGACTAGTTGTGTGCTCATTTGTGCTCTTTATGTGACTGCCTCCTTCCCTTCTCCCGGCTCTGGCGTCATTTCCTCTTTGGGAAACTTTCTTCGAGCATCTAGCATCTCACATCCCATGATGATGCCCATTTTGGGCAACAAACCAATGCCTGAATTTCTGATTACGAGTCACTATTTTAAATATAAAACACATATCATTCTCAAACACATCTTCAATTACAATTATAAATCCTAGTTACCAAGACATACTTCACCTTGTCAACTTTACCAGAGTAGACAGAGCTCTTGCATGCATTTAATAAAATTTAACCCTTCAACATCACCGAACCTATTAACATCGAAAGTATGGCCGCTGTTCAATGGCACGAAGGTGAGATCGCCATGCACCGCAAGCTCAACGGGCCGCACTACTCGAATCAAAACCCAACATCGCCGGGACTGCCACAGGCATATGCGTACCGTGTTGCTGCTTCGCCGCTGGTTGCCTTTGGTGCTCTTGACAAAGATGGACGTCTGTGGACAACTATTCTGGGTGGCTTGTCTCAGTTTACTCAACAGGTTGCACCCAACGTTCTCGGCGTGCAGAACGTCGTGGATCTTGACAACGATCCCGTCGTCGATGCGCTCCTAGGTGATCATAACAGAACACACGACATGATCGGCAGAAAAGGCGACGGCTGCTTATTCCGCCATAGCCCGGATAATGGCCCTGCTATGGCCGGCCTCAGTATCAACTTGGAGACAAGAGACCGTGTAAAACTGGCTGGCAAGATGCTCGTGGGCACTGTTTCTGAGCGCAAGCCTGCCACGAGCAACGTTTCGGGCCGCGTCGGCGATATGCAGCTTGCTTTCATAGTGCAAGAAGCACTTGGCAATTGCCCCAAGTACCTCAACAAGAAAACAATACAGCCACATATTCCACAACCCAGACTACTATACGACTCTGTCGTACACCACGGTCAGCTCCCACAAGAGGGCGTTGACCTCATCTCACAGGCTGACATCCTCTTCATATCTTCGACAGATGGCAAGACTATGGACACAAACCACCGCGGCGGGACTCCAGGGTTTGTTCGAATTGTGACCAACACGGAAAAAGCCGACGGCAGAAATAACCTTACCCTCATCTACCCGGAGTACTCAGGGAATAGGCTCTACCAGACGCTCGGCAATCTTCACGTCAAGCCTCTGGCTGGCATCGTGCTGCCAGACTTTGAGTCGGGCAATGTTTTGTACATCACCGGACACACAAAGACGCTCGTGGGCGCAGACGCTGCTGCCCTTTTGCCACACACAAAGCTGGCCGTTCATATCACGGTCGACCGCGCCATACTCGTGGCAGATGGGCTTCCTTTCCGTGGCAGTGTGATCGACTACTCGCCGTACAACCCGCCGATCCGTCTTCTTCGCAGCGAGATTACCGGTCATCCTGCCCCATCCGGCGAGAGAAATTCTTTGGCAATGGCTGTGCTTACAGGCCGCCAGGAACTGTCACCTACAGTCTCCCGGTTCACATTCACGCTTGAGCCCCTTGAAAATAAGGGAGCAGCTGCCCTCTCATGGCATGCAGGGCAGTATATCACGCTCGACTTTGGGCCTGAGCTGGATATTGGCTGGTCACATATGAGAGAGGACGACCCGCAGTCGCTAAACGACGACTTTATACGCACATTTACAATCTCAAGCTCGCCACCATCTGCAAACACAAGCCCAAACAACATCAAGATCGAACTCACTCTCCGCCGTCACGGGCCAGCAACCAATCTTTTATGGAGGCACAACCTACGCGCGCCCCTTGAACTTCCTGTCCTCGCATTTGGTGGCAATGAATCATTCAGACTTCCTCTCTGGACACCTACCGACGGTGATATACCTCTAGAGGAGTCCGTGTTCGTTGCTGCTGGTGTTGGTATCACGCCATTGCTGGCACAAGCTTCTGGCCTGCTATCAGAATCTACCAACTTTAAGGTCCTCTGGAGCCTCAAAGCCGCAGATATATTAGTGGCTCTTGATGTCTTTGAGAGGCTGCGAGAACTTGCTCACAAAACGACAATCTTCATCACGGGCAATCTGGAGACAGCATCGAGAGGTGTCTCCAAGCTGCGGACCGCGGGAGTCACTGTCATTGAAGGACGCAGAATTCGACGAGATGATATTTTTGGCGAATGCGAAACGACCAATGGTGCAGCCAAAGGAAAGATATATGCCTGCACAGGCCCGCAGATGCTGCAGGTGCTACAGGCGTGGCTGCCAGCAGATGCTCTTGTCTGGGAGAGTTTCACTTTTTAGTTGGTTTTTCAAAGTTGATTCCATTCTTAAGCTCTCATCTTCTTTATTTTCTTATTTCAAAAGCTGTTTCCAAAATATTGTCATCTCGAAAAAGATACCATGATTCATCAGATATTAGAACAGTTACCGCAAGAAATCACGCATAAAACACAATACTAAAATTTCAAATAAAATAAGGAGCACAGTTGCTGATATCTTCTTTTCCCTCTTGCCGCAGTGCTGCCGTAATGTAACCGAGCAAGTGCTCGAGGCGCTGCCGACCAAGCTGTGGAAGTAGTATCTCAATCTCGCGCGTTACTCGGTCGAGGTTGTCAAGGCTTGACGCAATCATGATACTCTGCGGTGCAGCTACTTCTACAGAGTGCGTACCGCCCCGGCTTCTAAACTCGTCCACGGCCAGCCGCCACTGCTCGAGAGTTGGCCACAGAAGAATCCGCTGACCGTTCTCAAGCTGTCGTCTGCTGGCGTAGAACACGGTTTTGAGCTGTTTTGCACTGCGGACAGCTTCTCGTAGACGATCGACGTCTGTATCATTTTCGATTTTACCTTCTTTTTCGTCTCCTTCTAGAATACCCGTAATCTGATTAATGACCTGGTTGCTGCTGTCGATCTGATCCGTGCGGCCGAGCCGTGCCAGTACGAGCTCGTGGGCGAGGTTGTCGACTCTAGCATCGGCCTCTTCGAGCTTCGTATGTGCCTCGTTGCGGGCATGTCGGAGGTTGGCAATGTGGAGGCCGACCTGGCAGAGATTCCGAAAGACCTCACGTATCGGGGTAGATGTGCTCCTGCCGTGGCCAACCTCTGGGAGCCGGTCTGGACATTGCGTGGACGTGTCTTTGAGTGTGTCGGTGCTGTACACGCTGCTACTTCTGCTGCATTCAGATTCCCTATGTTGTAGCCTGCAGTTTCTGCCATCTTCGGGTTTACTCTCTTGCCGTGTCCTTTCTCCTGCTAGCAGACCTGGTCCCGGACTGCCAGTGACTGACTGAAAGTAAAAGTCGAGGATATCAGAGGTCGTTGTAGGCGGACGCCCATGAAGACGAGACTCCATGATTTTTCTTGGTTATGTAAATAAAGTCAATTGAGACGTCGCTCGTTGAGTTGATATCATTATATATGCTGCAATGCAAATCGACGTTGTCACAACTGCCATTTCGGATGAACATCAGCTGTGTCACCAACCTTAGGTTGACGGCCGCTGTCAGTCGTTCTTCCGGTTATCATCTCCCTTTTCTCGGTGTCACACAATATCATCGTAAAAATCAAAGATGCTCGTACATGTAATTTATTCATGTCATGTCTATCTACTAAAAATCAATCGCTAGTAAACCCAAACTATCCGAAATATTCGAGTGAATCAAACAACAGTCGTAAGCTGGTAATATGTTCCCATAAACGCCGTTGACCCAGTATTAAACTCCTTGATAGCAGCAAAATCAAAGTAAATGCCAGAAAGGGGAGATATCCGTTGCTGTCCCAAAAAGCCGTCGCGCTAAAGACGTATGTAAAATGAAGAATTAATGTCGTTGATCCGTATCCAGTCGTGTTTTTTTTTGTTATTTGCTGGTGTGTCTTTTTGTCTTGTTGTTATTTGAGTTGTCTCGTGGCCGTCATAAACATGCTCGTGGAACATTGTGCGAGCTCATAATGAGATCGACGATTGCTGATCCGGCAGCATCGAGACGAAAGAAACTGCTCATCTCGGGGCCATCTCAATACCGCTTTGTCTTGCCAGAACATAAACTGAATAGATTCAGTCTTCGCTTAGGACCGGGAGCTACCGCTGCCTGAGCTAGTGGTGATGCTGGTATTGTTTCGTGCTATCTGGACCAAGCGGTAGATACCGAAAGCAATAGCCGCCAGGAAGGTGAACAGCAGGATGATAATGAGGGCGATGACGTCGTTCTCCTTCATTTTTGCGGTTGGTTGAGATGTGAAATGTGTAAATTGCAAGACGAGACGAAACGGGAGGTTCAAGTAAAGAATGCGGCAAGACTTGACGATCTGGGGTAGGAATGTTAGTATATGGCTGCTGTTTGGAATGTTGATGGTTGATCGACTCACTCTTTATGTTGCAAGACTGGTTGCTTTCTCAATTTTCTGAATGTGAGTTCTGAATTTTTGGAAATCGAGATATCGTGTGATGCACCGTTCGAAACGGATGATGAGAGCGAATAGGACGGGATTGAAGGTATGCAAAAAATGAAATTGTCCAAAAAATAAAGCAAATAGATAGCTTGTGCAATGTTTGTTTGTAAACTTGTAGATGTTTGTTGTAATAGAGAAAGGAAGAGAGGAAAAGGCAAAGACATCACATTCTTGGGCTTGGGTGCTCTCTCAGTTATACTGGTTGCCCCGCCACCTGCTTTTGGTAAAATGTCAATAAAAGGCAAGGCTGGGAAAAGTGTAAAAGGAAGGGGCGTAGTTTACAGGGGAGTAGGTCCCGTTAAAGCTCTGACAGCCAATAGGAGTTAAGAAAATGTGCCAACATGACCCACTATTACCAGGCACACTCGCCGACTGACACTAGTAGCGTATGTAAAACGCAGTCAATCTGCTACCCAACCACCCCGACAACGAGCATTGACAGGAAAGGAAGGAGTCAACAGGAGAGAAAGGGAGCACTTTGTATTGCCGCATCGTTCTTTCCCTAGATAGTATCTGCTGCTTATTTGCCCCTGCTGTCGAGTCTCCGTTCCTGACTACGCCGCTTCAGGAAAGATCGATCTTAATCGATGTTCAATCTCAATTTCTGTTGATTTCGAGTTCGTCATCTACATCATCAGTCGTCATATTGCACCAGAGTAACTAATATCACTGCTATTGACTCCAATTCGTACATTTCCCAACGTGTAACATTACACAATATAAATACTTGTACATTCAGCTTTGGCCAAAGGACGTGCCTGAGAGAGAAGCCCATGGCAACAGGGTGACATCCAGCCGGCATGACGTGAACATCCACATGCACCAGACAGGCGTATCCTTTAGCATCCCAGACACCGGCGGTAGTTGCTACTACTGCAATACTTTCGCCGCATGGGAATCAAGGAAACGACCAAAAACAAAACGCGCCCAAAGCGCCGAGCAAAGCAGCAGCGAAGAAAAAACAGAAGCAGAGGACACAAATGCAGAAAACACAACGAAAAAATACCACAAAAAACGCAGACAAATGGAACAAAATAACGACATATGGCAGAGATACACCCTAGCGTGGCCCATTGCCAAGGCAGAAGGCGTTTTCTACTCGGTGGGCGACTTGAAGCTGATGCGGGATTCGTAGAATTTCAGAATCTGTAGTGTCAGTTTACGTCGTTATATCCCTGTGAAATATGCAAGATGAAAGACTCACTCTCTGTGGGCACCGCACATAGGCCTGCTGTGCCACGTGCTGCGACTTGTTGCCGTTCTTCCACGTCAAAAACACCCGGAGCTCGCCATCGTCGCCCCGGAACATCTCCACATCCACAACATCGTCCTCCCAGCTGCCGGCCGGTGGCTTAAATAGCTTGGTATCGGCCACAGGTGATTCGCGGCTGGAAGGGTGGGTGTCGATGATCTCGGACTTGCGTGACCGCTTGGCGGAAGGATTTGGCGTAGAGTTAGCGCTGGTGGGCGCGGAGGCAGAGGCGGCGGCAGAGGGCCGGCCGCGCTTCTTTCCCTTAGTGGTCTTCTCGAATATCTTTTCCCGGCCGCCGATCTTGAAGTAGTAGTCGTTTAGGACGATCGAGGCGTTCTCACTGATCTGTCAGCATGCACTCAAGCAGAGAGGGACCTATCTAACTTACGCCAGATTGTCCTCGGGTTCCCATGTGTGGTCGGCCTCGTCAGGGTAGCCCTTCCAAATGACACGAAATCGAGGCTTCTTCTTATCCTGTTTTGTGTTAGCTGTCTGCGGCAGCACTGATATCGTGATATCTTGTGATTTCATATATCTGCAAGAATAGCGATGAGCTAACTTACGTCCAACATATGACCGGTAATTTCCTGAACCTCGTATCTGCGCCAGTCAGCATGTCTCCTTCGTTTTTGGTTGTTCTTGTTTTTTGTAGGTTGGCGAGCTCAGCTCAAACATACTCTTCTTCCTCCTCGTCCTCCTCGTCCTCCTCATCCTCCTCATCGCCCACAACAGGCACCGACTCCTCCTTTTTCTTGGAGCTGCCGTTTGTTTGTTGCGCGCTCTTGGCACGACCCGTTGTTACAGACGGCGCATCCGAGTCGCTCACATCGTCGTCGTCCGAGTCGGCATACGTTGAGATCTTCTTGCTTCGCTTCGATACCGATGGAGTAGTGACAGCACCGACGCCACTGCCGTCGGACATTCCTTCGTCGTCGCTCAAAGCCGGAGGCATGTTTGTGGTTGTGTCTGTAGTCGTAGGTAGATCGGTTGATTGCCGAGACGCAACACTGTAGAGCCTAGGCAGACGCTAGGCGCGAGGACTTGAGACGATTGGGCAGATGTCGAGTCGTTTTGAAGACGAAGAGCGTCGCAGGTGCAACGGTAAATGCGATTGGATAGAGACAGCGCTACTGCTCGCAACAAAGATGCATTCGTGGAGGTTGCGATACAAACTACGTCGCGTCACGGAAATGCTTGCCGCTAGCTTCCTGCTGCGCTAACGTGGAGCTGTCGCGCTTGATGATGCGACACGTGATTAGACACGTGCTCATACTGGAACGGCTTAACGCGCCCAGCGCTGTTGTTGCATTGTGCATCAAGCTCACCTCAACTTATCTTTGAAGCTTCGTTTTCCGACATTGGTATCCATTTGATATTTCCTTGTCTTATAAAAAGCTCATGATTCTGCTCTCTTTCGTTTTTTGACGTTCTCCGGTTGCGGCACTAGACTTGTCTTGTCGTTCCACTTGAGCCTCAGGAGTCGGTCTTAATTGAAGTGGCTGCACACTCGAAACGAGACGACCAGACGACGAGACAATACGAGTAATCTAATTATTGACCGGAGTTCAAGTGTTGATTCCTTTTAGGAAATAAATCAAACGAGAAATAAGAAACAAAGCCCATTACGCGCTTTAGATACGGCGGGCTCGGAATAGATCCCGGTCTGATGACGTTTAGTTTTCAACTACTTTTCATGATAACTGCTCACTGTTTACATCGCTTCGACGGTCTGCCCGCAAAAGGCCCTTGTTGGTCGCATCAGCTGTAAAAAGTATGTTGAATGCTGATCAGTATAATGTATCATGTATCATGATGTAGTGTACATGATGCCGAACCATCTGGGTTCTGGCTTATCTGGCTGAATCAGTCAATTGTGCCCGTACATAAACTCAATAACAGGGTAGAAATCAAAGGAAATGCAGGGCACGGATGACAATGGCAGCCTGTAGATACTCGTCGATGCACGGCGCCGATCCTACTCTATTGGCCTTGCACAACGGCAGAGAGACAGAGATGGGGTAGAGTAGGCTGTAAGCACCCGACAAGCGCAAGGTGAGACAACATCGCCGTTGGAAATATTGGGGGCAATACGAGTATGGGAGTTGGCGAGAAAGTAAAGTAATATCTGGTTGCTTTGTATTCTGAATGGTATTTGGTTGTAATTGTTATTGATTAACGGCCGGTCGCGGAACGGGTGACCAGTTGGAAAACGAGAAGAAAAGACGAGACAAGGCAGTTGTAAACTCAATAAGCCAACGAGAATGCAAGAACAAATAAAAATAGAAATAAAAAGAAAACACAGGAAAAGACAAAGATGACAAAAAGACGCATGCAAGACATAAAAAGAAAAGGGTTAGAGACTGATGAGCTGTCCATGGCCGCATAACAGGCCAATACAACACAATATCGACAGACAGACCCGCGCAGATATTCATACACGCACCCCTATGTAAGCATCTATCGAGATGACTTTGTATTGTGTGTACTTGCGGACTTGAGCGCTGCAGGCGAATGGGTCTGTTGGATATTAAATACTCAATACCACCATCTTCTTCAGTGATGCCGTTGTGCATTTTATGCATATTGCAAATGGGAAGACTGAGTTACTGCTGACAGGTAATTGGAGGCGAGCAGAAAGATATCAATGAGGTGACTTCTCACAACGATCAAATGTTGTACGATGCCATAAGACCGAATCACATATATAAATAGCGGACTATCACGAGTTTGTTTCAGCTGTCTACAATGTCATCAATAGTGAGTAGCTTTACCTTTCCGTTCTTATTTATCAATCCATGGGTACGGAGTAGATGTTGGAATAAGACGTAAATCAGAGGGGGGCGGGATACCGGAGGGGGACGGGGAACGGGGAGAATAGAAAAGATCACCGAGCAAGCGATGCAACATACAAGGTACGCAAAGCCACGGCGCACTCTTTTGAAAAGATGTAAATATAGCTAATACTACATCATAGTCGAGAAAAGGCCCATCTTGCAATGCTAATGTTTTATCTTGGGGTGGGATGCGACTCTGCTGATTTTGCGTGTAGATTCAATAGCACGCGGCGTGACCCGGAATATGATCGATGAGCACAGAGTACAAAGTAGATAGAATACTTTACTCTGTATGTAGAGTACAGCCAAGAAGCGAACTAGAAAGGATCAACAAAGAACGCAACAGACCGAGTGCGGACGAGCTATATCCCAGGTGATATAGGGGCAGGGTAACGCGGAAGATGTCATGAGTGTGGGAGAGGGACGGAGTACAGAGTACGAAGTACGATGCGTCACGTACAGAGTATGGGAAGGTGAGGGAGTATGGGGATGGAATAAGCAGCAAGTACGTAGTACATTGTAGACAAAATACGCAATACCAATGAAGGAGATAAAAATGAGTAGGGGGCCCTGGGCGAGGTTGCGTTTGTTTCTTGTCAGATGTTGGCTCGCGTTGTTGGTTTGTACCATCTCAGGCTCACTGCGGTTTCTTCTCTAGTCACAATCCACGGAGTTTCTAGGGTTGTTCCGCCCCGAACAGCATACAGAGAGAGTACTTGTAGAGGACAGAGTCCTCGGATGTTTCTTGTGACGACTGTCAACTGGGTTACACTTGCCATCCAAAAGAGCCTAGGGCTATGCCATGTTGATGCGGTCGTGAGTCTTGACCTTGTCCGATCTATGAATAACTACTTCGTCACTTGACTCGCATCCATGCACTCTGCATACCTAGAGCCAGAGTAGACGGCGAGCATCGTCTCACTTACTTTGGGGGCCGATACGACAAGAAGCCGGCGAGCAGGTGAATAGGGGAAGGCGCAGAGAAAAAGCAGCACAGTAGGTGAGGCGGCGAGGCAATAATCTCGCAAGAAGGAAGATATGTCTGTGCAAAGCAATATCATGGCTCATAGCAAAATCAGAGGCAAAATAAACCCTATAATAGACAGCACGGGCTGCACTCTGGCCTGTCAGAAATACTATTTCAATACGGAAGGTGAAAAATTCGGAGTATGTTGGTTCCGAATCCCACACCCGACGGTGATACTTGGTTTCTGAGATAATAATCGGACGGCTGTGAGAAGCAGTGATCAAAAACAATAGAGAAGCGCGTATTCATGGCGCGTTAATACTACGTCACGACCACAGTAAACATAATAGAAGATGCCGTCAGAAATAAACACAAAAGAGAAAATCACAACAGAAAACAAAACCAAAGTGACCCTAATATGCAGGCGACGTAGCTGTGCCATCGCTGCATGCAAGCTTAAATTCGCATGCACGCTGAGCCAGAGTACTTGCAATTGTATATATACTTTGCTAATACAAAGTATCGATGTGCACTGTCGTTGATGAGATGAGATGCAGGGTGCACGGATCGATTGTTTGCTGGTTTTGATTTTGATTTTGATTTTGATTTTGCTTGATTTGTTGCTGATTCTGCCAGAGTTTAATCAGTGTTGTCAGCGTTATTGTTAAAAGATAGCGGCTTGCCTTTTACAGCTGATTGTTGGCGGGTTGCGTTCCGGGCTGTCTTGTTTCCGTTTGTATTTCTTTTTCGTTGTCTTTCTGTCTATTCTTTTCTTCTTCGACACTCGACCCTCCTCTATCGGCAATACAGAGTACATCAGTCATCCCGCCCGCACTCTAGCATAAGGTTAATGCATGATTGGCAAACTCAGCCGCCCTGATGCAGACGGCACTCTATGCATAGAATGTACAGAATGTGCAGAATGTACGGGATGTACTGGATGCATACTGATGCATACTAGAAAAGATCACTGAACCATACTGGATGCAATGCAGCCTTGATTTCGTGATCCCGCTGCCGGCTCGGCGTCGTTTTGACTCGGTCTTATTGTTTTCTTATTTTTTCTTTTTGTTCTTATTCTTCCCTACACCTATCCCTTCATTTTAGATGTATTAAAAAGTCCGGCCGATCAGCGCCGTGTAAGAGCCGGTAGTCAATTTGTAGTCAACCCTGTAGATGCCGCTTGTTTTGACCATGTACCCGTCGCCTCAGAAAGCAGCAATGCACTTTGTCATTGTACATATTTGTATTGCATTCACATGACATCAGTTTTAATGACTGCAACGTCCGCCGTAAGTGGCCGAAATGGCGTAGGTGAAACAGGCAAGACGAATCGAGACAAGGCTGGTGTTCTTGAAAAGGAAAAGAGGAAAAGAGGAATACACGGATGATTTTGGACGATTTGATTTTCACAGGTCCTGTCTTTGATGCCCATGTCTTTCCTACTATGTACATGCCACTATTACTACTCTGGCTAATACCACCTACAAGAATACATGTGTG
Organism: Ophiostoma tasmaniense; assembly: GCA_022392925.1. Classification (NCBI taxonomy): domain Eukaryota; kingdom Fungi; phylum Ascomycota; class Sordariomycetes; order Ophiostomatales; family Ophiostomataceae; genus Ophiostoma; species Ophiostoma tasmaniense. Next base: position 621,961 of record JAKRGK010000020.1, on the reverse strand, counting down.
TTCGATTTATTTATTATTATTTATTTCCAACTTTCAATCATCAATACAATATTTGCAATGCTGCCTCGACTCGACCACATATTCAATACAGAGTCTTACAGAGTAATACACTACAAGGGTGGCCAAGGCGCTAAGCAATTAAGATTAAGGGCTCCAGAGGAGAGGAAGCTTCCTGCAGGTCGAAGGGGGGAGCCGTATTGAAATAGAAATAGGCAAATAGAGGATATGAAAGTAGAGGAAACTTGGAAAATTCGAATAACAGAAGGGAAGGGCAAAAGAACAAAAATGATACCATAATCAAAGACGAGTTGCCTTGCGTCAGACTATTTTTTAGTGAAATAACGAATTAAAAAGCAGCCCTGCATGTGCAAGGTCGAGGTCATGGTAAAGTTGGATACTGATATAGAAGAAGGCCGCTGCAATCAAACGCAATCAAATAATAGATTGCTTTACGTGTATCTAGGGAGGCTGCATGGCTCTATCACAAGTAATAAAACTTGCAGATGTTCTTGTACAGAGTAATGTAGCCTCTTGTCATCGAGGTCAACTCTGTTATGGAGACTGATTACCGACTTGCCTGGGGGTGATTTCGTTTGAACGGGATGTGCTCCGGTTTCAACAGTCAACAGTCACTCTTTGGTTTACAGAGTATCAATACATGCAAAGCAGTTCAAAATGGAGTAATATGGTTGATCATGGACGAGATACTATCAAGTCATTTCAAAGCCAGAGATCCGCGTCCCTGGATGTGTGCGACAATCTACGATATACTCTGTACAATGTAGTACACTGTAATCAGTAGTAATAAGTCTTACAATCTCCCTACGCCGTGGTCTCCTGAACACAGAGATGCGCGTCAACCTATTTTCAACTTCAGATGACCGAGGACGTGCACTGTCAGCTAATATTCTGTGTCTACAGCTACGCCGTACGTTGTAACACGCCGAGCGGGTTGTTCCTTGCCCTGTCGGCCATGTTTGCCCTTTCTGTTTATGACCAAGTTGAACAGATACAGCCTTAAGTGCGGCATTTTGAAATGCTTACTCCGTGAAGCGCGCCGCCATGATCCTTGCAGAGGTCGTACTTGTCTACTCAGTATGGAGATATGGAAAATGGAGACTGGCGGGACTGGAGACAGGCGCGACCGACGTTGAGGCGGCCTTTATAAAGACCAGCTTCGAGTATCAAGTACGAAGTACACTTGGGTGTTTGTGTTTGCGTGTCTCAGACTCCCAACAGTCGTTGCTATTGCGGATTAGATAATAATAGACAAAATTAAAGCAGATCTTGCCAACCCTTAATGCCGTAGTCTGTATCTACTCAGTCCTCTATCTGGTTTTGGCTCTGATTCTCCAAATATCGTTGCACCTCTTCCTCTGTGCTCCGTGCTCTGTGCTCCGTGCACATGTCGTGACCACTCTTTCTCTGGGATCCCGACAAGGGTATTGTTATTTCCTGACACTTTTGTACAGAGTAATAAATACATATCCGAGTACATAAATACATAAATACATCACGCTGCATCTGCATGTGCTACTGCACAGCTGTGAGACTTGGGTCCGATGCCCGCTTTAATCAATAACAACAATCTCTTCTACAGAAAATGAAAACACAAGATTGCTTTGTAAATACAGCGCGTGATGCTGTCACGACCCGCTGTCAGCTGTAGTGGCACCGACAACAATCATCTGTGCATAGTTTATGCAGCCGCAGCCTTAGTCGCAGTGTGCATGTGTGTGTGAATCAAAACAAGTCTGAAATATAAATTGCGAGAATAAGAAGTGAGAAAAATAAAGACAACCATGTATCCACCATCACGTCGAGCGTTGAGCGATCAGCAGCTAGACGTGGACTGTGGAGGAGAAGTAGAAACAGAAACGTGAGTTTCTGTCAAAGAGTCTACCGAAAAGATATAAATAGAGAAAACAACTGTTTTGTGTTTTAGTCAAACGCGTTAATATCCCGCGGGTTGGTTTGGCAATTTTAACCTAGCTCTCTGACTGTGTACTTTGTACTCTGAAAATACTGAGCAAGAGAGCAGGGATACAGCCAGAGCCACAGAGAGCCACAGGCAGGGAGAGAGAGCCGGGATACGACTACTGAGTACATGAAAGGGGCAGCAGGGGAGTATTCCGAGATGGAGTCGAAATGATGGAAGCGCGAAACCACGCTCCACGATGCCACCACCACCACCAAAAAGCCCCTAAAAGCCCCAAAAAGTGCTAGAACAGAATCATAGCCCGGGCCCTCATTGCCTCTTCTAGCTGATCCATGTCCAAAACGTATCGCGGGATGTTGGAAGTAGAACAGAGTCAACAGACAGAGTAGTAGCCAGAGCCACTCGAGAGCCAGAAACACACAAGGGTGTCGACTCAGTCCATCCAAAAGAGTAACAAGAGAAATAAAAAGTGGAAGACCTGTGGCGTAATAGTCGATGACGACAGGGGTTGTAGGGGGGTAGAGGGTACTGTAAAAGTTTGGGGAGGAATTCACTTTCGAACTACTCCGTATCAGAGGAGAAACACAGCAGCATCGAGATCAGAAGCAGAGCAGTATTCAAAATAATCAAAGAGGCCGTACTTTTGTAAGCCACTTTGGGAGAAATAAGCAAGGAATAGCATCGTCTATGACATCGTGTCTGTTATGCCATTGCCCACACACATATCAAGTTTGATCTTCCCGTCTTCTACTTCTTTCACTACAGACTATTTCGTGCTCGAGCTTGTACCTTTTTTCTCTTTTGCTGCTCCGCTTGGGAGCTAAAGGGATCCTCGATAGAGGGGACCTCAGACACAAGACAACGAGATAATAAGACACTGTGGAAAAAACAGCTTTGCATAAGCGTATCTGTTCACATTGTAGCTGTTGTTTTCTCGCATCCAACATGGCAATGCCCATCACTGCCCTCTTCCGCCTCTCCCTACCCGAACTCCATCTACGCCTCTCTAAAATTAATGCAAAAACATCCAATCGAAAACCAAAAGTCCCGGTCGGTTAGCACAAGGCACAAGAAGACTCTGTTTCTGCTCCTTTTTATGTCTTTCCCATCCTGTCTATTCCTCCTGTCTCTCATCATGTCTTTCTTGTCTGGCTAGGTTTGATTTTTGATTATTGCTTATTGCTGTCTCACCCTCACCCTCTCAAATGATAATATAACTCGCAAGACCCAAGACTCGAGATTACCTGCTCGCCGGTCCTTCTGCTGCTGTCCGTCTCAGCTTCCGTGCTCTGGTCTCAGCCTGCTGGCCGTTGCCTTTTGGTGGCCGCATCTTCTGCCGTCTTCCGCGCATCGCGAATTCATTGTGCATTGCAGGCGTAATTGTAAAACACAAACAGCTTCAAGGTTACTTTTACAACTTTCTTACAACGTTGACTTTGTACATCGTCTATTTGCTCTCCACCACAATCCTGTCGGCTGCTGGATCGGACCCTCACCCTCCCTGCCTCCCTCTCTTCCCCTTCTCTCTATTTACTCTGGGATATGTCTGTGTTTCTCCTCGACTCCGTCTCTGCTCTGCCATGCTTTGGCTCGCCCACATGACTACGTAAAACCCAAAACTCCAAAAGACAAAATACCAAAATACTAAAATACCAAAATACATCATACACTGCTCCACCCCTGGCCAAGAGGCGTCGCTAGTGTTGGGCTAGTCCTGCACGACCGGTACAGTAATAAAACTGATGCGTGTTGCAGGCTTTGTCGTGTCGTCGTTGTCTGTCTTTTCCCCTATCCAACTCCCTGCACCCGCTGTTGTGGACTCTTCTCTGTTTCTTTTTTCTTCTTCCCCGGGAGCACTCACGTCGAGCCGAGAACGAAAACCAAAAAAAGAAAAGAAAGTAAACACTCTTGTACAGAGAAGTTTGTTCTCTTTGTACTTTGCCTGTCTCGTGCAGAGTATGTTTGTAAGTGACCTGCAGTACAGGCTGTATGAAGTAGACCGGACTCGACTCGGCCAGTGACCTCGACCTCGGCCTGCAGCATCTGTACGCAGCACGTCGTATGTCATCTGTTGTCGCGTCTTGACCGTTGATCATTGTTGAGGTCTTGTCTCTGTTGTTGACCTTTCGGTATGGGTTTCAATGTAGTATATTCTTTGTTTAATTATACTTGATTTCAATAATCTACCCCTATCAAGCTGTCATTGAACTGTTCGCCTTGTCTTTCCTCTGTCTGTGTCACCCGGTGGCTGGCTTGTGTTTCTCGAGAGGCAGCTGCATAGTAAATAGCCTCCGAACGAGCTGGCTGTCTCTTATGGCTGTCTCTTGTCTCCTGTCTCCTGTTCGTCAATTGTGTGTGTCTGAGTTTGACAATTGACAAGCTGTTGTTGACCTGGAGTTGACAGGCTCCCGTGGTTCATTCGAGCTTCACCTGGTATTAGTGAGCTTCTTAATCAACCTCAGTTGGCATGACTTTGGCCTGCATCAGCCCAACTGAAAACAAACAAAGATTGGAAAACAAACAACATCGCCAGTCAATCATCAATTATCGTGATATCCCATTCACTGCACAGACTGCGGAGCTGAAAACACTCACTGCACACCGCACGCCCCAGGGTGTCCTTTTTGATTTTCTAGCTGAGATTACTCGTGCACGAACCTGGAGAGACTCCGAAAGTCATTATAATTTTGCTGCCCTTCTTTGCGCTCTACTGTGCATCGGCCTCTACGCTCTGCCTTGCCTTTTGAAGTTTGCCTTTTGTGCTCTTTCGCACTTTTCGCAAACCGTTTTGCCGGCTGCCCTCTAGCTATGCCCCGGCTTTTCCTGCCTACTTCCATTGCTTTTCTCTGGCTTGTCGCTGGCAGGTGTTTTCTCGTTGGACCCTTCCTAGCTTCTTAGACCTTGCTAGACCCAACACTGACCCTTTCTTTGTCTTTTCCCCGGTGGCCTGCCAGAGGCCTGTAGGGACCTACCTGTAGCCTACTTTAGCCCGCCAGGCTTTGCCTTCCTTGTCCCTATTTGGCCTTGACCTCTATTTTTCCTTTTCTTTTCCTAATTCTTTTTCTCTTTTCTCTTTTCTTCCTTCTTTTTCTCTCTTCTGATTTGCTCCCATCACCTCTTCTCACCTCTTTTGTTTTGTTTCCCTCTCTTCCCCTTCACTTCCCTTTCCCATCGCCTTATCCTTTCTTTTGCTTTCTTTTTCTTTTCCTTCGTCTTTTCGTCTTTTCGTCCTTTCGTTTCTTCTTTTTCTTACACCCCCTCTCTTCCCTTCCCTCCCCTTCTTTCACTCTCTTCCCTCACTTTCCTCTCGCCGGGACTTCACACCCCGTCATCCTCATTCTGGACCCTTGTAGCACAGAAACTCAGAAACACAAGCACAAAGGGACTGAACATAAGAGTGCTTGCTGGCCGCACTTTGACCCAGACCAGGCATTGGACAGAGGACGCTTGAACGGCCAACGACTGACACACGACGACACGTCTAAACAACCAACGATAACGGTTGTCCTTTTGAGATTTGATTAAGACCAGCGGATATAAGATCTAAGATATCTTGACCTTGACCCTTACTTTGACCTGGACTGGACGGGATTTATGTTGCCAACACATAACGGACGACTTTCTTTGCCTCTCATGATCTTGTCTCGTTCTCACCAACTCTTGCAGCTCTCATAATTAACGGACTGCTGTTTACGTTCTTTACGTCTTAAAGCTTTTTTTTAAGCTTCCTTGACTTTCACTTGACTCTCACATTCCCTTCATTGCCACCTTGGATTTGGCTTAAGCTCGCATTAACTCACTTTCACTTCTCACTCTCCTGCAAACCACCACACTGGCTTGCGCCCCATTACCTTTCAACCCACGGGGAGGATAGCTCGGTGACCTCAACTGCCGCTGTGTAAAGTTGAGGCGGGAGACCGGAGTGCAAGTAGTGCAACAACAAACAACAAAGTCAGACATTAAACAGTCAAAATGGACGAACACACGCCTAAAGCTGCAAAGGACAAGGAGTGCCCCTACTGCCGGCAGGCCTTCACCTCGTCGTCGCTCGGCCGCCATCTGGACCTGTACATCAAGCCGCGCAACCCAAAGAAGCCCGACGGAATTCATGACGTTGAAGAGATCCGGAGAACCAGAGGAGGTGTCACGCGCCGGCAGCCCAAGGGGTCCGGTGCACGCCGCCAGACATCAACGCCCGCCGCCACACCCGCCGGCCCTTCACAGCAGGCTTCACAGAGAACTGACGGAACCGAAGACTCCGATGAAGATGAGTCCATGGTCCAGTCGCCGTCCAAGGAGGCGAGCGCGCCCGCACCGGCCACATCTGCGGCTGGATTTCCCATTGGCCGCCCCAACCGCTGGGAGGCCGTCAACACCGCACAGCAGAGACAGCAACAGCAGCACCCTCATGACCCTTCAGTAGGCGACAGACACTCGCGCAACTTGAACCGTCTCGCACAAAAAAACCAGCTCGACGCCAGCCAGAGACTGCAGGACGCCCTGGACGATGCAAGAGCCGCCGAGCTGGCCTTTCGCGAGATCACCCAGGCCGTACAATCTGCACAGTAAGTATTGGATGTACTAAAATATAGAGATCCGTGATACTAATCGCCAGACAACGAGCCGAGACTGGCAACAGCCCTTTTGCCTTTGACCCCATGACGATGGACTTCCCAGCCCTCGTGCTCCAGTGCCTGCCCGCCATGCCCACCCTCTTCGCCCTGACACAACTGCCCACTGCATCCTCTTGGTCAACCCTTCCGCCCGGCGACGGCCAGTTTGAGTCACTAAAGGCTCACTTCACCACAGAGTACCAAAAATTCAAGGCCAGATTGATCGCCCAGGCTGAGGTCCAGCAAGTCAACTTCGGGAACGCCGACGCCCGCCAACAGGCCGTTGAGGCGGCCGCATCAAAAGTAGACGGCCTCGCACGCCTTGCCATGGAGCACCTCGACGACGCATTCGAGAACTGGAACAAGCTGGAGTCTGAGCGCAAGACGGAATTTTGGGTGCTCAACCTCGCACGTGGTCTCGCCACAAGACAAACCGACAACGTGCAGCAAGCCAAAGAGATCACCGACCTCAAAAACCATGTGCAGTATCTGGCAAGCCAGCTAAACCCCCAGCAGTCTCAGGCAGCTGGCTCAGCCGGCGGGATGCCCTTTAACAGCCGGATTCTTCACGAACTGCCCGGCTTTGACGGCACGCTCAGCTCCGACAACTTCATATACTCGTCCATTCAGCGCTGGAAGGAGCACGTTACTGCACAGCGTCTGGCAACCACAGGAATGAGCGCACAGCGGCCCCTCGAGATGTCCACGACAGTCGGCCCTGCAACGCCCGTTGGTGCCGATCGCGGCGTGCCTACTCGTCAGCCGACGCGGGCTCGGCCTGGCGGTGTCAAGTTTTCCAACTCCACGCCCGAGTCTGTGGCGCAGATCACCAATGCGCAAAGAGCGCAGCGCCAGGCCGCGCGGGCTCCAGGACGCCAGCCTGTGCCTAGTGGAAGCGGTAGCAGAGCAGCACCTGCAGTAACTTCTACGGCAGCACCCACAGAAATGAATGCGCCACCTGCCCCTGTATCTGCAGCACCCACGGACGCTCCAGCGCCTGCTCCAGAGCGGCCAAGCCAACCTGATGACGACACTGTCGAGACCAAGGCCGAGCCCGCCGACGAAATGGATGTGGAGGTTGACGAGGAAGAGGACGAGGAAGACGAAGAGGAAGAGGAGGAAGACGAAGATGAAGACGCTGACGCTGAAGCTGACGACGCCGAAGAAGCCGGAGATGATGACGACGAAGACGGCGATGACGACACGACGCCCCCTGCACACCAGTCCCAGCAGGCGCCCGCCGGTCCTGGCGCCGGCGGACGCGGCGGCAGCAGCCGCAACAACAACAACCGCAACAACACTAACGCCGATAACGACGACGATGACGAAATGAGCGACAAGGACGCCGACGCAGAGATGGAGGATGACGGCGACGAGTTTGCGCACATGCACACGCCGCTGAACATGAGCATGTCGTCGACGGGATCGGAGACGCAGTCTCAGCCGCAGTCTCAGTCTGGCCAAGTCAAGACCCAGCCGCCCGACTTTGCGTACTCCCGTGGCAATGCCGCCCACATTCCGCGGACAGCGGGCAACACGAGCGCGTCGCTGATCAACTCCGGGCGGCTGATGCCGAGCATGGGTCTGCCGATGTCGACGATGAGCAGCGAGTCCATGTATATGGATTAGTTGGTCTGATGATGTTCTCTGCCGTCGGTCCTTGTCTGCATTGATTTTGCCTGTTCCTTGCCTTTGATTTTCTTGTTTTTGTTTCCTTTCCTTGTCCTCTCACTCGTACTGCCTTGCTTTCTCTCTCTCTCTCTCTCTCTTTGTTTTCTTTCCTCTCCTTTTTTCTCTCTCCTTTCCTTTCCTATTGTCTAATGTCAGCGAAAGCTGTGTATATTAACCAAAACGCGATGCCTCGTCTCGATGGCTTGACGACAGTTCACGACAGTCTGACGACAGCATCCGTTCTGCGTGTTCTGTTTTGTATTTTCTGTCTTTCTGTCTTTCTGTCTTTCTGTCTTTCTATCTTTTCTGTTTCATCTGCCTCATTTGCTTTCTCTCGCCTGATGGCTTTCCTTTGTCTCACTGGCACCACGCCTCGTCTGTTCTTAGACACCCTCTAATTCTGTCCTTCTCACTTTCCTCTTTTCTCCTGTCTCACTGTCCTCACTAACTCTCACTCTCTTTTCTGTTCTTACACTCCTTCAGTCTCTTGTTTTCTTCTTGTCACTCCTTTTCGTCTCACGTATAATGACTGGGACGCCTACTTACTGATACGCCTGTTCAGAGATGTGCTCAACGATCAAGTCCAAAATCGCGATCCTTTCACGTCTGCCTTGTTTCTTTTTACATTTATTTTTTCTCATTTTGTCTCTTTTCCTTCTTTTTGTCATCTGACTCATTTCTTCTGTTCACTTACGTAAGCTAATTCCTTGCTCGAGATTAGCTCGGCTAGACGTCGTTTCCATAGCTTGATGGTCACCAAGGGAAGGCACAACCGGCCGCTTCACTCTGGTGGCTCCGGACCTAATAGAATCTATGGTACACTTTTGTTTTGAAATGCGATTTTGTGATGTTGGCTTGAGAACATCTTTGGACCTTCGAATTGTACTAAATTGGAAAGAACTGTCAAAACAGACAGAACAGACAACATTTTCCAATCAAATCAAAACAATACCAATGGCGATGAGGCGGTAAAAGAGTATCCAGCGTCTTTCCTATTTTGGAAATATGTCGAGCCTTGCCGTCGCGGGCTGTTCCTGCCTCTTTGGCGCTCCCGCTGTTGCCCAACCCACCCCCCTGCTCTTTCCCTCTCCTCCACCAGTTGCTCGTCTGCTCAAATCAACCGACCCACTTTTCCGCTAAAAAATTGCTGCCGCTTTGTTATCCCGCCTGACGTCGTCTTTGTGAGTCAAAGTGCCAAACCCCGCCAAACGACCAAAAAATTAGAGAAAACAAGAGGCTTGGGGGGCACTTGCGGTTTCGTCGCAGCCCCTCATGTAGACCAAAATGAGCCAAAATAGAGCAAAATAGGACTAAAAGAGACACTAATAAAAAGTCAAGTCACTTTGACGATAAACACACTTGACACTTTGTTCACCATAGAAATAAACAACGAGTCTAGGTGCCATTGACCCTCGACAGTACGACCTACGGTGTCTATCGATCGACTTTTACACATCAAATTCATCAAAAACGAAAATGGCCGACTCCGAACCCAAGGCAACCCCGGCCCCGGCCCCGGCTGCCGAGACCCCGGACCTGCACCTTGACGAGGTCACCGGCGAGCGCGTAAGTAGAGCTCTAGCTTTGGAAACTTCAGACAGACATCTATAGACATCTACAGACATCTAACAACAACAGGTCTCCAAGACTGAGCTCAAGCGTCGCCAGAAGCAGCGCCAGAGAGACGAGAAGAAGCAGGCCAAGGCCGCTGAGACCGCCGCCACTGCCCCCAAGAAGGCCGCCACCACCGTCCCCATCGTCGCTGAGAAGGACCTTGACCCCCGCGAGTACTACAAGATCCGCTCCCGCCAGATCGAGGGCCTGCTGCAGACCAACGACCCCAACCCCTACCCCCACAAGTTCCTCGTTGACTACGATGCACACAACTTCGCCTCCGAGTTCAGCCACCTGAAGTCCGGTGACGTCGACAAGACCCGCGAGATCCGCATTGCCGGCCGTATCTTCACCACCCGCCGTGCCGGTGCCAAGCTCATCTTCTACGACATCCGCACCGGTGCCGACACCAAGTCCATTGGCGCCCGCGTCCAGGTCATGTGCCAGGCTCAGTACGCCAAGGAGGGCGGCGTTCCTTTCGATAAGCAGCACATGAACCTGGCCCGTGGTGACATTGTCGGCATTGTCGGCTACCCCGGCCGCACGTCGCCCAAGAGCCGCCTGGACAAGGGCGAGGAGGGCGAGCTGTCCATCTTCGCTTCCGAGGTTGTCATGCTGTCGCCTTCGCTGCACATGCTGCCCACTGAGTACTACGGCTTCAAGGACCACGAGCAGCGCTTCCGCTCGCGCTACCTGGACCTGCTGTTCAACGACAAGTCGCGTGAGGTTCTCTGGACCCGCAGCAAGATGATCCGCTACATTCGCGACTTCTTCGACGAGCGCGAGTTCATCGAGGTCGAGACCCCGACCCTGGCCGCCATTGCTGGTGGTGCCACCGCCCTGCCCTTCAAGACCCACCACAACTCGCTGAACCGCGAGCTGTTCATGCGTGTCGCCCCCGAGCTGTACCTCAAGATGCTGATTGTCGGTGGCTTCAACAAGGTCTTTGAGATCGGCAAGAACTTCCGCAATGAGGGTATCGATCTGACCCACAGCCCCGAGTTCACCAGCATGGAGTTCTACGCTGCCTACTTTGATGTCTACGACGTCATGGCCATTACCGAGGAACTTGTTTCTGGCCTGGTCAAGAAGCTGACTGGCTCGTACAAGACCCAGTTCACCACCCAGCACGGCGAGACATACGAGGTCAACTGGGAGGCACCATGGAAGCGCATTGACATGATCCCCGAGCTCGAGAAGATGTACGGTTTTCCTTATATTGATATCCATGCAAGTTTTACAGTTTTACTAACAAAATAGCACCGGCAAGAAGTTCCCTCCCGGCGATGAGCTGCACACCGACGAGACCAACCAGTTCCTGCGCGACCTGCTCAAGGAGCAGAAGCTGGAGTGCCCTCCTGTAAGTGCCTGTCTGATTCGACTTTAGTTCCGTTAATATACTAACCGCCCGCCCAGCCTCTGACCAACGCCCGCATGCTCGATACCCTGTGCGGCGAGTACCTCGAGACCCAGTGCGTTTCCCCCGGTTTCATCCTGAACCACCCCCAGATGATGTCCCCTCTGGCCAAGTACCACAGAGACCGCAAGGGTCTGTGCGAGCGCTTCGAGGCTTTCGTCTGCAAGAAGGAGATCGCCAACGCCTACACCGAGTTGAACAACCCCTTCGACCAGCGCATGCGCTTCGAGGAGCAGGCCCGCCAGAAGGCCCAGGGTGACGACGAGGCCCAGCTGGTCGACGAGAACTTCCTGCGCTCGCTCGAGTACGGCCTGCCGCCCACCGGTGGCTGGGGTCTGGGCATTGACCGTCTGGCCATGTTCATCACCAACAACTACGCCATCCGTGAGGTCATCTCTTTCCCCATGCTCAAGGACGAGGCCCCGCGCGCCGCGACCGAGAAGCCTGCTGCCGAGGAGGCCAAGGCCGAGTAGACTTATCGCTCTGATAGAAGTAGTGGTATGGTATGATGGCATTTGAACATGATGTTTGACGTTGCCTCTAGATATAGTTTCTTTTGCCTTTTGTCTTTTATTTTCTTTGAGTCCGGACATCTTACACGGGTAGGCGGTAAAAACCAGTAGAAAAAGGTGGACAAAATATACAATAAAAAGAACAATCATGTAGATGATAGCTTGAGCAAATGAGAATGTTAAAATCTATCAGAGACGTTTGTGTGATCCTTTGTGTCTATTGTTCAGACTATGCAAGTTGGAGATTCTATATTTACAAGATTGTACATTATGGCATTGGTTGTTTAGATCTTGGACGACACGCGCGCGCCCAGACCGGGCTGCGATGCGGCTGCTGTCGGTGTTTTCGCCAGGTACTTCTCAACCACCCGCAGCGTCGACTTGGGCATCCGCAGCCGGTGTCCCAGCACAAGCACGCCCGTCAGCAGCGCAAGACTGCCTGCCTGGTGCGTCGCCGCCAGGTGCGTCGGCACCATGTAGATCAGCGTCGTGATGCCCAGCGTCGCCTGCAGCAGCACCAGGTGCACAACGCCCATCGTGCCCTTCTTCACCGCCTTGGGCAGCAGCGCCGCTACGCCCGCGCCGCGCCGTGAGTACCAGAACAGCGTCATCACCGCCGTAAACGTCGACATTGCCAGAATGCGGTGGTCCAGCTGCACTAGCGACGGGTTCTCCAGCATGTTGCGCCACCACAGGTCGCTGTGGTCCGCCTTGCGGCTGAAGCGTGCGTCCCACAGCTCCGCGCGCGGCGGCGTCAGGCCGTTGCCCATCATGGGGAACTCGTTGTAGATCAGGCCGGCATCGAGACCGGCGACAAGCGCACCCGACATGACCGTCGTGAACACGAGCGCCGTCAGCGCCGTCACGGCAATCTTGAAGCGGCGCAGGGCAGGGTTGGCAAGAACGTTGGCAAGCTGGGCGGCGGCTTCAGGGTTGGCGCGCGCGCGGCGGTCGCGCAGAATGCCCAGGCCCGTCAGCAACATCCAAGAGTAGCAGATAAAGGCAGTGCCCAGATGTGCGGCCAGACGGTACTGTGACACGCGCGGCGGCGAGGCGGCGTCGTCAAACAGCTCGTCGCGCAAGCCCGAGGCGACCATCCACCAGCCGATGAAACCCTGGAAGCCGATCAAGCTGGCAATGCCCAGCAGGTTCCATGCGACACGCTTTGTGACGCGGCGGCGCGCGACAAAGTAGAGCGCCGGCAGCACAAAGGACATGCCAATGAAGCGGCCCCAGAGACGGTGCGACCACTCCATAAAGTAAATCTTCTTGAATTCGTCGAGGTTCATGTTGGGGTTGAGGCGGGCGTATTCGGGACTGGCGCGGTACTTTGCAAACTCGGCCTCCCAGTCGGCCTCGTTGCGCGGCGGCATGGCACCAGTGACGGGCTTCCACTCAGTGATGCTCAGGCCGGACTCGGTGAGGCGCGTGAGACCGCCCCAAACGACAATGCCAAAGACACTGACGGCACTGGCGATCAGCCAGACGGCCGGGGCCTTGGACGAGGTGTCGGGGAAACTGCTGGTCTTGGAGGGTGATGAGGAAGAGGAGGTTGCCTCGGCAGAGACGTCTCCTACTGTAGCTGTTGCCGTGGCGAGTCGTCTTGTCGGAGTAAAGGATTGTGAAAGAGGGCGGAAATAGCGGGATGTATAAGATGGTGATGAGAGCACAGCACCAGCGGCTGCTGGCCGAGAGCTTGTGCTAAAGGCATGAGAGCTGGCTACCAGTCGTGACTGCAGCTGAGGCTGAATTAGTTGAAGCTTTTGAAGCTGCTGGCGAGGCTGCTGAAGATGCAGGCATTGGCGGCACGAAAAGACCGACTTGGGTGCCTGCATAAAGGCCCGTTTTAGGCCTGCTGGTAATGAGGCCATTGTTGTGTGTGCTGTGCCAGACAGAGACCGAATCCGAGGCGATGTCGAGCTGCCAGGTGTAAGTGCGTGAAGTGGGTGAAGCGGGTTCTGGCGGTCTTTAAACTCAATCGTAAGATGTGGAAGGTGTGCCCACCAAAATTGGATTACAGAGCACGCATTCGCTAAAATGGGGAGGGTGGTGCCACTTTTGGACCACTGGGGCCACTAAGACGGCTCAATTTATTCAGCGAGAGCGAGTATGCAGCTAGGCGGGCGTGCCTCGTTTAGTGAATACACAAAATAGCTGCCCATAAACTTGATAAAATGAGTCAATTCTTGATCCGAAATATTTACAATATTACAGAATTTTAATGGCGATATATTTACCCATTTGTCAACGTTCCCGGTGGACCGATCGCGGCGCCTGTCATGAGCTCCGGGCATCGAGCCGCGCCGGCCGTGGAGCTGTGGGGAGAAGACGGCCGGTCTGATGACTCAAGTAGATCTACCGATGTGTTTTATGTGGCAATATGGGCATGATCGGGTTCAAACAAAGATGTATATAAAATAGCATTGCCTTGTTGTCAAGCAGGTGTCAAACATCGGCGCAAGACACGCCACCTGCGAAGTGAAAAGCTCTGCTGTTGAAACGCAGGGCTCTGCATTGTGCAGCGGTATTAAGTCCCATTGGTATTCGGTGACTGACACAAACGGACAACTGCTCAAACCCAAATTTGGTCTCGTGTTATGCCGTTATGACGGCCAAATCCAACTTACACAAACCGTGATGACATAATCATTCGTGGTCCCAGCGTCCGTGGGGGTGCACCTGTGCTACAGTGATGTGAGTGCACTGTCCTCCCGCACTGTCTTGCACTACGCTGCGCTCGTGCGCTAGGACCGCTAAGACGGCCCCTGTCCCGGAAGGTGCTTCCAACCACCGCTGCCAACCATGCCGCGCCTGCCCATGCCTATCCAGGCCTGTATCCATATTAAATCAGCGGAGTATCCAGGCTGGCAATTGATATTGGCTTCAGCGAGCTATTGCGCGCCTTCTTCTTGAGTTTTGAGTCGAGTTCTTACTCATCTTCATCAACCTCACCTATTCCCCAATTCCACCTCACCCTGCCTTTGCCTCTTCGCCTCGGATCTGACCTCGGTTCACACCAGCATTCCATATTGTAGCTATTGTCTTGTCGCCCGATTAACTGCGCTTGTCAGCCACCACCGACTCGACCGTTTGCTCATCTTCTCCCAGCCTCTCCGCGACAGCATCATCCAGTGACACCCCCTCGAGGCAGCCCAAGGTGTGCCTCAACTCATCTTGTGGACTCATAACCACCGCCTGTCGCTTGTGCTATATATTACAGATTGCCATTGCCACCAGCTCACATCACGCCACTCGCGCCGCCGCCATGGCTTACCCTCCGGCGCCCCCTCTCCTGCTCACGCGGCGCCTCTCGTCATTCCTCCATTCCAGCCTCGAGTCTCTGCGCGAACAACATGAGTCTTCTCTGCTTGCACCCGGTGCTGCGCCGTCACCAACAACCCTGCAGACCGCCCTCCTTGTCACACCATCGGGCAAGTTGCTCGCCTACGAGTCACCCCTTCCTGTGCGCACGCTACGCACACACTGCTCTGTTGCCGCCTCGCTCTGGGCAATCCATGCTTCGTCGGCGCCGTCCGTCTCTGTCGCCCTGAACCAGCGGCCACAGCCGCATAACGCCACACACCCACAACAAGTACAGCAGCAGCAGCAGCAGCAACAGCAACAGCAACACCAGAACTACTTTCAGCAACAGAACCAGCCACAATCGCCAACACAGCGAGCAGATGACGACGACGGCTACCACGACGGCAGCGCGCCTGTCAGCATTGCCGCCAGCTTCAACGGCGGCGCTGTATTTGTCGTGCGCAAGCTGCGCTGCGGCCTGCTGTTCGCGTGCTCGACACCCGCACCCAACAACCCGACCGGCTCGCGCCCATCGACGGCCACTGTCGACCCGTCCTCTGTGACCGCCCTCCCCGTCTCTGTCTCGTCAGAAGCGTCGCAAACACCCGGCCTTCCCGCAACAGCAATCACAACCCCATCATCCCTGCTGCCGCACTCAACACTACCAATATTACCCAAGCCCACAGCAGCCGCAGGCTCTTCGGACGGCACAGCAACACCCAACCCGATTGCCGTGCCATCGAAGCAGTCGCCACACAACGCCGGTGCAGGCGAGCTCGTGGGCAGCCTGATTCCAGGAAGTGCTGCAACGGCCGAGACGTATGAGACAGCTCACACCGGCGGCGAGCACGGCAGCGCGCCCAACGACAGCTCGGTCGCCGATCGCGATGCCAACGCCGACGCGGCTTCCATGATGACAACCACAACCATTGGTGCAGGTGCAGGAGGTGCTCTGAGTGGCAGCCGTGGCCCGAAATACGGCTCGGTCACGGCGACACTGGCGGTCGCGCGACGGCAGGTGGACGAGCTGGCGCGGCTGCTGGACGAGAAGCTGGGAACGCTGACTGTGCCGGACGACAACATTGGCCTGAACGGTTTTTGCTAACTGGAACTGCCAAAGTGAGATCTGGCCCCTGAGAAGGGGCAAACGTGCAACTTTCTTGTCTTGATATCATATTCTATATTCGACTTTGAGCAGAGCGAGTCTTGTTTTAATATTCATTTTTATCTTCACTTCAATATATCCGTTTGTGCTCTTCACTATAACGTGTTTTCTGTATCAATGTGAATGTATTATGCAGTCAGCCATGCTGCTGCCCAGAACCGTTCTATATGCTCGGTGTGTGTATGCCGGTAAACCTAAAAAGGAAAACGTAAAAATAAAATAATCAGAGTTCGTCTGCTTTTGGTATGCAAAATGTCGTTATTCTCTCCCTCACTCGTCTCCCTACTCAATGCTGAGTCGCGTGATGCTGTCATTAGCATCAACCATGGTCTGATACCCAACACGGCCTTTGTTCCGGCCTGTATTGCCCGTGTTACCGTTGCCTCCATTCGGCCCACCGCTGGTGCTCCCTGGTGCAAGTTCAAACAGCCCAATACTTCCAACACCGCCGCTCACGCTGCCCGGACGCGACACGTTCATCGCATTGCCGCCTCCGCCCCACGACAGCACATCGCGCTGCAGCGGGCTCTGCATGATGGGGCTGTTATGCACGCTAATACTGGGGCTGACGGCGCGCCGCTTGAAGCTCAAGGAATCGATGTCGCTGTCGTCGTCGCGCCGGCGCTTGCTCTGGATACGGCGGGTAATTTCTGCGGCACTGGGCAACTGGCCGGAGAACTGGTTGATTGTGGCAGTAGCACTGTTTCCAGCAGATTGGGCTGCCTGGCTTTGTGTCTGCGGGCCGATCTGGGTCAGAGACCGACCCTGAGCCTGTGCCGGTCCTTGGCCCGGCTGGGGTGTGCCACCACCCGACGAGCTGGCCGTCGTCATGGGGAAGATGCCGCCACTGGGGAAGACGAGTCCACTGCTGGCACTGCCGTTTCCGCTGCCGCTGCCGCCGGGCGAGTCCATTGTCGTGTCATCGGCCATGTTGACACTGGACAGAGAGTACGTGCGAGGCTGTGGCGGCGGTGTGGTGGCGCCCACGCGTGCAAGACTGCCGCTGGACGGCTGTGCTGAAACTGACGGCTTGTTCCAGAACAGTCGGTTGGTTCCTGCTGCTGCTGCAGGCCCAACTCGCGGCTTGCCAAATCCAGACAAAGCATCCATGGCCATGTCGTCGTCGGGGTCGTCCAGGTTGTCCAGTAGCCGGGGGCTAGCAATAGCCGATATACTGGCATTGCCAGCCACTGCGGCCGAATTCAGTGCGGCCGGTGCTGACAGACCGGTATTCATGTTTGTTAAATTGATATTGGTAATTGCCGGCGGCGGCAGCCGGTTCTGGTGATTGAGCAGCTCGACAGGATCCATTTCGCTCTCCAGCACTTGGCGCACAACCTCGGACTCACGCCGGAAATCAGCGTCGCCAGGCGCGCTCTCTTCTGCCAAGGCGGCGCGAATACGCGCAAATCCTTTTGTTTTGGGCTATATTGTCAGTCTTTCATGTTGCCAAAAGATAAGGTGCTACACATACCAAAAGGTTTCCGCGGCGTGTGACTTGCCGCCGGATGACGCTGCGCTGCCCGAGAGCATCACCCACATCCATTTGGTTCTTCGGGTTGTCGTCGCTCTCGCTGCCAGAAATATGCAGCTGGTTCGCCGCCCAGCTAATGCTCTCGCGGCGCGAGTGCGCGTTCTGTGCGTCCCGCCCAAGCAGGAACCCGCTACCAGTTGGTGGCGATTTGGAGTAATTGGACAGTGAGCCACCAGTACCGGCGCCCGCTGTTGCCGACGACGACGGCCCGGAACCACCCATAGAGGTCGCCGAAATGGACGAGAAGCCAATGCCAAGCGGGCCCTTTACGAGCCGCTTGGACTGCTTGCGCGGGCGCTGGCGGTGCGTGAAAGACAGCAGGCTGTTCATGGCGGGCGAGTTCATGCCAGTGCTGACGGTCTTGCCAACGTGCGGTGTCGTGATGAACGGCTCGTCCGTGTCCTCGTCCATGAAGTCGTCCTCCCCGGAGCTCGACGACGAGTCGGAGCACGCGGTGCCGCCGAGGTGCGGGTTTGTGTTGACGCTGCCCATGGAGCTGGATGGGTAATAAGCAGTGGCCACGTTGGCGGCGGGCTTGCCGTTGCTCTCGTGGCTGCGGCCCATCATGGACCACAGCGACGTGGACGACTCGGTGGCGCCGCCGTAGTCGCCCGATTTCCGGCCGGGGATGTTCATGGCCCCAATGGCACCAGAGCTGTTGGCGTTGTTATTGTTGCTGCCATTGAGATGGATCGGAGATGAGTCAGGCGACGACTGCTCGGCCAGCGTCGAGTGGTGCAAGCTCGTTGCAGCGCGTGAGAAGTCGAGGCCGCGCGACCGACGCGGCAGGATATTAGTGGGCGATGCGTAGATCTGTGATGGGTCGAGCTTGGGAGACAGGGGTGTCGGCTTGGAGATGTAGGAGCTGTTGTTGTAGAGGTGTTGTTGTTGTTGTTGTTGTTGCTGCTGCTGCTGGAGTTGCTGCTGCTGCAGCTGCTGATGCAAAAGAAATCGGCCACCCGAAGACACTGGTGTTGACGGTGGCTGCTGCTGCTGGTCCTTTTGTGGTGTCTGCGATATCTGCATGGCGTCGGCTGTCTGGAAGGCCGATAGACCGCCGCGAGCCTGCTGAAACGAGAATGGCGCTGCGCGGCGTGGCGTGACGGGCGCGGCGTCGAGGCTTGTACTGACAATGGAGCTATCATCTTTGCTGCCTGACCGCGCAGGGCCAGCGCCAGAGATGCCGCCGTTCAAGAGAAAGGGCGACGGCGACAAGCGGCCGCTGCGTCCTGGAGTGCTGTTACCGCCGTCGGAGAGCGAACGCGTCTTCATCATGGGTGATGGCGGGATAATGTGCTGACCAGTTGTCGCTGAGAGGGGACCGGCCTTGGGCTCGGCACCACTCATGGACATGTCGTCGCAATCCATGGTGGTAGATGGAAAATGTTGTGATCCGAGCAAAGGTCGTCGTCGTCGTCGTCGACAATGCCTCGTGGCAAATGTGACAGGCGCTTTCTAGAACAGGGCTGTCATCAAATAGGTAGTCAGAGTAGGTGGTAGATATGTGTAAGGTGACCGCGTGTGCTGGCTGTGCTTGTGATGTGGTGCGGCCCGTGTGGTGGTCCGTGGCACAGAAGAGAATCGAAAATCGAAGAGTCGACGCGATGATTTCACCGATGATGCAACAATCACCACATTTGCTGCATTCGAAAGCAATGTACACAAAACTTCAAAGCTCGTCTCTTATTCCAAAAAGAGACAGCTTGAACTTGAGTGGACTTGAGCTTATGTGAGGAATGCGGAAGAAAAGCTTGGGTGAAGCTTGGAGGCGAGCGACCGATCAGCACCAAAGACAAAGGCCGACAGCGAGCGAGAGCAGAGTCGGAGACGCGCTGGCTGCTCGCTGTATTTGGAAAGAGACAACAAGCGCCCCACACCAATACACAATACAGGCGCTACGGCAAGGCTGTGGGTCGGGCGGTGAGGTGTATGCGGGGCCGATTGACGACAGTTTGTGTGATGCGGCAACGGTTGGCTGTGCCCGACAGTCAATTGACACGCACAGATAATTGGTAGGCAGTTCACGGACGCGGGAAGACCCAATCTATGGCGTTATGCTTTGCATAATACCGAGTTTATGTGCGGGTCAATGACTAAATTGAATCTGAGAGGCCGAATATCTTATTTTCTAAGCAGCGGTCCGTTAACCTCGAACGAAGAGTCTTCATACTGGTATTCCTAAGCATCTAAGATTATGCAAACAAATACTAAGAATACAAATCATAGTAGCAGAAACAATTAACTGTCTCGGCATGTTTACTTGACATCTGAAACTGCCTCCAGCCTTGTGGTGTCGGCGTCTCGCTGCCATGCATGGCGGCCCACCCCACTCACATTGATTCTGCCGGCAATTCATCGTCATTCCTCACCGCCTTGAGTATACTGCCGAGTGTCTCCTTTCACGAACACAACTATCTCTCATGATTCTAATATTTCTGTCATCTCTTAATCAATCATACCAAATAGCATTCATACCAAAGCCTGGCTCAGGGATCTGGACTCGCGCCACTCGTGCCAGAAACTCGTCCTTCCACCGGTACATCTCCACCCAGCCCTCCTGGTCGTCCGTCAGCGCCAGCCACGTCTCCTTGCCGCCGTTGACCTCAAAGTCGCACGGTGACACGGCATTCGAGTGGCCACCGCTTGTGGGCGTGGGGTTGAGGCAGATTTGGGTCTCGATGCTACCGCAGTCGCGCAGGCGGAAGGCGGCAATGTAGCCCGTGAGTTCGAAGCTGTTGGAACGGGCGGTGGCAAAGAGATAGCGGCCGGAGAAGTCGAGCGCGCAGACGTCGCTGCGGTAGAGGCCCTTGCCGTTTGCACGGTCGTGTGTCACAATGCCGGTGGGAATGAGCGGGAACGAGTGGTGTGTGTAGACGGGCAGGTGTGTCGCCGGATCGATGACGTACTCGCACAGGCGGTTCCCGGCCTCCATGAGGGCATACAAGTACTGGCCGGAGGGGTGCATGGCCACCCAGCGCGGATGGTCGCCGGGTGCTGGAGCATCAACGCTGCTAACAAGCTCTACCTGCCCTGTCGTGCTACCTGCAATCTTCTTGTGCACCCACAGTTTGTTGGCAGTTAGATCGGCCGAGTAGAGGTATGTTTCTGTAGGGTCAAAGACCATGCCGTGGATGCCCGTGTTGGGCTGGTACTCGTAGTTTTGGATGTTTTGGTCCAGGCCGCCCGTGCTGTTGACACTGAACACGTTGCCGCTGCCGGCGTGCTTGTAAAAAGGGTTGCAGTAGACGGCATAGGGCGGCTGCTTGGCGGGCAGCAGGAAGATGGCGCGGGTGTTTGTCGATGCGGAGTTGGCCTCCGGGTCGCTGCCCATGGGGTGGGATGCTTCGTGGACGATCTCGGTCGGGTTCTTGACGGCGAAGCTGGACCATTTCTTCATTGCCGAGCCGTAGAGGTTCTTTTTGTTGTGCTGGGTTGTCAGCTGCTGTTTGTATTTTCTCTTTCTCTGGCTACTCACATCAAAGGCCATCCATGATATCGGCTCGTTCTCGGGAATAGCGGTGCGCTTGATCAGCTTCAGCTCGAGCTTCTCGTCGTCAAACTGGACAGTGAAGATGGCTCCCGGGGGCGTCCACGTCCCGATCATAAGATGGTGCAACGGCATTCTGGGGAATTGGCGAGTCGGCAGCTTGATGGCAGTTGAAGAGGAGAGTACTCTTTGATATCGTACGACTGAATGCGTGTTAGAATCGTACTTTGTAAATGCATAAGCGAATTTGCAGGAACGAGAACCAAGTTGCAAACTCCAAGCAAACTGTCACGTCACAGATTGAGCGCGACGTACCTGACATACTTAGCTCACATGCTCACTTTCGTGTTCCCCTTCCCATTCTTTTTCTGTACATCGTACATCTTATTTCCATCGTCCCTCACAGGCTTAACGATTAATCCGCCCCATCCACCTGTCTGGAGTCTGGAGTCTTTGGAGTTCTTAGCCTCCTAAAACGGGCCCTGTGGAGAGCCCCTCGCGCCCACATTCCGCAACCCCAACATCTGACCACAGGTCAATTTTAAACTTGACAATCTGACGTGCTGTCTCTTCCAAAAGCTGCTAATAATACTCTAATAGCTCTATTTCGACTGTCTAAGCTGCTGTGGGGCGGCAGTCGCATCGGAGGGGAGCGTGGCGGCAGATCGATTGTCCTGTGTTGCGCCCGCTGCTCCGTCTGGATCTTTTGTTTGCCCGCTGCAGGGCCTCTACGGATCTAGTGAAACACCGGCTATGCCCTTTTCCTTGGGTGTTTGCAATGCATTTCATTTGTTCATCACATTTGTGTGATGAGGTCATGAGGTCAAATGGTCAGAAAGAGAGTAGTTGTCAATGATGGATTAGGTAAGTTTCACTCGAAACGTGGCCGCCATGTGGGAGGCCATCGTGCCTTCTGTTCTTGTCGACGTGTACATCCGCTCCTTCCTCGGAAACTTACTTCAATCCAAATTCGGAAAGCAATACTTGACCTCATCAACCTCATCACGTCCTCCTCACCATTCTCAATTCCAACTCTCTGTTCTCTGATTCCAGCACTGGCTTATTCTACTTGTCTGCCGTTAACTCCTCACCCACCTCCGCACTATTCCCACTACCCCGTCTCTCTTGCCTCTTTTCAGCACTTTCCCCACCTCCGCAGGGCAAAGTTTCTTCCGCAAGCTACAAAGTACGAGTTACCCTCTCTGAGCATAGCAAGCATCTCTGCGCCTGGTCTGCCGGACTCTATGCGCTCATGCGTCCAATGCCACTTACACCGAGCCTGTCGTGCTCTGCATTTCTGCATCATGTGTATGGCTGATCGCTGTGTCGCCTGCCTGCATGTGGCCCGCCTACCTACCTTGTCTCGTCTTGTCTGCTTCGTACTATCTTCAAGACCGCTCTTTGCATCCCGTCGGATAGGATGACAATACCCATCAACATTGTAGATACTGCTTGCAGTATACCATCAGACTATCCCCTCATCCAAGAGGATGAACAAATATCTACTTTGTGATTGGCGCACATCCCCGCATCCATGTCCTCCTCCTCGATTCCCCCGTGCTTCTCTTCCAACACCCCTCGAAGCAAAAGGCAAACTACCACCATGTTTCCGGCAGACTAAAGCCTTCCGAGAGCACCCCCCAAACTAGATGCCAACCCGGGGTAATCAGCCCATTTCCAACTATTCTGAGTGGACGGCTTCGATGCGGGTAGCATTGAGGAGTGTGTCTGTAAGAAGACTGTAGACTGTATCTATGAATTGTATCTATGGGGTATGTGGGCTTGTCTAGCCCTGGCGCATCCATGTTCACATCCACCATCGGGACTACTTGCTTCCTGTTCAGCACGCGTTGCAATAGTTTTCCCCAGTCCCGATAGTGTCTCTTTAGTTCTTTCTGTCAGAGCTAGAGCTAGTTTCGATATCTGGCAGCCGTTATCATTTTGCTGCTGCGTTGATCGTTTCTCCTCTTCTCTTTCGTATATAAGAAGTCGATGATCCTGTTGTTTGCAGCTCATCTGGTCTAATCATTCTCATTCATCCTCACTTTGTACATCTAAACATAGACACTGTGATACCAACCTTTATCACATTTTCCTTAAATACTACATAACAGATACAAAATGGCACCAGCAGCTACTCTTGACGGCGCTGCCGAGGCCCCTGTGACCAAGGGCACTACACCCGCTGCCACTCCGGCTGCTGCCCCGGCTGCTTCCCACCGTTTCGACCCCAACTTCACACAGAATGTCCTCGACAACATGGGCCCTGCAGTCACCCCCCGCAACCGCGTCGTCCTCGGCGCCCTCATCCGCCACATCCACGACTTTGCACGCGAGGTCGAGCTCACCGTCGACGAGTGGATGGCCGGTGTTCACTTTGTCAACGCTGTCGGCCAGATCTACACTTCAAGCCGCAACGAGGCCCACCGTGTTTCTGACGTTCTGGGTCTTGAGTCGTAAGTTTTTCTCCCATCCATCTTCAATATAGTCAATACTAACAAGCAGGCTCGTCGATGAGATTGCCCACACTGTGGTCGCGGACGGCAAGATTGACCCCACGTCCAGCTCCATTCTTGGCCCCTTTTGGTCGCCGCACGCCCCCTTCCGTGAGAACGGCGGCTCCATCATCCAGGACGGCGTGCCCCCCAAGGGCCGCGTCGCCAAGATGCACGGTGTCATTCGTGACATGGTCACCGGCAAGCCCATCCCTGGCGCCGTCTTCGACATCTGGCAGGCATCCGCCAACGGCAAGTACGACTTCCAGGACCCCGAGAACCAGTCGCCCAACAACCTGCGCGGCAAGTTCCGCGCCGACGAGAACGGCGTCTACACACTGTACTGCCTGCACCCGACGGCGTACTCTCTGCCGACAGACGGCCCCGCCTACACACTGCTGAAGCTGCTGGACCGCCACCCCATGCGCCCTGCGCACATCCACATCATGGTGACACACCCCGAGTACATGGGCTGCACGACGCAGCTGTACCCCAAGGACGACCCGTGGCTGGAAACGGACACGGTCTTTGCCGTCAAGGACGACCTGGTGGTGGACTTCAAGCCGCTCGAGGGCGACGCCAAGGCGACACTGGACCTCGAGTACAATGTGACTCTCGCGCCAAAAGAGTACGAGGGCCGCAAGTAGTCTGGTTTTGATTTTTGTTGTTGGATATGATATGTAATGATTGTTAGCCGAGAGCAAGTCTCCTGTTTGTTTTGTCATTTGTTATTTACCTATTTGAATTTCAACTTGTTATCATGCCATGAGTCTGCAAACCTCTATGATTGCAGCCACAATCACATTGCTTCAAATTCTCAAGATCAGTGCAAGTGAAATGCAAGGAAATGCCAATTAAATCAAAAATCTAACTAGATATTGCACGGGCCGCCGTGCTCCAGACAATCATACACGAGCAAGCAGTCTGCTCTTTGCTCTTTTGCTTCCTCGTGTTCAAAGGCCAATATAGAATAGAAATGACAAAAAGAGACAAGGTGTATAAGATTATGTGATCTCATGTGAATAAATACAAATAACGCCCCAATATGATAACAAAATAAGAATGAGACAAGATAAAAAAAGGAAAGGAAAAAAAGAAGGACATGCCATTATAAGACAGAGTTAAAGGCCGTTGCCACAGATAGAAAGCTTGGTGCTAGTACTCTTCGAGAGTTTAGAAACGAATAAATTAAGAGAGACGCTTATTTGGCGTTCTTTCTCTTCTTGCGACGGTTCTTCTTCTTCGCCGCACTGCTGCCGCCAGCGGAACTACCGCCATTGGCGGCCTCGGCCTCCTGCTCGCCATCCTCGGCGTCGTCCTCAATAGCAGAACCGGATGCCGTGGCCCTGGCCGCTCGGAGAGCATCCTCGAGGTCGCTCTTACGGACGGTCTTGTCACCGGACTCGGAAGCCTTGGGGCTCGGCACGGACGGGCTCTGCGCGCCGCTCTGGAGACCGCTTAGCAGGCCACGGCGCTGCGTGAAGCTAGTGCTGGTGGTCTGGGTCATGACGGCTGCGGTCTCCTCGTCGTCATCGGCCGAGCTCGTCTCGAGGACCACCTTGCGGATGCCACGCGTCTCAATCACGTTCTCGGTGATGCTGCCACTACGCACAATCGACCGGCGTGACATGGGCGTGCCAGGGTCGCCTAGCATTGCATTGGCAAAGTTGCTGGGACGGCCAGGGCTGCTCGCGGCACTCGAGGAGCGGGCGGCGCTAGCTGTGCTCTCGCCCAGAACGGAGGTCTTGCTAGTGTTCACGTGGAGACCAATCTTGCTGGCTGTCAGGCTGCGCTGCGAGGGACTTGTGGACGGCTTGGGGCTTGTGGACATCTTGGGACTCGTGGACATCTTGAAGCTGTTAGACAGCTTCGGGCTAGTTGAGAACCTGGCCTGTCCCGAAAAAGAGCCTAGGCTGCCGGCACTGTGGTGGCTGCGGTGGCTGCGGATGCTGCGGGAAGACGACCCAACAACCGGGGGAAACTGGGAATCTTGCGCAGAAACATTGCTGGCGTCAATCAGATCCTGGGTGCTGACATCGGACTCCTGGGCAGCAATGAAACTGCGCGTGCCGTACTTTAAGGCGGGGTGGATGCCGTCTTCAGCCTCGGTGGGCTCAGCGGACTCAGAGGCACCGGGCTTGGGTCCGAGAAGGTAAGTCCCCTCACCAGCATCATCGTCGCTCTCAACATCAACGATGTGGGTGTTATGAATATCGTCTTCCAAGGCAAGCTGCTCCTCGTCATGCAGATGGGGAGGGTGGACATGTCCCTGCTTGATCTTGACAGTCGTAGAGCGGGTGTTCTTGGGGTTGTTGGCACGATTAGAGGGTCCGAGGTGGCGCAGGTGCTTCCACATCTCGTCAATGTTGGCACGGACGGGGACGGTAGACTGGGTTGTGCGGCCATCGGCCCCAGTGGAGCTGCGGCGCATCATGACGGTGGTCATCATGGGGTTAGTGGCGGCAGTGCCAGTCTCAGCCTTGGACAGAGCACGCAGGACGGGAATGGTCTGCTGGGGGAGGGAGGGGGCACCCGAGGCAGCATCGTCACCGCCGTCCTCGAAACCAGGCACATCAGCGGGCACTTCACCGGCAAAGTCAGACGAGCGCTGGCGCATAGGGCGGGCCCGGGGGGCGGGCTGTAGACGACGAATGGCCTTGTGCACGTCAATGTAGACATCCGACTCGTCGATAATCTCCTCGCCAATCAGCTCCTCAATGACGTCCTCGAGGGTGACGACACCCAGAGCACCGTGGTCTTCACCGGGGTACTGCGAAACAAGGACCATGTGCGACTTGCCTTCCTGGAAGAAGTTGACAATGTCCAGACAGCTGGTCTCGGGGCGGGTCTCGGGCAGAGTGGCGAGCGGGAACTCGCACACGCGCATAGCGTCCTCGGGGTCGTACGTAATGAGGATCTTAACAAGCAGCATGCCTACGAAGTTGGTGGGGTTCTCGGGCTCGTGAATGGGGATACGCGAGTAGCCAGCGGACAGAATCATGTCCATCATCTTCTCGTCGAGGATGGTGTCCTCGGACATGGTGAAGACGTCGTCCATCGGGGTCATGACGTTGGACACGGGCTTCTCCTTGAGATCGAGAACGGCGCTGATGATGGTAACCTCGTCCTGGTTCAGGCGCTCAGAGACCTCGCCAAGCGAGCGGTGCAGGGTAACGAGGGTCTTGAGGCCACTCTTCTTGTAGACGGTTCCGTGATCCTCGCCAAGGGCGTAGTCGAGGATCTTGGCAGTAGGCCAAGCAATGGGTGCCATCAGCCACATCATGGCAAGCACAGGCTTGGCCATAATGCCGCCGATTTGCAGGCCATAGCGGACACAGATAGACTGAGGGAGAACCTCACCAAAGATGACTGACAGATGTTAGTGTACGTACTATGGGTTGCACGAGGTAAAGCTCCGAAACATACCGATCAGGACCGTGGAACCAACAACGGCTGCAACGCCGCCACCGAGACAGCGATCGAGTACAACAGGAAGAGACTCGTTGACAATAACATTGGACAGGAGGAGTGTAACAAGGACCCAGTGCTTGCCCTTCTTGAGCAGGTCGTGGACGCGCTTTGCGTTTTTCTGTTGGGGGTCGGTGTCGTCGCGCGAGAGAACTTGGAGGTAGATGCTATCCTGGCCCATGAGTCTAAGCTGTTAGCATGGTAGAAGAGACAGAGATTGTAGAACAAAAGACACGGGAAAGGCGAAAAGAAGCACGGGACCATATCAAGAGACATGACAAGAGCATGACAAGAGTCAAGACATGCAAACAAGCCGCTAGACGCTTGGCCGCAGAAACGAGACATGGCTGCGAAAAGAGACAGATTCAAAAAGAAAGAAAAGGACTTACGCAATGGTCAGACCGGCAAAGGCGCCACCGGCAAGGACAAGGACGGCCGAGGCAATGTAGAGGGCCAGCATGCTGGCAGGCTCGTCCGGGTCGTCGGAGTCATCGTGCTTCCAGGCCCAGATGCCGCTGCGAGCGGACAGGGTATTGAAATGCGCGACGGGTGCAGCCGAGACGGCAGAGATGGGGAGGGCAGCGCATATTATGCGAGCGAGGCCGAGGACGACGGTGCGAGCGGCGCCGAAGCCATTGTAAGTAGAGCGGCCGGCTGGCGAGAGGCGCGTGGAGTAGCTGGGTTGTCGATTCGAGGCCATGTGGTGTGTGATTGAGTGCGGAATAGGAGTTGCTGGGTCGGCAGTGTTGAGTATAGGTTCAGAAGACGATAGAGACGGTATAGACGAGTAAGACGATCGAAACAAAAGAGATTGGGAGGGATGACGAGGAATAGGAGAGTCACGAGACAAATTCGAATGAAGCACAAGGGGTCGAGGAGACGAGGAGGCCGTGATCGCGTAAAGATTAAAAGAAAGTAGAGGATACAACGAATATAAGAAAGAAATGATAAAAAAGAAAGTAGTCGTAGGACACGAGACAAGAGATGCCAATGGTGGTTGTCAGAAAACAGGAGGTCAATGCCGAATAACGGGTGTGATGACCTTGATGTCTCGAGAAGTCGAGGAGAGAAAGATGGAGAGAAGGGACGACAGAAAGAGGCGAAATTATTCGCGCGTACACCTGCTAAGGAGCTAACTACTAGTAGAGCTTGGTGCTGGGGTGGTAGTGGTAATCTGCAATCTGGAAGGCACGCTAGTGCATTGTGCTCTGTAGCCGATAAATGATAAAGAAGGAAGGAATGACGAGTCGGCGGTTGACAGAAAGAGACAAAGTAATAAGGAAAGCGAAAAAGCCCCATATTAGTGCTCAAAAGAACACAAGCTAGGCCCAGTTCGTGGGCTGATATTACCTAACCTCGTTCTGCAGTGCCCTGTAACTGCTACAGAGTAGGAGGCATGGACGCTGGAGTGGAAAAAAGAGGAGCGATGGCCAGTCGGGCCTGCTGTATTTAGACAATGTAATTCGCTGAGACGCGCCTGAAGATCTTGAGTGTATTCCAGAGTAGAAAAAAATAGCAAATTTTAATAGAAAAGCGAAAAGTATGCGAAAATGGCCCAAATAAAAACAAGAAACAGGAAAGAGCAACGGACCCGGGGCCGACACGTTTAAGCAGTGCACAATGTACGTAAACGGTCTTGCCAACTAAGGACGACAGCAAGCTCTGGTAGAAGAATAACAGGGGTTGCAGCAATCGAGGCTTGATTGTATTGAGTGCAGTCTACCCTCGGCTTTGATTATCACAAATGTTTCTAATCGAAAGAATATTACAAGGCTTCCTGCCGTTGATAATAAACGAGAATAAACATGTACGACGTAATAGGATGCGGGAGCTGGGTCCGGTCCACAGAGGGCGGGACTTGACGGGGAACAGATGAACAGATGGTTCTACAAGAATTACTCCATATATTGGAGTATGCAAGACGGAAAATTTACATGTTTGAAGAAGCTAATGTATGGTCATGCAGCGTCATGTCGGTCATAGCATGCTGCTGGGTCGGCAGAACAAGAACAGGATCTGGTGGGCGCTCACTGGCTATCGCACCGGCGTGGGTTCCGCAACAGCAGCCAATGGAAGCAATGATCTTGAATCAAGTGAGTTGTATAGAAACTACCGACTGTACGAGAAGAACCAAATAGAACACAGGTTGTAGTGGTTCATTGCAGAAAATTGCAACTATGTTGGTGCTACATGTTGATTATGTAATCATAAACTCTTTCTCGATGCTCTATCATCTATTTTTGTTCACTGTGGTTATTTGAGAATGTCATAGAGTGCATCGTCTTCGTGGAGACAGGGTCACAAATACAGCCTAGACAGACTCAACCAAAACCAAGTGAAAGCCTCTTCCAACGGTGCCGTTTCGGCGAGGATTAAACAGATCAAAATGTAAAAATGTAAAAAGAAACCAGCAAATCTGTCAGAAAGAGGAGAACAGGATTGATATCAACGGCCCGATATTATTCACTTTCATCAAGGCGATGCAGCCGCCAGCGAGTACAAGTTGCAGCAAGCGAAAGTGCATCGTGAGACAAGTATCACCACTTTTGGGATGAGGAGAAAAGCAAGTAATATCAAGCACTAAGCAAATCACGCCAATTGGCATCTACGAAGTACGTAGCTGTCGAGCTCACTTGCCTCATTCGGCCAGCTCGAAGCTATGGCCCCCAGGGAGGCCTCGGCGGCATGTCGTTGCGACACGATAAGAGGATCTGCAGACGCAGAGAGGGTGAACTTCTGAGACCGGGCTACTGAGACTGTACTCTGTACTATGGAAGCAATCCTGTGATATCAGACAAATTACATTTCACATGACGGGAGCTGTGTCTCGTGCAGCATGTACATCGTAGCATGCAGCGTGCCTTTCTGTCAGTCGCCGACAAGTAGAAAAAAAAATATAAACAAACCAGAATAATCCGAAAGTGCATTGCTTCTTAGTCGACGAGACGCGGCCACCGACGATGAGCTATCTCTGAGCTATCGAGCTGTCCCAATGAAGCAGCTCTCCTGCACGAGGGAAAAAGACGCACCTTGAGGCCATATCCTGCACGCCAGAAATCAAGATTTCCAGATACATGGTTTTTATTGTATTTTATTCGAGGCATGTCGAAAATCAAATATCAAACCGGTCTAGCCCATGAAACGCCACGATGGACATGTGAGAAGAGCGGTAAGATGTGCTTTTAGATAGAAAGTGCATGTATGTGATACTTTGCGCAGCTAGAAAACAAATAGGAATAAGACGGGCTAGACAAGGAGTAGGGGTCACTAAAGCTTCTTTTTACAGATCGCCAAATAACCGCTTTTTCTCTTGGCCGACGACCCTGAGTGCGTCTCAATTTTGCGCTGGCCAGACCCCTATTTCTATCACACAACGTCGACCAATGCCAGCTTGACATTGGCATGTACCTCGACTATAATTTCGTCTGCAAGTTGACCTGCGGCATTTGCTTCTTTGTCTTCCTCTTCTTCTTTTTACTGTTTCTATCAACTGATTTGCCCACCGCCGCTGCCGCTGCTTGCATTCGCGCAGTGTCGGCTGACCTGTGCCAGATTGTCCTCGACAGTATGGGCACGAGGTCGCCATGTGCGGTAATTTCTCGTCTCTTCTGTGGCAGGTATCCGAAAGACTGAGCGAGGGAAGAAAGGATGAGAGAAGGAGAAAGAGGGGGAGGAAGAGGAGCGAGAGGAGGAAGAAAAGAGCAAGACGGGGGGAGGGGGCATCGTCTTACTGTTGATAACACCGAGGCCGTAAGGCCAGCACCAAGCAGCCCAATGCCGACACTTTGTCTGCCATAGGCACGCCTAGTGGCTGTGGCAGAAGTCGTCGTCATATAACACATCAGACGCAGCCAGCAAGACGCCCTCAAACAGTGCCGCGACTGGAGCACACACAGGCCGATATCTTTGAGAGGTGGAGGCAGATGCCCAGCATACACTGCCGCAAAATGTGTGCAATGCTGGAGCTCTCTGAGACTGTGTGTAAACAGCATAGACGTCGTTACATGGTGATGATTGGGATGCTGCAGCAAGCTTCCTCCACAGGCCCGGCGACGGCGAGCTGGTGGGCAATGCTATTCCCCCCCAGCACGCCAACAAGACATATCCACACAGTGATACTGGTAAATTGATACATGTATATTGTAGGAGATGTGCTTGTTATACATAATTACATTCCCAGATGCATCCATCTGTTAGTGCTTCACCTATCTCCCAGTGGCAGGAGCTTCCTCACTGCAGCCTAAAACCCCTTGGCAGACTCAAACCAGTTGTCCCAGTCAATATTCGCATCCACGTCCATGTCAATGTCCACATCCTCGTCGAACAGCAGCTGGTTCGGCGGCGCCGGCTCGGTGGGAAAGTCGACACTGAAATCAATGTTCACGGGGTCGACGCCGGGCAAGCCCACAAACGGCAGGCTGTGGACCACTTTCATATTGGGCCTGCCGGCCGCTGCGTCTTGGTCTTGGTCGACAATATTGCGGCTGTTTTCACCAGACGCAGCAGGCCGCGCTTCCTTGGTCCCCCAGATCAGCCACGGGTCAAAGTCCCTCCAGGGGCTCGCAGCCGGCTTCGGTGTGTTGGCGCTTTGCATGATAAACTCGTCAATGCTGTTGGGTGCCGGCGTACTACCAGTCTTTTGCGCGCCGCCCGGAAAACTCGGACTCTTGTACTCCTGCTCCGACAAATCACTGAAATTCCGCAGTGCGACATTCACTGCGCTCGCCTTGTACGGCATATCCAGAAGCTTGTTGACCGCCGGGCCGCTCGCCGACGGCCCGATAAAGATGTTCCGGTACGGCCGGATCGACGTGTCCCATGACGTATCGTATGAAGTGGAAAGCCTTTGCGATTGGTGATACTCTGGGGATAGTGGTGATGGGATGCTGGGTGCACCATCTAAACCAACTAACCGCCGCCACCGCTCGCGGAAGGCGTCAACAGCGCCCGGATTCGACAGCGGGCGGCTACGGCCGTCAGCGACGGCAAGGTCATAGGCGATCTCGAGGTCGCGCGCGGCCTTGGTGTCGGCGCGCAGGCGGGCGAGCTCAGAGGCGCGGTGCCGCCGCGCGCGGGCCATAAGCTTGCGCAGCGGCAGCCAGAAGAACTGGGAGCTCTCTGACGCCGAGCTCGTCTTTGATGAATTTGTGGCATTCGTCTTATTGGTTTGATTGGTCTTGTTGGAGTTCGAGTTGCTGGCTCCGCCGGCACTGTTGGCGGAAATGCTAGGGGCTCGACTGGAGTGCGTCTTGGGCTGGCTTGCGGCTTCTTTGGTCTTCTTCTTGTTCTTGGGCGGCACGGGAATGAGATGTGCACCGTGGAGAGCCGCCCACGCACGCTCGACCGCTGGATCCCACGGCCGGCGCCCCGTCTCCATCAGCAGAAAGGCAATGGTGTGCCACTGGGTGTAAGTCTCGCACAGCCACCGCCAACGGCGACAGGCCTTTTCGGTCTTGAGCGCGTCGTTGTACTCGGCGACTTCAATGGCTGACGACAGGAGGCGCATGCGCAGATCTTCGTCACCACTCGACGGCGCTAACGATGACTTGTCGGCCTGCAAGAGGCGTGGGAGATTCAGAATGAGCGTCATCTTGGCCATGAACAGGCGCGTTATTGTCACGCTCGTCCAGTAGATGACGCTCGTGGTGTCGGGCGAGTGCCGGAGGTACCGCGATTCGAGCTTCTGGTGCACCTCCTCGAGCATGTGGTTCTGCTCTTGCAAGAACTGCTCGTTGCTGTTCGGGTTCTGGGCACCGGTCGACATAGACGCCTGTTTGGCTGAGGCCATCATGCGCTGGGCGAGCCGCGTCACTTCAAAGTTGAGCAGCGCATACGACATATCCGTGAGCTCGTCGCGCTCGCGTGGTGTCTCCTTGGTGTCGGGCCCAATATCTTTGTCGTTGATATTCAGAGGGAATCGCGTATCGTATGCACTCGGCATAATGGTCAGATCGGTGCCCTGGTCTTCCGACGACCGCACGTCGAGAGCACACACAGTGCACCACACGCGCCGACGGAGTTCAACATCATAAGGACTCAGTGAGTTGCCAAAATTGCTGCCGTCGCGATGCAGCCCCAGCGCCATGGCCATGCGAATGACGAGCCCAGTCATCATCCATACAAAGCGCGGGCTATCGTAGCGGCGGCATAACATTAGAAAAATCACGAGAGCCTGTACAATCTCGAGGTCGGACGTGTTGAGAAAGTCGGCCGCGGCTAGCGACAGCTCGAGGCCAATGCGGAACTTGAGACTCAGCTCGGCACCCGACATCCCAAAGTTCTTGACGACATCTTCCTCTTCCATGGAGATGACGGCCGCATAATAGATGGCGAACATGAGCGCCTCTGTTGCGGGCGACAGCTCCGCGTACGGATCTGCATCTTTTGCGGGTGAAGCAGACATGTCCGCTACGACACCCCCAAGCTGGTGCTCTTGGATGTCGTTAGTGGTGCCGCCAACAAGACCGGCGATGATGTTTTCAATGGTCGGCACATGCAAAATCTGGCACAGCATGTTGACATTGACAATGTAGACCTGGAACAGGAAGGGGATCTGTGACGGCAGCGGGCGGTAGTCGGCGGCGGTACCCAGAGGCGGCTGCAGGTTATGGCCAAATAGAAATGCATTCCGTTCCGTGATGGATCGATGCGCGTGTGCGGCGTCGGGCATTGATCGGCCGCTTGTCCCGCCGGGTGTGTTTGCTGCCGTCGCGGAGCCACTGGCGCCGGCATGAGACCCTGGCGGCACCAGACTGGTGTCTGCTCTGTGTTCGTCGTCATTGTCACTCAGGACGCGCTCTGATTCGTCGTCGTCATCTTCATCGCTGTAGCCATCTACGCCGCCACCAGCAGCAGCAGCAGAAGACCGACTGTCATTCTCGCGGCGCACGACGTCGAGCTCATCATTGATTGTAGACCAGAAACCGCTGCTGACATAGCGACTGCGCTTTGAGGTGTCGTCATCAAGAATGAGGCGGCCAAAGCGCTCTCCTATGGGTGGCTGTTGCCCTGTAGATGTAGTTGTAGATGCAGAAGTTGGCTTTGTCTGTGCATTAGACACAGCTGCAGCTGCAGCTCCAGCTCCAGCAGCATTGCCAGCACTCAGGTCACGCACAAGGGCCTCGAGCTGCCTCAGTCGGTCAAGCACTGCACTAACATCAGTCAAGCTACTGGGGTCCTGCTGCAATGGTGCATTTTGTGACTGTGTAGGCCTTGGTAGAGTAGGCTGCTGTGCCTGCGCCTGTACTTGGCCATCCTCCAGCTCTTGCTGCTGCTGCTGCTGCTGCTTCAGCCGCCGCGCCCATCGCGGCGGACGCTCAGCTGATGGTAAGAGGCAAGGAATGTCTGCGCGACGGCAGTTTGTGCAGGGTGACAGCTTGTCACAGCGAACCTTGCGCTGTCGACAGGTCACACAGCTCCGTTGTTTAGCAGGTGGCTGTGACGTTGATGTTGACGCTGGTTGGGGTGGTGGATTTACACCTGATGCCGTCGCGTGTTTCTCGGCCTCCGAGAATGGCGCGGCTCCAGCAGGCATAGTGTGTGTAGTTCTGTACAGAGTAGCTAAGCAAATACGTTAGGTGCGAACGCGGGGAAGGTGCGACTCTCATAAGGCTGAAGACGAACTGACGACAATGATGAAGTGAGCTCACAAGGCTGCGACTTAAAGTACGGGTGCTGCCATATCGTTGTTGAGCGTGGCTAGATAAGAAAGCATGCGATCTTGCCGCTTTTACTCACCTTTTGCCCGTTTAGCGAACTGCTTACGTTTGGCGTGTTGCCTCCTCGGATTATAGTGCATTTAGTGCCCATGGTACTATTATTTCTATTTGCACTATAATGCATCTGTCATCTCTCTGTTAACCGCCAATAGTTGACGCATGCTCCTAGACAGATGTAGACGTTTATTACGTGGACGAGAAACGAGCGAGAGCTGTGAAGCTGTATGGCAGTTCGGTAATAACAGCTTATGTTGTAGAGCTCTTGTCGCGGGCCAATATTGGACCGTTCGCGTCCGTCTCGGTCGACCAATGGCTATCTCGACAGACCCCTGCTCTCACTTACACGTCTGCCAAGATCTTTCTTTAGCAAGTATTACTTGGTACACATTTACACAGCCTTGTAACTGCTGAGAAGAGTCCCGGTCATTCGTAATCCAAAGAGCGAGTCTGCCCCGATGAAGATCGTCAAGTTCAAGATGAACAAGAGTCGCGATGTCGAGATGAATCCGAAAACGAAGCGGACGACGTTATAAAAGTTGTTGAGCAGGCGTAGGCTGTCTATGTCTAGTTCACCGATATAATTATCCCACCTCTCATCACCACAACCATCAACGGCATTTCAAACGGCATATTCGTCAATTTGAATTCAAAGACATCTCAGCTTCATCCAGGCATCTACCAAATCTACACTCAAACAACTACAAAAAATGTCTACTGCAAAGACTGTCGCTTTTATTGGTGCCTCGGGCGGCATCGGCCTTGCCACACTGCGCCAGACTCTGGCTGCTGGCCACCGTTGCATCGCGCTCTGCCGTGACCCGTCCAAGCTCATTGCTCTGTTCCCCAACGCGAAGATGGACCTGGAAAGCCCAGAGGCTACATCGCAGCAGCTCTACCTGGTCAAGGGAAATGCACATGATGTGGATGCCGTGTCTCAGTGTCTCGTTGCACCTGGCAGTGGCAGCCAGCCTGGCCATTTCGTTGATGTTGTCGTCTCGTCTGTGGGCGGCAAGATGGTCTTCTCCAAGATGACGTTGGACGACCCGAATGTCTGTGAGAAGGCCATGTCCACTCTGTTGGAGGCTATTTCTCGGCTACGAGCCCAGGGTGTATTGTCTGCCTCTACTGAACAGACTCCCCGCATCGTGGCCATTAGCACGACAGGCATCTCCGAGCATGGCCGTGACGTACCGCTTGCTTTTCTGCCCATGTACCACGGCATGTTGCGGGTCCCACATGTCGACAAGCGTGCCATGGAGAGCCTCTTGATTACATCTGGCGAGCTGTACACCCTTGTGCGGCCCAGTCTTCTTGTCGATGGGGTTGAAGCAGTCACTGATACTGTGTCTGAACATTCTACAGCTTCGGTTTCGTCCATGGCAGGCTTGTCGAAGAGAGATATCAAGGAACGCGCCAAGCAAGAGCTCAAGGGGCACGAAAAGACGGCTCGCGACAGCTTCAAGGCTCTCAAGGACAACTACAAAAAAGAAGGTGTCTATCAGTCCATCCGCGTCGGCATCGAAGATCCCGTTGCCGGCCGCCGCATATCTTCTGCCGTCGGCTACACCATCTCACGGGCTGACGCTGGCCGGTGGATGGCCGAGAATCTGGTTCTGCCCGCCCATCTTTCCGACACCTACGAACGCAAGATTGCCACCATTACCTATTAATGTCTTCTGTGCTTCATGCCTTTTCGCAACCTCCTCGCCCCACCGTTGTTAACATAATCTCGCTTAGTTCGGCGAATCACCACGGACCAGTGGCGTAATGGTAACGCGTCTGATTCCAGTCGAGATTGGAGCCTCCAGAAGATTATCCGTTCAATTCGGGTCTGGTTCAACCTTTTTGTCGTTTTTGTTGATTTTTGTTTCGGTTTGATTCTCTACTTTTTGTCACTTGACTCACATCTAGAGGGGTATGGTTCTCTGTACGTCATATCGGCCTCTCATTTTGCTTTGTATATTCTTGTATATTGTCCACTGGTGGTAACAGTTTTTTAAATCTGCTTAAATCAGTTGTACTTTGCTATTGTTTTGTTCTCGATGGTTTTGCAATTTTCTGATAGAATATGCTCTTACTTTTTTATTTTTGTTTCATTTTCTATCTCAGCTAGTTTATTAGAAATAAATAACTCTAACGATGAACAGAAATATTCAAAAATATAGAACAATAGCTGCTTTCCCTTATTTACACACCTTGTCAAGAGAATACAAGATCAAGATGTGAATATGTCAAAATTACATAATCTTCAATTATGTCATGGACCCTTAAAGTGCCCGGGGAAGCACATGCCCTTTTGGGACGACCCACACTTGACGGATCCACCCTGCCGAATAGCGTTATCTACACGCGGGATGAGCAAGCTGTAACACCTCATATCGGCTTCCACTGGCTGTCTGACACTGCACAGCTTATGCTGACCCGTCGCGACCTCCTGCCTAGCCGGGACCCTCTTGACTATCTACACTTGTCAACGATAACGAAGAACAGCCCATTACTCTGTACTGCTTCGTTTCATACCCTTCCTGCGCACAGGAACCCTCGACATCGTCGACAGTCTGTCTTGCTCCCCGCCAGTGGTCGCGTGTGTTCTCGACACTCTTGTTCTCTCACTCGCTACAACTCTGTACTCTACGTCTCTGTATTTCTACACCGTCCATGGATCTATCGCCCACAGATACCGCCTCAAACAGCTAGCCCTATCTCTGTCCACCTGGCCTCTCACCTCTCATCTCACACTTCCTCATGACGTCCGACCCAGCCGGTAACGGCCTTCGCCGTGTCCACAGCAATGCGCCGCTGCTGGGAGCTCAGCCAACGTCGGCACCCTCGACCGGTTTCCGTGCAAGTCTCGGCTTGGCCGGCCTAGGGCGCCGCACTATCGGTATCGGCATGCTCATGGTCACCGTCTTTCTCTGGACCGCCTCGAACTTCATGGCCAGCGTACGTAACCTTTGAACCTTTGAGGGATTCCGTACTAACAATATAGTTTATCCTCTCGGATAGCACGTACAGCAAGCCTTTTTTTGTCGTCTACCTCAACACGTCCATGTTTGCGCTGTCTCTGATCCCGATGAGCATACAGTATGTGCGCGCACATGGCACGCGCGCCGCACGCATCGCCCTCGCTCGGCTGTTCAGGGGCCTGCGCCAGGATGCCGTCGAGTGGGTGAGTGCGCGCGTCAAGAAGAGCACTGCCACCGACGATGCGGCCAAGCTCTTGGACGAGGACGACGAGGGCGGCGTTCTTTCCACTGGCCATCCCCGCGCCGATCTCGAGGTTGGCACCGACACTGACGACGACGACGACACACCCGCCCTGCCGCACATGATGGCAAGCTTCGTCTCCGTAGCCAGCAGCCGCCACTACCTTACGCACGAGAAAATCAGTCTGCGCGAAACCACCTGGCTCAGCCTCGAGTTCTGCATGCTCTGGTTTGCCGCAAACTACCTTGCCGTCGCCTGCCTCGAGCACACCAGCGTCGCCAGCGCCACCATTTTCACGTCGCTCAGCAGCATGTTTACGCTGCTGTTCTGCTCGGTGACTGGCGTTGAGGCCTTTTCGGTGCGCAAGCTGGCCGGCGTGGTGGCGTCGGTGGTGGGCATTGTGCTGGTGTCGTCGATTGACCTGTCGGGCCAGCCGGACGAGAACCGGGGCAGCTTTCCAGAAAAGTCGGCGGGCGAGATTGCGCTGGGCGACGCGATGGCGCTGCTGAGCGCGGTTGTGTACGGCGCGTACGTGACGGTGATGAAGCAGCGCGTGGGCCACGAGGACCGTGTGAGCATGCCGCTTTTCTTTGGGCTCGTCGGGCTGTTCAACGTCGTGCTGCTGTGGCCGGGCTTTGTGCTCCTCCACTACACAGGCCTCGAGGAGTTTAGCCTGCCGCCGACGAGCCAAGTGTGGACGATCATCCTGGTCAACGCGGCATCGTCCTTTGCGAGCGACATGACGTGGGCTTATGCGATGCTGCTGACAACGCCGCTCGTCGTCACGGTCGGTCTGTCCCTGACCATTCCGCTGTCGCTCGTCGGCGAAATGTTCCAGTACAACAAGTACTCGAGCGGTCTCTACTGGGTCGGCGCGTTCACCGTCGTGCTCTCCTTTTTGTTCGTCAACCATGAGAGCCACGAGCCCGACGAGGCCCTGCTCGAAGAAGAAACTTAGTTCTGTGTTTGTCATTTTTGCCTCATTTCTCATACTTATGCTTTAATATTCCCCTTGGCTACGATTTGATTTCTACATTGCTTGATTAGGCTTGTTGAGCGTTGATCACGATATCATGCTGTATAGACGATAGATCATTTATTCTACACACTTGTCTTGTTATTGAAAATGTTATATTCACCATCATACTCGTATAACAACACGACGCCGGACTGCAATGAGAACACAAAGAAAATCTAAATATGAAACAGGCTCGCTTCGTCAAGGGTATGTGTATGGACCAAATGCCAAAACAAATCAAAACCGGGGAATATATGCTCGGCGGAATCGTAAAAACAAACGCTCAGTCAATGATCCAGTCGTCCTCCTCGTCATCGCCCGACCAGTCTTCTCCCACGTCCGCCCATCCAGCCATCCACCGCCGGCCCTCCTTCTCGCCACCGCGACGCAGATCCGTTGCCGCTAGGCCCTCCTCATATGCACCGCCCTCGCGCCAGCACCGAATGTACTGGTCATCGCCCACAGTCACCAGGCTACCATCATTGGTCCAGCAGACCGCGCCCACTTCGCGGGGCTCGTGCCCGCGCACAAGCGGCGTGCCGTTGCGCATAATCGGGATCGTGTCCACCAGACGGCCGCTAGAGCCGCCCTGAAGGCTCGACATGCTGTTCGTGCGGAAAAGACCACCGGGGCGACGGGGCGCCGGCGAGTTGCTGCGGCTGTCCGCTGTCCGCGCCGATGTGAAAATGGGAGTCGATGACCGTTCCTGGCCTGCCGAACGCAGACCATCATCGTGCTGTTCGCCTGCACCCATAAAGTAGCGCTCGTCGGTGGGAAAGAGAATCGGACTGCCATCGCTGCTGCCTACTGCCAGCATCTCGGGCCGTCCATCCTTGGCAGGACGCACAGCTGTCTTGACATAAAAGGATGTGGCGTGGAACTTTTCGTGGCGGAAGCCGTACAGCGGGCCCAGTCCTTCTTGGACAATACCGTTGCGCCGGCGCGGGTGGTCGGGGGCGTTTGACGATAGCTCGGGTGCCGATCCCAACATCAGGTGCGATGTCGAGTATGCATAGACAGTGTTGTCCTTGCAGAGGCCGTACAGCCGGGAAC
Source organism: Ophiostoma tasmaniense (assembly GCA_022392925.1). Lineage (NCBI taxonomy): Eukaryota > Fungi > Ascomycota > Sordariomycetes > Ophiostomatales > Ophiostomataceae > Ophiostoma > Ophiostoma tasmaniense. The sequence goes on along the minus strand of JAKRGK010000020.1, from coordinate 581,747 downwards.
CATCCGTACTCAAGCTCATCGACGACATGCCAAAGGGCCGCCATTGCGAGTGGCTCTCGGGTGCTGCTGTGTATGAGAGGGGCGTACTGCTCGCCTTCTGCCGTGAGGTGTGGATGTTGCGGATATCCCAGAGCTTGATGGACGCATCTGCTTCGCATGCCGAGAGCAACAAGTGCTCTTTGCCTGCAGGCATGAATTGGATGGCTGTAACAGACACCTCGCCCACTCTGCCGGGCTCTTCCCACCGTGTAGTGACGTCGGCTGTCACGGCTTCCAGTGCTGACTTGCGTGTTTGGCGGGTCTGACGAGTCATCCGTGCGTGGGCATCATAGATGCTATTGACCACACAGCCGGTGTTGATCTTCCGCGGCAAGCTATACTGCAGCCCACGATTAAATCCCTCGACAGTCAGCTCCTGGGCAGGACCGCCGTGGCACCGCAAGTCCCAAATCTTGATACTGCCGTCACGGCCAGATGTGGCGAGCACATTGCCTTCGCCCTTTCCGGGCTGGAAGCGGACCTGCTTCAAGGATGCAGTGTGGTGGTCCAGGATCGAGATGGGAGCCTGTGTCTTCATGTCAATGACGCGGCCGGTCTGGTCGCCAGATGCGGTAGCCAAGAAACGGTCGTCTTCTGAGAATGCGAGGTCGATAACGGCGTTGCCGTGCGCAACGAAAGAGAGAAAGATATAATCGAAGCCATCCTCGCTCTGCCGGCTGGAGTCGAGAAGGCGGACTCTTCCTTCCTCGTCGCCAATTGCTACCATTCCATTCGCTGTAGATTAGTATAGGGTCATATGCTTGCTAAAAACCATGTTTGCGGAAACATACTGTTGCAGGCCGCAGCGCAAAAGGGGATGCAACGCTCAGCCGGAGTATCGTGGCTAACACAGGCGTGAACATCGTCTTTGGAGGTGTAAAAGTTGGCGGTGTCAATCTTCCAGTCTGGGTAGGTTAGCAACTGTAGGTTGGTATCAACGTATACCGGCGGGGATAAGCTACCTGTCATGGGGCGGCGGGAGTGATGGATACCCCGGAGTAGACCACCCGTTTCGCGCTCGAGGACTTGTCCGGAAAAACTACGTTCAGATAGACGAACAATGTGCTTGACGGGAGGGGCAGGAAACGCAACTTCCTCATCAGCCTCATACGATGCAACAGATGCATCGTCCTCCTCAGACATGGGCTCGTCGACATCGGTAATGGGCGGCAATGGAGATGACGCCAGAGGGCTCATGAGCATGGATGTAAAGTTTGTAGTCTTCGATGCCGGCTCGGGAGTGATGGCCTCGAGATAGGCGGTAGTCGATGGCCGCATTGGAGACGTCTCGGGTGTCTGCTGGCCCGTCCGGCGTCTCTTGGCCGGCCTTGACCGGGTGCGTGGCAGCTCATCGTCGCTTGTGTTGTCGTCGCCCTGCTCGTTTTCGTTTCTGATGTGGCGAACAGCCGATGCCAGCGGACTCGAGCTAAAGTGGAATGGGTTGCTGCCAAAGAATGTGGCTGATGTGACGGGTGATGACTGGGTGTTGTTGATGGCACGTGCGGTCAGATCCCGCAGGGCCCGGCGGGCAGGTGTCGGGTTGGAGGCGGAGACACGCGGTGTGAAGAAGCGGCGAAACTTGCGGGGTGTGATGGAAGGCTGACGACGTTCCTTGCTGCCACCTGCTCTTGGTGGCGACGAAAGCAGCTCTTCCTGGAGGTAGACATTCTGGGGGGCGACGGCAGACGAGGAGGGAGAGGGAGAGGGAGGGGGCTGCATGTCCGCCATGGTCCGTCCTTGTCCTATAGAGCAGCGAAAGCGAGTGAGGGGAAGCTCAGCATAGGGCATAGGCAGACAATGGACAGTAAACAATAGACAATGAGCAGAGAATAGAGAACAAAGACAGCAGCTGCAGGACGGATGCTTTGAGGTCGAGTAATCCGGAGGTTGAGTGGCTTCGAGGAGATTCGAGATGAGTGACGGGTATCAGGATGAAGAACGAGAAAATGGCAAACAAGGCTGAATGAGAACGAAATCGAGAAACAAGAAACAATCCGATGGAGAACCGAAACCAGCGATGGATTGATCAAAGATGAAGAATGAAGAACGAAGAAAGGTGGAAAGGCGGCCGAGAAAGTCAAGGTTGAGGCACAGATGGATCCTCAATCTGTGCTGCCCCAGTATTGAGTTGCTGTGTGGACAGTGTGGACAGGCAAGAGAGGACCAAAGCGGAAGGGACCCATGCACCTTTTTCTGAAGCACTTTCCACTTCCACTTTACGCGGCCAGATCAAGAGTGACCGCGAAAGTCGTGTGGCGGGGAAGGCACAACCGATGGTATGCCGCCAATGTGCTGCTAAGTGCTGTAAAAAGCTGCAACATGCTGCCAAACGTGCCAAAAGGGGAAGGAGACGAGACAAAATGGTGGATATCGCGGTGAGCGTGAGCGCGGTCGTGGACGTGGATACGGGGCCAGCAAGGCCCAAGACGCGATGCACACGCGCGCTCAATTAAGCAAGTCGCGACAGATGTAAGTGGGTATTGACCAATGAAAGCGTATAGTCACTGTTTAAGTGGGTCGCCTGAGAATTGACGATCCTCAGGAAGACTGTCGGCGTGGTGGCGATATCTCTGCAGTATTTCTACTTTCTCATTGTTCATCTCGATGATTCTATTGTATGATGCGCCGTGACTCTAATGAGTCTATGAAGTCCATGTCCCGCCGAATCTAGGCGCCGTCACGCCAATCCTACTCATCCCGACCAACCCTGCCCAGAGTGAGTGAGACATCGAGGGAGAGAAGCTTGTAGTCTAGCGTGTCGTGGTCTCAGGGCTGTGGAATTCAATTAAAGATGCATGAGAAGTGGGAACTACTGGACAAATTGTGACGAGGTTGAAAAGGAGTCTGGTTTTGATAACGAGAATAAAATAGTGAGAATGAATTTCGTAGTTTGAACTTCTGTGGCTTATATAATCCATACTTACATAATCCACATATGTTTACTTTATTCCCAATACGGGGTTTTCCTTCAACAACAACCAGTAATATCTCTTGTAGTATAGTGGTCAGTATACGGGCTTGTCACGCCCGGGACCCGGGTTCAATTCCCGGCGAGAGAGCATACGATTTCTTTTTTCTTGTTTTTTTCGGCAGTTTTGAATTTTGTTTTTGCTCCTCATTCTACTTTTTAATTTCCTTATTGATTTCATATTTTCACATCGAAATCTTCCTGAACAGATATTTATGGCCTATAGCTCTTTTTTTTTAATAAAATCCGGTGATCAAATATTACTACTAGTTAAGAAAATCCAATCAAAGCAAAGTTCTGTTGATACAAAATAAAAATAAAAGGAATGACATGAATATACTATGTAAACTGATGCAAAACACGCAATGATAAAGACTGCTAAACGAAAATGACTAATTCAAACAGTAGTAGACATAAGACAGCATAATCGACCGTAGAAGAAAATCAGAGATAGTAATGAGGGAGGAAGAAAAAGAGGAAAGAAGAGACCTTAAACATCACGGCCGAGGCGGCTGAAACGGCGCCGGTGACGTCTCTGCCGTACCTTCCGCTCTGGCTGAACTTGTGCTTGGATGGCTGCCTCGGTGCTGCTGCTTACTTCCCGGATTCTCGGAGTTGACGGGACAGTCTCGCCACCCATCGTCCAGTCTTCTGCACTGTGTCGCCCGTGAGCCAGTGCATGCCGAGGCACACATCTGGGCCCGGGTACGATTGGCATATAGTATGGCCGGCCTTGCGCCTGAGCCTGTGCTATCAGAGACATCACGCTCGGGTTCGAAGGCTGCATCCAAGACGACGGCTGCGACGGCCATGCTGAAGTCATTGCCGCGGGCCAAGTCGGGGCCCACGGAGGTGTAAACGGCTGCACTGGCTGAGTGAACTCCAGTGGCCCAATCACGGGCGGCGTGATGGCAGTTGGCCAGGTGGCTGATTGCTGCGCCCTTTGAGACCTCCGTTTTCTCCGTCTCCTTTCCTCCTCGCTTCTGCTACCCCAATTCCTCTGACTGCCACTACTCCCGTCACCCCCTCTCAGCTGGCCGTGGTACTACTTTTGGCCGCTCGGGTCTTCCCAGCCAATCCACTTGCGCGGCATCACGCGCCAGATACGCACCTCGCCTGACCGCAAGTCGTCCAGCTTGAAACTCTCAAGCTTCACCTTTTTGCTCTCCCGCCCCTGCTCCCACGCACGCACCTTCTTCTTCGTGCCATCCCACTCGCTCACAACTGCAACATGATCGGGCTTGCCAACCTCCATGCTGTACTTGGCGTGCATCGCGCCGTGCTTGCCCTGGAACTTTGTATTGCGCAGCGTGATAATGTCGCCCGGCCGGATCAGATCCGTCAGGGTCGTGCTCGCATTTGCCATGTTGGCATACACAAGGGCTCCGTACGCACGCGTGCCCACAGGAGACAGAGCGTCGGGGAACGGCTTTAGCAGTTCGGTAATAAGACCCTGCGGAGTGCCGTCGCCCACAACAGTATCCTTCTTGGCCAGCACTGCATTCGCAATGTTGCTGCCAAACTTGCCGTATGCCTCCTCAAACTGGTGCTCTCTCAGAGGACGCGGTGGGGCCTCATGACGCTGCTCCAGCTCAACATCCGCAGAGTTGGATGGGTCAAACTGAACGTTGATCACTGTCTGGGAGTAGTCCTGGTACAGAATGTACAGGTCACGATTGGTAATCACTTTCTGTCCCCGTGCTACCTGTGACTGCTCAGACTCGTAGAGAATATCCTTGCGGCCCTGCAGCTGAGGTGGCAGACCGTTAGCCTGCAACCACCAGCCAGAATTGGGCGCCAGGTCAACATCATTAGCAACGTAGCCAGTCTCCATAGATGGCCTTGTCACATCAATGGATCGGCGGCCACCAGGTGCTCCTCCACGTCCAGAGAGGTCCATGGATTGGCGCGCAGAACGGCCTCCAATTGCAGGAGCCGAGCCCTGGGGCGGTGGTGGCGGCGGGGCCTGTGGGCTACGTCCGGTAGCAGATGCCATTGACAGGCTCAGGTCGGGGGGCGTGTATGCATCGTTCATGAATGTCGGTTGGCTCGTGTAGTTAAACGGATCGTAGTCGTCGTTGATCGGAGTACGGGCCGGTGCCGGTGGCGGCGCAGGCGCCGAGGGAGGCGGCGGCGGGGGAGGTGCACGTGGCACATCTACAGACCGTCTCTTATCGGCGGCAGATGGAGGCGGTGGTGGAGGAGGCGGAGGCTGGCTTGTGGGCAGACTCGGGGCCGGTGGAGGCAGGCTGGGGATCGGCGGGGGTGCTCTTGCGGCACCAGGAATGGGAGGCGGGAACGACGGTGTCTTGTCAGAGACGGGCGACTTAAGCGACACATTGTCCTCAAGACTTGAGTCGCGCGCATGCGACTGCAGGGACTTCTTGTGCGACACAGGGTTTGCAATATCCGTATCGTAGTCACCCTCGTATTCGGTAACCTCTTCCTCCTCATCGTCATCGTGGCTCGCAGTGTGCACGGGAGATAGCGGTGCACGCGAGTCGGCTGTGGACTGCCGGCTCAAAGCACCAGGTGGGGGTGGGGGCGGAGCGCGAGTCTGGGCCGGCGGTGGTGCTGGCGGCAGGGTAGGGATCGGAGGAGGGAGACGGCTGGCGCGCTTATTTTGAGTTGAGGTGGGTGACGCGGGCGAAGCCTCGTCACCTCCAAATTGGCCGCTGGATGTAGCCTGGGGCGAGGTGGGGGCGGCGATCGGTGCCGACGTTGGAACTGGAGGTGGTGCCCGCGGTGCAGATGTGGGCGGTGGTGGAGGAGTAGACTGTTCCTGTGCTGGTTCAGCACGGGGTGTCTCCAGTGGGTCCTGGCCCTGGCTCTCAGACAACTCATCATCCGAGGCTGAACCCTCACTGGGCGACTTGGTGTCTGCCGCTGCCTGTGGGGGAGGCGGAGGGACAGCGCGGCCGCCTGGAACGGGAGGCGGTGCGCCGCGGCTGGGAAGTGTCGGGCTCTGGGCCTCCTTAGCTGCGGGAGCGGCTTCATCCTCTGGATTATCGCCGTCATCATCCTCAGGGCGTGCCTCGCGCGCCTTCTCAGCCGAGCGACGGGGGACCATGCCAGGAAGAGCCATCATGGTAGGGACAGGGGGTGCACGCTGTGCTGGGGCAGCGTCCTCAGTGCTCTCGCTTGTACGAGGCTCCGAGGGGGTGGCCTTCTTCTTCTTAGGAGGCATCGGGGGTGGTGCCCCAAACATGCCCTGCATACCCTGCATACCCATCATGCCCATGCCGCCACTCATCTTGGCCATACGAGCACGCAGCTCTTCTCTTCTGCGGGCCTCGGGATCGATTTCTTCAGCAGCCTCCTCGTTCTCCTCGTCAGCCTCCTCATCATCATCGACGTCTGCGGCCACGGCCTTGGCCTTGGAGATCTTTTCATCCTCAGCTTCCTCTTCCTCCTCAACGACATCCCGGCTTTGGTCGACAGAGCGCCGCTCTACAACAGGCACGATAACAGGTACTGAGCGTGATGGGCGTCTTGACTTCTCGTCGCTGTCGTCGCGCTCAGTCTGATCGTCTTCTTCCTGGCCCTCAGTAGTGTCACCAGCGCCGGACATGTCAGCATCGTTGCCATCTTGAGCATCGAGGTTGCTGGGGTCCTTAGAAGCCTTTCTCCGCGGCGGAGGAGGTGCGCGCGATGAGTGGGCGGATGCGGGTTCATCGACCGACCGGCGACCGGCAGTGTCGCTTGTAGACTTGCGCTCCAGGGGTGCACCGGTGGCATCTTCACCTGCCGCGTTGTTTCCGGTGGCAGACGACTCGTAGCTCTCGATGCGCTTCTTCGGCGGCCGCTTCGGCTTCTCCTTCTTGGAAGCGGCTTCTGAGTGTCTCTGTGCCTGTTCCTGCTGCTCCCGCTGCAGTCGAGCCATACGCTCCTTGAGACTCATCATGGGCTTCGGTTCTTCGTCGTCATCATTACCATTACCACCTCCGACTGAAGATCCCACAGCCAGGCCAGCCTTCTCTGCATTCTCCTGATTTTCGGCCAGACGCTCTTTGACCTCTGGGTCCTCGTCGCGGCGGTATACTCTTGCCGTAGGGACGTCGCGAGTAGGAGGGATAAAGGCGTGCCGACTCGGAGGAGGGGCAACGAAAGGCTTCTTGATAAAGTTGCTGCTTCCACCTCCAGCAGCCAGGCCGCTAGGCTTGAACGGCGTGATAGGAGGAGCAGCAGCTTTGTTGAAAGCGGCGATGCGGTCGCGGAATGAGCTGGGCTTTTCGGAGACAGGCGGCGGGGAGGGCTTCGAAGAAGCAGCGGGCGGAGAGCGAGCAGATTCGGTGGCCTTTGGAATGGCGATGGGTGCAACGGATGGAGCAGTCTCGATAGGCTTTGCGGGAGGCGGAGCAGGAGCAGGCGCTGCAGCAACAACTACAGGTGCAGGGGGCGATGCCGGAGGAGACGCGGCCTTGACTGGCGGTGGCTGTGGCACTTCCTCAGGCTCATCCTCTTGCACAGGCTCGACAACTTCAGGCTCGGGTTCGTTCTCCTCGGCTTCCTGGACGGGCTGCGGTGCTTCCTGGGGCGAGATAGGGGCCGGAGCGGGGATTGCTGTGGGAGCTGGGGGCGGGGGTGAAGGTGCTGAATCTTCGGCGGCAGTCGAGGCGACGGCAGATGCACCTGCAGGAAGCTCGGAATCACGCTTCCGTGCGCGGGCCGGGCGAGGAGGCGCAACAGGCTCGTACTTTTCAACAAAGTTGCGGGGAAACATACCCTCCTGGTGCTGACCTGCATCATCGGTGTACTGGCCGACAAGCCACTCAGCATCCTCCTCCTCGGTGACGGTAATTATCTGGCCGAGAGGGAACGTCAGGTCGTCACCATGCTCGGAGGTGTATTCGAAAATTGCCTTGACTTTATACATGGCAGGCGGTGAGGTTGATGGGCAGAGCGAGGCCTAGAGAGCCACGCTCGCGCAAATCGGGGGGAATGTGTTGAAGCTCGGTGGAGCTCGGGGATGGCCCGGCGGGTTTTTGTTGTCGGTGGTTCGTAGTTGGGGAGGTTCGGAGAAAAAGAAAAGAGAGACAGACGTAGAGACGGTCCGTTCTAGTCGGTTCAAGGCGATCGCGGCTCGTGAAGCTTAACCCCTCCTTTGACCGGAAACCGCGGGGAATGCTAGAGGCCGATCGAGGGCCCAAAAAATAAAGTAGGAGTACGTAACCACGACAAAGCTGACGGGCGATGTAGAAGTGTTGAGGTATCAAGTGAAAGGAAAGCCTCAAGACAGAAGCGAGAGGCAATGGGGGACTAGAGAGGCGGGGGATTGAAAGGGGAGAGAGTGGACTGTTGCTGGAGAGGTCAAGATGTCAGCTACTGTTTTTCGTCTTTCTGGTTTCTAATTTCGGGTAGGCAGCCGTTTTGGCGTAGGGGCGGAGCCACAGTAGAGGGATCGCAGGTTGGCAGACACAAGATGACGGAAGTAAGTCAAAGCCACAGATGCACAGATAGCTATGCAGAGATGCAGAACGTCTTAGAACAATGCGAAATGCGGACAATGCGGCCCCCCTGGAAGTAGGACAGGCAAGACAAAACGAGGGCTGGAGACCGAGGAAGAAGACGAAACTGACCAGTTTACAGCTGTTTCCTTTTAGCTACTTGAGGGCGGATCCTCAAACACTGGTAGGTAGCGAGTGAGGTGGTGTACCAGCGCACTCTGGAATTACTCGTTGACGGCAGAACAGAGACAGACAGTAGCAGCTTAGCCGCTATTCTATGCAATGTTGTGTGAAAGGTGTGAGTGGACGTTTCCGAGTTCAAACCGTCGAGGAGACGGAGGATGGCTCGGATCGGACGCTGGTGTATGGTGTTGGCTAGCGCAGTGTCAGTTGCTGCCTGCCAATGAGTCTGTCTTGTTGCTGCAGGTGCGTCAAGTGCGTGGTGGTTGCATCGACGTCAGAGCATCGAAACGACGAGTCTTCTTCTCAGTAGAGGTATAGAATACCAGAGGCAGTAGAGGGACAACCACTACGAGGCAGGTCGTGGTGAGGAGAAGGGAGTTATGGGTAGCTGGAGGGTCGAGGGGGGCAGTGTGGCTGAGACGGGCGACAGGTGGGTCGTTCTTACAGTATGCGGTACTGATAGTCCTTTTGTTCACTATTGTTGGCGGAAGTAAGCTTGGACTTGGCGCGGGCGCGAGGAGATGACGAGGTTGTTGCGTTGAAGATAGTGTTAGTTGTAATAGGAGAGAATGAGAGAAGAAGAGAAGAAGAGATGGACGAGACGTCAGATGCGGCAGCCATCTGCCTGAGTGATACACGTGTTGTAGATTATATCTAAGGCAGGTGCGAACGGCTACAGACTCAGTGGCGGCAATTATGGGAAAAGGAGAAGGAGGGGCGGCCAGTAACTGATTTACGAAGGAACGACCGTTGAAAGACAAGAACTCTTTACCACATTGAGCAGTTATAGTCATTGCGGTAAGAAGGACCGACCGGCAGCAAAGCATAAAAGGAAGGCACAGGAACAGGCACAGAGGCATGCGCAACGCATCACGACAGCACAACACGAGAAACGACTGATAGGAAAGGCATCGAAACGGGCAAAACGGCAAGTGCGAAGGTAAACAGGGAAAGAACAATGAGCAATAGTGGTTTTAGCGTCCCACATGCTGCTGGCCCGGGGGATAATACCGTCATACTGTCGCCTAAGAACAACTACCGAACCCTGTAATTTTGTCCGTGGCATTTTCAAATTAGTGGATTAGTCATTTCGACTTTACAACCTCATTACCCCACATATTTTCTAAAGCGGGTCTCAACCTCTGCCTGCAAAATGCTCTCAACCAAAGAGAGGCACCATTGCGTCTGATGCTCCGAAATCGTTGCCGCGCTCAGTTGAGACTGGTCTGATATTGATCGGACCCCCCTCTGACCCTTAGCCTGATATTTGCCGGAGCTATCTTATCTGTTATTTTGTTTTTTGTTCTCTTTTTTGCTCTCTTTCTTGTCTTCTCTTGTAACTAGCCTTGTCACCTCTACCCCCGAAGACCATCATTATGGCTTCAGCAAAGCCTTTGAAGGGCATCCTCAAGACGCCGACAGCGCCGACGGCTTCATCGACACCAGCAACAGCCGACAATGCGCCAGTAACAGCCGCCTCCGCATCGGCCGCGACTGCCACGTACTCTTCCTCGCCAGCCACACATAGCCGACGCCAGCGGTCCGAGCAAGAAAAGGCCGACATTGCGCGCCGCCACGCCGCCATCCTCCAGCAGCGCCGCGACCTCGAGGCAACCATCTTTCAAAGCATTGAGCGCCTCACCGAATTCCCACTCATCCGCGGCGACCAAATCTCAGCCGCGCACCCGGCGACAGCGGACGCCGAGGAGTTCACACAGCTCGTGCGCATCTTCCAGCCGGGCGACTACGACGACCTTATCGAGGAGCGCAACACATGTGGCCACTGCGGCTATGCGCTGTGTCCGCGGCCACGGCAGACATACTCGGGCGGCGGCGCCTGGAAACTGGTCAATGCAGGCAAGAAGGACTTTGGCATTGTGCAGAAAAGCGAGCTGGAAAAGTGGTGCACGGCGGCGTGCGCGCGGAGGGCGCTCTACATCAAAGTGCAGTTGAACGAGACGGCAGCATGGGAGCGCGTCGGCATACCCGACATCCAGGTGGAGCTGCTGACAGAGCCCGGAGAGAAGAAAGAGACGCTGGCGCAGCGCAAGAAGCGCGAGGCCAAGGAGAGCGAGTCTGAGCTGACGCAGGACCTGGCGCGGCTCAAGCTCAACGAGGAGCGGCGGCTGGCACAGAACGCGCAGGCCCTGGCCATGGAGCGCGGCGACGCGTCACTGCGACGGCCGGGCGAGGGCAGCGGCGCCATGGACCTAGACACGGACGAGAATGGCGAACCGGTGCGGGTGGTTGTGCCGCCAGCAGCGGCGTCGCTTGTGGACATCAACATTGTCGAGAAGAAGGTGATGATGGCGCCGACGGCGCCGACACTGGAGTCAACAGGGCAGGCATCACAGGGTGCGGGCAACGCGGACTCGCACATGCTTGTCGAGGGCCACAAGATTAGGTTCGCCAACAAGTAGACTGGCATTTCTTGCAGTCCATGGTGGTGGTTTACGATGCATGGATTCACACACGGCGTTTGGGATATTCGGGAAATAAGGCAGTTCTGATATGGGACATGCCTGGGTCTTGCTTGATATTTATTGAATTTTCTGCACTCTGCACGATTGCGTCCTTTTTCTTGATATACTGTTCTTCGTCCATTTCTTACATCCATATACTACAGAGTGCAACAGCTGGTCGAAGGATATAAAATGGAACCACGGACATGGTGTCTACATGGGAAGATACCCTCCGTCAACACGACCTGTACGTAGAAAAGAATTACTCTTAGACATGACAAGTGTTCACCGGCTGTGTGACAGTAACATGCCGAATTGTACTTTGAATGACATGAAGGACAGTACAGAGTATATCCATAGATACACCTACTACGTTGATGTTCCAAGCCATCAGTGTCGAGAACGACAACATCAGGGACCTCGATGTTTAATCCTTGAGTGAGAACTACAATGGCATACCAAGACGTGATAGCCACTACGAGCCGCCAAGGCAGTCATGGCGGTATGCCATTACAGCGATACCATCTCGACAATGCCACGGCGACATTACGACATCATTCCGACGTCACACATGATATCACAGTCCGCCGTCGGTCCGAGGACACAACAGCAGACAAAGGGGTATACCATTTCACTTTCGGCAAAGAAAGGCAATGAGTATTGGCGATCAAGCAAGACAGAGGCCTATCTGGACAAGCCAGTATGACCTCCCGCGACACCTTGGGTTTGTGCAATAGTTTCGTATTTTTTTGGCCATGATTTATGACTTGTATATACCTTTTTTTGATTTGTCCACCTGGGGGAACCACCCGCCGCTGGCTGTTTGGTGGTTTGGCCAGGGCGGGCTCGTCCCTTTTTGTTGCTTGCCTTTTGCTTTTCGAAAAGTCCCGCTATCCGTATTTTGAGTGTGTTCCCGTTCCCGTTCCCTCCACCGGCGTCGATAAAAAGAAACGACTGCACATCATAATCATAAATCAGGGTGAGGGCCAGAACGCCGGTCGTTAGGTCGAGCCGCTTATAACGACATGGTGCCGAATAGAGGTCGATGTTGAAGAGAGTGAAAAAAGAGTCGACAACGAAGAGCGAGGCTGCGACTAAAAGAAAGAGATGCTTTTGCTTGGGCAAAAACGTCTCGCTTACTGGCGAGGGCCGAAGCGGCGGCCGCTGCGCTCGGTGACCTGGGTCTGGGTGACAGCGACAACGTTGGTGGGGATCTCCTCGAACTGGGTTGTTAATAACATATAGTGATCATATTGGGAGGAGAAAAACTTACGCCAAGGTGCTTGAGAAGCTGGTTGGTCTCCTCGTCGACGTCCAGCTGGCCGGACTCGGAGTTCTGGGCAAAGTCCAGAGCCGAGACCTCGGGGACGTACTGGTCCTTGCGCTCGCGCTCCTCCTCCTGAAGCTTGAAGGAGATACCGCGGACGGGACCACGCTGAATGCGCTTCATCAGGTGAGTGGTGTAGCCGGCAATCTTGTTGCGGAGGCGCTTAGAGGCAATGATGGCGATCTCATCGCAGACACGCTTGTTGGTCTCGAAGTCCAGGGTGAGCTTGGGGTAGTACCGCTCAATGATGACCTTGGCGGACTTCTTAACGGTCTTGGTGCGAACGCGACCCATTTTGTCGGATTTGTGAGGGGATTGGTGGTGGTGGTTGTCGTGAAAAGGTTGTTGGTGATGCAAGAGAAATCAAGAAGCAGAACGCTGAGAGCAGGATGCAAAAGTCGAGATGCTAGAGGGAAAACGCTAGTCGGGTGGGGCCAATTTGATTTTTGCATTCGTTCTTTCCTAAACCCTAGAATTAAAGTGCGGGGCTAGTCTAGGGTAACATCACGTGTGCGACGAATCTCCAAATGGGCCTGCACTGATAGTGTCCCCCTCTTATCGACACGTGCTTTCACACGTGCACTGTCAGCACAACGACATCACGGCTGACGACACATACGCCTGGCAGCTCTTCAATTTCACGACAGCACCACAGTGTTGGTTATAATTCGCTTGTTTATTTTCTATCATAATAGTACATCAAATGCATGCCGTTCGCCCGCAGGATATATATACAAAACACAAGCTTCCAGCTTGCCGGCCTCATGCGTCCTCCTCGTAATCTTTTTCAAATCGGTAGAGTGGTTCGTAGATCAAGGTATTCTTTGTTTTCAAGTTCAGAGAAGAGTCCTCTCTACAGACCCATTCCGTATGTCTGCGCACTGCTGATCCGCGACGTGCCAGTTCCGATCGCGTACTCTCCAGACCGCCGCGGCTGGGTCTCAGCACGCGTCGACTGCAGCGTCTTGGACGTGCCGTAGATCGTCTCCTCGCCCTCGAGCTCGCGCTGCACCAGCACGGACTCGGGGTCTGCGTCACCTGCGGTGACAACGACGCGACCCTGCGAGTTGACCTTGGCGAGGGCGACACGCACGGGAATCTTGGAGCCACCGACGACGGCGGGGTCGACGATGGAGAGGCCGGGCACGGAGCGGCCAAAGGAGGAGGATGCGGAGCTGCCGGCAGAGTCAAGGCCGCCACCGCTGCTGAGGTCGCTGACGAGGCGGGCGGCGCTGTAGGAGGAGTCGACGTAAGGGTTGTCGACGACGAAACCTGCGACACCGAGCTTGGCGGTGGCGTTTGCGTTGCCGTAGCGGGGCGCGAGGATGCGGGCGGTGACGGGAGGGTGTGACTTTTGGGGGCCATAGAGCGGGTGGTTGTCGATGTAGGCGTTGGAGCGCAGGTAGGTGAGGCCGGCCGAAGGGTGGGTGATGGGGGGACCGTTGCGGGCCCAGGGGTTGTTGGAGGCGGTCATGGCCGCGCTTGCTGATGATTGTGCCTGTGCGGCGGGCGACTGCATCGCCGACAGCGGCTTGATAAAGCCGGTGCCGAGCGAGCCGCGTGCCAGGTTCTGCATGACCTTGTCCGAGGGCTCAATGGGCGCGAGATCCAGGAACTTGCCGACGAGGCGGAACAGCTGTACCCGGTCGTTGCGCAGCACGCGCAGGTACTCCATCAGCTCGGCTTCAGTGATATCCTTGGCCTCGACCGTTGATGCGCTGCTCTCCTTCTTCTCAGCCTGCTCAGCCTGCTCAGCCTGCTCAGTCTGCTCCGACTGAGCACCGTCGAGGCTCGACAGGGCGGCCTCGGCCGTGCGCTGGGCGGCGCACTGCGCGCGCAGGAAGTCGCGGAACTCCTTGCGGCGCGGGTGCACAGTCTTCTTGATGTAGTCCTTGAAGGCGCCCTCGGTCATACCTGCCAGCCAGGGGCCGGAGAACTTCCAGCGCTTGTCGGCAGGGGTGTGGCGCTGGGCAAAGTCCATGGCGATGGTGTCGATCTCCTCCTCAAAGACGGAGCGGCCGGCAGAGTGCTGGCGCTCCTCGCTCTCTGACTGGATGGTGATGGGGACGTTGAGGGCCTGCCACTTGCGCAGGGTCATGGTGTGGTCTGTGGCGTGGCGGTAGTCGGTAATCTGCTCCTGGGAGTCGATGGCGTGGACGCGGACGACGGGCTCGGAGGTGGCGCGGTTGGCCTTGGCGGGCAGCGGGCGCTTGAGGCCCCAGTCACCGCGGTCGCGGGATGCACGCGGCGAAGCAATGGCCTGGCGTGTCGGGTAGGGAAGCGTGGCATCGGGGGAGTTGAATCTGCTAATGGCGCTGGTGACGTCGCCGCCGGAGGAGATGGCGGCCGGCAGCGAGAAGAGGCGGGAATTCCGCAGCAGGGCGGCACCCGGCGAAACGGACTTGGAAGCCATGTTCGGGGGCTGTGCAGAGAGTCGATGTGTGAGACGAGTATTCGCGGCGGCAGCAGCAGCTCATCAGCTCATCAGCGGCACAGGCGGTCGTCACAGCATGAAGCTTTTTTCGGCTGTCGTTTGAGTGAGCAAAATTTCAAGTGGGTCGATGCGAATTGGCGGTGTCTCATTGGCTAAAACGGGCATACTGTAAATAGTGGATTCCGCTTGTACTTCCTCTTCTCTGTCTGCTCTCTCGTTCTGCAGCTACAGAGTCCAAGCCTGTCACCATATCTGACGACTTTACGAATATGTGACCGACTACTGCACGTCCAACCAGATCATGCGATGTTACTGAAGAGGAAGGTCTAGCAGACGATGGGATGGTTTGAATTCAATTGAACGACTATAAACGGATTTGGTATAAGAACGCCCTGCCGCTGCTTCCAGCGCCCTAAATCGCTTCAGAAACACACAAATGTAGCAAATGCAACGAATACAATAGTATACACCTTTTCTTCCTTTTCTTTTCTTCTGCATTTATACCCGAATGGCTATGCTCTGGCGCCGCTGCCGACGCTGCCGCCGGTGGTACTCGATCGCCTTGGGAATGAGATACGGTAATTGCGGCGTGGGACGTCCGTTACGGCGAGTCTGGACCTTGCTGAGAAATGGCGAGAAAGTGTTGTTGTGATCATCGGCGGCATTGTTCCGCTCAGCAATAGCCTCTACAGCCTGGATCTCATGCGAAAACGACAGGATAACATTGTTGATCACCTCCATAATCTCGGAGCTGTCGCCCTGCGGATCGACAAGCTTGGCCTCGACAATTTTCTCGCTCGGTGACGGTGACACTCCCTCGATGGACTCCTGCGACCGCTGGCGCACCGGCCGCCGGTCGTGGCCCGACCCGGCACCTGCTGTGGGACTCGCTGCGCCGCCCACGATCAGCATGGTCTCGCGCACATGGGGGAAGCTGAGCAGCAGCATCAGTTTGTTGTAGGGCTCCCAGGGGCGAATGGTGTCGGAGCGGACGTGATCAATGGCCAGTGCACGGACGTAGTCGGCAGTGTCGCGGACGTGAACAGTAAAATCGCGGGCTGTGTCGTCGTAGCCCATGAGGCCGTGGCGCGGCAGGTAGAGAACGTCAAGGGCGGAGGAAAAGTAGATGTAGCGGTCGGCGTGGGCGCGTGTGCGAAAGGCCCGGCGGTACCAGCCCTTGCGCAGAGCCTCGGCACGCGACTCGTGGTTTACGTGCAGAATCGATGGCGGGCGTGATGTGGTACGGCAGCACTCGGCGTCGGCATCATACCAGACCTCGACGACGCGGGACTGGCGCGCAAGCTTCCAGATGTTGAGGCGAAGCTCCGCGGGCAGCTCCGAAAAGCGGCCAAACGAGTCGGCCATTTTGCAGGGTATATGGCACAAAAACGCAATTATGTAGTCGGGTGGTTGTAGAGATAGCCACTGAATGTGTGCCGAGTGATGTGACGTGAGGGATGCAGATGTCTTGGGCCGGCGAGATGAGTTGTGGAACCGAAAGAATGTAGGATGAGTAGATGACTGAAGGAAGACTGCAAGCTGATGAGCAAAGAAACACCAAGCAAAAAAGAACAGATAAAGAGAATAGCACAGTCAAGAAACTGGGGAAGTGTCTCTACAAAGTACTCCGACCTTGGACTGTCTTTGGTCGTTGACATGGGCCCAAACTAGTGGCGAGAATCGAGGCCTGGCTAGGCCTGGCTATGCTGGTCTGGGCACGCGCGTGGTCAACACTAACGAGTAATGCAAGCATAATTGCATATAGGTGCAGTCGGCATGATCGTGCCTGTAAAACAAGAATAACGCAATTAAACGATTCAAGGCAGTTTGAAAAGATAGTAATAAGGATTATGGAGTAGAGAATGATTCTATTAGGGCCACGAGAACGGATCGAGCCCGAAAGTCTTGGTATCGGGAGCGCTCCGATCAGTCCCGCAGGTAGAGTGCTACCCATACCAATTGTTACTATTATCGGTTATCGTTTATCGAGAATCATTTCTATAAATTGACGTGCAGAAAAGATGACAATTTGGCGTTCAGCCAGGAATTGGCCGGAGATGCCAATTACAGAGAAAAGGCCTTGCAGCTGCCTTGCAATACAGAAATGTCTTTACAAATCACTCATGACCAAAGCAAGACGGTAAATAGAGGAGCAAATAGCAAATAGCAAGACTAAGAAGATTGCGACAAGACTGCAAAGACAAGACCGAGTCAACAGCAGGAGGATCGTTGCGACAGGACAGGGGTGTGTCAGACAGCCAGTATTAAGGAGAAATTTGGAAGGCAGATGGCGGCATAGGAGAATACCGAGGAGTGTGTAATTTATGACTGTCGGGCATGATTGCTTGTTTTTCTGCCGCTCTATTTCAGTGTCGACCATGCTTGATGTTGTTGTTCAGAGTAAAGCTTAGTCAGGTTGATGAAGAAGCGGAAGTAGATGCCCGTTTGCCAGAGCACTGAGGAAAGAACGTCAAATAGAATCTGTGAATAGTAGGTGCGACTGGTAAAGACACGAGCCAACCACGAGTCAACCACGAGTCAAACGAGCCCAGATATAATAGACTGGATGTGTGCAAAAAGGGAAAGAGCAAAGGAGCTGTCGCAACGTCAGCCAAACGCCAACTGTCAAAATACTTTGCTGGTGAACATTGATGCCCGATGATTTATTAGATCTAAAAAGGATACAGGGATGGTTGGTGGTATTCTGGAAAGTGTTAATGAAAACTCTGCAATGCAACCGCAATTAAGCATGGCAATGTGAAGACAGATCAAAACATCGCAGCAAGCAATCTAGTATTCTAGAGTAAGTCAGTAAATAGAGATTACAGGCCGTTCCTTTCCCCTGAACTCCAATCGTATGACTTTGAGCGTGCCGAGAAAGGGTCGTCGTCGAAACAAGACGGAAGCAATGTCGAACAAGGTTGGATTTGGTGCGAGACAGGCTACACACACTTTGAACACTTACATGCTAGCGCGCTAGCAAGTGTGGGGAATCAGGTGCTTTCCGCCGCTTCGTCCACTGCCCGAGTCACTTTGCTAGAAAGTGGTGTGAACGCTTTACGCGGGCTCGAGCGACGACAGGCCACTTTCTCATTTCTGTTGCATTTGGATTGTTCCTTTCATCATCCTGTCAATCATAGCCATATATCCACTTTCAGTGAATCAATATGATGACTCAGCAAGGCTGGAGCCTTGTTTTGTTCGCGACTGCAAGCATCGACATGATAAAATCCAAATCGACAACTGATTCTGTACTGTTTGTAGTTTGGGCAAGGGGAGCAAGGAGGAGCTTAATATTTATCACAGATGGTTCTCTTACCTTGCCTTATACTGCTTTTGCATCCTGATTGTAGTCCTTTCTAGAGCTTTTTCTTGTATGCCGAATAGCACTGCAAATACAAGTCATCCACGGTAGACAGAAGGCGGCCGGATTTACGGTAGTAAGTTTATTGTCATGACAAATGCAAATGGAAACCAGGAAAATGTAGGGCTATTTAACACCCAAAATCAAATACAACAGAAGAAGATGACCAACAAAATATTACATGAAAAATACAAAGCTCAAGAAGGCAAAACTCCAGACGGCCAATCAAAATGGTACTCTTGCAACAACTCTCGTATGTCTTCATTTTCGGCAAGCTGCTGCAATCTACTCTTGCCAACAAGCTTTACAGCATTAACATCAGCGCCATTGCTTAACAACAGTAACATATTTAACCTTTCCGGATAGTATTCGGAAAGACATGCGTGTGTTAACGGGGTCCAGCCGTCAGCGTCTTTTGCTTCGATGTCGGCACCTGTCGTAAGTAGCAATTTTAAAACTGCTTCATTCCCGTCTCGTGCAGCATACATAAGCGGTGTCCAGCCGTCGATATCTCTCGCCTCGAAATTGGCGCCTGCCTTGAGTAGTGATTCGGTAGTCGTGTTTTCGGTTGATTGTATAGCATACATAAGCGGTGTTAAGCCGCCAGCGTCTTTTGCTTCGATGTCGGCACTTGCCGTAAGTAGCAAATTGATACCCGCTTCATTCCCGCGTCGTGCAGCATACATAAGCGGTGTCAAACCGCCGCTATCTCTCGCCTCGTAATTGGCGCCTGCCTTGAGTAGTGATTCGGTAGTCGTGTTTTCGTCTGATTGTATAGCATACATAAGCGGTGTTAAGCCGCCAGCGTCTTTTGCTTCGATGTCGGCACTTGCCGTAAGTAGCAATTTGATAACCGCTTCATTCCCGCGTCGTGCAGCATACATAAGCGGTGTCAAGCCGTCATCGTCTTGAGCATCAATGTCTGCACCTGCCTCGAGTAGCAATCTGATCGCCGTGTTACGACTATAGTGTGCAGCAGACATAAGGGGCGTCCGGCCAATTTTGCTTCTGGCGTGAATATTCGCACCGCGGTCTAGCAACAGACGTATAACCGCCCCATGCCACGTTTCAGAAGCAACATGCAACGGCGTCCAGCCATGATTGCCGCTTGTGTTGACCTCCACTCCCTTATCAAGCAGCATCCGTACCAATTCTGCATCGTCGAAAGTTACGGCACCATGTAGCACCGAATCACCACGACTGTTCCTCGCCTTGACATCTGCACCGCCGTAGACCATCATACGGATAAAATTAGCACTCATCCGACTCGCGGCTAGCAGTGCTGTAGTGCCATCATTAGATACTGCGTTGACATTGGCATTTTTGTCGAGCAACAGGCAGGCAAGTGACTCATGTCTGCGAGTGGCTGCTAAGAGCAATGGTGTCATGCCATCCTTGTTTTTTGCTTCGATGCCAGCGCCCCTCTCTAGTAATAGCCGTGCAACCGCTTCTTTCCCCCCTGCACAGGCATATAAAAGCGGTGTCATGCCTTTATTGTCCTTTGCTTCTATGTCGGCGCCACTGTCTAGCAGCAATTTCGCTATCGCTTCATGGCCCGCCTTACAAGAAAGTAAGAGCGGTGTCATGCCCTCATTGTCCTTTGCTTCTATGTCGGCGCCACTGTCTAGCAGCAATTTCGCTGTCGCTTCGTAGCTCTTACCACAGGAAAGTAAGAGCGGCGTCCGGTCCCAGTCGTCTATTGATTCAGTGTTGGCACCGTACTTGAGTAACAGCTCAACTACTGCGTCATGCCCCAAACCAGATGCAAGTAACAGCGGTGTGTTCCTATTTGAAGCAGCTTCACTAACATCGGCTCTCCTCTCGAGAAGTAGCTGCACAGTGGCCGCGTCGCCCGATTTGGACGCCCAGCATATTGGTGTTTGACGTGAATGCCCATCACCACTGACGCTGGCGCCTTGATCGAGCATATACCTAGCTACAGGTTCCAGGCACAATGCTGACACCAGTTCAAGACCCCACAAGTCTTCTTCTGAGTTCATAGACAAACGACCGTTTCTGTATTCGCGACTGGCGACCCAGCTGGCCTTGTTCTGGCTACACAGTGCAACAGCATCCCTGATTACAACAGTATCACCAATGTTTGCTTCGCGAAAGTGAATGTTCCATTCCGTGGCCGAGTACGCCATGAAGGCATAGCATATTGAAGAACTATCACTGCCTGAACCTGTGTCTTCGACTTGAGGCCCCGACGTCAACAGAAGATAATGCACACAAGATTCAGCGATGATCCTATGTGCATCTTGCATGGTAAATGAGCCGTTCCACTGTAGCGGTGCCATAGGGGACATGGCTGCAGACGACATTGAGCCCAAGAGAAACTCCCGCGCCGTTTGGTGCAGAAAGTATACTTTGTCGTGATAGACGGAAACAAATAGTCCACACCAGGACCTGAGGGTGGATTTAAAGTCCTCGTCACTCTCCAGGTCAAGGTCCCCGCTGCGCTTGATGTTGATAGCAACGTTCATCTTTGACAGAGTCAAGGGCTTATATGCTGCCAGGATGATACCCAACGCTTTGCGGACCATCGGGGTATTTCTGGACTTGTTGAGGATCTGTTCGTATGCTTCGCTGACGTTACGTGGTAGCGTGTCGATGGCCGCCTCAATACCACGTTCTGTCTTCTTGAAGCCGGCGGCTCTTAGGTGGTCAAAGACAAGGTATACCCAGAGATATGTTCGGTGTTCAATCTTGCATAGTCGTTGTCTCAGGTGGTCTTTGACCCGTGAGGACAGAAGCTGCTCCTTTGCCAGCTGATCAACTCGGTGATTGATGACCTGGTTGACTTCGCGGCTGATCTCATCTGACTGGTCTTCTCCTGGTATCCGAACATAGGGAAATTCTTCTAAAAGACCACGAAACCTGGACACGATTTGCTCATATGGCCGACTTGTAAAGAGATACCTGAGCTTCTCGCACCCTTGCCGATCGCCCGAAAATTGGTAACTGATTTTTCGCATCAGGTCTTCAAAATCAGGCTCTGCACACTCATCAAGAGCGTCAAGAACTAGAACAACAGGCCCAGTAAGTTCATCCTGCACAGCTTGCTTGAGGATACTCCAAAGAGAATTTGTGGAGTTGGCCAGACCATTACCCTCATTTGTGTATGGTCCCATGGCGTACTTGACGAGGAATGGCTTTGCAGACAGTAGCTGATGCAGCAAGGCGCACAGAGCCTGGCGAGTAGTGCACTGGTCTTGGTCCTTGAAGAAGAAATAGCAAATGGTAGTGTTGGGTAGTTTTTTCAGTTCGTGGTCAATGAGAAACTTTGCCAGAACTGACTTACCACACCCCGGATCTGCAGAGACGAGCAAGGGCCCAGACTCGCTCCCCCACCATGATTGAAAATTGGGGTGTTGCAGAAACCAGTTGCATGTGTCCTGGACACGGTCTTCCACACGTCCCTTGTACCACTCATATGTAGCATCCTTATCACCGCTGGTAAGCCGGAACAACTGAAGGCATCGTTCCTCCTTCTCAGAAAGCTGCTTCTGCATTGCTTCTCTATGGGCTTGCAGCAGAGCAGCTGAGAGATCCCGATGCTCTTCTTGTACCCGTAGCTGCTTCATTGAAACAGACAAAAGCTCTCTCGCTGAGGCGAGGGCACTCTTGCTAGTCTCATTCAGTAATTCGAGCTCCTCGCGGGCCGCAAGCTGGCCGATCTGAATCAAGATGCGGCTAACTGTCTCGTCGAGCTCTTCCATCTCGGTCTGCATCTGCTTCCAATCAACCTGTAGGAACACATCCCCGGCATATCGCCGTAGGCTCGTCTTGAAGTAGCGCACAGCGCTCAAAATCTGGTACTTGATGATGTGTTTGTATAGATTGACAATTTGGCTGTCGGCCGCTTCCAACAGACCAGTGGAGACACCCGGGTTCCTCCCCAATCGTTGCAGCATGTGCTCCAGTTCGGTGTAATAGCACATCCGGAAAGTCACGGCTGTGAATCCGTCGCAGTTGTCATCCTCGGCAGTTTTAGGTTTCGTGAGCAGCGGCAGGACGATTGAGACACCAGCCCATGCAATTGATGCCTCTGGCGAAGACTTGACAGCCTCGGCGATCCAGGTCTTTGCCCATAAGACAAGATCAGCCGCCTTTGAAAGCTGGTCTCTTGGACTGAATGTATGTCCGAAAACGGTGTACTTTGAGCGATTTGCCTCCATGCGCTTTAGACCTCGGGCTATCACGGCGTCCAGTATATGGCGCTGAGTTGATGTGTTGTGGTGATGGGCTGTAGCTACTAGAGGCTTTCTTGTAGGCGTTGACTCCGAGGCTATTGCATCATTAGGATTTGCTTTACAAAAACGGGATTCATTAAAATAACATACCATTCTCTAGCTCTTCATCGGGAGATAGCTTCTCAACATTGTCGAGCAAGATCTCGTATTTCTCAACGAGGCTGGTGTCGCTCTCTCTTAACGCATCGTATGCGCGATCCCACAGTGACTGGGACTGTGGCTCAAGAGAAGGTGTATTTGGGGATGAATGAGACTCTGCAATGAGTATCTGAGGGGGGGTAAGAACAGCAGCAGCCTCAGCAACAGCCACTTCGGGAGCGGCGGTCTCGATCGTCTGAACATCGGGAGGCGGAGCGGAGGGCAGCTCTTGAGCAGTGCTGGTGCGTTCGCTTTGTCTTTCATTGCTGCTGTTCGCAGAAGTTACGGATAGCGCAACTGGAGACGGCCCTTTGATGACCTTGTCCCGCAGCCTTCGAATCCCGGCGCGCAGACTGCTCGCGGCATTTGAATGCGTAGACTCAGAGCGGTCGACAGGCCCAGCGGGTCCATCGGTTGACCCTGCGCTTGCACACGCCGTCACGTCCTGGGACTGCTGCTCGCACTTGTTGTGCTTGTGCTTGCGTTTGCCAAACATCATAAGCTGGATCTGGCAGACAGCGAACTCGAAAGGTGCCTGTTGTTCGTGGTGATGTTGGTGTTGATGATGAGGTCAAATACAAGTTGCAGTATGACTGGCGGCCACAGCATATGTCTGTTAACGCCCAACACAATAAAGGAGCGAGGGGGCGGGCCGGTCAAAGAACGCCCATGTCTCTTTAACTCTGAGTTGGGCAGACATAGCCCGATCAATAGGATGGGTAAAAGTGCACATTAGCACCGCCTCAGGAGGCGCTTTTGACCTGCATATTACGGCCTCGTAGCCTATCATATAAGCGGTCAACAAGCAACTCGTCAGCAATGGGGGCTGATGTGACACTGCTAATAATGCCTCCCAGGCCAGTCTTCTTTCGACCAAAAGATGCAAATACGCGACGGCGCCTAGGCACACCAAGGTTCGTATAATGGATAATTGTTGTAGCAGCCGTCGATTTGAGACAAAGTTTGCTGATGGACAACATTTTTGAATGCTCCATGAGGTATTGCAAATGGTGATGCTAATGAAAGTAAACAAAGGGTTAACATAAGCTAAATAGTAAAAGAGAGGATAGAATGGCAATGCATTTTACTTCTCGACGATGATGAAAGGAAACTGGTACAGTATGCATTTGAAACCCCACTGTATATACACTGTACCGTTAGTGCTGTAAAACCGTCTTTGAGGCTAATCATCGACAAGCACACGGCGCAAGGAAACGGCACCCGCTCTCGCTATTTTCACCAAATCGGCATGCTGGTGGCCAAAAGAATGGCGTCTACTCTGTCAGCCAAGACGGTCGTGGCCGCTGTGTCATCTGCCGCGTCCTCCTCATCAGCCTTCGCGGCAAAGACCGCCAACGCCCCGATCACCGCCGAGACCAGCACCCCAGGCTTGCCAGCATCGGCCACCCATGGCGCGCTGACATTTGAGCTGCTTGCGCGCTGCTCGACGACGCGCGCGCGCGCATCGACGTTGACGCTGCCACACGGCCCGGTGCAGCTGCCCGTGTTCATGCCGGTGGCCACGCAGGCCTCGCTCAAGGGCCTGACGCCCGCGCAGCTCGAGGACACATCGTGCCGACTGTGCCTCAACAACACGTACCACCTTGGCCTCAAGCCAGGCCAGGCCACACTAGATGCCATTGGCGGTGCGCATGCGCTGCAGGGTTGGAAGCACAACCTTCTAACGGATAGTGGCGGCTTTCAAATGGTGTCGCTGCTGCAGCTTGCAACGATCACCGAGCAGGGCGTCGAGTTTCTGAGCCCACACGACGGCAAGCCCATGCTGCTGACACCGGAGCACTCGATCGACCTGCAGAACAGCATCGGCTCGGACATTGCCATGCAGCTGGACGACGTGCTCGTGACGACGTCGCCCGACGCTGCACGCATGCGTGCCGCCATGGAGCGGTCTGTGCGCTGGCTGGACCGGTGCATTGCGGCGCACAAGATCCCCGACCGGCAGAATCTGTTCTGCATCATCCAGGGTGGCCTCGACGTGGACATGCGCCGCGAGTGTACTGAGGCCATGGTCCAACGCGACACGCCCGGCATTGCCATTGGCGGCCTGTCGGGCGGCGAGGCCAAGGCCGACTACTGCCGCGTCGTCGCGGCCGTTACAGAGCTGCTGCCGACCCTCAAGCCGCGCTACGTCATGGGTATCGGCTACCCCGAGGACCTTGTTGTGAGTGTGGCACTCGGTGCCGACATGTTTGACTGTGTGTGGCCTACGCGAACGGCACGCTTCGGCAATGCCGTCACACGCCACGGTATGCTCAACATCAAGCACCAGCGCTACGCGGAGGACTACGGCCCGCTGGAGGATGGCTGCGGGTGCCAGTGCTGCCGGCTGGATCCCGAGACCGGCCTGCCGTATGTGACGCGCGCGTTTGTGCACCACACGGCGGCCAAGGAGACGGCGGGCTCGCACCTGCTGACGATGCACAATGTGTGGTACCAGCTGTCGCTTATGCGGGGCATCCGGGAGTCCATCATTGAGGACAAGTTCCCTGCGTTTGCGCGCCAGTTCTTTATGGATCTCTACCCCGAGGGTCCGGCCTCGTTCCCTGACTGGGCTGTCGACGCCTTTGGCAGTGTCGGCCTCGATCTGCGGGCGGTCGGGCCATAGTCTACGGGAGCGATTCAGTGTCAAAAGTATCTTGTTTGAATTATTGCTCATGTATTGGTTTTTAGAATTAGAATATCATGGCTGGAGTTTGGTATCTCGGGGGTTATGATTATGTAAACAATTTCGTTGCTCGTTCCTTCCTCTTTCATTGCTTTGCCTCGTTCATTATGTCATCCTATAAACTCGATTAAATCGGAACCGCTGCTCAACTCTGTGGGAAATAAAGTTCAAAACTACAGAACAAAAGGTAGAACAACAGCCAGCCAAGCGGCAAAGCCGCCCTGTGCGACACGACCGGCAGCGTTGGTCGCGGCAGTCGGCGTCGACGTCGGCGTGACCGTGACGGTCTTGGGCGTCTTGGTGGTGGATGCAGAGGCAGCAGCACTGGCACTCGCGCCGGCAGACGCAGACGACGAGTCGCCGCCGAAAGTGGCAATCTTGTCGGAAAAGGTGGCAACAACGCTGGTGCTGCCGGGAGCGTAGTCCTCACAGTAGGTCTCGAGTGCGACGTAGTTGTCGTACTCGTCGGGCGACGCGGTAGAGATCCAATCGGCGCACTCCGAAATGTAGTCGTCGATGACGGTGGTGTAGCGGCCGTTCTTGTAGCACAGGCAGGATGCGGCCTCGGCGTCGTTCATGGTGGTGAAACCGCGCGTGGCGGCGGCGCACGAGTCGTAGAGGCTGCCGAACGAGAAGCAGCCGGCGGGCTCGGAGGTGCTGGGGGCCGAGGTGGTGGCAAAGGGCGTCGTCGTCGGCGTAGCGGTGGCAGAGGCAGTGGCGACTGCTGTACGAGCGCTTGCAGACGTGGTCGTCTCGCAGCTGAAGCCCTCGTTGCTCACGCTGTAGCAAAAGCTCTCGACAACGCTGATGACTGTGGGGTCAGTTTACAAAACGTCTTCACCAAAACACATCAAATGGAAAGAAAACATACCCGAGGAGGCAGCAGTGTCGGTGGCGGCAGCAGTGTCAATGTATGCCTCGCAGCTGCTATAGACGGGTGCGAGGAATTCGGTGGTGGTCGCCTCGTCGTAGCAGCAGAAGCAATAGGCCTGGTCAATGACGGGTGCAGTTGACGGCAGCACATCGTAGCAGTAGGTGACGACATCGACGGCTGTGGAGCAGGCATCCTCGTTGGAGTCAACAGCAGCAACGACGACGGCGGCCGCGGCGAAGTGGACAGCACCAGCGAACTCGCCAGGGCTGCTGACGCCCGGGACAGAAAAGTCGGGGACGGTGTCGCCAAAGAGGAGCTCGCTAGCAGCAGCAGTGCGGGCCGCAGCCACAACAGAGAGGGCAACAAGAGACAGCATTGTGTGGATATGATGCTAGGACTAGCGGTATTGCAGAGTTGAATACTGGATGCTATCACGAAGTGCGTAGACTATAGTGGCCTGGGGATGAGCTTTTTATGTATGAGCTCCCAGCCTCATGCAAGCTTGCACGGATCTGGAAGCCAAGGCCTGAAAGAATCAACATGAAGAAATTAAGGACGTAACAGCGTGAGGAAAAAGAAAGAAGCATGGTTGTCTGTTGGGAGCCTGCTGCATGGGTCCAGTCATTGCCACTAGAAAGAGGCATATTAGAGTTAATAGAGTTAAACCTAAATGTTGGAGATGGAAAAAGGCACCGAGGAAACGAAGAAACCGAGAAAAGCAAGCATTAGAGGGAGCAAGAGGAAACTGCCGTCGAATCATCGCAGGCAGAAAACGCCCAAGTGACAGGGGAAATCAATAATGGGAAAGGTTCGGGTTCAGCTGGCGGGGAGCTAGCCCCGTTGGGCATTGGGCGTGGTGAGCAGGTCTGGTCGAATGTGATGAAGCTAATGAGAGTGAGTGAGACTGGGAGAACTCTGCAGGAGTAAGACGGAATGACAAGTGGAGAGGAGACAGAAAGAAGGACAATACAGCCGGCATGGTGGCATGGTGGTGGATGGATGGCTACTAACTACTAAGTGAAGTGGGCGAGGCGGACAGGCTGCGGCGACGACGGTGGTGCTAAGATTATGAGATGATGGGATACGATGTGGCGTTTAGTGATTGTCTGGAGTAGTGGTTATATCCAGTTTGTTTTCTTATTTCAGGCATTTAATTGCCATTCCTGATATCGATTTTCTTTCCCTCCGTCCGTCTTCTCTATGCTTCACCGTCTATGCTCCATCTGCTGTCTCTGCTAGACATATTATACTTTAGCCGAAGACCCATTTGTCCTGTACTTGGCTGTTGGTCCAGTGGTGGCCATCCCCAAAGCCATCTCCTCCCCTCCAGTCGAGTCGCCACGACTCATACAAATCCGCCTGGCTTTGAATCCCGTCTGCTTGGCCCTTGGCAATATCGATTCGAGAATCAGACAAGCAATATCGTTTACGTCGTATTTGAATTAAAAGGACCGTCTACAATCGGAAACCAGGGAATATACTGAGTATGAGCAGTTGGGGTTTGGGCACAAGACGGGGTCGGCCGCTATCATAACGCGATTTATTGATTCCAGAAGTAGAAAAGATGTGCAAGAGAGTGGACCAGAGTTGTAATATATCGCCGTCGTACTCGTAAATTCAGCCCGGCCAGGCCTGTACTTTGTATTGTTCTACCCCTAGCAACCTCTTCAACGAGCCTCCATCGGCTCTCGTTTTTCTCGTCTACTTCGTACTTCGTACTCTCGTCTGTATTGTTGTCTCCTTGCTCTTCTCTACTCTGTTCTGCTGATTCAGTCACGTTTCTTCTTTTCTACTCTCCTCAAATTCAAGATTTCCCGTCACTCTGATTATCTTACCACACCTCCGACCTCGCCACTTTCAATATCTTGATTCAATATTCTGTTCAATAATTCTGCAATACCCCGACTCGCCGTAGCATCAGGCGACAGCTCCCAGCCGCCAGGTTGCATCCCAGTGTAAGCCCGCAGTTAATTGCTACGTTCAAGCTTCCACGTCGCACTGACCGTGTAGTATTGTACTCGAGTGTAGCACTCTTTTTCTTTAAATGACTGTCTATCAGTACTTTGTACGCCTCAATGTTCGTGGTCGAACTGTAGAAAGCCTTGTCCTGGTTTTCTGACCGCATCCCAACCTGAAGTCAGCCCGACAAGAATCTGCCTCTCCTACAACTAGCCCAGCCAAGAGAACGCACAAGAATGCAGTAGTCTGTACTGTCTGCCGTCTGTAGCATGCTGGCATCACCTACATCGATCGAATCCCCTCTTTTCCTTCCAAACCTTATCGTCACGCATCACAGGTGGAATATCGATCGCCGTGCGCTAGCATGCACTCAGCCACCGTTGAAGGCGCTTCTGAGCTTAACTTGCATCGCACACGATCTGTGCTTGCAGATGTAGTGCTCTTGAGTCTGCAACCATCAGTCTGCTTCCGTCTGAAAGACTTGCTATTGATGTCGCTAGTCCATGTGCTTGGTCACTGTGCTACCTGTCAACAGTTCACTTGGACAAAGAAGCGCCACCGTCAAGAGTCCACCCGCCGATTGACAGACCATCAACGGTTTTATTCCTTGATTTGATTTTCATATTTCATTCGGTGAAATCAATCTAGCGATCCGACTCGTAGATGTCGCCGTCAATGCCCATCATCTCAGCCTTACCGCCAACCAACACCAGTATTGTTCCATACTAACTGGCATCATTGGAATGAAACTGCGGCTCTTTGAATCAATTACGGAATTCAATCTATTCAACGCTCTATCCATCACGTCAACATGCTGGCATCGAGAATTGGATATGCCATTCGTAGCCCACGTGACCCTAATTCCCACCGCACATGGCAAGACGCGTCTATCGCGCGCCGCCGCACTAGTGCATTATGTAAACATTCCGCCAGGGGCAACTACGTCAATGTTTGTTTCTCCTGACTCTCGATTGTGATTTGCTTCCGTGCTTCTTTGTGTCAACACGGCTGCACACCACCGTTTGACGGCACTACTGCCATTTGCCACTTTGCAAACACGCACAACACGCCAGCATTCCAGTCTTATTTATCCTCAACCCCTCCCAACTCTGCAACGCATGGACGCATCGTGACGTCGTCGACTTCAGCCGATGAGATCACGGCCTGCAGCTTTCTGTCTCCCAACTATTGCCGAGCTCTGTTCACAGTGATCTACAATGTCCTATAACAATGCGCCCACCCGGCGCCGGTCCTCCAACTTCGGCCCCGGCGCCAATAACACATCCGCCAATACACAGGGCGACGAGCTCTCGCAGTCCCTGCGCCAGCTCTCGCTCACGGCCGGCACGCCCACAAAGTCCAAGTCGCCCTCGCCCCTCTCGCGCTCGTCGTCAGTCGCAAACGGTGGACACGCACCCGCACCCGGAGCCCGCTCGTCGTCAACCGCCCGCTCGCCCAGCGTCGCCAGCACCACGCGCCGTAACAGCTTCACCCCGCGTAGCCCGCTGCCCACCGGCCGCGAGTCGCGCGCCGGCACGCCCAACCTCCTGCGCAAAGCCTCGACCAACTCACTTCACAGCGTGAGCGGTGGCGGTAATGCCACCGGCAGCCCCGGCAAGACGTTGACGCGCCGCGCGAGTGCAAACAACCTCAAGTCGCCGTCACCGCGCTCGCCCCTGCTCAACAACAACGCCAGCCTCTACCACGAACCCCTCCACGAAGAACAGCAGCGCGTGCGTCCGCCACCGCCGACCGCTGCTGATATCGCCCGCAAGCATTTTGAGTCGGAGCTGCAGCGGCACACCTCGTCTGCTGCCATCACAGCCCAGAATCTGTCGACGCCCCCACCACCTTCGTCGCCGACAGTCGTGATCCTCCACGACGCATGCTACGGCCACCGCTTCTCGCGCCCGCGCACGTCGCGCGCCAACCTTGGTACTATCGTCGAACGCCCCGAGCGGATACAGGCCTGTGCCGTCGGTGTGGCTGCAGCCTACGTGCGTCTCGGTGGCCGGCATGCCGACGACAACGACTATGCGCCCAGCCTCTACGGCGGCAAGTACATGCCGCACCCGCAGCTCGACCCGCTCGATACCGACCACCTGCCCGACTCCTCGATTCCCTTCCGCATCCACAAGACGGCACGCTCCGTGTCTCTGCTATCGCCTGCTGTCACTAATGTGCACGGCGTCAAGTGGATGGAGGAGCTCAAGATTATGTGTGACGCTGCTGAGGCTAAGCTCGCACTGAACGGCAAAGAGCTGCAGAGACCGCTTGATTTTGACCGCAGCGGGCCGCATGGTTCTGGAGAAAAGGCCGGCACGCCGCCGCCGCGCCTGCACGAGGGCGATCTGTACCTGTGTGAAGAGTCCCTGCACGCGTTGCAGGGTGCACTAGGTGGTGTCTGCGAGGCTGTCGACACCGTCTTTGGCGGTTCTGATTCGTCGGGCTTCAATTCGGGCGCCGGCGGCAGCCACAGCCGCGCTTTTGTGGCCATTCGCCCACCAGGCCACCACTGCTCGTCCGACTGGCCGTCGGGCTTCTGTTGGATCAACAACGTTCATGTCGGCATCATGCATGGTATCCTGACGCACGGCCTGACACACGCGGCAATTGTCGACATTGACCTGCACCACGGTGATGGATCACAGGCAATTGCATGGCAGCACAATACGCGCAGCGCAACGGCGACGAAGAACGCGGCTGCGTGGAAGAAGACGTCGATTGGCTACTTTAGTCTGCACGACATCAACTCGTTCCCGTGCGAGGCGGGCGACGAGGAAAAGGTCAAGAACGCCAGTCTGTGTGTTGAGAACGCGCACGGCCAGACCGTGTGGAATGTTCATCTCGAGTCGTGGAAGACTGAGGCCGAATTCTGGGCGCTCTACGAGCACAAGTACACGGCGCTGTTGACCAAGCTACGCACGTTTATGCAGAATCAGGCGGCCCAGCGTGGCGAGAAGAGTAAGTCGGTCATCTTCATCTCGGCCGGCTTTGATGCCAGCGAGTGGGAGTCAGCCGGCATGCAGCGCCACAAGGTTAACGTACCGACCGAGTTCTACGCCCGCTTCACGCGCGACGTCGTGCAGATCGCCAACGACGAGTGCCACGGGCGCGTTATCAGCGTGCTCGAGGGTGGCTACAGCGACCGTGCGCTGTTCTCGGGCGTCCTGAGCCACGTCAGTGGTCTTGCCGGTGCCGACCCAGTGACCACACGCGACGAGGCCTTCCGCAGCGGCCTAGGCTTTGAAATGGGCAGTCTCTCCGGTGGTCTTGCACCTGTGCAGGCCGAGGTGGCATCTTCTGCCCCTCCGTATGACCCGGCATGGTGGGCGCCTGCTGAGCTAGACCGTATCGAGCAGGCACTGGCGCCGCCGCCGCCACCCGAGCCCAAGGTCGAGCGTGCACCCCACCCCTCGACGACGTACTCGTCACCCACGGCGTCGTCGCAGGCGCGCATGGCTAGCACGACGCCCAAGCTGCGCCGCAGCATGTCAGGCCTGTCGGGTGTCTACTCTTCGCCGTCCAGCCGGCCGCCATCACCGCCACCCCCGCCACCGCCCGAGGTGCCGTGGACCGTAGCCATGCACGAGCTCAGCAAGCTGTTGATCCCGAGCGATCGCACGACCGGCAGCTGCACAGTCGAAGACCTTGCCGCCGAGGCAACGCGTGCACGCCGCGAGCGCCAGGTCCTGCTGGGTGGTATCGACGTCTCCGCTGTACCCCCGCCATCGACACCGGCGACGCCCCTGGGTCCGAAGCGCGTATCGCAGCGCGAGCGCAAGCAGGTAAAGCCGTTTGGATCAACAGCTATTCAAGAAGAGGCTGGCGGTATCGACGAGAGAAAGAACCGGCGCAAGACGGTGGCGGGCACAGCGGTATCGGCCATGGCAGGTGGACCAGGCGCGTCTGCACCGGCGTCGGCTGCTGCGACGCCTGCGCGTGGTCGGCCCAAGCAGATCCGGCGTCTTAGTGCGGCGGCGGCTCTAGACGATTTGGCTCTGGGGCAGGCTGATACCGTGCAGCCCATTGCGTTTGGTGTGCCTGCAGCCGTGGGCGCTCCGCCGTCGGCCGTCTCTACAAGCAGCCAGGCGTCGCGGCCGTCGAGTGGGAGCAGTATGGGCCGCACGACGCGTCCGCAGTCGTCGTTGAGCACGGTCGGCAGTGCCAGCGTTTCGGGTGCTTCTGTCACTGGAGTTCCTCCTGTTCCCTCCATCCCTTTGGTGTCTGGGCCGGCAACAGCCCCTCCATCTGCTAGAAAGCCACGGACTACAACAGCCGCCAAGTCGCCGCGCAAGAAGCCTGCTGCACCGCTCAAGTCTGCGCCTGCGCCCAAGCCACACGTAGCAACGCCTGCACCGACGCAAAAGTTTGTGCGCAAGGCCAGCGCGTCTGGTACGAGTCGGGCTGGTAGCGTTGGTCCCCCGTCATCAGTCGCGTCGGCGTCGGGTGATATGGACAAGCTGACCACGGGCATGCGCAAGATCAAGATCAATGTTGTTACGACAGCGCAGAAGGAGGAGCGCGAGAAGGCCAAGCGGCTGGCCGAAGCTAAGAAGGCGGGTACGGCAGAGCCCAAGCCGAAAGAGAAGAGCGAGCCAGTGACGCCCCGGCTTTCGGCTGCTCCTCTGCAGCCCGCTGCTGAAGTGCCTGTGACCCCTCTTGCCCAGACCATTGGCGCGCCGACTCTCTTCCTTACCGAGCCTGAGCCTGAGCACCAAACAAAGGCGCCCGAGGCAGCGCCGACAGAAGACCTCACATTGTCCGTTTACTCGGACATTGCCTCCGTGTCTGACGACCATTCGCCGCTGCTGACACCGAGCGAGACGGCCGATGCCGAGGCGTCGGTCTACGGCAGTTCGGCGGCCCCGGCTGTCTTTATCCCCTACCAGCCCGACGGCACGAGCACGCCACAGCGCCCGACGGCTGCGCCTGCAGCGCTGCACTGGCTGCCGCCTAATGAGGTCAACACGCCGGCAGTTGCGCGGCCCTCTACGTCGACCTCGGCCTCTGACGCCACGTCGTCGCCGCCCATGGTGTCGCCCGTGAAGATGAAGAGGGCTGATCTTCCGGTGTTTACAGCAACGTCAACGATTCCGTTTGCACCGCCCGGTACATCATCGCGGCCTCCGTCCTCTGGCCAGCAGTAGATGTGTTGTTCAGTTCTCGACTCTTTGTCTTTTTTGATACTTTTTGGTTCTGATTTTTCTTCTATTTCTGTTCACTTCGCCTTGTCCATTTTCCTCGAGTTCGCCCTGCGATACCCTAGTATTTGTAATCTTTTTTTGTATTTTATATCTTGTCCGACTGGTCACTTGATAGTTTGGGAAATAAAAGCAGGCGTATTGTTATATTCTATATTTGTTGTGTTGACTATAAGTGTTGTAAAAATGTGTATCTTTTTTAAAAAAAAAAAAACATTCACAAAAATGCATGCACGAAGCTGAACTTAAGAAAAATCACCGTGTATTTGTTCAGTGGTTTTACGGCATTCTATATTACCTTTACGTTTGAAAGAGCAGCAGCTTATGCCAGCAAAAAGTAGATAACAAAAAAAAAATTGAATCGTATGCTCTCTCGCCGGGAATTGAACCCGGGTCCCGGGCGTGACAAGCCCGTATACTGACCACTATACTACAAGAGACGTTACCGATTGGTTACTGTTGTCAGGCAACAGCTTTAGGGGTACATATAGCGCAATTTTAGCCCGCGATATTTAGCCCCATTTTCATGAAAGTTGAAAATATCAGAAAAACTCGACTAAAGCAAAGTCAACGGATTTTACATATTTTACACAAACTCTTGCATTTAACCTCTCCAGCGGATCTCCAGACATCAACATCCGGTCTAGATCGGAACAGTCTCTTGTAGTATAGTGGTCAGTATACGGGCTTGTCACGCCCGGGACCCGGGTTCAATTCCCGGCGAGAGAGCAAACGATTCTTTTTTGCCGGCACTGATGAGTCAGTCCTTGTATTTTTGCAGACACTCAACTCATACGTTTTTGTGTGATTTTACTCAAGCCGAAATTGACTGCTGGTAATGCACACCAATCACAGTTTCTACACTTTAAACATAGGTGAAATGGGATTGACACCGGTTTACCATTTTTCAGAAACCTCTGCTCGGCCCAAGAAGTATTCACGATGCAGGCCAGACACAAAATCTTGAACGGCTGACTTCAGCGGCTGTATCTTGAACTTCGACAAGCTCTTTGGAAAAGGCGATGACGGCACCTAGATGGGCAATGTGTCTTTAAACGTCTTCATGATCCCACATAGTCCATGCAGAGTTGACTAACACTCGCTTTCGCTTGACACTTAAGCTCGTCGCGGCTTCACACATCAATGCTCAATGGACTATTCTTGCTGCTGGAGCTGAAGCATAAACTGATACCCAGCAGTCTTAGTATTAATCAAGAGCGATAACTGAAGACAGAGTGTTGGCTTGTCTGCTGCAATGTCTGGGCCCAAGAACGCCAACAAGATGCTATCCATGGATGACGTTGCTTGGAAGCTTAAATACGGCGCCGCTCTGAGAGCGATAGTCTCCCCTCTTAAGCGGATGCCCGTGATATACGCGGTTCATGTTGCCTGTTTTGATCCTGTCGTGCTGGCCCGAGACCGTAACCGTGCCCTTCATCATGGAAGACAGACGAATGTATAGGAAAGCAAAGCATGCAACTGAAGCCTCTTCCCGTCCATCTTGTATACCTTCCAAAGTGTCTGAGAATACTAAGCCGGCACTGCACATCGGGGCACGACTTTGCTTATGTTGGTGCCGAACGGTACGGCGGCAGTACAGGTAGGCCGCAGCTGACTACTTGGTCTGCACGGGTCTGACTCCCCTGCTTCAGTACATATCAGCAAGCGGCCACGTCTGCATCTGTGCTAAGTTTCTCGGTGCACTTTGGTCGTCGTCCGAAGAAGCGTCGGGAAACATAGTGCGTTGTAGTTTTGTGGTATGCAGCTTACTATAAACACTATGTTATGATCACAACAGTAGCTATTTTTACTGCCATCTTTCTTTGTGTTCATTTTGTTGTAGTCTGTATTTAAGCCATTCTACAGAAATAAAATATTCAATCATAACCCATCACAGCCTTTCCCCCACGCTTGAGGCCTTTTCTCTACTGCATGCGACCCGAATATCTCATCCGTAATGGACCACATTCATCCACAGACATACATGTTGATGCAGACCAGCCTCTAGGCCACCGTCTAGAAAAGATAGGTCACAAGATACAAAGAGGCATTTGGGAAACTGCAAAAGCATGTCAGACTCCTAAGTCGCTGTCTCTGCTGATATGCCGCGTCTCTCCACGTCTCCTCACTCCCACGCACCCCCTCGTCTGTTTGGTCTGTGCTCCGTCGGCTATGATGTAAGATATGATAAATTGCTGGATAAATATCTACGAGCCCAAGCTCTTGCGTCTCGAGGCATACTCGTGATATCCATGAAGATCGAGGACTTTGATCAGCACGGATGTCGCTGCCAGAGTAAAAGGCGAATAGCAGACTTGGAGCTTCCGTCAGAGCTTCCGTCAGAGCTTGCGAGAGGTCATAGCTTTCCTTTGAGCTGTTTACCAAAGCTAGAGCCTGCGAGTCTTCCAAGAGAATCATTGGGATACGAAAATAAAAACAGGAAATGCTTGTGGAACTCTACTTGTACAGCCGTGAGTGGCCATAAGTGCCGTGTTTGCATGCATTTGCCCCCTAATATGCCTGATAAGAGTCACGGTATGCCATGGCAGTCGTTAGGCATTGTTGATGTTTTGATACTTGTTGATCAGTGTATGGGAGGGAATCCAAGAAAGCTAACTAAAGCTTTTACAAATGCCTGCGAAGGTGCCGTGAAAGTTGCAACTATGCAGAGCTCTCTTGCTGGGATGGTGCGTTGTACACATAAAACCGTGGTGCGGTATCTGTCACGGGTATCATGTTGAAGATATGGCACTGCTGTCTATTTGCTACACCCTGCAGACTATCGATATAAGGCCGGATTGCATTATCAACAGACTTATGCATGGACAGCAAGCACAAGTCAGTAAACTTATCTCGAGACTTGGGCTTTTCAGCTCGACGATGGTTCGAACCGGTGATTCGACTCCGGAGCATCCGTTACTGGGTATGCTTTCAGTCAGACAAAAGAAAGAGCATGAGACAGCTCTGGCCATCGCCATACCCGCTGGGCCGTAGACAGGAGACAATGAGACTCTAGACTATCATAGACACTCAAGCCAGGGAGGGGCTTCATATCGCCTTCTTGACGCCTCGTATGCAGACCACCGAGACTGCCCTCAACACACCATCACTGGACAACATCGCCATTGGCTTTCCATCTTCTACTCCTCTCCTCTTCTCCTCTTTTGCAGTCCGGACTCGGAACATATACTCCACAAGGAGTGGCCTGTCTTGCATTTCTGCAAAGCAGCGTAGAACACAATCTTCAGATCAAGACATGCATATGGAAAGATAGAGCAGAGTATCACCACTTGTTCTTGCCATCTCTTTCTTAAGATTGCACTTTGACTCAGAAGATGTGCAAGCGGCGACAGTTTCTAGATCTGTATAGTTGTCCGCCGGGGCAGACAACAACCAGCAATATGCAAACATGGGCGGCTGTCAAGACATTGCCCCTGCAAGAATAGCCGTGACAGATGCCTTGAGATGGGCATGAGAACGCCTTCCAGGCACTACCGGGCGCAGAGGGCCAGCCCTGGGACGCCTCGCGCTTCATTTTGGCATTCAGCAGTGAGATATCAGTGTTGGAGCGACCCAAGAGGGTGTAGCAAGGGTAGACTGAAGGAAATCGTGCTGCAGATACAGAAGATAGTCTCCGGCCGACCTATGACAAGCCGGCACATGGCAGAGCTATCCATTGCATCTTCTTGCAAAGGCAAAACGCCGTGACGCCCTTTGAAGAGAAAAAACTAGAAAGGTAGCTGGTGCCCAAAGCAGCCACCACGGCCACCATGCTGGTCCGCACTCGGGACGCGGACCCTCTCCCCGGCGAACATCTTGCTGTCTGGGTCTCGGTATCTTAGTATCTCAGTTTCTTGATCTTGATATCAATCTGCCTGGTCTTGTGCATTGGAGCGGGTTCCTGGACACTCTGGTATCAGTTGGGAGACGAAAGTATTCATTTGTTGTCTGTCTCGTATCGTATCGTATCGTCTCGTTTGATCCCTTGCTTGATATCAATGCCAACACAGAATTGCTTTTGCTCTGCTCTACTATCGTTGGGCTCGCCTGCACCTGCACCAATATGCGCCAACCTGCAGGGGTCCTGTAATAGCAGAGGAAATATCTGGGGAACATGGAATACATGCAATAAGCCGCTCTGCCGCGGCCTTTGGGCCTCAAGCCGTCAAGTTTGTACCTGTGTATTTGTGTGTCTGTGTGTTTCTCTGCGCTGTGTCTGTGTCTGTGTATGGCAGTCGTGTGCGGTTGTGCATATAGAGTGCAGTAGAGTGCAGTAGAGTGCATGTAGGGTGCGTACGAAGTAGTGTATCTGTGTATCGTGTTAGTCAATGCAGCAAGGCCCAACCCAATTAACACCCATTAGCCAGTCGATCTCCTGCACCAAGCCTCATTATAAGGACTATCTTGAGTCGATAAATAATATCGATGATCTTAATATTAAAACGACAGCATGGGCACACGTGCTCAAATGCTTGCGTTGCTTGGAGAAGACAGGATGGAAGATCAGAGCAGTAGGAAAGGAGAGGAGACAAGAAAGCCGAGAGGGGCTGCCCAACTGTACAACTCATCCAGGCTGGCCAATAGACGACTGCCAGCAATGCAATGCTCCTGTTCCCTTGATTGTCTTCATGTGTACAAAGTATCAATCACAATCACAATTGAGGGTTGAGGAGAAGTTCTGAGGATGGATTGCTTTCCAGTTTGGGACTGAACAGCAATAGTTTAGGCGATTTCTGATACTCTGAGACCCGAGTCTCTCAATGACCGCCGTTGCGAAATCGGATGCATAACCAACTATCATTGCTGGTCATTGGCGACGATACGGTGACGAGACTGGTGATGACTGGACAGATAATTGCACAGCAAGAGATGATAAGGACAAACAGAAAAGGGTAATGCAAAAATGCACTGACTCAAACTTATGAATCAAGTCTGTAAACCGCCGTCTTTCCTCGTCCCCCACGCAGCATGGAAGTGAGACTGTTACAGTAGTCTCTTTCGCTCTGCCAAAAAGAAAGACGGGTCTCGTTCGCTGTTGCGTGATTCCCCAGGCTGGCCGCGCCATTGGAAAGTCACGTTTAAACTTTGTTAAGCTGTCTTGTCTCGTTTGGCATTTGACAGTACACGGTCTGACATCTTAGACACTCGCGAATAGAAAAAAAGGCTCACATTCGCTGATCCATCACAACATTTCAAAATAAAGAACTAAAGCAAAACTGGGCGTGTGGTGTGGTGCCCTAGCATTGATTCTGGTCCTGTCGTGGCCAGGTTTGTGGATATGCGCCAACGAGTGAAGTTTGAGTATTCGAGAGGATTGTAAGACGTCGATGTGTTGGGCGATAGAAACTCTGAACGTCCAAGTCGTCCCTAGTCCGAGAGCTAGGGGCGGATACGGTGAAAAGGGCTTAAGGGTTGAGACTGCACTTTGTGCACTGCCAACGAATCGTTGCGGACCGTTGCCATTATTAGCACTTATGCGCCTCGTAGGCTGTGTGGCTCAGAGCGTCTGCCCCGTTTATAGCCATGGCTTACACCTTGTAGTAGGCGTATCAGTAATGAATTTGTTGATCTTGGGCAGCTATCTGGAATCCGAATCAAGTGCCCTGTTTGATTTGAATCGTTTGTTTGGCTGTCGCTTCTTTGCGTGCCTTTCATATGGTGCTTGCTCTATTGGCGGTGTCGCTTTTGGCTCGGCTTCATTCTAATCGCATCGAGATATCGAGTAGATGAGACAACGTCATCGATGACTTCAGTCGACCCTTGCGGGTGTGAGCCATGTACAGGATGCAGTCTAGAAAGTAGTCGAGCACTAGCTGTGGTGAAGTAGACAGTAGCCGGCTTAGAACTGCCTGCAGAATGACAACATGCAGCCAGGAATAGATTGCATTATAGAGAAACGGGTAGAATGTATTCTGTATGTACAGAGTGCCGTAGAATGCGCAGAATGCAAAGCGGGCGTCGGGATAACGGCTTGTACAACGCTGCAGGCTGCACACTACGGGCTGCAGGACAGTAAAGGCTGAAGAGATGGCTGGACACAGCCCCGACGCATCTATTACCGCATGCGATTTCAAAGTCCGAGTATCTGTATCAAAGAAGCTGACTGCCTGCGTATCTGACTCTGGCTGTCGACTATCTGACTGAATGATCGGACGGCTCAGTGATTCGATGGCCCATGTCAAGGCCCGACAAGATGACCGATGAGGACAGACGCTTGAGTCTGCTTACTCCTTGATTACTCTAGATTTTATGAGCCTTTCTATTGTCAAATGATATCAGATAGGATCGGAAGAGTTGGTGTGCTGACAACATGTGAGTAGGCTATCCAAGTCTTTGGCTGCGTCGGCCGCGGAGGGTGGTGATTGTTACGGGAAACGGCTGGGCCGCCAGGTTACAGACTTGTCAGTATATCAAGCTCGCTGAAACGGTCGTTGTCGTTTTCGGGACTTGCGAATTCTTAAATCGCTATTATATCTCAACGTGATATCGTGTTCTGCGGCGACGTCTTATCGTTCTGATCTAGACTGGCGACGCCTCAGTGCTGCCAATGACTGCCAATAGGAATGAAAATCAAATCAAAACAAATATTAGGCAGATATCTCGTTCAGCGTTTCGGTTCTGTGGTGCGTGTCGACTCGCCCCTAAAGGGTAGTAGATGTCTTGTTAGACCGTAGTTTGGGGTGGCGGTGAACAGAGCAAGTTGAAATAATATCGCAGAGGTGAAACGTCAAGGTGAGTAGTCACGGGAGAACACTTGGACATTAGTTCTAACCTTTAAACAAACGGTGATGTTAATCGCACTTGCCCGAAATGGATGGATGTGGCGAGAATCGTCGACTGGAAGGCGCATTCGAGAACGCGTACCTGCAACGTTTCTGGAATCCATCCCGCGCTATCAAAAAGAGAAAGCACGGACATGGCATAGTTCATTATTTCCAATTCAAAAGGAAGCAGCGACTGACCATAAGAAGCTTTGATTTGGAAAAGTTTTCACGGCGTGGGATGAAGGAGCAGTGCTGTATTCCAGCGCCTTTGCCGTTAAAGGGCAACGGAACCGCCCGTTGGACCACTGAGAGACGCCGCAGCAAAAGAGGAAAGGGACTGATTGTTTACAAAGATGATTCAGTTTGGCTGATGTTTCTTGACAAATGCATTGGCGAGCAAGTCGGCGTAAGCGGGCAACCGGAAAGACCATTGTGCCTTCCCCATCTGTCTTGATCATTCACCGTACTTTCCCTTTCCACTTTCCCTTCTCGATCGTCTCAATTCGTTCCTTCCCACTCAGTGGAGAGATACAGCATTCGATGCCGACGACGGTGGAACCACCAGCACCTGTTTCTCCTAGCTTCCGGTCTTGCACAGCTCATGCATCTCTCAATATATTCGCAAATATACGCAGTATACGCAATAGTGTGGGAGGGAGCCATTAGCAGGCTGCTGGGTCTGCAGCCTAGGCCAAAGTAACTCAACAGAGCCTGCCTAGCTGCTTGGCTTGGCTGGTTGCTCTTTCCTCGGCTGGCGCCGCTTTCTTTTCTTCAGGCCGTTCCTTCCAATTCTCGTCATGCCACGCACCATTGTGACTTATTCGGAAAGCACAGCCAGCATAGAGTCTTGGCTTTCATAAGTAACAAACTTCACAAATCCGAGGAAGGAGCACCCCGAGTGTCCGTCTTACACTTACATAATCCTTATTCTGTGACTACACCCTATCCTCCCGCATCTCGTGCTTCCCATTTTTGCCTCATTTTCGTCGTGTCGATAATTCTCACGTTGCCCACGGTCGTGCACAATTCATCTGCCTGTCGTCACTAGCTCTTGTGCACGCGCTATATCGAGCTGTGAGTGACCTGTGCGTTATACCACATCTGCACTTTCGATCACACGCTTTGTGCACGCCAGGCCGTCCAACCTCGATCAACCTCGATAGATGCACCACCTCCCGTCCTCGTATGTCAGTAACGTTCACGCGAGCATCTGGCCGTTTACTGGCAGATAATCGGCAATCATCAATCAGCAATACGGCCATACTCGCCTCCGTTAGGTGTTGTCACCGTTTTGCTGCTACCGTTTCATCGCCCAACCGCCCTCGCCCTCCCACCCCTGGACAGCGATTCTTGGCCAACCCCGGCCTGCCAGCACTGCTTTTTCTGCTTTGCCTAGGCCTATTCCATCTAGTATCCCGTTTCTGCCTTTTCCTGTCTTTTCTCTACCTTGCACATCCCGTCCTGCCCACGCTCCACTTTCTCCCGTCTCTGGGTCGTCTGTCGTGTGTGTCTCTCTTTCAAGGTCAACCAGATCTGGGGACGTGTATATAGGCACCACCTCGCCCATCTAAGCCTCTTCACACAGACTCATTATTTGTTTTTGCTACTGTTTGATATACTCGTCAGGCCAGTTTATATATGACTTCAACATACATGTTCAGCATTATATATCAACTCAGCATCAACTCCGACTTACACTTTCGCACTCACTTACACTGACATCCCCACAACTCACTTACACCCAACCTCACTTACAACTTCACATCACACACAACACAAAATGCCTTCAATATTACGACAGTACAGTGGTGGCAGCAGCCCCAGCAGCAGCCGCGACTCAAAAACACAAAACAGCAGCAGTGTCATCGACGCCGTTGCCTTCTCCTCACAAAGCACCGCCCCGTCCTCGGTCAGCAGCGGATCGCCTCGCATTCCCGCCAAGTGCATGCCTGCTCCAGCTGGCAACCCTCCAGCATACAGCGAGGCAGCACGTCCTTGGACTGCCCAGCGGTCAACATTCCAGCCTTCTCACCAGGCCTACCAAGACGACCTGTCCCCGTCAACGCTGTGCTACCCCCGTTCTTCCGTCGACACCTATGTTTCTGACTCCGACTCCGAGGAGGACGACGAGAATGCCATTGACGACAACTTTGACATTACTGACGACGACGACTATACCAGTGACGCCCACAACCACTACTTGCACAGTGCACCCGCTGGTCACAAGGCCAGTCTCGATGAGAATGTCATCCCGCCGCTGCCAGACTACCGCCCGGACGTTTGCGGCGGCATCAGCAGTATGCATTACTCCACGACGCCGGTGGAGTTTGCCAAGCTGTTTCCCAGCCTCAACCGCATGTCCATCCGCCACGACGAGACCACCACCGATGGCAACATGAATCTGCGCGTCGACATTGCCGTGCCCGTCGGCGAGCGCCGTCGCCTCACGTCGTACCAGCTCTTCCACCTGCGAATGTACGACCTCGCAAAGCGGGAGTTCTCGCTGCGCCGCTACGGCCGCGATTCGGGCCGCGAGGTCTGCAACTCCAAGCTCAACTTTGTCGACCCCACCGACAAGGCCAAGAAGGAGAAGAAGAGCAGGAGCAAAATGTCCATCATCAGCCGGAAGTCTAACGAAGACGATGACGACGATGATGAGTTCGAGAACAAGGGCTTCGCCAAGCACTGGGCGCGCACCAGCAACAGCAGCCACTCGGTCAAGACGGCACCGTCCATTGACCTGCGTCCGACTCTACAGCGCTCCATGACGACGGCGCTGCGCTCGCTGGGCGCCATGGCGTCTGTGCGGCCATCTTTCCGCCGGTCTGCCTCATCGGCGAGCCAGGACCAGTACAAGAGCCAGGGCAGCCGCCCGGCCACTTCGCACTACTCGCCGTACACGCCCGCCTCGACGTCACCCACATCGTCATCGCGCCCGTCTCTGTCCAGCTCCACGCCTTCCTTCTTCTCGCGCGAAAAGGGCCGCCTCAGCCCGCCGCCGCCCGCGCCAAAGCCCACCAACACGATCAAGCTCGAGTTTAGCAACTACGCGCGTGTCGATCTAGAGCGCACGGCATCCGCGACTGGTCACAGCCATAACCAAGGCGTAGACTACACGCGCTACGAGTTTGAGTGGTGGGGCCACAAGTACACATGGAAGCGCAGCACCGACAAGCTGCTTAGCACGGTCAGCTACCATCTTATGCGCGACGACAACGGCGAGACCCCCATTGCCCACATCGTGCCCGAGATGCGCTCGCCCAACCAGGTTGACGCGGACGAGGACGCCGGCGGCTGGATCCCGCCATGCCACTTGTGGATCAGTGACCCAGCCGTCCTCAACGCCATGACAGACGTTGCCGACGTCCT
Organism: Ophiostoma tasmaniense; assembly: GCA_022392925.1. Lineage (NCBI taxonomy): Eukaryota > Fungi > Ascomycota > Sordariomycetes > Ophiostomatales > Ophiostomataceae > Ophiostoma > Ophiostoma tasmaniense. The sequence goes on along the minus strand of JAKRGK010000020.1, from coordinate 538,273 downwards.
TGTGGCCACAGGCCTGCTGGCCCTCACCGACGACTGTATTCGCACGCGGTGGCCCAGCAAGGCCGCTACGAATAGCACATCAAACGGTTTCGCATTTGACATGGAGCACGTCGGCCCGCGCGCGCTGATGCAGCACGTGTTCCATCGGCGTGGCAGCAACAGCAGCGGACACACGAGCCACGCGAGCCCGTACATGTCTAGTCCGCTTCGGCACGCCGAGCCAGTCTACTGATCTTTTCTCTTCCTGGCATTCATTTTTTTTCTTTCTCATTCTTCTTCTTCTCATTTGTTTTTATTATCACTTTACAACGTTAAGCCAGTGCGGCATCCTTTAATCTTTTCAGCCTTTTCTTTTTCAACTATTTCCTTCTCTCGGTTACTTCACAGCATAGCAGGTCGGTCGCTTCTTTGGTTATTTCGGTATTGGTCATTCAGTGGTCCTCGGTTTTTTTTACTTGCTCGTCTACGCAGTGTTTGAGTAAACATTTGGCGTTTTTCACTTTCGGTTTTCACTCAACGTTCACCACACCACGTTATTCTCTTTGGTTACTCTCGTAAATTGATCGGCTCCTGGGAAATCAGACCCAGCAAGCCCGTAGCATCTCATCTGTTGATACAGATCAAGTAATAATATTATTTATTATTCATTAAGATATTTTATGACGACTGTAGTACTATTCAACATCACAGGTATCCAGCATCATAGTAGATCAAAAGAGGCTGCTACACAAAGACTAAATAAATCATAGATAAATATATCAAGGTCGCAGAGTACATGAATTAGAGTAATATGTAAACTTAATAGTTAAGAAACAACATTAATAGAGCTATGTAATGCAACGTGGAAACACGAATAGAACGAGAACAGACATGAAGAAACTATCGCACCCATAAACAAAAACAAATTCTAATAAAAAGAAATCAAACAAACACCTCCGTATATGCATCTAGATCATTTCATTTTTTTAGCCTACAACCTTCTAAGCAAAGGTCGACACGGCAATGGCAACGGCCTGGCTGTCAGAGTGCGAGATCGACACAGTGACCTCCTTCAGGTTGGCAGCCTTGGCAGCCGAGGCGGCATCGCCGTGCAGGTGCACAGTGGGCGCGCCAGTCTCGCTGCGCAGGACCTCAATATCCTTCAGCGCGGCACCACCGCCACGGCTAGCAACACCCAGCGACTTGAAGACGGCCTCCTTGGCGGACCACCGGCCAGCAAACGCAGCCTGGACGTTGGGAGTCGAGTTACAGTAGGCAATCTCAGCGTCTGTGAAATTGCGCTCCAGGAACGTCTCGTTCTCAATGTTGATGGCCGAGATGTCCTCCAGATCGATGCCGACCTTGTTGTTCTGGTGTGAGGTCTCGATCTGCGAGGCCAGCACCTGCAGCTTCTCCAGCGTCGTGCGCGACTTGGCATCGGGCACAACCTTGTTGGCCAGCTGGGCAAAGTTGGCAGGGAACGTCAGCTCGGCGGTCTTCTTGTCAGTGTTGACGCGTGCGTCGGGGTTCAGCAGAACCGAGGGCAGCTGCTCGTCAGAGTAAGGAGCGTGCGTCTTGGCAACAAAGACCGAGTTGTTGATCATGCCGTTGTGGAAGAAGCGGTAGGCCTTCTTTTGGCGAGACTCAACCTTGGCGCGGTAGGCGTTGAAGGTGGCCTCATCCAGGGCAGCGTACAGGTAGCGGGGGTGGATACCAATGGCCTGGGCACCCTTCTGGCCGAAACCAAACGAGGTAACCGAGAAGGCCTTGACACCGTCAGTCTGCAGAGTGCGGCTGGGGTACACAATGTAGTCGAACTTCTCCATAACCTCGTCGACGTTGTCGGCGTTGCGGTTGCCGGGAACAAGACCGGTGTTAAGGACCTGCAGACAGCCGTTCATCATCCAGGCACCGGCGGCACCCTTGGGGTGACCAGTCAGGTACTTCTGGAAGATACCCAGCACTGCGTTACCCTTCTTACGGCCAAGGTGAGACAGCTGCTGGCAGATGACAGACGACTCGTTCTTGTCGTTGGCCTTGGTCGAGGTACCGTGGAAAGAGGCAACGTCGAGGTCGTCAATAGTAAGGCCCCAGGTGGCCAGGGCACCGCGCAGGGGCGCGATGCTGGTGTCACCCTTCCAGAAGTTGTTGCCCAGGCTGCGAAGGACCTCCTTGACCTGGCGAACAGCCTCCTTCTCGACATGGTTAACGCGATCGGCGGTGTAAGCCTTCTCGTCAAAGGACTCGTCGCTCTGGGCCTTGATGGCAGCAACCTCGTCGGCCAAGAACTCAAGCTCAGACTCCTTCCACTGAGCAATCTGCTTCTTGCGGTGCTCGATCTGGCGGCGACGGTAGCTAATGTCAAGCAGAGGCGAGGGGAACTTGCCGGCGTTCTCGCGAGCAGTGGTCAGAACACCCATGCCGGGAGCGGGGACGGAGCGGCCAATCTTATCGGAGGCCGTTGTGGTAAGAGCCAGGATACCGTAGATGGGGACACCCATATCCAGAGCCAGCTGAGCAGTCATGATGATCTGGACACCACTGCCCTGGGACTCCATGAAGCCGTTACGGGTGGTGGTGGTGGGACGGGACATCTCCTTGGGAGTGCGGCCGTGGGCGAACTCATCGACAGCGTTGCTAGTGGCCTTCATGTTGGCGAACTCGTAAGAGCCCTCCTCACCGAAGTCATCGAAACCACCGACAACGCAGATGCGGGCCTTGCCCTCGGTGATGGTCTCGTAACCAATGTCGACGGATTCGACGGCAGTGGCACAAGCACCGACGGGGGTCTTGATGGGACCAGACGAAGAAAGCAGCAGCATGTTGACCCAGGCGCTCATGGTATTGATGAACGACTCCTGGAGAATGTCGTTCTGCAGGGGCTTGTCCAGGAAGCGGTCACGGTGCATACCACGCAGAGCAGCAGCACCACCCATACCGGAACCAACGCAGTTACCGACCTCGGAGACGTGGACGTACTGGTAGAACTCGTAAGGGTCGGTAATACCGCAAGACAGCAGAGCCTCGGCAACGGACACGAGGACGAACAGGGCAACGGGGTCGACCTGCGAGATAATATCCTCGGGCACACCGTAACGCTTGGCGTCCCAGCCCGTAGGGACCTGGCCAGCGACGAGGCGGTCGAAGCGGAGAGCCTTAGGGATCCAAAGGCCGGCACCCTTCTTGAGGCGGACAGTGTACTGGTCGCTGTCAGGGATGGCAAAGACCTCGACCTTCTCGCCATGCTCGCGCTTGAATTCCTCAGCGGTCTCCTTGGAAGTCTCGAAAGGCTCGAGGTCCTCCTCGATGACAACCTCGTGAAGCAGCTGCTTCTTCTCGGGGTCGTAGCCGTCAAACAGCTCAGGCTCGATAAGACGGATACCAGAGTGCTCCAGGATGAACTTCTCGTACTTGGTCTTGATGTCCTTGTCGTCAACAGGGTCGCCAGTCTTGGAGTCAACCCAGCCGGAGTAGGGCTTGCCCTTAATGGGGCCGTTGTGGTTCTTGATCAGGCCCATGATCCACGCCATCTCAACGCAACCCTCGAGAGAGAACTCGCCGTAGGCCTCCATCTCCCAACGAGTGCGCGAGTTACCCCAAGGGCCAACCTCGGCGAAACCAGTGACGACGACGACCTTGTCCAGGTCGACCATGCCCTGCAGCTTGCCGTTGAGGGGCTCGATCTCCTGCTTCCAGTCGGGCAGGTTGGGGAACTCGAACTTGATGTTGGCACGGGGCTCAATGACCTTCTTCTTGTAAAGAGCCTCGGATGCCTCGCCGTTGATAATCTTGTTCTCGATCGAGTTCTCCTTGCTGACCTCCTTGCGGATCTCACTGGTCTGAAGAATATCCTTGCGCAGCTTGGTCATGATCTCGTTCAGGTTGGGGATGAACTGCAGACCACCGTTCAGATCGGCCATAACAGGCTCGTTCTGGCACAGGTCAACAACAGCAGGCGACATAAGACCCAGAAGGTTGAAAGCCATCTCCTGCTGAGAGAAGGTGCGAACACCATACTGCTCGACACCCTCAGCAACAATGTTGTTGCCCGACATGAGACCGGTACCACGGGTCCAGCCGATGACGGCACCGCAGACGGACAGGTAGTCAGCCCAGTCCTCGGCGTGCCAACGGTTGAAGAGGGTCTCCAGACCAAGCTTGGACTCGGAGTAAAGACCATCGCTACCAAAGGTACCGTGGTTAGGAGACAGGGGCAGAATAACCTGGGCGGGACGAGTCGAGAAGCCGCGGTTGGCCTTCTCGGTCTTAACACTACCAAGCAGACGGATCAGGTTGGTCAACATGATACGGTGAGCGAGCTCAGACTTGGAGTCAATGCCGTCAATCTGGCGACCGTTCTCGGAGATGGCAGCGAAGGGGACAATGAAGTCCAGGTCCCAGCCGAGGCCGTTCTTGGAGTCGTAGATGTACTCGACAAGGGCCTCGACATCCTGCTTGCTGCCCTGGTTGAAGGGGACGACAACAAGCTGGGAGTCACGCGAACCATGGCGAGCGTACATAGCCTGGTAGTACTCAGTGACCTCACGCGAGTAGCGACTGGTCGTGACGATGACGTGAGCACCACCGCTGATGAGGCCCTGGAGGACGTCGGCACCAATGGAGCCGGCGCCAGCACCAGTCATCAGAGCGTACTTGCCCTGGAAGCTGACACCAGCAGCGGCAGCGTCAGCAAGGCAGTTCAGGTAGAGGCCGGTAAGCTTCTTGTTGTAATCCCAGCCGCTCATGGCCTGGCTACGCAGGTGCAGGAAGGGGATGGTCTCGACCTTGGCCTTGGGGGTGCCGCTGGGCTTGGAAGAAAGCGACTTCTTGGCGGCGCCGTTGGCAGAGATGATCTGGCTTTCGTTCATCTCGAGAGAGCGCAGGAGCTCGCCGTAGAGTTGCTTGAACTCGAGCTGCGAGGTCTTGGAGACCTTGTGCTGCTGCTTCATCAGCTTGTACAGGCGTGACAGACCGGTCTGAACCTTGGCGCGAGTGCCGTACTCGGTGATCTTGCCACCAGCAGCCATCTGCTGGACGTAGTGCTCAAGTTTACGGCAGCTAGCGCGGGGAACCTCCTCGTAGTTGAGGTTGCCGCGAGCGTCGACAGTGGTGCGGGGGCCGGTGGGCACAGCGACATCCTTGAACACAGGGGCAACGTTGAGCACATCTCTGCAGTTCTCAATCAGCTGGGCACCGAGCTCTTTGGCAAGCTTGTAGGTCTCGCCGCGCTCGGTGGGGCAGTTGTCGATGTGGTACTGCATGAACTCGAGCAGAGTAGGGTTGGAGCGGTTCATAATGCGGATGCACTGGCTGACAATCTCACGGTCGACGGCCTGCAGACGACCAAAGATGATATCGTAGTACATGCTGAGAGCGTCCTGACGAGCCCAATTCCAGGATGAATCGTAGATTCTGGCCTTGAGGGAGCTGAAGGCGGGCTCGATGCCGGCGGCGTAGAAGTCACCGTGCTCAGCAGACCACAGATCCAGCTGGCTCTGAAGAAGCTTGGAAGACTCCTGCGAGGTCTGGAAAGCCTTGTCGCCGGCACGCAGATCCATCTTGAGGTAGCGAGCAAGGAGCTCCAGCTGCTGCTTGAAGAGAGCACGCTGGTCCTTGGTCAGAGCATCGATAGCAGCGGGGTCCATCATCATGCCACCGCCACCACCGGCATCAGCGCCAGCAGCAGATGCAGTGGAAAGGCTGATGCCGGCGTTGACAGCGTACTTCTGTGTGACGTCGTCAAGGAAGGCCTTGGCATCACCCTCAGCACCCAGACGGGCAGGGGGCTCCATGGTGATGGCCAGCAGCAGAGCACCGTCCTGGCGACCTTGTCCAAGACCCCACCGGGACTCGAGGTATTTGCGGGCAGCTGTGATGTTGAAGCCGCCGGGCATTTTGGAGGAAATCAAACGGGCAATCAGGGCCTGAGATTGCTTGCCGAGGTTGCCGTCGAAAGTGGCCTGCATGGCCGCACCAAGCTCGTCGAGTGGTGTGTCTTCTGGCTTCTCGGGTGTGGAGCCAAACTCCTTGCCCAGGTCACCCAGGATTTCGTTCTGAAGAGTAGATTTGCCTATTAATTAGCATGGGTCACAATACTGCACATGAAAACGAATATCAACTTACCGCCAACAAGATCCTTGATAGCCTTGCTCAGAGGCACCTCGAGGAAGGGCTTCTTGAGCTTCTGAGCAATGAGAGCGCGGACGATCTCGAGAGCCTGCACCGGCGCATCGGGAACAGATGCAGCCGGGCCGGCACTAGGTGCTGACGCAGCGACGGGTGCGGCGGCAGCAGGGGCGCCAGCCGCAACCGGAGCCGCGCTAGAACTAGCCTCAGGTGTTGGCTCGGGCTCGTCCTCGACAGGGTCGACGTCATAGTAGATCTCCTTTGCGTCCTTGTTGTAGCACAGGATTTGTCTCTGGACGGACTTTGCGGCATCGTAGGCCTCGTATTTTGATGCAAGTGTACGCTTAGCCATCACACCCAGGGTATCAGCGGGACCGATTTCGACAATGCGCTCGGCTGTCTTGTCGGCAAGAAAGACATCTTGTGTTTCAATCCACCGCACGGGCGAGGCAAACTGGTAGGCCAGAAGCTCAACCAGCAATGTGTGGGCGAGCTCCTGCTCGACCTCGGGACGCATGGTTGCGGTGTGAGGTCGGGAGTAGATGTGGTGAGGAGTTGATTAGAGGTGGTCGGAGGTGAGGATATTGAAGTTGGCGGAGTGTCGGAATAGGAGGGAGCTCGAGATGAAGCTATTCCGGGGTATCTCTAAATTAGAAGGTGGTGAGTATTAGGTACAGAGTCGATTGAGTAAACAAGAGACGTAGACAAGATGTCGAGATGTAGAGATGGAGGGATGTAAGAGGAAAGATTAAGATGGGGACTGGGCAGAAAGTGGTAGAAGACGGAAGATGTGAGAAAAGGGGAGGGGGCGCAGATGAGGGTAGAGTAAAGAGGAGGGTTAGACACACCAGAGGTTCTCGTGGAGTCGAGTGGATATGGAGGGGATGTCGATGTGTAGGGGAAGAAGGAGCGAGTGAAGAGAAGGAAAGACAGGAAGTAACTCGGAAGGAGCAGAGGCGCAAGACAGACCCGAGAATAGAAGGAGCGCTTGACGTTTCGCTGTTTCCTTTTGCTTGGGGAAGCAGAAAGCGGTTGTGCTCTCGAATATTGTTGATGGCCGGGTAGATGGAGGGAAGGAGCGAACGACAAAGGGGGTGAACCAAGCAAAGACACGCAGAAAAATCAAAAAGTTCAAGCCCGTTGGGGAACTGGATTGGAAACTACTTACGGATGAAGCGAGGGGAGGCAACAGCAAACCCGCGAGGCAGAGGTAGGTCACTGGCAATAATGGACTAGTGGATGGATGGGGGTGTGGGTGTAGATATTCAGAGTACAGAGTAGGAATGATATTATTTGAAAGAAAGACGGTCTAGAGGCCAGGCACCGCGAGACGTGATGAGAAGGCGCGAAGGGGAGCTACTCCGTGTAGGACTACTTGTACAGAGTAGAAGGAACGAACGACAGCTGGGACTCAAAGAAGCAAGAGCGACGCAATTGAGCGGGTCTGGCAGGAGAACAGAGTAAAATACAACAGAAAATATCGAGATAAATGGAAAATCTCGCCGATTAAATTATATTAAACTACAATTTAAACTACAAATTGATAAAAGCTTCAAGTAGATTTGCAAGATTGAGCGATTGGGAGCTTGCCTGTTGTATTCGTTGTGCCCCCCTGGCTGTCGCTCTTTCTTCTGTTGAAGCTGCATCATACTTCCCAACCAAAATGGACAGACTAGTCTTAAACAGGAATGGACTGTATTTTGGCGGTGACCCCACAGGGAACGTTGAGGTAATACAGCCAGCCGAACATCCCTGAGAGGACGACGTTGGGCGATAAGATAAGGAATGTTGATTTGATTTTTGTAGTTGGCGAGATGAAGTTTCAAGGTTCCCCCGGTCAATTATAAGATATTTGAGATGATAATGTTTGTAGTGACTAAATTTTATGGCGATGTTTTGTCTTGAGAGTGAAAATGTTATTGACTTTGTAAAATTTTGTAGATATTTTAATGAATTTTCCTCGTTTTGTGCAGTTATTTTCAGATTCGTGAAATTTCAAAACATTGCATACTAAAATCTAAATCTAACAATATTCGTATTCCAATCAACCCCTAACCAGGCTCTAATCATGTTGACATCTTCTACACAACGTGTCATGAAAAACTCCGTACATAGAAATATTAATACACCGACAGGACCGAGTGCGGTTGGTGTGGCCTTGCCTTACGACTTAGTGGACGCGCTAGCTACGGGTTCCGCAGTGTTCCTGGTGCAAACAAAGTACTGGTACAAGCTCGGATGCGAGAACGAGACATGAATATACAGAGTACAGGGCAAGAGCCACTCAGGGTTTGCCTATTAGAGACAAGGCTTAGTCATTATCAACATCACCAGCTTCACTTCTACTCTTCGTCAATAGACATCCAACAAACGAATCAATACAACCATGATATCGGTTCCGCGCCAGGCCCATGTCAGCATGCTCATACAGGCAGGCTGCATCTCGTATTATGGCCACGAGTCTGCACACTACCCATGGCTCCCGTGCTGCATGTCTACGATGTCGATGAAAGGCAGCCATCTAGCCGTGGTCGTGTGCCCCGACCAAGCACAGTGATCGATGTATAGATGTTTATCCAGATGTAGCAACTTGCCTATGTACCCCTCGTATCTTTTTTGTATTTTATACCCATGCCCTCGCAAGGCTTGCCGAGTACTTCCGATGCCGCCTGTCGGACAACAGCAAGGCTGCGAGACGTGGCGTCAGGCACGCTGCATTGAGAAGAGCACCTGCCCATCAGGGTCACGTCTGAATCACAAATGGCAGGAACCCCTCGGTCAGACATGAATGCGCATACTCAAGCTGAGTAAGCACGAGGGGTATCTTGGGCCATCATCATCAACTCGTCACCAACGACGTCAATGGAATCATATCAGCCTCACTGGGTCTAGGTTGTACGATACAAACATCGCCTGCCCTTCGAATCTACATCTACCACCTACCACCTGCTATCTAGCACGGCGATTCCGCTGTTGCCTTCACTCCGGTCTACACCACCCGCGAATAGGCTTTATTCTAATCCGTCATTAAGCTACAATTTGTTGGCCGCATGCCGCCTCTAAAACAAGCCTCACCTCATCCGTTCCAACTTCCAGTGGCGCCAAATTACGGCCAAGTGCGCATCGCCAACAATTTTCTTTGCCTCAACTTCAACTTGACACAGATTTGCATGTACTGGTACTTGTCCAACGTTGGGCGGAGAAAAGCGGGTCCGGTCCCCAAGTCGTTGTCCCGGCTGGTACCAAGTGCTGCCCCTAGGCAGATCATTTTGTTTTGTAAGTTTGCCAGCGGTGCAGGGGCAGCTAGGGTGGATATATTGAGTTTCTCGTACTTCTGTACAGAGTAAAGGCTGGCCAGGAGGCAGAACACCGCGTTAAAGAGCTGGACAACCACGCTAGTGTCAATGTCACTCTGCGGTGCACACACTAGCGACTTGTACTTGTGTGCTGGCTCACCGTCACTACCGTGCGAGTACCCCCGTAGCTCCTTCTCGCTATTTACTCTTGCCGTTTGTTGTAATTCTTGCAAAACGCACTCCCCAACAAACGAGATTGCTGGGTGATTCGTGCCTTCCCTTGTTGGTGCAATATCGACCATATCTGATTTTATTTTCTGTTTTTGCATTTTATTCATACTTCGTTTTTTATTGCTTTATTGCCATTTGTTCTCTGGTGTTCCATTCTCGGTTGCTCCTTCCCCTGACCGTTGTTGTTTACAGGCTCTTTCCTAATATAAGTCTTTGCTCTAGATCATCTAGATCACTTTGTGCGACATCACCAATCTGGCTAATTTATCCCTAATTTATCCAACTCGATTATTTTGTCTGCTCACAAGAAATAACTTTATTCACATTGTTTCTTCTATCCCAATCATTGAGTGGCGGCGCGATTGCTGTTGGGAATTGACACTTGCCATTTCTGTGTACCTCACACCTCTGCAGCTCCAGTTCTTTTCTTCTTTCTGCCATCCACCCGATTGAGCTCCTTTGTCCACTCAACTGCTCCTTCCTCCACTTGTCTCCTCAAATCCTCCACCGCATCGTCTGCTCTGCGTGCAACTACCTCGAGTGCCTGGAACCCAGTCCTCTCCGTCGCTTCCCTCTTTCCCTCTTGAGCCCTCACCCTTCTTGCCTCCACTGTCTTGTCTCTGCCAGTCGTTCCTTCTGAATTACCCTGAACACTGCCCTCCTATCGCCGCCTTCCCCACGACCTTCGAGGCCTTACTCTTTCCCTCTTCTCCTCCTGTCCTCGCATCTTCTTCCTCACATCTTCCTTTCTCTTCACATCCAAACATCATCAACTATTCGCAAAGCTTCTTCTAATTCTACATCCCCTTGCACATCCGCTTTGCCATACCACGCATTATACACTACAAGTGCAAGCTTCTCACACCCCTCATCCCATCCGTCAAGCTCCCTCTTCGCTGAGCTGGAGTTCCTTTGATTATCTCAAGTAAGTTCACAGACAAACCTTGTTTGTTGAGGGGCAAACAGTTCTAACCGCCAGTCTCCCCGTCTTTGATACCCCTCACACCGACAATGTACGGAACCGGCACCGGCCCCCAGACGGGCGTGTCGACCCCGCGAACCTCGAGCTCTCTGCGCCCTCTGACTCTGTCCCACGGCTCGCTCGAGACATCGTTCCTTGTGCCCACCAACCTTCACTTTCATGCCGCTCAGCTGAAGGAGCGCTTCACCGCCAGCTTACCAGCACCTACTGACGAGCTGGCCCAAGATGACGAGCCCTCATCCGTCCCCGAGCTTGTTGCCCGCTTCATGGGCTTCATTGCCAACGAGGTCGAGGAGGGCGAGGACGACGCTCAGGGCTCATACGAGGAGGTCCTGAAGCTCATTCTTAACGAGTTTGAGCGCGCCTTTATGCGCGGCAACGAAGTCCACGTGCTGTCCGCCACCCTGCCCGGCATCGACTCCAAGAAGCTGGTCGTCATCCGCAGCTACTACGCCGCCCGCTCGGCTTCCAACCGCACCATCCGCCCCCACATGCCCGCGCTCTTCCGCGCCGCCGAGGACAACTCGGCAAATCTCTACAACATCTTCGGTGGCCAGGGCAACATCGAGGAGTACTTTGACGAGCTTCGCGAGCTGTTTGAGACCTACCCCACCTTCATTGGCGAGCTCATCGTCAACGCCGCAGATCTGCTTCAGAACCTCTCCAAGTCCTCCAGCGCCGAGAAGCTCTACTCCAAGGGCCTGGACATCATGACCTGGCTGCGCCGCCCCGAGACCACCCCGGATATCGACTACCTGGTGTCCGCTCCTGTCAGCTTCCCCCTCATTGGACTTGTCCAGCTCGCACACTACGCAGTCACCTGCAAGGTCCTGGGTATTCACCCCGGCCTGCTGCGCGAGCGGATACGCGGTGCTACCGGTCACTCCCAGGGTATCGTGCTGGCTGCCATCACTGCCGCTGCCGACTCCTGGGAGACCTTTGGCGACCTGGCCAAGTCTGCTCTGACCATCCTCTTCTGGATTGGTGCTCGCAGCCAGCAGACTTTCCCCCGCACTTCCCTCACACCAAACATGCTGCAGGACTCCATCGACAATGGCGAGGGTACCCCGACACCCATGCTGAGCATTCGTGACCTGTCTCAGGAGCAGGTTCAGAAGCACATCGATGCTACCAACCAGTACCTGCCTACTGACCGCCACATTGCCATCTCGCTCATCAACAGCCCCCGCAACATGGTCGTTACTGGTCCGCCCCAGTCTCTGTACGGTCTGAACCTGCAGCTGCGCAAGGGCAAGTCCGCCACTGGTCTCGACCAGTCTAAGATCCCCCATACCGAGCGGAAGGTTCGCTTCGTGAACCGCTTCCTGCCCATCTCTGCGCCATTCCACAGCCCCTACCTCGAGAAGGCCACTGCCATGATCGACGAGGACCTCAAGGACATTGAGATTGACGCCGAGGATCTTGGCATGGCTGTCTACGACACCACCACCGGCAAGGATCTGCGCGAGTCCGTTCAGGGCAACATTGTCCCCACCCTGATCCGCCTCATCACCCGCGACCCCGTTCACTGGGAGAAGGCCACGGTCTTCCCCGATGCTACCCATGTTCTCGACTTCGGCCCTGGTGGCATTTCGGGTCTCGGAATCTTGACCAGCCGCAACAAGGAGGGCACTGGTGTTCGTGTCATTCTTGCGGGCGCTGTCGCCGGTACCGTCACCGAGGTCGGCTACAAGCCTGAGCTGTTCGACCGCGATGAGGAGAACGCTGTCAAGTATGCTATTGACTGGGTCCGCGAGTACGGCCCGAAGCTGGTCAAGACCAAGAGCGGCCAGACTTTTGTCGACACCAAGATGAGCCGGCTCCTCGGTGTGCCCCCCGTCATGGTCGCTGGTATGACCCCTACCACTGTCCCCTGGGACTTTGTCGCTGCTACCATGAACGCTGGTTACCACATCGAGCTGGCTGGCGGTGGTTACTACAACGCCAAGACTATGACCGAGGCTCTCGTCAAGATTGAAGGTGCTATTACTGCCGGTCGCGGTATTTCCATCAACCTGATTTACGTCAACCCTCGCGCCATGGGCTGGCAGATTCCCCTGATTGGCCGTCTCCGCTCCGAGGGTATCCCCATTGAGGGTCTGACCATCGGTGCCGGTGTCCCGTCCATCGAGGTCGCCCAGGAGTACATTGAGACTCTTGGCCTCAAGCACATTGCTTTTAAGCCCGGTTCCGTTGATGGCATCCAGTCCGTCATTAACATTGCCAAGGCCAACCCCAAGTTCCCTGTCATCCTGCAGTGGACTGGTGGCCGTGGTGGCGGTCACCACTCGTACGAGGATTTCCACCAGCCTATCCTGCAGATGTACAGCCGTATTCGCCGCTCCGAGAACATCATTCTCGTTGCCGGCAGTGGTTTCGGTCGTGCTGAGGACACCTACCCCTACATCACTGGTCAGTGGTCGACCCAGTATGGCTACCCTCCCATGCCTTACGATGGCTGTCTCTTTGGTAGCCGTATGATGGTTGCCAAGGAGGCTCACACTAGCAAGAACGCTAAGCAGGCAATTGTCGATGCTCCTGGTGTCGGCGACAACGAGTGGGAGAAGACCTACAAGGGCCCTGCTGGTGGTGTCATCACCGTCCGCTCTGAGATGGGCGAGCCCATCCACAAGCTGGCTACCCGTGGTGTCCGCTTCTGGGCCGAGATGGACCAAAAGATCTTTAGCCTGCCCAAGGAGAAGCGTGTTGCTGAGCTCAAGAAGAACCGCCAATACATCATCAAGAAGCTCAACGACGACTTCCACAAGGTCTGGTTTGGCCGCAACAAGGCTGGCGAGACCGTTGACCTGGAGGACATGACCTACGGTGAGGTCGTTCGCCGCATGGTCGAGCTGCTGTACGTCAAGCACGAGAAGCGCTGGATCGACCGCTCGTTCGAGAAGCTGACTGGTGACTTCATCCACCGTGTTGAGGAGCGCTTCACCACCGACGCTAACCAGTCGTCGCGCCTGCAAAACTACTCTGATCTGGACGAGCCCTACTCTGCCGTCGAGAAGATTCTGGCCTACTACCCCGATGCTGAGACCCAGATCATCAACGCTCAGGATGTCCAGCACTTCCTGATGCTGTGCCAGCGCCGCGGCCAAAAGCCCACTACCTTCGTGCCCTCTCTGGATGAGAACTTTGAGTTCTTCTTCAAGAAGGACTCTCTGTGGCAGTCGGAGGACCTCGAGGCTGTCATTGGCCAGGATGTCGGCCGTACCTGTATTCTTCAGGGCCCTATGGCTGTCAAGTACTCCAAGGTTGTTGACGAGCCCATCAAGGACATTCTTGACGGTATTCATGTTGCTCACATTGCCGGCCTCACGAAGGACGTCTACAAGGGCGACGAGTCTGCCATCCCTGTCATCGAGTACTTTGGTGGCAAGCTGGTCGATCACGAGGTTCCCCTGGACCTGGAGAGCGTTTCCGAGTCCTACGACGAGCACAAGAACACCTACCGTCTGCCTTTCTCGCCTTCCATTCCTCTGCCCAACATTGATGACTGGCTGACTCTGCTGGCCGGCAAGAACCACTCTTGGCGCCACGCCCTTTTGCTCTCTGACGTTCTCGTCCAGGGCAAAAAGTACCAGACCAACCCCATGAAGCGCGTTTTTGCCCCTGTGCGCGGTCTGTACGTCGAGATTCGGTTCCCCAATGACCCCGAGAAGACCGAGATCATTGTCAAGGAGCAGCCTCGCCACAACCACTACGAGGATGTGGTGCACGTTAAGCTGACTGGCAAGAACGAGATTCTGGTCAACGTCATCAAGCGCTCGACTGCTCTCGGCAAGCCCGTTGACCTGCCCCTGAAGTTCCGCTACTGCCCCGAGGCCGGCTATGCGCCGATCCACGAGGTGATGGAGGACCGCAACGACCGGATCAAGGAGTTCTACTGGCGTGTGTGGTTCGGCAACGAGCCCCTCAACCTGAACGCTGAGGTCACTGGCAAGTTCGATGGCGGCAAGGCCGTCATTACCGGCGAGGACATTAACGAGTTTGTCCACGCTGTTGGCAACACCGGTGAGGCGTTTGTTGACCGCCCCGGCAAGACTGTCTACGCTCCCATGGACTTTGCTATTGTTGTTGGCTGGAAGGCCATCACCAAGCCTATCTTCCCTCGCACCATTGATGGTGATCTGCTGAAGCTGGTGCACTTGTCCAACAAGTTCCGTATGCTGCCTGGCGCCGAGCCTCTGAAGAAGGGTGACGAGGTCTCGACCACTGCCCAAATCAACGCCGTCATCAACCAGGAGTCTGGCAAGATGGTGGAGGTTTGCGGTACTATTGTGCGCGACGGTGAGGCAGTGATGGAGGTTACATCGCAGTTCCTGTACCGCGGTGACTACACTGATTTCGAGAACACGTTCCAGCGCAAGACCGAGACCCCTATGCAGATCCACCTGGCTACTGCCAAGGATGTTGCTGTGCTGCGCTCCAAGCAGTGGCTGCAGATGGACGAGGCCCAGGACATCAACCTGCTGGGCGAGACTCTCACATTCCGCCTGCAGTCGCTGGTCCGCTTCAAGAACCACACCGTTTTCAGCCACGTCGAGACCCGCGGCCAGGTCCTGCTGGAGCTGCCGACTAAGGAGATTGTTCAGGTCGCTAGCGTCGAGTACGAGGCTGGTGTGTCCAACGGCAACCCTGTGATTGACTACCTCGAGCGTCACGGTTCGTCGATTGAGCAGCCCATCAACTTTGAGAACCCCATTCCCCTGAGCGGCAAGACTCCCCTGCTGCTGCGCGCTCCTGCCTCTAACGAGACCTATGCCCGCGTGTCTGGTGACTACAACCCCATCCACGTGTCACGCGTCTTTTCCAACTACGCCAACCTGCCCGGTACCATTACCCACGGCATGTACTCTAGTGCTGCCGTGCGCTCTCTGGTTGAGACGTGGGCTGCCGAGAACAACATTGGCCGCGTGCGCAGTTTCCACGCGTCGCTGGTTGGCATGGTGCTGCCCAACGACGACATCCACGTCAAGCTGCAGCACGTCGGTATGATCAGCGGTCGCAAGATCATCAAGGTCGAGGCCGTCAACAAGGACACCGAGGAGAAGGTTCTGCTTGGTGAGGCCGAGATTGAGCAGCCGATCACTGCGTACATTTTCACCGGCCAGGGCTCTCAGGAGCAGGGCATGGGTATGGACCTGTACGGCAGCAGCGATGTTGCCAAGAGCGTGTGGGACCGTGCCGACAAGTACCTGATGGAGACTTACGGCTTTGCGATCACCAACATTGTCAAGAACAACCCCAAGGAGCTCACGATCCACTTTGGTGGTCCTCGTGGTAAGCTGATCCGCCAGAACTACATGGCGATGACCTTCGAGACGGTGATGGCAGATGGTGCGATCAAGTCGGAGCGCATCTTCAAGGATATTAGCGAGACCACTTCGTCGTACACCTACCGTTCGCCCACTGGTCTGCTGTCGGCCACTCAGTTCACGCAGCCTGCCCTGACGCTGATGGAGAAGGCCAGCTTCGAGGACATGAAGGCCAAGGGTCTTGTGCCCCGCGATAGCACGTTTGCTGGTCACTCTCTGGGCGAGTACTCCGCTCTGGCTGCCCTGGCTGACGTCATGCCCATTGAGTCGCTGGTGTCCGTGGTGTTTTACCGCGGTCTGACCATGCAGGTTGCTGTGGAGCGTGATGCAAGCGGCCGCTCCAACTACTCCATGTGCGCTGTCAACCCCAGCCGTATTTCCAAGACGTTCAACGAGGAGGCTCTGCGGTTTGTTGTCAGCAGCATTGCCGAGGAGACTGGCTGGCTGTTGGAGATTGTCAACTTCAACATTGCCAACATGCAGTACGTGTGTGCTGGTGACCTGCGCGCGCTGGACACGCTGGCTGGTGTGACCAACTTCCTGAAGGTCAAGAAGATTGACATTGATGAGATGCGCGAGCAGCTCAAGATCGAGGAGGTGCGCGAGCACCTGAACGAGATCATCCGCGGCTGCGCTCAGGAGACGGAGAAGAAGCCCCGTCCTCTGGAGCTGGAGCGCGGCTTTGCCACGATTCCCCTGCGCGGCATCGACGTGCCCTTCCACTCGACATTCCTGCGTAGCGGTGTCAAGCCGTTCCGTTCGTTCCTGCTCAAGAAGATCAACAAGACGACGATCGACCCTGCCAAGCTGATTGGCAAGTACATTCCCAACGTGACGGCCAAGCCGTTTGAGTTGACCAAGGAGTACTTTGAGGACGTGTACAAGCTGACCAACTCGCCGCGCATTGGACATGTGCTGGCGAACTGGGACAAGTACCAGGACGACAGTGTCAACGGTGTCAACGGCACCCACGAGGAGAATGTCGAGGCGTAATTTCTTTGATTTAGTTGTTGTCTATGTTTATTTTATGCTTTATGTTTCACGTTTATGTTACTAGACCCGGCCATTTGTTGCAATTAGCTTTTCATACTCTTTTTAATCTGTTAATATACTCTTTGTCTTGTCTTGTATTGACTCGTGATTTCTGGATATATATTGTTTCGATGATAGACCGCTGTTAGAAGTCATATTTTCTTGACCTAGTTTTGTGAGGTAGTGAAGTTAATTAAAGCAAAGTCCAGGTATATATTAACAACCTTCGCTTCAATAATAATGAAGGTAATCACGTAATTACTGTATTTAATGTGATTTTATCTATCTTCGTGATGCAAATCGGAAGATTAGTCATCTTTGGGATTGGATTTTGTAGAATATACTCGCAAGACCAGCAAGCCAGATTTCAAATAAATGCCTCTCTATTGCATGCTCAATCCGACAAACTTGTCAACACCGGCATAAAAAACCGGCCGCCGCCGCTAACCGTGCCCCTGTCCATCACCATCCTTATTCTTTGTCTGCGCGGATGAGATGCGCTTTACTGGTTGGTCTTTTAGTGGTGCATAGTGCGGGACAAACGTGGTCCCTGGCCCGTCCCCCGCTACGTCTCCGTCCCTGCTGTAGTGCAAGTGGTCATTCGGAACGACAAGTGGTGGACAAGTGGTGGTACAAGTGGTGCCTGCGGACGACTCTGGGATCCCATCCGCACTTTGAGCTTACACGACACAATACACCGTGGACCACACTCTATCTCGTCCGTGCCCGTCCTCTTGTTACGTATTATTTCTTCTTCTTTCTACTTGTCTTTCTAATTACTTGCCTTTTGTGAAATTAAACACTATTCGACCTTCTTCTTCCGTCGTCGTCGTCGATGCCAAGCTCGAGTATATAATGTAGAGCATCCCTCGTGTGTTTGTTGGGTTCCAGTCTTCTGGCCGCATTTGCACCTTTCCGCGTATTCCTAGAGCTACAAGACACTATACACCCATAGACCTCAGCCGTCCAACAATACCTCTCTCTACCTTATCTTGTGCCACCTGAGATCCCAGCCAGCTGCAGCTCAAAGAGAACCCCAAGAAACGCTCGCTCGCTTATCTACTATCTGCTATCTGCTATCTACTATCTACAGCAGCTGTCGACAATCAACAATCTGTCGTCATTTCAGGGCTGACATTGCATGTTGCTTCAAGCAGCTTCTTATTCACTCACTGCTATATTATTTCAATGCATTTTTGGATTATATAATATTCAGAGTACAAGCCTTGGATCCTTCCGAATTAAGCATTCAAGAGTCAACAGCTTCCTCTCGTTATAGAAAGAACAAACAGAGCTCCAGCCGCAGCTCCTTCCGCCACTTGGCTGTTTGTTATCGCGATACGCACTAAGCAACCCACTTATACGCACAGCTCCGACCTCCGACCCCCTCCTCCGTCTCTCTTCCCTTCTTTCTCTCCTTCTGTCTTGCAATGTCCATCTGCAATTCTTTTACCCAAATAATCTCGCGACTCTCGCGTTCTCGCACACCTACGACTCATAACACATCATCTACCCCTGCAGAGAAGACCACATCCTCGGAATCGAGCTCCACCTCCCTGATGGCGGCGCCTTACAACAAGGTGTTCTGCGGCACCTTTATCCACACGCCCGGCCTCGACCAGATCGAGTACCTCCACGACACTGTTGTCGCCGTCAACACAATTGGCACCATTTTGGTCGTTGAGCCCCTCCCACAAGGCCTCAAGCAGGAGCCCGCCGCCTGGATCAAGTCTGTGCTGCTGCCACGCCTCGGCTGGACTCTAGATACCACAGCCGTCACCATTTGCGAGCCCGGCCACTTCTTCTTCCCCGGTTTTATTGACACACATCTGCACGCCTCGCAGTACCCCAATGTCGGCATTTTTGGCAAATCTACACTGCTCGACTGGTTGAACAAGTACACATTCCCGCTCGAGGCGTCGCTCAAGGACCTGACAAAAGCCCGCCGCGTCTACTCGCGCTGTATCCGCAAGACGTTGTCACACGGCACCACTACTGCTGCCTACTATGCCACTGTCGACGTCCCCGCCACAAACCTGCTGGCCGACCTCTGTCTCGAGGCCGGCCAGCGCGCGCTTGTCGGCCGTGTGTGCATGGACAACCACGAGTTCAGCCCCGACTTTTACCGTGACGAGTCTCCTGCAGAAGCCGAGGCGGCAACACGGGCCTGCATGGCGCACATTGCCTCTATCGATCCGTCACATACGCTACTACGGCCTGTCCTGACGCCCCGTTTCGCGCCAAGCTGCACGGGTGACGTGTTGGGCCGCCTTGGCCGCCTGCACAAGGAGGGCAACTGGCCCATCCAGACACACATCAGCGAGAACCATAGCGAGATCGCACTTGTCAAGGAGCTGTTTAAGGACAAGGTGCCCCCATCCAAGGGCGAGTCGGACGGCATGCCGTCGTACGCGGGTGTCTATGACCACTACGGTCTGCTGACCCCGCAGACCATCCTAGCACACGGTGTCCACCTGACCGAGGCCGAGGCGGAGCTGATTCGGACGCGCGGCAGCAAAGTCTCGCACTGCCCCTGCAGTAACAGTGCAATTACATCGGGCGCAGCGCGGATCCGGTGGCTACTGGACCGTGGCATCGAGGTCGGCCTTGGCACGGACATGAGCGGCGGCTACTCGCCTAGTGTCCTTGAGGCGGCGCGCCTGGCATCGCTCGTGAGCCGCCATGTTGCTATGGGCGGTGACGACGGAGCCAAGCTCTCGGTCGAGGAGGTGCTGTTCCTCGCGACTGTCGGCGGTGCCAGTGTCGTCGGCCTGGCTGATAAAGTGGGCATGTTCAAGGTGGGCATGTCGTGGGACGCACAGCTAATTGGGCTGGGCGTTGTTGACGGCCGCGGCGGTGTCGGCACGGGCGTGGACGAAGATACCAATGTCGACGTGTTTGGTTGGGAGACGTGGGAAGAGCGCGTGGCCAAGTGGGTGTTCAACGGCGACGACCGAAACACGAAGCGCGTCTGGGTCAACGGCCAGCTCGTGCACGACCGGTCGGCGGTGGCCACGGGCGGCGTGCCCAGCAAGGAGTTTCCAGCGGCCGACAAGGCCAAGGTGGAGGATGCGGGCACGAGCTTGCCGGCATAGAAGCTGGTAATTAGCATTTTGATGGTGACGCTGCGGTTTACGACGGGCATAATTGGACTTGTGACAGGCACTGTCGCGCAGGTTGTCAAGATTCTGGCCAATTGCAGCGGTTAGTCTACTTGGAGGCCTTTTGTTTATCTGCTTTTCTTTGTTATTGTTCCCATAGCGATACCATTATCATCATCGAATATCCATATAAATTGATTCGTCATACATCTCATCTGCATACATGAGTGAATATAGAGCACAGGGAGACTTGAAAAGTAAAGTGAATATGAAATTAGATTGAGTATCTGATGAATAATGGATTTAAGTCGTAGTGAATAGTCGAGAAATTAGCAGGCAAGCAAACAGAACGTAACTGAATAAAAAGCAAACCACTCCGGTGATGATAAAAGACCATCAACGCCGTGCACTATGCATAGAACGCCGCCGAACCAAGGATGATGGGGAATGAAGACCCAACAAATAAAAAACAAATGAAAAACGAAAAAGGAAAGGAATAAAACTAAAAAATGAACAAACGAACAGCTACTCTTCCTCAATTTCGACCCGGCTCAGCTTCGCCATGCTCCGCGTCGGCCGCAGCTTGCGCACCCCTGTCGGCTCCCCAGTGCTCACCATCGATCCCGACGCAAGCCGCCGCCGCAGCGACGCAACTTCGCCCACAAGCTGCGCGCGCTCCCGCCGAAGACTCGCAATCTGCTGCTCGGCCGCCTCAATCCGCGCCACCTTGCGCTGCCGGCTGCGCTTCGCCGCCTCGTTGTTGCGGTCTTTGAGGCGCTGCTCGCGGATCTTGTCGAAGCGCAAATTGGCGGCACGCCGCTCGGCGAGCTCACGCTCGTCCATGGTATCGCTGAAATCAAGCAGACGCACCATGCTGGCCTCGAGGAGGGCCTTGTTGGGGGCCTGTTCGCAGTAGCGCAGGCGGGCGCGCCAGTCGTTGGGATCGATTTTTGTAGACGAGTGCGGCAGCGGCAGGACGTCCGAAAGGCCGGAGAGGTCCCGAGTATCCCGCGGTAGAGGCATCGACAAAGGCGTGCGCTGACGGCGGACGGGACTACCGAGCTCGCCATAGGTCTTGGGGGTGTAGGAGGGCATGGGCAGGGTAAATGCAGGGGGAGGCAGGGGGCCGGTCGTGTGGGGAGCCGGTGTGCGGGCCGACGAGGCCGACACGGGTGGCATCGACGCATACGAAATAGGATCGGGGTACTTGAAGCCCGACGACTGCGGCTGCGCGTGCGACAGGCTTGGCGACGACATGGCCGCGTCACCACCATAGAAAACATCGTGGCCGCCAAAGAGGTCGTCGACCTCGGTGTATCTCTGACCGAACTCGCTGCCAAAGCCATCCTTGATGTCCTTGTGGCTAGGATGGTCATCGTCCTTCCCATCCATGCCGCTGATGCTGTCAGTAGCGTCAATATTGAGACTGCTCAGATTGCCCAGGCCAAGACTGGCAATGCGGCCGCCCGTCGATGCCGGCAGTTGGGGATACGATGACGATGGCGTAAAAGGCTCAAGTGGCCTCAATGATTCAAAAGCCTTCAGAGGCGTCATGGGTGTCGATGGCTGGAACTGCGGTAGGGTATCGTCAGTGGAATTCTGCGTGAGACGGGCAAGATCCATCTCCAGCTCGCGTCCCAGCTCCATGTCCGTGCCAGCCATGTGCATTCCCGCGTCCAGTCGTAAATCCGATTCCATTCCCGATCCCATCCCCGATCCCATTTCCATGTCCAATCCGAAACCGATGATTGGCGTGGCATTAGTAGAGGTACCAAAGACGTCGTCGAGGGAGTTCTGGGTGACAAAGTCCGCGTTGTAGGACGTGTTGATAGTGTTTGACGATGACGAGGGCAGAGTAAGCGAGAAACTGGGAGGGTAGGTGGACATATAGTCAGATGCGAAGCCGGCAGTGAGAGGCGGCGTCGGCAGCGGCGTGGCCAGCGATGTGGCGAGCATGCGGTGGTGTTGCTGAGGTGTAAAGTAATTCTGGGTATTGTTGTGGCTTGTTTGATTGCTTGACCGCTCCGGCGTCGGCACGGCCGACCCGGCGATGGAGTCGGTGGTGCTGTTGTTCATTGTAGAGGTTGATTGGGTTCTTCTTTGGGTCTAGGTTAGCCGGCGGCGGTGATAGATGTTATGGTGTTGATGTGACGAACCTTGTGAAGATGATGTGTGTAAATGTAAACAATAGAAACAAGTAAAGAGAGGACGAGTAACAGCGAGGAGAGCATCAACTAAGATAGAGAGACGACCTCTTTAAAGCATTCTGGCATCCGAAGGAGAGACCTCGTCATCACTGGGCGAGCAGCAGAGGTGGGGTGAAGGCAGAGAGCATTGAACGGGAATCTTATTGTTTTGCAGCCTGCATTCGCCGTCTATTGTTGTTCTATTGTCCTTGTTGTTGCTGATATCAACAGCATCGTGGTTGACGGGGTACTCTGTTGTAGAGGGTAGGCAGTTAACAAAACATTGATAGCTGCTGAGTTGACGAGTGGCGAGCAGGGTGGGCTCATTGTTCTATTGAGGATGGCAAGCGTTGACCTATGACAACGTATACCCGTCTTCAATGGATATAAAGTCAGAGGAAAGCTACGTTCTCACTAGCACATGATCTCGAGTCTTTACAGGAGGAAGATGAGGAAAATGTTGATTCGGAGGAGCAGCAGCAAGCACTAGGAGGCGAGGCTGCTCATGAGCATGAGCAAGAGCATGTGTGGAGTTTGAATAATGTCAACAGTGACGAGCAAGGCTGTTGGAAATCCGAAACTTGGAATGGAGTCTGAAGCTCTGACATATCTGATGATTCATTTTGGGAGAAGCTATAGTAATAAATGAGAGTGCACATGGAGTCACAAAGAAAGCACAATGCGATCTGACGCAGGCACACGAATCGAGGTAACTGTGGTGCTCTGTCGTCTATAGACGGGCCATCTCACAATAGTGGTCCAGTACGTGTGTGATGATTCACGGATTGTGTGGGATTTCTTGTATAATTTCTTGTGACCTGTCAGTTGTAGCTGTAAAATCGTCTACGATACTGTCCACGGGCCTGGCATGAATTGTAGAAGCTGTATGTGTTGATGTTGGCGTAGGGCTTGTGTCATGATGCACCTGTACGCTGTCTGTGACCCTGTCTGCAACGTGCCACCCGTGTATCTATAAATCTGGGACATATCATTATATTTTGGCTGTAATAATCTAGAAGTGAGGCATAAACGTGGTATTGTGGTGCAGATGGAGTATATTGTCCATGGTAGGTACGTGAAACAGGAAACCAATGGGAAAATGATATCAAGCGGCAAAGAAAGAAGACGAAGAAGACAAGGAAAACACACAAAATGTCAGAAATAACTAGGCCGTCGGCTGGTACTGAGCAGGCGGATAGACAACCTGCGGCTCCTCCTTCTGCACGGGCATCTGGCCAAGCTCAGCCTGGTGGGCGACAGGAGGGTCGGCGATGCATGCGCGGATGAAGAAGAAAAAGTTGACAATCGACAGCACCCAGACGACGGCGCCGAGGCCAGCACACGCTGCAAGTGCACCGCCCTCACGCTTGGCGTACGAGTCGCCGTCGTAGCAGTAACCGCCATAGCAGTAGCTGCCCAGCCAGAAAGCGGCCGTCGACGCGGACCAGGCCCACGCGGACAGCCAGAACACAATCGAAAAGGCATAGGCAATGGCGGCAACGACGCGGAAGTAGTACTGCGGCAGCTTGTACTCGAACAGGAAGAGGACACCGAAGATGATCCAGGTCTTTATGACAACAAAGATGAGCAGGCCGGAGACGCCCGAGTAGCCACCGTAGTAGCCGGACCAGGAGCCAAAGACGGACAGGGCAAACGCAGCGAGGGCGAGGATGACAACGGATAGGACAACGATGGCAATGCGAAGGAAGAGGGTAAATTTGGGGAGATTGGCAGGGACGCCCTTGCTAAGAACACCGTTGAGACCCATGGTGTTGTTGTTTTGAGTTTTGAATAAAGATAGACGCTGGATGTCGAGATGTTAAGATGGTCGAGGCCGGGAGGATGGGTGAGAGCAAGATGCAGATGCCAAGATAAAAAGAGGAAAACATACAGCAAGTGACGCGCTTTTTATAATTGAACTGGATGTGATAAAACCAACAGTCTACACGAAAGATGTATGTACTTGTCTGAAAGAAGGTGTGGTAGGGCGTAGATGAGGTGGCTTGCCCAGCCCTGCTCGTTGAGATTGGCATGTTGGAGGCCGTTTACTCTGTTGATGTTAGCTCATTCAGTATGTCTAGCAGAGTGTGCCTTGTCAGTTCCTTGTTTGCTTCATCTTATGCCTTTCTTGAACTCTGGACTTGGTCCTGCTCGTCTTGAGTTGCCATTCTTCTTTTGCGTTTCTGTTCTTCTTGCTTCTGATGCTGCCCGGTTGTTTGCTTTCGCAATCTTCAACATGCAGCAGTTGCTCAACCAGCGATACCAGCACCTCTACGACATCATGCAGGGTATATTACCATGCACGTTCCCTGCATTAATTCTTCTATCCCCTGCATCGTTTGCTGTCCTATCCGTTTGCATTTCCCGCAGCGCGACGAGAGCAAAGAAGGTTGCCTGCCAAGCTCAGTTACCGAGTGCTAGCTGTTTCCGACCAGATGACTCTCTCTAGTCGAGTTCCTTTCGCTACGAAAAGCACCGGAAAGCTTGGCAACACACAATCTAAACTCGCATCGTTCGTAAAGACTCCAGTCAGCCCTCAGATGAAGGTCTCATGGGATAATCCAGACTCTGATAATGGTAGCAAAAGAAAATATGCACAAAGCTGTAGATTGACTGTGCCCGACGAAATACAAGCAAGGTGCCTGAATTGTGTCGTCTATTCAATATCAAACAAACAAACAAACATACAAGAAAGGTCAGTAGACGACGACGGACCGCCATATCGTTTAATCTCACTCTGTTTCCAAGTCGTATATGTTTTGGTTCAACGAGGAAACTGGAGGCCCCTGAATCCTGCCACAGTATGCTACTTTGCAGCAACATCAACGGTCACCTCCCCAGCTTCCTTGTCTTTGTTCGCTTTTCGGGGCTGAATCCTCGCATCCCAGTGCGGAATGCTACGCGCTCTTGGCGGGAGGGGTCAAAGACAGTCTGACAAGAGAACAAGTGAAATAAGAAAAAGAAAGCCAGAGGGATGTGGCTGACATGTCCGAAGGCTGAGGACACTATGGAGATAAGGTTAAAACAACATTCGTGGTAGACGTTGAAGCATCATAGTGTAAATATGTATAGTAGGCAGAAACAGACTATACACACTATATATCAATACGCCACACGCGCCCGACCGTTTTAACCAAACGTGATGACCGGCCAGCATACCGCTCTTGGCATCGACCATCCCAGTCTGCCATTCTTGAGCCTATCTCATGACTGTCTATCTACCGTGTGGCGTCTGTATTGCTGACTGCGCCCCGGCCTTGTCTGTAAGTGGTATCGTCAAGTGCTACCGAGACAAACTTGCTTCACTTTGGCGTCGACGTGATCTGGCCAGGCTCCCTCTTCACATTTCACCGGCTCTGGAATGGGGGTAGCTAGTAAAAGTACTGCAGGGCTGACATCAAAGATGAGGCTGATTCGGTCATCGGCATCATACAACAACGGATCTAAAGAAGATCCAAGACTAGAAAAAGGATGCCAATAATAAGCAATAAAATTATGCAACGCTATGCAGTATCCAACCAGAATCATACATCATACACACCGTCTATCCTCCATTACAGACCGCGCAGGAACTCGTCTACCGAAATCGGCTTCCGCACTGCATTGTTCAGACCTTCGTGGTACGTCACCCACACCGGCTCTTCTTCCTTGACAGGGGCCTGTTTGTCTTGCTTGCCGCCGCTCGTATCACCCTCGCGGCGCGCATTGCCGTCGACTTCCTTGAGCGCGTGGATCACCACCTCGGCAATCACGCGTCCAAAGAAATCGCGCTTCACAGCCACCTCCTCGGCCGCCTTTCTCTTGGTGCCGCGGGCTTCCTTTTCCTTTTCGGCCAGCGATGCAAACGATGGCCCCAGAGGTGTGCCGGCCTGGAACCGGGCCTGGCGAGCCGCATTGTCACGCGCAGCCAGGGTCTTGCGCAGTTCCTGGTCCAGCACCTGGCGGACGGCGTACCGAGTTGGTGCACTGTTGCCAGCCATGATCAGGCCGCTCGCCGTCTCAAACGACGACAGCAAATCAAGGTCACTATTGGTTAGTTTGATTATTTAAAACGTAGAGTGCGAAAAACTTACGGCTCCATGCGGTAGACCCATTGAGGCCGACCAGGGGCTGCGGCGGCCGCCTCTTCGAGGATACCGCGCTGCATCTTGATACCCAACTCCGCCAGCACCTCGGCCGCGCGCCGCACAAGCACCTTTTCGCTGTCGCGCCGCACACTCGCTACCGACGTCGGGCCCTTGGAGTTCTTGTCTGCACTCGCCACGTTTACCAGCACGGGCTTAACATCCGGCGACACGAGGCGCACAATGTACGGCAAAAAGTCAGAGGCGAGGTCCTCGGCATTGCGGAACGCCCGCAGTAGCGACGGCGGTAGGAGCGCCTGGATTGTCTGCAGCGACAGCCGGTTCATCTTCTCGGCCTCGCGTGCGGAAAAGTCGGCGCGCGGGCCAGAAAAGGGGCCAACCGAGGCCGCGTCATCGTCAGGCATGTGCCTCTTGGGCGACGCAAACAGTTGGTGGCACGCGAGTACGGGCTGGCTCGTGTACGGTGCGAGCTCCCACTCTTGGCTGCCAAACACGCGGCGCGAGCAGGCGTCGTGAAAATGCATCCATTCGTACGCGGCGTCGGGCTTGCTGAGGTAGCAGTCGTCGTTGAACTCGCGCGAGGGGTACTCGCTAAAGATGTCGGTCATGATGCGGTCGACGTCGCCGCTGGTCTCGATCATCTCGCGCAGGCGGGCCATGGACTCGCGCTGCTGGTGCTCGGCGAAGCTCATCTGCTCCTTGGGCTGCTCATGGCGGTATGACCGCGACGCGCTATCCGCCGATGCCACAGACAATGACGCAGGTGCCGAAGACATCGACTTGGGGAATCCGGCGCCTTCTTGGAAGATGCGCGCAACAATCTCACGGACGCCACCGCGGCCCATACCGCGGGCACCGAGACCGCCACCACCTCCGTTGCCAGAGGTGCCGCTTCCGTAGGACAGGTCGGGCAGAACGTGCTTCTCGACCCAGAACCGCGTGAGCTGCGGTGTCTTGTCAGAAGCAGTCTTGGGCGCTGTCGCTCGTAGCCGCCGTGCAACCCACTCGCCGACAACCATAACACCGCGCAGATCACCCTCTGCACCGCTCTCCTGGTTTTTGTTGCGGCTGGCCGGGCCGGCTGTCGACATGCCCCAGGCAGCCTCGCACAGCTTCCGCGCTGCTTCCTTCTCGCAAGGAATGCCTTCCTTTTCGAAAATGGTCTTGAGGCGCACAACGACATGCTCAACAGACGGCTTGCCTACGTGCACAATCTCAGCGAGGCCGGACAGCCGTAGTGGACGCAGTGCGGCGTGATACACGTCGTTGCAGATCAGAATCAGCGGGCGCATCTGCCGGAAGTCGTCGCCCTTCTTCTTGCGCGCGGGCTGCGTGGCAGTCGAAACGCCATGACCACTGTTCTTCTGGTCGAGATGAACGAGGTCAATTAGCGCCTTGACAAAGCCGCCCTCGCCACCTGCACCGCCGCTCTGGTTGCCACCGACAACACCGTCGACTTCATCGACAATGACACACACAGGACGGCCTGTCCTTTGTGACTTTTGCGATTTTGTCTTGTCGAGGCTGGCGACGGTGTTGACTTTGACGCTCTCGGTGCCCAGACTCGTGCGGATGCGGCCGTTGACGACATCGCGGCTACGGTCGTCACTGGCGTTGATTTCCAGCACCTCGTAGCCGGCCTGACGTGCACAGACGTGGGCAAGAGTTGTTTTGCCGAGACCAGGCGGGCCTGTCAAGATCAGGATCTTGCGGTGTGGCTTCTCTTCTGCGACCTCGGCGCCCTTGTATCCGTTGTTTCCGTTCATAGTAGGAGGAGCACCCGCGGGCGCTGCCGGCCGTGCGGGCTTGATTGGGGCTGCGCGCTTCGTGCCGGGAAATACAACGGGGTCCCACCGCTTGAGCCAGCGCAGGACATTGCGGTTCGTCAGGTCATCGCCGACGAGGTCCATAAAGTTGCGCGCGCGGTACTTTTCTGTCCACAGCAGAGTTTTCTTGGGTCGGCGCGGGAGTGCTTTTGTGGGTGGAAGAACAGGTGCAGCAGCCTTGCCCTTCCCCTTGCCCTTGTCTTTTTGGCTTTCTTGCTCCATATCCTCCTCAAAGTCGGCAAGCATAGCCTGCTCCGCTTCGGCATTGTCCGCATCAAGCAGTGCCTGCATGGCTGCCGCCTCCTTTGCGGCCTCCTTGGCCTCCTCTTCTTTGCGTTCCTTCTCTAGCCGTGCCTTCTCCTCCTTCTTGGCTTGTGCAATCTCCTTTTGTGCACCGTCAACGAGCTCGTGGATGGCGATGCCAAAGTAGCTGCGCTGGGCGCGGCCCTCCTTGGTCTTGGACCGTTGTGCCACCAACTCCTGGTAGGGAACGACGACGGGCGCGGAGTGGCGCTGGCTTCGCTGGCGCACAGGAATGGCGCGGCCCTTGCACGTCTGGATGGTTATTGTGGTTGCGGCAGGTGGTGGAGAGTGTGGGCGTGTGATGGAAGCAAAAGTATCAAAAGAGTCGAAAGTATCCATGGCGCCAAGGGCGGTGGGTTGTGACCCGGCGCTGAACAACAAGCCGTAGCGGTCTTCTTCGTTTTCCTCTGGCGGTCCATCATCGATCTGAGCATCTTGTAGTATTGAGTTTGCCTCTCTGATGGGAATATCTGATGCGTCGAGAGGGGCCGTGATTGCTTCTGCCTCGACTTGAGGTTGTGGTGGGAGTGCTGTCAGGTCGACTTCGGGTGTGTTTTCAGGGACGGACTCGACAGGCAGTACTGGCTCTGCTAATTTTTTTGTAGTAGCAGCCTCTCTGGCCACATTGTTGTCCTCTTCATCCTCATCGTCAGAGTCGACAAAGCCGCCCATGGCACGCTTCGCCGGACGTGCTGCTTGGCTTGCTGCCGGCGTCGGTGTCGATGTCGATTTCATGCCGGCAACGTTGCTGTTGTCGACTTTTGAAGCGCCAACACTGGCAACAGTTTCAATCATCATCTCGGCCATTTTTGATGATCTCGAATTTCGTGTTGTGTCGACGTCAAAGTTAGACAGCGTGAACCCTGACCAACCCGCCCTGAGAATGTCAAATGCTGCCACCAAGTAACGTCAATTAAAGCCAACCCTGCCCGCGTCTCCTGCAGCGACGCGTTAAGCAGCCCGCGACGCGTCGTTTCCACTTACACGATTAAGTGGATCCCCACGTGTAGTGTCATGTGTGCTTAGTCATTTGGCCGACAAGGTCCATGCTCAATTGTAGAGAGCCACGACATGTCTACATGTCTTGATCTCGTGTTTCAGCATGTCTTTCTCTCATGGCCATGGGAAACTAAAAAGACTGGCCTTGCGACTTCTGATTTGATTTGATGACAATTACACCGTTTGGCCTCAATGATTTGGAAGCATTTCCGTTTTGAATTTCTCATTTTTCTTGATGACGGAAGGAAGTTACCCGTTACGGCTAGCGTGACTCCCATCCACCCGGACGGCCAGCCCACTCTGTCGCATTCTCGCAGTTTCTGCGACAAATACAGTGCAGCTGCGCCCATTCAGCGCGATTACAGCGCCTGCGTGCCCCTCTTCACCGTGCTTGCTAATCGTCCAAGTGTCCCCGTTTTCGTTATTCTCGTTATCGCTGTCATAGCTTGCAAATAGAGTAGTGTAGTGCCGGTCCGTGTTTTGCGTGTCGCACCTTCCCCTCCACACCCTCGGCACCTTCCTGTTACAATACTCTCAGCCTTGTAGCTCCTTCCTGGTATACCGTGTACCCTATAAAACCATCAACGCCCTCTTTTCTCCTCCACATCTTCTCCCCCCTCCTCTCCCTCCCTCACCATGTCTTCGCGCACTCTCTTCCATCAACTCTCCAAGACCATTCGTCCCCGTACCGCATTCACTTCGACAATCCCTGCTACTCGTTCCTTCCACGCCACATCCGCCAACATGACTGTCACCGAGTTCAAGTCCAAGGCCGATTTCGATGCCGCCATCAAGGCCAACAAGACTGTCATCATCGATGCTACTGCCGTCTGGTGCGGTCCCTGCAAGATGATTGGACCTGTTTTCGAGAAGTAAGTTGCCTTTGGAACCTTTGGTCTAGGTTTATCTTGAGGTTTTGACTCTGCCCACATACTAATTGCCCAGGCTGTCCGATGATGACAAGTTCAAGGACATCTTCTTCGCCAAGTTTGACGTCGACAACGTCCCCGAGCTGACCCAGGAGCTTGGCGTCCGCGCCATGCCCTCGTTCTTCTACTACAAGGACGGCGCGTCCGCTGAGACCCTGGTCGGCCCGAACCCTCCTTCCCTGACCAAGTTTGTCGAGGCTGCTCTGGCCTAAATCTCGACCTGAGCGATGACTCTGGTCTCTATGCTGGTCCTTCCACAGATGGGGACCGCTGTTACGATAAATAGCCAATGATGAACACTTTGGATATACCTTGTGATTGCTGTGCGGAGATGTACATGTCGTGAGATGTTGGAGATAGTCAACTCGGTGAATGATGACGTATTTTTGATTGTCTTTAGTGCAAAACTCAAAACTGCTGGACCTGCAACATCAGATTGAAAGACGTTGTCTGTTCCTGACGCCAAGAAGTGCTGCTTCATGTATGGCCAGGTGAGCCGTTGGCAAAAGTGCTATTACGTCCAGGCAGGGTTTGCTGACATGACAACCATCCTCTCGCGAATAAGAAACCAAGCTGAACCTGCCCCCAAGAAAGTGAACATAAAGACAGACTCATAGCCGGATGTAACAAATAGCATACCACACTCTGCAGGAAGTCTGACTAGTCGAGCTTGCAACGATCCCACAACAATGATAGAGCATCATTTCCCCATACGATGGCGTCAGTTGACAACCCTAGCTCAACACCAGAGCTAACGACTAAGCTCGACCGACCAGACAGCCGACGGCCAGTGGGACAGCAAGAGGTTGCAAGGAGTCATGCCGCCATACGTACGCAACTCGTAATTCACGTTTGATTACCTCAGGCTACCAGTGCTGCTGCTTCTCACGCATCCAGACCCCATATTTACATGTCGCAACCCTTTATCAAAGACATGTCATTCTTGCGTGGCCATCTACGTACTACCCAACATGACAGCGCCACAAGGAACTGTGCATGGTATTGGCAGAGCATTGACAGTGATAGATAAGCATTCGTGAGTATGAAGAATAGGGCGCTGGCGACTGCGGCTGATCAAATCTCCGTTCATATTGGACGCCATGGGCAGATATGCAGGATGTGGCATCCTATAAGAGGCCGTAGAATCGTCTTACCGGGCGGCCGAGGAGCTGTTTCTCCGTATGTGCTCTTCCGCCTTGGTTTTGCCCTATCGTTTATAAATTACAGACAGCAGACATATTAAAGGCCGTCTGATAGTTTCTCGGACGTGGCTGCTTGTCTACTTGTCTTCCCATCTTCTCGACTGCTTGGCTGCCCATCTCTTTCCGATTCTTTTGCCCTACTGCTCGTTTTCTCTGGTTCTTTCTGGTGCAGATTCCCCGTCGACCATAAAGTATCCTAGATGACTCCTAGATATCGTCGTGTGGCCGTGATTGGTGCTGGCCCGTCTGGCCTCGCTGCTGTCCGTGCCCTTGCTGCCGAAAAAGTCTTTGATACCATCCGCGTGTTTGACCGCCGTGACGAAGTCGGAGGACTATGGTATGTGCCCTTTACTTGGCTAGTTTTCCCAACTAACGTGTAGGCATTACGATGCTATACCTGACGTCTTCCCAGAGACAACGGGTGTGCCGACGAACCAGACCCTCGCTGCACCATCAACGCTGCCGATATTTGCACCGCCAGCACCCCAAGACCCTCGTGCTCGCTCAGCCCTGTACTGGGACCTCGACACCAATGTCGGCAACAAGGCCATGGAGTTTACATACGCGCCGTTCCCCGTCGTCAACTCGCCCGCCTCCATTGAGCGTTACGGCCACAACAACCCGTCGCGGCCATACACTGTCATCAAGGACTACCTCGAGGACCTGTTCCTACCTTACAGGCCTCTGGTGTCCCTTAAAACGACTGTCGAAAGAGTCGAGAAGCTCGGCAACGGCCAGTGGGCTCTAACTCTCCGCAAGGCCGGCGAGACCTACCGCGGCCAGACGCACGACTACTGGTGGAGCGAGACCTTTGACGCTGTCGTCGTTGCATCCGGCCACTACAATGTGCCTCTGATCCCAGATATTGCCGGCCTCATCGAGACATCGAAAAAGTTCCCTGGCCGCTTTGAGCACTCCAAGTCGTACCGAAAAGCCGAAAAGTATGCCGACAAGCGCGTGCTGGTGGTCGGTGGCAATGTCTCCGCCTCGGATTTCCTGCAGGACCTGCACAGAATCGTCAAGGGCCCGCTCGAAGTGTCTATCCGCGGCCGCAACCCAGCTATCGAGTCCGTCTACAACCTGCCCAATGTCAACACGCGCACGACCATCAAGTCAATCGCCCCGACAGCTGACGGCAAATCGTTTGATGTTGTGTTTGACGACAACACGACACTGTCCGGCCTCGACCATGTACTGTTCGCCACCGGCTACCGTCTGCAGTATCCGTTCTTGCACCCGAACCCCACGACGCCGGAGAACCATGTCGCCGGTTTCTACCAGCACGTCTTCAACACAGACGACCCGTCGCTCACACTCGTCGGCCAAGTAAAGGCCGGCCTGTCGTTCCGTGTCTACGAGTACCAGGCCATTGCTATTGCGCGGTACTATGCCGGCCGCAACGCACTGTCGCTGCCACCGGTCGCCGACCAGCGCCAATGGGAGCAGGACCGCATCAAGAACTTTGGTCCCGCCTATGGCTTCCACACCATCGGCCCCGATTTTGAGCCGTACTTTAATTGGCTCGCTGACTTTGCCGGGCCGCCAGCCGCCGAGTCCGAGTCGTACGCGCTGCCGCGGTGGCAGAATTCGTGGGCCGAGGACGGGTTTGCCGTGCTCAAGCTCAAGGACAAGCACTGGAAAGAGCTGATTGCCCGTGGCATCAAGTCCAAGCTGTGATGCTCTGGCCGTCTCAGAAAATGTGCTCGTCAAAAAGCCCACTTGGCCGGAATTTTTCAACAACAAGAGAACAACGCCCGGTTAGCTCAATCGGTAGAGCGTGAGACTCTTAATCTCAAGGTTGCGGGTTCGACCCCCGCATCGGGCTCAAATCCTGATGCCTCTCGATCTTCGAGGGTTCCTTCTGATCAATTGTTCTCTTGTTCTTTCATGGTGAGATGCCAGAGTGGTCTAATGGGTATGATTAGAAATCATATGGCTTCGGTCGCGTGAGTTCAAATCTCACTCTCATCGTTTATTTTTGCTTGTCCTTCTTTGGCCTCTTGAGGCCGGCAATCTTTTGTTAGAATTTTATTGGTTTTTGTGTGGATCTTGATCTAAAGCTTATTTTTTGTTGATTTGAGGAACGACACTCTTATGAATTATACTTTTTAACGCACGAGTTAAATGATGCCATTCGTGAGTGAACAATCGAAATGTGCCTGAAGAGACTGGTTTGAAGAAACAGCTTGAGCTGCTGACCAGTAAAAATCAAAAGAAAACCATAAGAAAACCAAAAGAAAGAAAAACAAAAAGAAAAACAAAAAGAAAACAAGTGGATAATCTTCAACAACAGTGCCGACATGTCACCCAACCCATGCAGTGATCATAATCCTTGTTGGATCATACTTACTTACATTAATGCACGAGACCAGTTGAAATAAGCAGACAGTACCACCGGAGCCGGTACCACGGAGCCGTCCCCAACCACACGTGTGGCAGCGCGCGTCTAGGAATACTTTTCGGTACGCCAGGTTTCTTATCTTGCCGCCCAGTAGCGACCCCCACAATGTACCACTATGTACTATCAAAGGTGGAATTTCCCCAACTCCCCATCTCACTAACGAGGACCCGATAAGAAACGACGTCTCGACTCCTCTTCTCCAGGTGAGAAGGCCTCCACTGTTGCCTTTGAGATTGTCTCTCTTCCTTCACATCACTCTGGAGAGTGCATACCATCAAAGGACACACACACAATGTCACAGGCCGAAAAGAAGGCACCAGCAGCAAAGAAGGTCAGGTCTAGGGCCGGCTGTACGCGGTGCCGGCGCCAGCGGAAACGGTGTGATGAGGAGAAGCCAGCCTGCGGGCGGTGTCAAGAGGTCGGCACTGCATGCAGCTACGAGCTGAATATCAAATGGGGTGGCCGGGCATTTCCCAAGATGCTTGGAACATACGCCGGCAGAGTACAGAAACTGGGTAAGTCTGTCTTTGGATACAAGATCATCTTATCAATCCGAAATTTGAAATATAGTCTGACCGGCAGATAACGCGGACGGCGGTGGTGGGTTCGTCTATGTCGCCCAACAGCCATCAAGGGACCCAATGTCTGTGGCAGAGACACCCGCGTCATCATCCTCATCATCACCACCACAGTCGTCATTACCACCGGCATTACCTTACCCATCACAATCACAGCACCTACAGCACCCACCATATCCATCGCATCCTTCTCATCCACATACATCACACCCACTGCATCCCGTTACCATACCAGAAATAAACCATGTCAAGTCCGAATACGACCAGGCACAACAAACAGATTCGGAACCACAACAACAGACATCCATGGCCGTCGTGCGACAGGGCCGGCCATGGGAAATCGACAACGACTTGCGCGCCGGCACCGAATTCATCAGGCCGGTGCGGTCACTGGAGTTTGCACCCGATTTGTCGCGTATCCACCGCTTCCTGCTAGACCACTATGTCCACCAGACAATACGACTGACCGCGCCCAGCGACTATGCACGCACAGAGATTTGCCGGTCGGTGGTTCCAATGTCGTACAACCAGCCCTGCCTTTTGTACGCCATGATGGCCTTTGCCGCACGGCACTTGAATGCCCTAGGTGCCCTGCCGGTCGGCACGGGCGAGCTGCCGGGCGACGATGCCGAAGAAGTCATTGCAGAGCTCGAGGACCGCAGCATGAGCAGTCTCCGGCAGCAGCTGACCGAAGCCAACTTCAATCAGCATGCGGTGGCTCTCGCAACGACACGGACACTTTGCCAGTCGCAGATTCTGGCAGCCGGCGACTCGTGGCGCACACATCTTGAAGGCGCGCGGGCAATCCTCCAGGCTGCGTCCTCGCAGGCCAAGAGCAAGAACAAGTCAAAAGGCAAATCACCGACAGCAGAGGGTGACTCAAGAATCGAAGAAACCACAGACGACGACCGGGACAATGGCGAGCCGTCGATCCAAGACTTCCTCGCGAGCTGGTACAACAATGTCGAAGCCTTGGCAGCGCTCACGCCGCTGGGTCTTCGCCGCGGCCAGCTAGAGGTGGCCAACGTCCTCGGCCGCCGCAATGTCTACTTTGACGTCTTTGGTGGTCTGGTGTCTGATGTGCCTGACCTTTTCCGCGAAGTGGGAGCCCTCGTTATGGAGCGCCGCCGGCGCATGAAGCGCGCACAAGAAAAGGCAGAACGGGAGAGGAAGAGAGCAGAAAACGGAGACGCAGAAGACGAAGACGACGACGCAGAAGATATCGATGTCGACCGCGGCGACTCAATCTTATCAGATGACGACATCGCCCTCGAGGCCGAGTGTTTGATCAAAGATATCCACGCCCGCCTCAGACAGGACACCGTCGGCAACCTCCGCATGGACAACAACCTGCTCATGTCCCTTTCCCCTGACAATATGCACGACTACGCTATGAGCAACGCCAGCTTTCTGCACACCGCTTTGCTGTATCTACACTGTGCCGTCCAGTGCCTGCCCCTGTCGGCACCCGAGGTGCGCCACTCCGTCGAGCAGATCGTCTGGTGCTATGGCAACATGAAGTCGGCGTCGGCGCTGTCGCCGCGTGTGCTGATGGGCACGCCATTGTTTACGGCCGGGCTGTGGGCGATGCCCGACTCGCAGGTGGCGATCCGTGGCTACTTTGAGACAATGGGCACGTGGATGCGGACACCGCACAATGTACGGTCGTCGGCGGTGCTGGAGTTTGTGTGGAGCAAGACGTCCAGTCCAGAACATCATCACGATGTCCTCACGTATCTTGGTCAGTTTTATTTGTTTTATTGTATTGAATTACTATCATACTAACAGCACAGAGGAGAGCCCCGACTTTTTGCCATACTAGATCTAGATCTTGACAAACTAGACAGAAGAGCGAGGCACAAACTTGAGCACACACTTCTGGTCTTTGGGCCGCGACGAAATGATTTGGTGGCCCATGGACATGTCCGGCGACGGACCGTCGTCCATTACCGTCTGGTATGTGCTGTAGACATCGCGCAGCAGCAGCCGCATCTCGGCCATGGCCAAGTGCCGGCCTGTGCATCCGCGGCCACCACTGGCAAATGCGAAGAAGTGCCGGTTCATCTCGACCTCGGCCTCTTTATCAAGCCACCGTTCCGGGTTGAACGCATCGGGCTGCGGGAATACGTCTTGGTCAAAGCGGTTCATCGTATATGGCTGGCAGCTGACAATGGTGCCCTCGGGCAGGAATGTGCCGTCGATTGCGCGGCCGCCCGCAGGGACATAACGCGGCAGACTCATGGGGATGGACGGGTACATGCGAAGAGCCTCCTTGAGAACCGCGTTGAGGTACGGGAGCTGGTCATATGGTGGCTCGGGCGACGTCGTGGCGGCGTCGAACAGCTCGGCATACAGCTTTTCCTGGATGGGCTGGCACTCGGGCAGCGAGATTTGCCACATGAGCCAGCACAGGACGTCGCCGGTGGTTTCGATGCCGGCGGCCATGTGGTCCATGCACTCGGCGGCCATTTCCATCTTCTCCAAGCCCATCTTTGGGTCCTGCATGCGCGCGAGCAGGGTGAAGTCGGCGGGCTTGCCAGGGTTGTTGACGGCGTCGAGGACGAGCTCTTTAGCCTTTGGAACAGAACGCACTGGAGGCAAGAGCCCGAGCATGTCGGCGTACGGGCTCAGGCTGGCATTGTAGTAATCCAGGAGACGGCCTACTTGTTAGAAACCTGTAGTGCACTTGAAGAAATGATAATGACTTACGAACAAGACTGTTGTCAAACGAGACTTCGCGCATAATGTTTTCGTGCTGAACGTCGTTGATGGAGTTGCTGCCAAAAGGGTGGAAGAGGTGGTGTGTGACGCTATCGAAAGCATAACAGTGGAGGAAGATCTGCTTGTCAGCCCCGTTCGGCATTGAATAATTTGGTATACATACATAAACATCCATCTTCATGTCCGGCATCTGCGCGACCTTGTCGACAAAGTTGCGGCTTCTCTCTTTGATGCCGTTGAGCGACTCGTCCTTGGACACGTTGGTGTTGGCATAGCGGTCGGCCAGGATGCGTTTCCGTTTGCTGTGCTGGTCGTGTTAGCAATCATCTGAAATAAAATCATGCTAGATACATTAAGTAAACATACATCCTGCTTTCCAAGAGTGGAAAACATGGTCTTTGTGTTGTACTGCTTAAAAAGATAGTAAAACTCTGTCTTGTCGTAGCCGCTGCCACCGGACATGTAGATCTCCTTCATGGCCTCGAGCGACGTAAAGACGGCCTCGTTGGGCGCGACACGAACGGTCGGGCCATACTTGAGATGCTGGGCGTGGACATAGTCTGTACGGCTGCCACGGAACTCTTGATATTTGAGCGGTAGAGATGTAAACAAGCTGAGTCTTGATCCAGGTAGTGATGCGATAGGCGATGTTAGCCGTCTGATAACGAGGGCGATGACGCTGATGATCACTGCGCCGAGCAGCACGGGTGCCGTCACGATGGCCATTTTATTTTGGTGTGATCTGATTTGAATGACAGAGAGATATATGGCAGAAACAACCTAAATCAATATAAAATGACTCTTGTGAGTCTGGATATCCGGGCTGTATTTATTGCTCGAGTAAAACGACCGCCACTCATGATGCCCGATTTCCAAGCATCCGGCACCATATGCGGGGAGGTATCACAGCTACGACCTAGGACAAAAGTGGAAATTATCTATGACAGCCAAGATAGCGACAACCGTAGTAGCCCCTCTGCACACGAGGTGCGGCGTAGACCGGTCGACTAGAGTAACTGATAAGGCCTAGATAGAGACACGAGACGTTAGTCCAAAAGAAGAATCCAGAGGCGACTGATACCGTGTGTATGGCACATACTGATACGACAATAGATGTCCTATGGATGTCTGCCGATACAGAAGATCAGATACCAGTGTGATATTAGGAAAATGAGTAGCAGTATGGGCTAGGGGTGCCGGATATCAGACATCGACGACGTTGTCGGAGATTGTTTGATTGTTTTGATTAGATTGTAGATTGTAGACTGTCGGGCCGGCGATGGGTGATTTAAAAGAAAACCGGCGCTGTTTGTTCGTTGTCCAAGACAGCCAAGAGAACTCTACATGTTTTGGTCAAGAGCTAGAAAATAAAAAATATCTACGACGCCAAGATGGATACTGAAAAGACGCCGTCTGAGCTGCCAAGCCCCGGCGCTACCTCGGCCGACGGCAGCTTGCCTACGCGACTCGACCCGGCCGGAAACCCGCTGTCGCCCAGCCCGACCAGCGATCCCCTAGACCCGCTCAACTGGTCCCCGTCGCGCAAGTTTACGTGCATTTCCATTGTGTGCTACTCGTACTTTCTCATGACATACCTCACGACGGCGCCCATTGCATCATTTTTCCTACTTGAAGACCAGTTCAATGCCACCTATGCGCAGACCAACTGGACATTTGCCATCTCGGCCTTTGGCCTGATCTTCGGTCCGCTTCTGACAGGCGGTGTCGCAGACATCTATGGCCGCCGCATCTGCATGATTGTGTCGACGGCCGTGGCGCTGCTGGCGTCGGGCTGCACGTCGATCCATGGCCAGACAATTGGCGCGTACATGTTTGAGCGGTTCCTGCAGGGCGTCGGCGCGGGCTCAGCGTGCAACCTGGGCCTCAGCATCATCAACGACGTGTCGTTCCA
This sequence comes from Ophiostoma tasmaniense, assembly GCA_022392925.1. Taxonomy (NCBI): domain Eukaryota; kingdom Fungi; phylum Ascomycota; class Sordariomycetes; order Ophiostomatales; family Ophiostomataceae; genus Ophiostoma; species Ophiostoma tasmaniense. The sequence continues at coordinate 499,057 of JAKRGK010000020.1, read as the reverse complement.
GCACGAGCGTGGGCACCGTGTCGGTCTATGGGCGATTGCGGCAAACATGGGCAGTCTGCTGGGCGGCGTGTTTGGCGGGCTGATTGTGTCGGTGGACCAGTACTGGGTGGCCTACCACGTCACGATTGCTTACTTTGTGCTGCTGTTGCTGACCATTTTTGCGCTGCCCGAGACGCTCTATCCGCGACAGTACATGCTGGACGTGGAGTTCGGCTCGGATTCTGCTCCAGAGGACCTCAAGCGCACTCGCCAGCTACCATTTATTGTGAGTCTCTTCTTGCTGTTCAATGCCAATACAAACTAACAGACAGAACACCCACAAGATCAAGGGCCTGTCGTACCCCAAGGTGTGGTCGCCCTGGGTCGTCGTCTTCAAGCTCTGGGCGTACCCCAATATTGTTATCAGTATCATGGCCTACGTATATGGCCAGTACTGGTGGATTGTGTCGATCATGACCATTGAGCCCATGGCCTATGAAGACAAGAGCCCGCAGATCCAGGGTGTTCTCTTCCTGGGTCTCCTGGTCGGGGTCCTCTTTGCTGAGCTTGTCTGCTCGGGCCACGCCAGCGACAAACTGGTCATGTTCCTGGCCAGGCGCAACAACAACCACCGAGAGCCCGAGATGCGGCTCTGGCTTGGATACCCGGCGGCTGTTCTGTCTGCCATTGGATGCATTGTCTGGGGTCTCTCGGTGGACCACGACTGGCACTGGATCGTTGGACAAGTGGCCTTCTTCTTGTGTAAGTGGTTGTGTCTCGCCCGTCTCTTGTTCTCGTATTAACCAACAGACGCGGCTGGCCTGCAAATTGGCAACACTGTCGTCACTACCTACATGGTCGACAACTATCCAGAATACGTCAACGAGCTATCCGTATTCTACTCGTGCATCATCAATGTGAGTCGGCTCATTGGATTTCCTGGCTCTAGTCCTCCTACCAGCTTGACTGACTCCCCAGCTCTCGGCATTCTTGGTTCCCTGGTTCATCTACGCCTGGACGGAGTACAGCGGTGAGTCCTCATCTTCTATCACGGTAAAATAAACAGATAATAACACAGTACTAACAAACAGGCTACACTTGGTGCTTTGCCATCCAGGGCATCCTCTGCGTTGTCATCACTGTCCCGGCCTATGCCGTCCTGCAAAACTTCGGTTCAAAGTGGCGCAAGCCGGCTACCTTTGGTGCATTCTAGATATATAGTCAAGTTGGAGAATAACAGACACATTAAAGCAGTGCCAAATCTAAAATCATTTGATAGACGTTATCCATTGAATTGTGGTAGTCAGCATGAGCACCTACTTGCAAAACATTGTGTCTAGCTTGCTGTCTGTGGTATATATTCTTTACAGCTAGTACTAGACTCCACAGTTACCGGCTCAGTGGTCTAGTGGTATGATTCGTGCTTCGGGTTTTAACGAACCCCTCTGAATACTCAGAGAGAGTATGTGCGAGGTCTCGGGTTCAATCCCCGACTGAGCCCGTTAACATTTTTTTGTCATCCCGACTTTTGTTTCTCTTTTTTAGTGGCACATTACTTTATATCTATGCCTGTCTTTCGTATCGTTCTTTTTTATGGATTTTAAAACCAAACAAGACGTCACTGTAATTGTTTTCAATCTGTCAAGTTAAATGAAAATAAAAGAATTCGTTTCTTTGAGGCAGAGTATTTATGAGATCTTTTATTTGATTTTCCTACTCATAGTTTTAGACAATCTTTACCAGACGACCAACTTAACCAAAGGCCGTTTGCTTTTCGGAAATTCAATAGTTATACCTCGTCTATTTTTGATACCAAGCGCATTATATTGGCTCGGCACTTGACTAACGGGCATCTAAGCATCATAGACGCCCAGCCTCGACGTTCAGGTCGAGATCCGTGACCAGGGGCTGGCCGAGACCAGGCTAGATTTGATCGACATTGACAATAATGACAACCAAATACGCTTAGATCATTGAACTCTATCTTGTGCACCTAAGTCAAAGCGTATCAATGCAGACTTGAGATTCATGTTCTCTCTTCTCGAATTTGACTTGGACATAATAATGCGAGTTTGATCCCGAGTAAGGTTTAAGAAACGGAACATATCTCGCTATCATCGTGACTCCAATGGCACGCAATAACCAACTATTTTGAAGAACATTTTCTCACTGAACGCTTTTACGGACTGACTCTCACTTGGCACAATATTGACTACACCCAGCGCGGAAGATGTGGCGTTTTGTCATTAACGAATCCACAGCTCTTTTGCCTTTTCGGGTATATTATTAGTTAAAAGCTTGGCTGGATACGAGCTCCTTTTGTTTTCACGGTAAATTGATCTGGTATCTGAGAAAAGAAATAAAGAAGCAGCTCATAAAAGAGCCGCCTGTTCCATGTTCTGTCGATGCGTTACACCATCTTCACATACACAAGAAGCCACCACGCACAAAAGTAAAACACCGCCATTATGCGTCTTTCAACCTTTGCTCTGGCCCTGGCCGCGGCTGCTCCGGTGATTGCCTCCAACTGCAAGCCCATTGGTCCCGTTGATACCCGTCAGTGCGGCACATCTCTCATTAACCGCGATACCGAGTTTACCGTCAACGCCGACAAGTGGAACATCCAGACCGACGCCTTGAGTTCGTACACCTTTGGCACATGCAACCCCTACGCACAGAATGCCTGCATCAGCTATGACTTTCCCGTCACCGAGCAGACCGACGCCACCGGCTCCCTCACTTTCTCTTACACCATGTCGACACCCGCCACGACCCGCGGCTACCGCTTTTTCTTCTACTACCGCCGCACGCAAGAGGATGCCGTTGACGGCACCATAAGCTGCAACTTTGAGGGTACACAGACACAGTACGACGATAGCCTTGTCTACCAGACTGCCAATCTGTGGAGCCTGTTTGCTGCCAACTTTAACCCGTCCGGTTCGACAACGACCATCTCGTGCTCTCTCACTCTGAGTGCGCCTGCATCGTACGACCTGTCAAACTTTGGCTACCTGTACTACTGCGATACACCCAGCCAGCAGAGATAGACTTGATATATTTTCCAGTTCTCTATTTTTACTCTTAATTGCATTTATTCTTCGAGTCGGGATTGCGATCAATAGAAATAAAATAATTATGGATGTATATTATAACTGGGTATAAGCAAACAGGAAACTTTTAAATAATACACTGGGCTTGATAGCCATTGCCAGACTGCTAGAGGCCGACAATGGATGCAATGCGATCCCATCAAGGGATTCAGAGAGCCGTAGCTCTTCTATTCTATACTCTATATAGATGCAACTCTGAAGAAAGCGCGAGACAGTCAACGACTAAGCGTTTAAGCGTCGTAGTTGTTGCCAGTGGCTGCACCCCAGATGTAGGCGGCCCACGAGCCGACCATCAGGACCAGCACCATGCTGAACAGAACAGTCGACAGGCGGCGGTTCTTGGGGGCATCCTCCTCGTGGGTGCGGCGGTTGCGCTCCAGGATCTTGTCGCCGCGGCTCAGGCGCTGCTTGCGGGTCCACTGCAGCATGCCGACATCGATGGTCATGTAGCCGAACACGAGCATGTTGACACACATGATCAGCGAGCAGGAAGACAGGGCCAGGTACAGCACGACGACGTGGTCGTACGAGTTGTTGTCGTTGTCCTGGATGACACCGGCGACAATGGCGACAATGACATCCAAGCTGTTGGCGATCAGGACCTTGATGGCGTAGGCAGTGCCAAAGTCGATCTGGTCGGCCAGCGTGACGCGGATGGCATCAATGACGGACATGGGGCTGAAGGTGGTGGCGACGGCGTAGATACCAAAGGCGGCAGCAGTGCCGGAGACGGTCGAGGCGTAGTTGACGAGCAGCATTGCAGTGAAGATACCGAACGAAGTGATGGCCACTATTTTGTTAGCTGTGGTCATAGAGACATAGATGGATAGACATGAACATACTCAGAGTAAGACGGTTGCCAAAAATGTCACAGAAGAAGCCCATGGCAGGGATGAGGATGAAGCCGGCATCCTTGACCAGGGTGGTGTACCAACCGGCCTTGACGGCGCTGATGTTGAAGCGCTGCTCGGCAAACTCGGTGGCGTTGCTGTTGAAGATGACAATGGTGATGGTGGTGAACATGCCGTAGCCGATAATAACCCAGAACGACCAGGGCATCGAGATGACCTTCTTGAAGTCGAGCTTCTTGGCGCGCTTCTTGAGGCGGCCGCCGGTGGCAGGGTCGAGCACATCGCCGTACTTGCCCTCGGAGCGCTTGGTGAACCAGAAGAAGGCGTAGCAGCAGAAGTTGGTAAAGATGTTGACTAAAAAGGCAATCCAGTAGACCCAAGCAAAGCCAATGTTCTGCATCGTTAGTTTAGTTCACGTTTAGTTTTGAGAGACGAGAGAAGAGACATACAGTGTTGATGACGTTGGCGGTACCGGAGCCAGCGAGGGAGCCGAGCTTGTTGAACATGAGCTCAATGCCGAGAGTCGAGGCAAAGCCGTTGCTGGGCGCGAACCACGACGAGAACACCTGGTACTGGGCAATCTGGGTAGAGCAGTCGCCGAGCGACATGATAATGCGGGCGACGACAAAGAACTTGTAGCTCTTGGCCTGGGCAGCACCGGCCATGAGCACGGAGCCGACCGAGTAGATGCCGTTTCCGTACAGCAGGATGTTGGCGCCGCCGTAGCGGTCGGTGACGTAGCCGGTGATCAGGATCAGGACAGTCTTGATGAACGAGTCTGAGGCGTCCAGCAGGGCGTACTCGGTGTTGTCAATCTTGAGCTGCTTCTTGAGGGTGGACTTCATGGGGCTGATGATGCCGGAGCTCCAGGCGCCGCCGAAGCGGATCAGGGTCAGCAGCACGACGGCCATGAGCTTCCACTGCCACGGGGGCTGGGGCTTGCCATCGCTCGAGGAGATGGACACGGTGTCATCGGCAGCCTCGAGGTTGGCCTCGGCGGTGGCCAGGGCCTTCTCGTTGGTGTTCTCGAGCGACTGCTCGTTGGAGCTCTGCTGCGAAATCTCCTTGGAGGTGTCGACCACCTCGGTGGTCTCCTGTCTGTTCTCCTGGGAAGCCATTTCGATATCGGGACTCGAAATTGAGGCGAGTAGTAAAGGGCAATGAGAGAATGGATGATGAAAAGACAAAGGTAACCACGAGGCAGCAGATCACATCCTATTTATCTCTGATGCTGGTTGAGCGTTGGTGATCAGTTGAGATGTCTTTGTTAGCATACTGATATCAGTAGATAAAATCGATAAAAGGCCATCTCATACAGATGGTAAGAAAAGATTAGATAAAAATAAAAAGGAAATAGTAGACAATAAATAGCAGATTAAATGTAGAAATAATGCAGAAATCCAGAATCCATCAACATAAATGACCAGAGCGGAGTCAAAACAATCAGATTAAATCTGTCACAGTGAACACTAGATACCCTACGGAACGAAGCGTAGCCTTATAGACTCTAGTGTGCGCTTGGCAACGCGACATCTCGACGTTTGTAGTACGTCTCCGGTGAGTTAATCCACGGCACCTCAGATTTGGGCAGTCTTGGGCAGTCTTATGGTGTAATATGGATCACAGGTGGTGAAAAAAGCGGGTGCACCGCTGTTCTGCGCGTGTTCTTTGCGTCGTTCTCTGGCGGTCCTGCGCTCTTGGTCGTGGGCTAAATATAAAAACAGGATGTGATAAAGAAACGGACGGAGAAGGACGAGGAGCTGTTTGAGGGAGAAGGCGAGAGTGAAGGAAGCTCGCTTAAACCTGCGTCGTTAGACCGCAGTTTCTTCCTTCTTGATGGAGGGCTATTGCTGTTTACTTCGTACAAAGCGATACTCGTAGATTTATCGCGCTGCATCTCATGTAAGCGAGAGAGTCGGCTGTCTGCGATTTTACTTTTTTTATTATTCTCAAGTCAAGCTCATGCAGAATTTACACTAGCAATAAAATCACCGCACTTGTAAAGAGACCAAGTCGAGGGCTGTTCAAAGAGCCTCCGGCCAAGCAGCCCAAGAAAAACACTACCAAGCATCCAACAACAAGACAATCAGCAAAGCAATGCCGAGAACGGAGCAATGCTTGTCTCTGGACTACGCGAGAAGATTTCTCCAAGATTTCACACTGTGAAAGGCTAAGATTATCTGATTAAATACACATTCCCAACAATGGGTGGGTGTCTGGTCTTTTGGTCCTGGTGTCGGCGCGGCCTGACCACTCGCGGCGGGCCCGCGACTAGGCTTTTAAGCAGGGCAAAATACAGTTAACCCTGGTGTGGTGGCACTAAGACACTCTGTAGAGAGAGGCCGCTACCGCTAGGTGCAGGTACTGATAATCTCTTGTCAGATCCTTTCTTATCAGATCCTTTCTTCGCCACCCATTCCTCCATCCCCATCTCATAAACTGTACTCAGTACATCGTAGACCGCGTTGTCTCTTCTCTCGCCTGTGCACGCGGCCTGGTCTGGACTTTGTCTTGATGCTGTCTTGGCCTTTTGTTCTATTTGCCTGTCGCAGTAAATGTTCTTGTCCATCTGCATGTCACTTCTTGGTTTCGGAATCTAAAGTCAAGAAAGTTATTCCTCTCCCCTTTTGTCTTCTCTTCCCTTTTGTCTTTGTCGCCTCATCTTTGTTTCTACTTTCCCGCAGGTCTAGACTGCCCGCCCTGTTTATTCCAGTTTTTAAGTAACAGTCGTGGTCAGACTGCTTCGCTTGGCATCTCCAACGCCCGAGGCTATCCGTCCGAATACTGCAAAACTACTCTGGAAACGAAAATAAACATTGATCTAGCTACGACGAATAATGATTGCAACGCCAGATTAGATAAAGCTCGGGCTTCTGGACGAGTGCCACATTCGACATCCTCCCGTTCTCACTGTGAGAAACACAATGCGTCACTTTCACACGGGCGCCATCTCCCACGCGGCAGTCCACTCTCTATTTCGTACTGGTGCGAATTGGCATACACTGCAGAGTAAAGCGTTCTCATATCGTAAGAATGACACCAACGTCTACCCACACACGTCCACTTTCTGCATGGCGTCTCTGGGCATACCCTCAGGACCACCCCCAGGGGCACCTCAGCGCCCTCACCAACCCTCGACCCTCATTTTCAGCTAGTTCCGGCTCCAATGCACAGCTACCGGACAAATTCGGTTGCTCAAAAAGTTAATAGCGATCAAATACTTCCTCGTTCTGTTTGACATAAATGTTTTTGCAAACAAGTGCTTACATAATCATGCAAAATATAGTCTCCAGACATAGTGAATGCAAAAAGTAAAAAAAAAAATCGATTGATGAGGTAGCTGCAGCCAAGAATATCAAGAGGTGCACGACGCCCAAGCGGACAATATCCGCGACCTTATGAGTGTAAGCATACCAAGGCGCTTTGCCAATATTGAGTCGGGCCAAGACATTACTGTGACGAGTAACCTGTGGCAAGCTAAGCAATAGAACTACAAGTAAAAGATCCTTGGACCGAGTACATCGGCATTGTGGAACAGACGATGGAGTCTAGACAGGACATCGTCCGTTGACCGTTTGAGTTTGTGTTGCATCCTCAATTCGCATTGATACCTGCGAAACCGAGATCAGGTAAAAACCGCCCCAATGGCTGGAGTGTTAAGTGAAGAGCTAAAGAAGTCAACGCCAAAGAGAGCAAAAAAATAAAAAAGAAAACAAACAAAATAAACTATGACCAAACTCAACAGCCAGGTGGGCCAGGACACGACAGCTTCACTTCTGTCAGCCTTACATTGTGTGTTGTGAATATAGTGTCGGTAGTTTGCAGGTATGGGACTTGACACGAAAAAAACGATGAAGAACAAAAGAGAGTTCTCAGAAAGCTGTTTTTCTATTTTACAACGGCTACTTGTGAAAAATTAGCCAGTTAAATCGCCTCTCCTCTGCCTGGCTTCTTTGCTGCTCGTTTCTGGCTCGCTTGCCTCGCTTACGCGTGCGTGGACTAGTCGGAATTTGAATTTTCTCTTTGCTTTTCTTTTTCTTCTTCTCCTCCTTTTTGCTTTCTCCCCCCCTCCGTTTCCCATATTCAGTATATGTCGGGTTTGGATCTTTGCCTTTGATTTTCTCTTTTTCGATATTAATCTAAATTGCCGTTCTTGGCACTCAAGGCATGGCAAGCATAAGTTGTGAGCTCACATTGGAATCAATGGCCCGAGCAAGTTAAATTTATCGCCCGGAGCTTTAAAGTCGACAAACACTAGCACTATCAATCAGCCATCAATTGCCTGTTCCCTTTTCCGAGTTTCGAAGCGAGCTTCGTATCTACTTTCTCTGCAGAGTGTGGTCTGCGCACTTCTTATTGAAAAAAGTTTGCAAGCAATCGGGGTAACTCGGCAGAGTACCAGTATCATAATCCAGACGTATACACAAAGTTTTTGTCTTTTTCCTCTTCTTATGCCTTGTTCCTTTCTTTCTCGAAGTCGACCGGCCTACTCTGTATGCCAGTAAACCCCAATCTGCCCCATACAGAGGCGAAATTTAACCGTACATGGGAACACTCAAAATAATGAAAACCATGCTGTAGCTGCATGATTAGTACCGGCCCCGGTCCATGAGCAACGTGGCAAGTAAGGCCTGCCTTGATTTACGTACACGATGTAATTAATAGAAGCAGGCTAGTAGGACGTCAAGCTGTCGAGTTGCCTCTGCCCGGGTGAAAGGCGATTATTGTCGAGAATTATTACCACCGACCTCCGTCAGCGCTTTCACATTCGCTAAGCTCTAAAAGTGACACCTCTCTACTGTACCTGTAGACATGCTTCCCACTACTCCAACCCATGCTGCCCATCTGCCAAGCCGAGAAACTCGTACTTTTCTGCAGCGACACAGTCTCTGCTAGCATGTGTGATTTTAATCGCCGAAGCAGAATTGTTAAGCTTTTTGTAATCAGCTTCTGCTCCAAGACAATATTTATATCGGCTTTGTTGATTTCAGTACCCCGGAGGATTCATGCTCAATCACAAACCATCTTGGCAGAGCCGAACGCGTCGCCCGTCTTAATACTCCGCGAGACAGTGACACTGTCCCTCCACACACACAGAGTATGCACAGCGGCTAGGACGATCGTGGTCCCATACTAGATTTATCGAAAACCATCTTCTCACCGTGAAGAAAAGTTATGGGTCAAGTTTGGTGCCCACTTTGCCTCGTTCGCCCTCCCTATTCGTGGCTAGCAAGTTTTCTTGTCTCCGTGTTCGTCCCGTGTGGATCAGATAACTACGAAGATGAGATAAAATATGTGCTCATGCAGGCAGCCCATCAGATGCCAACGACTGCGGCGTTCCTCGGGCAGAAGACCCACGAGAGGTCGGCCGAGTTATCTGATGTTGGTCAAGTGTGCAGGGATCTAACAGATCACGGGACTTCCGACAAAGATGTCTTGTAGAAATGATGCATGATTGTATTGTCTGACTAATTATATTGACCGGAAACACGTCAAAAGTAATCCCAGCCTAGCCAGCTACTGGAGCATCACTTTTATTAAAAAAACAGGTTTAACGTCGCACGTGCGTGATTCACTCTCGTGAGATCATCGTCGGTAAAAGCATATTGCAACAGGTCAACGTCATCTTCACGGTCTTCCTAGAGCCAGAAATCAAATAAATCTCCGACGGCCTTGTCAAGACTGTGAGGATCTTCAGCGGCATAGCCCTCAAAATCGACAGTCTGCTCTCTATCCTTGAGGAGGCGCGCCAGAAACAAAATGTCGCTCTCGTCGTTGCTGAAATCCACCACCGATCAGGATTAAGACGGCCCGATGCAGTAGCGGGAGTGAATCTGGCGTGTTAGCTTGGAGGCTGAGATTGGATACAATTGTTTGTCCTCACCATAGTCGATGGTCTCGAGCTGCATCGGCAGCCTGAACTTGCCCATGTAAAGCGTATCGACCAGACAGGGCCTGTCGTTGGCAAGCGTAAACATGACAAGCGCACGGCCAATGTTGGCTCCGGTGTCGATCAGCACATCGACGTCTGTGGTGGGCGCGCGTGGCCCAGCTTGTTGAGCGTGAAGCCGCCGACGAATACTCAAGGTCAGCCAGCTCTGGCGAGCCCCTTGGACAGGAGATAGGCGGCGGTATGGTGCGTGGGTGTCAAAGTCACTTTTCATCTGATGTCGCCAGATAAGTATAGTGCCAATATAGGGCTGAGATCGGGTAGATGGTAAGGCCTGTATCTTACATGCCGAGATATGGGATGAATCATCTGGCGATGCATCTTGATGGTAATTTGGAGTCACATGTGCAGTTTCATGTTGCGGTAAGCGCGATGCATCGATGTCGGATTTAAGAGGAGGTTGGCCATACCTTCATCCCAGAGGGTATTGTTGCGTATACCAGGCGACTGCTGACAGTGAAGATGCGCTTTCCTAACATTGTGGAAATACCCAGGCAAACCGACGTTTACAGGTTTTGGATTAAGTTTGAAACGATGGGGTATCAAACTCTACAAATAACAAGGTATCTAGACATGCTCGTCCATTCAATTGGACTCTATGTCTTGGTACCGCTTCTCACCACGTACATCCTGGATTGAGAACGCTCTCATCCAGACCTCGTCCTCGCGAAAGTTCCATGCCCGAATATCGACAGTAACAACCTCCAAGTCGGGGTTTCTTGGTCTGACAGTGGCACGTCGTTGCCGAGAATGTTCATGCATCAAACAGCAGTATCTGGTGAGGGTAGATAGGCCTCTAAAAGGCAAGCATCGTGACTCACATCTGCGCCCATATCTGGCCGAGATGTGCAGAAAAGCACAAGACAAGCTGCCGATGGAGATGGTCTTGACAAAGAACCACCGGCATGGGAGCGGGCCCTATTGGATGTGCGCGGCTCAAAACTGATTTGCTTTTGCGACATGATCTCGTCAAGCTGGATGCCGGACCACAACAATGGTGCAGATACCAGTCACTCCCGACAGAGCGCGTTGCCTCCTATACCTGATTTATCTGCGAGTTGGAAGTGGAGGGTCCCCGGCGGCATAGAATCGGTGTAGCTGGCCCCGAATCAGGGTCTGTGGTGTGGGATAACTTCAGCTCAGAAGCAGTGTCGCGAACTTAGGAGAGTTCACCATCGAGAGCAAGGTAGAAACCCTGCAATAAAACGCCAGCATGACTTGGCCGTCCTTCAATAGAAGTCGCTGTGTGGTGTAAGTAAACCCACTCCGTTCGCTGCAAGGCGAGCGCCAAGCGTGATGAAGAGTTGAACATCGTATTCGACTAGAGTGACGCCGGCCTCGCCCAGGCGCTGCACCAGCTGCTGTGCTCATTCTTGGAAACTTGCTTGCATAATTTCAATTTGTCGTCTGGTTGTCCGTGTATACTCTAGAATGCACTCGAAATTCGGATGGTTTCAACTGAGCTATTTTTTGGAGAGTCAGCCCTTCTGGCGTAATCTGGTAGTAACGATGCACCGTCCCGAAACAATAGCAAAGTCAACATATGGTGCACTGTGCCATTTCCTTTATTAGTAAACCGTTGTATTATTCATTCTATGCTGTTCAGTTAAGTCTAACACAAGCAAAACATTTCACCGACACTTACGGGCCATGCTGGGTCCAGCGTTTTTTTTTTAAATACATTGACCGAAACGCAACTCAAGACAAGACCGCTATCAGAGTACACACCAATTCGGATCGGCCATGACACATGTGTCTTGCCATCTCCCACATGATACGCCTAGTTCTGCTTCTTCGAGGCTAGACTCTTGTAGTGCTCCCGCAGAAATTCCTCCGATTTTGTCCACTTGATGCCCGGGTAGCGGTCGTTGTCGAGAGGTGTCAGCTTGCCCTCACCAGAAAACATGTTCGCCATATACTGCATGCCCTGCCACGGCGGAAACGGCTTGTCCTCGCCGCGCAAAACGAACCGCAATACCGAAATTAACACGTTGAAGAACCAGAGATTGCCGATCCACGAAACCGCAAACGGCCGTTCGGCATCCACACCGTCTGCACGAGCCGCAGCTACTGCGAGTTCCCGCACACTGATCTCATCGCCTGCAATTCTCAGAAACTTGGGTGTCGGCTCCGGGTCGGCTGCGACCGCCGCTGTGTATGCCGCCGTATTGGCCATTGTGGTAAAATCAAGCTTCTGATCGGCGCTGCCAACGTAGATGACCTTGCGTTTCTTCTGGTTGACCAGGGACATTGGCGTTGCGAGCAGGTCCATAAAACCGCCGTTCAGAATAGACGTCCAGGCAATCCCGGATTGATCTAGCTGTGTGTGGAACTTGCGGTGGATGTCGAGGTTGCGGTTTGACCCCGGCTTGGTTTTGGTAAAGTCGAGCGAGTAGTCTGAAGGAATGAAGCGCGGCACCTTGGCGGCAACAGCAGCAGTGAGCAGTGTGCCTTGTGCTTTTACCAGGACATCCTCCAATCCCTGTAGTGTCGAGACCACGGTGCGAGCGCCGGTCAGCTCGCGTGTAAGGGCCGGCACGTCAGCTAGGCTGACCTCGACAACAGAGACGCCGCCGAGTTTGCGTAGCGGGTCAGACTTCGCAGCGATCGTGCCCGGTCGCACGAGAGCCTTGACGGCGACGTTACGCTTACGCAACTCTGCCGCGATCAGTTTGCCCATGGCGCCAGTGGCACCGGCAATCGCAACAAACGGTTTGGTGGACATTTCGGTTCTTGGTTGGATGCGCTCGAGCAGGGGAACTGCGATTGAAATCTTCGGGATCAAAGCTTCGCGAATTGGAAATTTAACGGACACACGTCTAATTTATAGTCTGTGTGCAGATGGATGAGGTCATTCTACGGGCATTTCATAGCATGGCATCCCGAAAACAAGGGCAGCTGCATTATGCAATATCAAGCACAATGCCCGTGTTTAGCCAAAAGGTGGGTTCTCAAGTCGGGACTTCCACGCATTCCTCCGTCCGACCGGCCGAGTGCGGACGACACATCACGGACGACTGCTCGACTTATATCGGACATGCGAGCACTTTTGGGGGGTTACGGTATCAAAGGATATTGAACTGAGTATAAACAGGATTATTATTGCTAAATAGAAATGGTAAATCAACTTTCTTTTGCCTACGGAACACTAATGCGAAATTCGGCACCGACCGGTCGCGGCGGACTAATAACGAGATTGATCCACTGCGAGATCTCTACACAATAACCGCCTATCGACATGTCGCCATGATGAATGATTAAGAGCCTGTTGCTTTCATTTCGGACCAGACAACAGAAATGAGGCTCAAATAACATGCTGACTAAAATCTAAGAAGACTTGAGAACTATTGGGCATACTTTTAAGACTAATATGCCTGATACATTGCCATACTCTTTTCTCATCACTTGACAGGGATTAGTTTCTTATTTCAAGTGTCGGTGGGAAGGTGGACAGTCCCGTGGCCGTTGTTTATTTTTATTTCATTTTTTACATCATGGAAAATTTGAGAGTAGTTGTCTCTACTACTATGCCAGATGTGATACCTGTAGATATGTTGGGCATCAAAATAACCGCTAGGTGTTGTGGCTGAAACTCTCACATGCATACTAGACAGTGCAGAGCGGTCGCTCGCCAAGGCCAATAAACGCTCACTTGTCAGCGCGATTTTCATCACATCCAGTTGCACTGCATTATGCATGTGAGAGTTTCGGCCACATCAACTATCGGTCATTTTGATGCCCAACATATCTACAGGTATCTCCTCTGGTTATGGGCCTTCATCCATTACCGTCCACAATGCCGACACAACACTGCATCCCAGGAGTATTGACACTGTTCAGTTTTACGAGACATATCTATACTCTAAATTTATGTTTTGACATATATGACCAGAGCTTGGACCTTTCTAGAGAGTGTGATTGTATCGTGTCTATTGCCGCCGATCTTGGTATTTCCTTCCCCGCACAACAGTGCGAGCATCTTTCGTGTTGAAGTATAGTTCCCTCATAATCACAGCAAAGATCGGTACACCCTTTGAGCCGCTCAAGTACGCGTATTGGCGCCCGCCTGGCTGGCAGGCAAGTAAATGTGACAGGGGTCCTTGAGTGTACATTTGGGCGTTTATTGTGGTCATTTGCACTCTTCTTGACCGTGTGTTTTAAACAAGGCTTACCATCTGACACCCTGCATAGAAACGGCCCAGATAAGAGTTGCCCGACAGTGCCGCTTGTCTGATAAACAGCAGCCTTCTTGTCAAATGTGCAGAAAATGCTCGTACGACGGCCAGTAAGATTACTTGACTTGGCCTCCTCCCTATCACAAACGTTTTGGCATTCGATTGGCTTGTTTACGATTTATCGATAGGTTGGGCCACACCATGGGTGACGTTGGGCAGCAAGGGCCTACATATGAAAGTAGATAGTAGGTTCCCCCAGTTATCTATGTCTTCAGATCCACGTTCAAAGACATTCTCTCTCTTCTCGTTCATCGACGCCAGCGCGCATCTCTCATCTCGGCGGCCGGATGCGTGATAGGCTTCCTTTTTGGTATGTTGAAACGTTTTCTACTTTGTGCTGGTGCATCATAATCTCTAACACTACTAGAAAACCTGCATATTTCCTATCACTAGCTGATCGTGCATCGACGCAATGCAGTCATGGATGTTGTTGCCTCTAGCATCACGTTTGTTTCGACCATCATCTCAGCCTACAATGCCATCAGCAGGTTGAACCAACTCCCCCAGGAGTTTCAGGAGGTCCAGCGGCGCCTGACTTTGGTCCAAAATACCTTGTGTCGTGTACGGGATCGGCTGGAGGAAGAACTGATTGACGACTCAACGAAACTCATCATCACAGAGTCAATTTCTCGGTGTGATGACTTTGGGCGAAAACTCAAGGACATTTTCGATGATATTGAGGCGTACGATGCAAGAGAGGGAAGTGCACTCATGCGCTACAAGAAGACCCTGGTCAGCAAAGGCAAACAAATCGGCAAGGCACATCGCGTTGAGTTGTTGATGACGGGCATGCTCGCGTGCGTCAAAGACCTGGCAGAGAATCATATTTTTCAGCTTGCGACTCAGAATCAGGTCGCTCAACTTTCCGTTGCCATCGACGCACTTTCAAACACCATGTCATCAGTCACCGATGCCGATTTCGATCGAGCCAGCTATTCTGCATCGCAGAACATTGCCTCGGGCGGAACAGGAAATCAGGGGATACATAATGGTGACGGCGCCTTCAATAACAGTGGAGGAAACACAATTCATTCCAATGGCGGACCGACTCTTTTACACGCGAGCGGTACATTCAACTTTGGTAAGAGCTAGTTTAGATAAGAACATTTCCAGTCCTTAGAACCCATCGCCGTACCGAGCATACCACTGACTCTATGAATGTAGGTATGAATGTAGGTCACCATGAGACACCTGCGGAGAAAGAAAGGCGCGAAAAGGAGGACGAACGGCGCACTAAAGTCATGAGATCACTTGCGCCCTTGTCGTATCTAGAAGCCAAAAACCGAAACAAAAAACGGCTAGATGGGACTTGCGTGTGGTTCACAGAACATGAAAAATTCCAGCAATGGAGCTCGACCACCGAATCGTCTTTCCTTTTAGTTTCTGCCGACCCCGGCTGCGGCAAGTCTGTATTGTCTCGGCACTTGGTTGATTCTATTCTGCCACGTCCGGATACTGGAAGAATACTGTGCTACTTCTTCTTCAAAGAGGATATCGAGCTGCAGGCCTCGGCCATCAATGCGCTGTGCTGTGTCCTGCATCAGATTTTCACAGCGAGGCTCGACCTCCTCACATCCGACATTCTCAACACTTTTGAGCACAACAACAACACCGTCAAATCAGTCGACGAGCTGTGGAAAGTTCTACTCAGAGTTACTAGTGATGAACGATGCCAAGAAGTTGTCTGTGTATTTGACGCTCTCGACGAGTGCCCGGAACGAGAACGCGATATACTCTCCTGCGCTGTGCGCTCTCATTTCGAAAAGCCGTCTTCGCACTCAAGACTCAAGGTTCTTATCACATCCCGGCCCTACGAACATGTGACGGCAGTAATACTACCAAGGACATTGTACATGACAACACACCAAGAGGGAGAGGTCGCGGTCATTCATCTTCGGGGTGAAACCCAGGACGAAGTCGACAAGATCGCAGCGGAGATTGATATTGTCATCCAAGATGAGGTGGACATTTTGGGGGCCAGGAAAAAGTGGCCCAAAGAGGACGTCGAATGTGTGAAATCTCAGCTGCGCAAAGTTCCCAACCGAACATATCTGTGGGCACACCTTACCATCGACTGGTTAAAGCAGGAAAAGGGACTACGCCGTCGTGACTTTAAGTCTCTGTCCAAACGCCTACCTCGCACTGTCGACCAAGCTTATGACAGAATACTGTGCCGGGCTGGAAGCCGTCGCCCGGAAATCCTGAAACTGCTTCAAGTCGTCGTGGCTGCTACTCGGGCTTTGACGCTGACGGAGATGGACTTGGCCTTATCCATTCGCTCTGAGGACAAAGAGTTGGAAGACGTCGAGGTTATGGGAGACGGATTCGAATCCTACGTTCGTGATCTCTGTGGTCTGTTCGTGACTGTTGTCGACTCAAAGGTTTACTTTTTACACCAGACGGCAAAGGAGTTTTTGGTTGGAGATATTTTATGGGACGACAGCCCGAATTCCTGGAAACACACTCTCAGTATTGCAAATGCGCACGAAACCATGTTCCAAATTTGCTCTTGGGTCATCTTGGCTCTGGAAAAGTGTCCACGCGAGCCTGATCAAACCAAAACCCAACTCAAGCAAGTCTACTGCAAGAAGTGTGCTCTATTTGACTATTCTGTCGACCATTTCGACACTCACTACAAGTCATCTGCCAAAGACCAATTTTCAACGCTGACCGCACTGCTCAACATGGACAGTGAAAGACACTACGAAGATCCATACAGGGAGCCTCTTTGCTTTAGGATGAGGCCATGGTTGATGATATCCAGAATGAATGAGGGTACGAGTACACCACTATTAATCTCGTTACACTACGGGTGGAGTTCGTTTACACGCAAATTGCTAGAGTCAGAGTCAGGGCGCCATGTCAAGGAACTCCGGGTCCCAAGCGACTCTAGCGTCCGTAACCCACTTTTGATTGTTGCGGCTCGGTCTGGCGATGCGGAATTGGCCAGTGAGCTCCTTTCTCGTGTCAATGGGACGAGACGGGCTGAGCTCGTTAATGAACGCGACCATGAAGAAAACACACCTCTCATGATTGCAGCTAAAAATTTTGATTTGCAATTCGTTCAATTTCTTACCGATGCTGGAGCCGACATTAACGCCACTCATAGGAACGGCTCAACAGCGCTGTTCTATGCTTGTGTTGCACAAAACAGAGAAATATGCGAGCATTTATTAAAACGCGGTGCTCTCCTGTTCGACAAGACCCGCGGTCATAATAATATCTATCCGCTGTTGGACAAATCAGATTTCTTGATAAGTCTGCTCGGTGAGGAAAGGATGGCCCAGGAGTTCTCGCAATTATACCGCGAAGTGTTACAGAGATCCAAAGGAGAAAGCCCGCTACTGCGCTTTTGCGATATCAACGAGGCCAGCTGCGATGGTTTCACTGTGTTGACGGATTTGATGAACAATTTCAACAAATATGACAATGAATCAAACGACAAAAGATTTCAAGATTTAATCAAACGCGGCGCCAAAATTCTGTCGGCAGACGGCAACGGCCACACGCCTTTGTGGTATTGCACACAGCCAAATCACCATCTCGTCATTCGAGCAGTTCTCAACGAAGCACCACCGGAACACTTCAAACGCGCCGATAACTTTCTCCAGCTCTTAACAACAAAGACGAAATCCCAGCTTTCATCAGACGACCGAACCCAAATCAGGAGAGTTGTGGATGCACTCTTTGCATATGCCTGTAAATACGACAACGTCATACTGGCAAGCGACATTTATGCAGCCGATATTCGACAATTCCACGCTGGGGACTCCTCCTACAAGCACCTTCTTCTAGCGATTGCTATAAAATGCGAGGATATCGTTGAAGTTTTGATAAACTGTCACCACGGTGGTTACTCTGTTAGCGAACTTGAGTCTATTTTGATTATGGCATTGTTTACCAACCAAGAAACGGCGCTTGGTACTTTTCTGCCTATGCTGAAATCGGCCGATACTCAGGCCTTCAACAGTTTTCTTTCCTCGGTGGCATTTGTTTGTGCTTATGTGGATAATCCAATTGGGTCTGTTTTTTTGGATATTGATATTTACCGGTGGTTTGCCATCCTAGGGGGTATACATATTATTCTCAAAGAAGTTCAGGACAGTAAGCCTTCCATTGAAACAACAGTCGCTCTCCTTCGGCGGCACGGTGCCGATATCAATGCGCGCGACAAGGACGGCAAAACAGCACTCTTCCACGCCGACTCAGACAATATTGTTAGAGAACTTCTAAAGCAGGGCGCCGACTTCAATGCGCGCGACAAGTATAGTAGAACGGCACTCTTCTACACAAAATACACACATGTCGTTGAGCAGCTACTGCAAAAGGGCGCCGATATCGAAGCTAAAGACGATGAAGGGGCTACTCCACTGTTGTTCTACATTGCGCAATCCCAACTCACCTTTGCCGAGTACCTCATCCGGCGTGGCGCGAATATCTCTCAGATGAACTCACGGGGCGAGACTGCACTTAGGCTTGCTTTCCAGCATGAAGTCACGGCGAGGAAATTTGTTAAGTATGTTGAGGGGTACGGATACATTGAGACGTCTATATACGCTTCTGTGGTGGCTATTTTGAAGGAAAAGGGAGCTTTGTTAGAGGATGGCTTGCTGTTCAGTGATCACAGTGCACATATGAGGTCCCTCATAGAGAACTGGCCATCTACTGTTCAACGCCAGTCTGGTTTCTCGTCCCACGAACATTGAAAGACTGTTGTGGTGCAATAAGTGGTTGGTGCAAGGTGTGCGAGTTTGTCTGTTCTGTATTATGTCTGGGAGTCTGGCGTTTGGGTGGTTCGGGTGTTTTCCTATATTTTTGGTCGTCTTAAAAAGTTTAACTAGTTGGACAAAATAGTTAGCTCAACTTCTTCTCTGTCAATTGATCCTAGGATATTCAAATTCTATTGTGTACAATTTACAGATTCAAAAAGTGTATGTCACAAGAAGTGTTATGCTTCGGGAGACAACCGGTCCTGTTTGCATAGTCAACAAGAACAACCTGGCTCTGAGGAGCTAGTCGGTTACGTCTTCATCAATGATCGGACAGTTGTTCTCTTGTAAACTCATCTCAGCAGCTTAAATGTGGCTTCACCTAGAAAAATAGCCCGCGTGTCAGAGTAGTTTCCTCGCTCAACTAGTCGACCCTGTCCTTTCCCCAGCCTCGTTCAATTCCAGCGCGGATGATAAAGAGCAACAACCCTGTAGAGAATGTAATCTTGGGCGCACAGTTCGCGTCATGCTGTGCTCTGCAGCTTTGTATCTGGATGATCAAGACCAGACCGAGCCAGAAGGGCAAGCGTGACTTCACTCATACGAGATCCCGCAGAGTCGCAAAGGTAAAACAGTGTCGTCCTCGCGGAGTAGAAGATTCTGCCCGCCGAAGCCGCCCAGGATAATTTGACGGCACTGCTTGAATGCGAAGCTTGTTTCTGCGTAGACGTTGTGGGTTCCCACCACTGTGCGCCCATCGATTGAGGTGTATAAATTATTAGAGGCTACTTTACAGATTGCAGTACATATAAGATCTAATTTTGCCTCCAATTTGAGAGCAATCGTGATTTGGAAACATTGTTTCCTGATGATCTAGACAATGAGAAACACATCATGCCAGTACTGGTGTGCCAGGCTATATTGGTGGAAGCCACTGCTCCCTCCTACCATGATATTCATGGCCTAATGCTCCAAAGCGTTTGTTTTTTGTGTGTTTGGTATGCGCTACTCTTACTTTCTTCTCGAACAAATTGCTATGCTGTCTAGGCTGTTGAATTTGTAAATAAATCACAGTACAATCCTTCAGAGATATCCGCCCAGCTGAAGAAAAGTTTCAGAATAATCTACGGGTCCTACTCAGCAGAAATAAGACTCGGGCATAGAAAATCAACAATGCATACCACTCAATTACTTCAACGACAACTCGACAACTGAAAACAATAGAAACAAACGGGACCGTTCGCATCTGACTTAGTATACACGATTTACTGATTTACTAATGACGTCTGTAAAACATTACCAAGTATATGTTCGTGGTGGGACCGTCTATTTTAGGCTTTGGCAAGCTTCGTTGCCATGTGGATAAACAATGGGTCCATTATCACGTGGTATCCACTAGTGACGTAGCTCTATTGTAGGTTATGCAGTCAGCCACTCCTGTCTGTATCATGATCGTATCAGACTACTTCATCTCTTCAAACGACCAAGCAGCAACTTCACACCAACCAACGACTACACCTATCTATCCACAGATTCAAAATGCTGTCACAGTCTGTTCCCTTCGATTCCAAGGCCACCACCGAGGCACCTCCCTCTACTGAGATCAATGCCGGCGTGCCGTCTCTCGAGCTAACGCAGCCGCCCGTCACGCAGCCCATGAGTAAGCAAATCGCAGATCTTGATGTTATTAATGGATATTGCAGCGTTTGAATTATATTCTAATTGAATATAGACACTCAAGTCTCTCACGATGAAAGCGACGACGCATCCCTCCGCGGCGGCAGAAGCGAGATGTGCCCTGGCCGTTTCTGTTTCATCATTCCGTGCCCGATTCCGTGCGACTTCTGCATCATCTAGATACATTTGACGAATCAGAGCTGGTGTAGTGCGGTTGATGGAAGCAAGAGGTTACTGAGTACATGATATTGGATACGTTGTTTCGCAGGGTTGGGACGAGCGTCTGCCTTTTAGTTACGAGCCTGAATTTGGTTGGCCTACTTCACCAAATGCGTGTGTTCTTACTACAATATATAACCAATCAACACAATGAGAGAGCAAGCATGAAGATCGTGACGAGGAGGGAAAAGGTCGGAAGCCGGAAAGATTTTCTTAAAGTATTGGAAAAGAACATCTTTGAAAGCAGGTAGTCATTTCACTCATCAGGCACACGTTGCTCGATTATCATGTTCACATTCTCTGCCGATAGCCACACACTGATAGCCGCACATAGCCATGAAAGCATTGTACCCACGACAAGCGCCCCAACAACCCGTTTTGATGGATAGAAACTTAGTACATTGTCTCATGTGTGATATAAAATAAGCAATGCTACGAGGCTAATTAAAACTCGCAACTGGCCTCAAATTATTAACCCTCTCAGGTTGACCTTAATTGTATTATAACTGCTACGGTGCTAGTGATGTATAGTCAATTCAACTGTAGCACTTGGATGACGGAGGCCTGATGTTCTACTGTGTACCAATAAAATACCATGAACGAGCTTGCAATCTTTTCCGAGACTGAATGAGAGGGCAAGAGTCCCTATCCGTAGCTATTTACCGATAGCGCCGGCTTTCCTGGTCGACCCATAGCCCGGCATTCTGAGCCCAATAAAGTCTGATAGCTATTTCTGTATTTCTGTACCAAAGGTCGCACATGTGCGCTATTGTCTCTAAATAGCATATTAACTTTAACAAATATCAATTAAGGATGGCCGTGTCAAGAAGTGAGAAGCTGGACACTGCAATGCGTCCATGCCTTGGACCTTGTGTGAAAGAGTGCTCTTTGTGGTGCTCATCATATTTATTGACTTCGGCGCCATTTGTTTGGAAATGCCCACTAATGTTTTGATAGATGGCATACTTGAACAGCCCCATCGTAGTCTTTTCCGTGTTATAAAAAACCATCATAGGAGTTACAGAAGTCGTTTTTTATCAGAATTACATTGTCCTGGGAACGCAAAAAAGAGCCACGGTGGAATAATAAGGGACTGAAGGACTGAATGCTGGTGGCTTTAATTTTGGAGCTCAAGAACTATGACGGCATTTTTAACAACCGGTCGGTATGACCATGTGCGTAGTGATTAAGCTTTCGAAGGAACACTTGGTTTCATCGGTGTGTCTGATTATAAAGTCACTGATACTCCCGGAGTTTTTGCCGAGCGCTTTGAAGGGTTCTCTAGCTATTGTATAGTATTAGATGAAGCATTTTTCAGTTGACAGACTCGTAATAAATGCCGATTCAATACCACCGCGGTTTCTGGTCGTTGCCGTCTGCTGGGAGAATATTGGCGCCACGATTGAAAAGACCAAGGCATCACAGATGTCATGAATGCCAGCAATGTAAATAGGCGCTTCTGTTATAGTTGTGAAGCCAGAGGGACCAAGCCTATTGATAACGCACCAACATAGCAAAACTTGTGTAGCAATATGACGAAAACTCATCAGGAAACCTTGATCTCGCGAAGAGACTTATCTGGCCCGGATTGTACTGCTTCCATGTACTTTGTAATCCGGGTGCAACTATTCGGCGCCTTTGACTTTCAGGAGTTCTGACACTTTGTTCTACTTTGTATCTCTTGAAGACCATTGGGTTCCTTGGGATCCGATGCGCTTTTACTTTTGCTCGCGACCACGGCGGTTTGTGACCATCAACCTTGAAACACGTTACGGATGTTGTCAAAAAAAAACATACCTAGACCAAGAGTCTCGTGATGTAGATGTCAGCGTGACTTGCTGAAGTAGTATCGGTTGAACTGAAACAAACGACCCTCACAACGAATGGTCCTTCGACATATAGGGACGCGGGCGGGTATAAAAAGTAAGCACAACATGTACTAGGGGCACGAGCTCAGCATCCCACCCAGACCATCCGTCGATACGCACTCCCATGCTCTTCTATAAACAGCCGTCCGTCGTTGATTGGCCAGTGAAAAGATCCCGGATTTTTTTTGCTTTTCATTTTTTTGTTCTGCGTTAGTATGACTGAGGCACTGCTATTAGTGAACGGTTTCTGTGTACAACCAAACAGAAAACAACGCCCCATGATAGACGACAATCAAGGAAATCATTAAAAGTTGAAATACATTTTCAGTAAATAGAGTGTGGGTGTTGAAGAAACGCAAACATGCAATATATATGTATGTATGAAACCCGACACGTGACACGTTACGGCAAATGAAAAGCAAGCCACTGAGTGCACCGTTTTGGGAGTTTTTCTTCACTCTACTTTGAACGGTGTCCAGCTCAACAACCTACAACCACTTTATCATACTTTCAGCTATGGAGTCTACAGTTGTTCGAACCATAACGCGTGGAATCCATCGACCCAATGGATACACTCTCTTACAAATGGGTGGCACCGGCGCCGTGTATACCATTGACGATGACCCGACCGTCGTGGCCAAACTGCCCTTTGAAGCTGCCGAGTATATCCAGCGCATAAATACCGAGAAGCGAATTCTGCTCAGGCTAGGAGCAGACCGAGATGACGGCCACCCGAACATTATTCGTGTTGTCCGCATCGAAGAGAATGGCCGTGGCGGGCGCATCATTATGGAACGCGCCAAGCACGGGTCTCTGCGCAAGTATTTTCAGGATGAAGCTGACGCCGCTCAGCAGACATCCCAATCCGATCGACTAGAGTGGTGCCGTCAATTAGCGAGTGCGGTAGCATACACGCACGATAAGGGTGTTGTTCAAAGCGACCTCGGCGGTCGAAATGTTTTGCTCCGCGAAGATGGCACTGTCTGCCTGTGTGATTTTGCCGGGTCTGGCATCGATGGCTCGCCGCCCGTCGTCTGGGCGCAGTCGGGGTTCCACCATCCAGACACAAATCTACACGGCACGATTCAGAGTGAGTTGCACGCTCTGGGTTCTACTCTGTACGAGATCATCACACTTCATTACCCGCACTGGCAGGAGGAATTGCCCGACATTGAACGGGGCTGGGGCGAGGGCAAGGCCAATCAGCTGATGGAAAAGGGGGAGTACCCGGTCACATCGGGCATCATTCTGGGCGAACTCATATCAAAGTGTTGGAGGGGCGAGTTCACAAACGCACAGTCTGTTTTGGCCAGCATCAATAAAGAGATGGAAGGTCTGTTACTCTACGCTACAGAGGCCACCAATTATCGGCATGCATATATATTTTCAGCTCCCGAACCCGAATTGGCGACATCAGAAGTACATGCTTGATCAACACTCGGGACATTTCTTGCTAAGATCGGTATTAGTGAAGGGCTCAAACTTGTCCGTCGTGTTAGCACACGGGTTGCCATTGGCAATAGTCGTACGAAATATACTCCTGGGTGTGGGGAGGGACTTTCGTGCAGTTGCCTGCTTTCGTGTTTGCTTTGATTCGGACGCACATATTGTCGGCAAAAAAAATATAGGTAATCTCTGCGGCGGTCGTATTTTATGAGCAGGTAGTCCTCTAAAGGTCAATGTACATTTGTCATACCTAACGGAGTACTTGGTGCTGTAGGCAGAGTCCCGTTGCAAAACCTCACTACTTATACAGTGACGGGAAGACCCTTCGTATAGGCTGATAGGATTGCCATCGGCAGGTATCGCTTGAGCCTATTATTGTCATCGTCATTTTGGGGTTGGCGCTGACTTCTTTAGCAGGTATGCGAATGCATGATGGTACCACCCCAAACAGTCCGCAACTATGGATATTGTCACGATCCGACAAACTTTGCTACATCATGGAGATGGCCGCCTACTTTGGAGAATATGTTTCATTCCACTGGACCGATGGCAATGAAATGTGTCGAATCTTGCTATCGGTCCTCAAGATACTAAGTCACAAGCCAACATCTCACATACGCAACTGATAGTACGTTCTGTATGCATATGTAGCCTTGCCATACCGACCTACAGAGTACAGTTGCTGTGTCCGCGGAACGTGCCACTTGTAGGGTGGCAACTACTGGGAGGATGGTCCGGATGGCCCTCCCAGTAGGATATCACAGTTTAACTGATAGTTTAGTCGTTAAGATCAGCACGCTTGAAGCTAAAGGAGCTGAAGGTGATTCGGGGCGACACATTGCTGGTGTAACAATATGATACCTGTGTGATTAGTCGGAATTCCTGTTCTTATCTATAAGAATATAGAGCGGTACCTCTACATTAATCAAACGATCAACTTCAAGCAGGAAACAAGAATTAGTCTTGTTAATACATTGGCACAAGTTGTCATTGATCTGAGAACAGGCTGTTGACGAGAACGTGTCTTGAGGGTTGATCCTAAGTTCGCGTTAACACTGTTTGCACTACATTTGACATCCCGATACTAGTAGTGTAAATAGACATTAGGCTGACTCGTTTCGGACACAGCCTCTGAAACGGCCCTGTTTAATAAATCCCACAGGTGGTCTGAGCCTCACCACTCTGGCCTTACCCAAAGTATTGCTGCCGCATACATAGCGTAAGGCGCACACGTTCTTTGGCTTTGGGGTAGGCGAGGGGTATCATACTCATGTGTGCCTATCGCGGTCTTATCTGTGATATTGCTTTGGCTGTTTCATTTTGTGTTCGATCTGGTCAATTTGACCAACTTGATCCTGTAGGAGCCTGCACATACCCGCCATGGTCAGTGACGAGGAAGGCCGTCGCCGGAAAGAATGGCTGCACGCTCTGGCCGTCAAGATGGATGCGCAGCCACAACCGCTGCCTCAGCGTCCAGAACGGCCCACGGTTCCATTCTCCATTCGCAGCCACGACGACGATGACGATGCACAAATGCTCTTGTCATTACATCGTTCCGCATCTTCTGATCCGCAGATTAAGAAATCCTTCTCGGTCCGCCAAAGCCTGCGGCTCAAATCGGATCCTGCCGAAGTGCCCGATCCCAACATGATTTTCAGCGTCCTCGAAAAACACATTGCCGACGGCGGACACCCGGCCACAACGGAATCACTTATTGCCAAGCTGATCGAGGCGGGCGGCGATGTCAACTTGTCGCGCATCACAAAAAAGACCCTGCGCATTCCCGGCCAGCCGAAATATCTGCCATCAGAGCGCAGCCGACTGCTTCTCGAATCCATCGAACGGGAAGACAATACACTGACGTCTATCTTGATTCCATATGCCGACCAGACGGCACTAAACGATTGCCTCGCAAAGGCCGTTAAAATCGGCCGCATGGACTATATCCGACAGCTTCTATCGTACGGGGCGGCACTGGAAAACTCCATTGCAGGCGAAAAGGCGTTGCGGCAACTATGTGTCATGGGACAGCACTCTGAAACAGTTGGGCTGCTTGTGGCGTGCTATCCGAACATGACAGCCAGTTATGCAGGGGCGTGCCTCACTGATGCAGTCGATGCTGGCTGTCTTGAGACCGTGGTCGTGCAGGTCAACTCCAGGTCGTACTTTGGAGACCGATATGAAATCGCTTTGGAAAAAGCCATTCGCAGCTCCCGCACCGACATCATAGTGGCCATGGCCAACGGTATTGGTCTCAAGCACACTGGCTACGACGCGGCCTGCGGTGTCATCTTCAACATATCAGATAATCCGTCCAAGGATATGCAACTCATGCTAGAGGTCCTGCTGTGTGCCGGCGCCAACGGCGCGAACGTGGCACGCGGAGTATGTTCAGCTGTCCGGAATGAAAATGACGAGCTCCTCGACCTACTGTTGCGGTACAAGGCACCCCTTTACTATGATTCTGCAGCCGCTATACGCCACGCTCTCTCTTCAAACCGGTTTGAGACAGCCAAAAAGCTGCTGGCACCAGGCATGCCTCTGAATTCCAATCTCGCATCGCATTGCCTTGCAAGCATCCCAAATGACGCACCCAGCAACATACGCTCGACCATTGTCGGTCTGTTGATGGCCAAGGGGGCCAACGGCGACGAGTTGTCCAAGTGTCTCGTGAGCGCAGTTCACGCTGGTGATATCCCGTCCATTGAGCTCATGTTTGGCTTCGACCCTGCCGCGCCACCTATGGATGAATCTAGGTACCGCTACAGTCCAGCAAAGGCATCGGTCGACTACAACAGCGGCCAGGCTCTTATAGATGCTATTAAGACGCTCAATGTCGACGTAATAGTATTACGGTACAAAAGGTGAAGTAAAACGCGTGTGTGTATTGTGTGTGTAGAGGTAAAAACCTAGCCAGAGTGTTTAATCCTATGAGAGTAGGTATAGGGGCATTAGGCAGCAGTCACGTGACATGTGCAGAGATTTACCCCCTATAACGTCCCCTGTAACCGCCAGGTTACAGGGGCTGACCCGTCTAGTTATAGGGGACTGTATGTATTATAGTGTCTTCCTTCCGACACACCCCCTTAGGTCGCTTAGAATGAGTGACTTGCTATAATAGAAAGACGAGCCATTTAACTAGGTGAAAATATCTTCTACTTAGAATTTAAATGTACTAGACGTAGGTGACTTAGAGTTTTATGCGGTGGAATACTTTATCGAGACTATTTATATCTTTTTTTTAGGTAATTTTTATCTTCTTGAAGCTTTTAGGGAGGTCGTTGTTTGGGGGTGTTTGTAGGCCGGTTTCGTTTTAAGCTTTTGTTTTTCTTTTTACTTCTATAGGTAGGTATACCGTTAAATCTAGTACTTTAATAAAGCGTTAAGCTTTTTTGTGTTTAGCCCCGGTAAAGTACTTAGTAAGATAGTCCGTTTTTATAAAAGTAATAGGTAGCTACTTAAAATTAAAGCGCTACGTGCGGTACTTTTGTCGTAGCTAGTAGTTGTATATATCGACGTGTCGGAGTGTAGTTTATAGTTTAAACGAGTTATTTGTAATTAGGTATAAAGTATTTTTATTATCGTATCTTACCGTTAATTTAGTCTTTAGGTCGAGTCTTATAAAGTGTATTATTTTGTTGAAGAAAATCGCTTTTTTAAAGACTCGTAATAGTGTAAGAAGTTTAGTTTTAGTAGTAGAGGTAGTAACCGTAGGTTACTTTTTAGTTTTTTATGTAATAGGTCCCCCGAATAACTTTATAATATAGCCGTTAAAGTTTTTGCGGTCGATTTAGTTGTTATTATAAAAAGCGTTATTGTAGATAGTAAAAGGCTTTTTTTTTGGCGATTGTTTTTTAAAAGTAAGGCCGTAATTACGTGTCCCGTATAGGTATAATATAAATTTATCGACGGTTTTATAGTATTTAAACCTTAGGTTTTTGTTATACGCGGCTAGTTTATTTATACTAAACGCTACGTTTAGGCGGGTAGTAATATTTATAAATAGGTATAAGTTTATTTTACGTAGGTAAGACGTGACCGATTTTAAAGTTACTACGCCGTCGGTATATAGCTTAAGGTTAGTAATGAGAAAAACGATAGGGGTTTTATTACGTAATTATTTAAGCGTAAAAAAGGTACGTGTAACTTTTTTGTAGTATTTTTTCTGTGAGAGATATAAGGTTTTTTTTGTTTTGTTTTTTACGACGTGAATACTTAAGAACTACCTAATTTCGCTTAGTTTCTTTAGCTTAATACGTTATTCGAAAGCTTTTATTATTTTCTCCGTTTTTATAATAGAATTTTTATAAAATGTAAGTATAATATTATTTATATAAAAGAAAGTAACGATGTTTAAGGCGATTATAATATATAGTTTATTAAAAACGTAGGTAAATGTAAGGTTTGTAAAAAAGTTAGTAAGAAAACGTTGTTAAAAGAAAAGCGACTTTTTTAAGCTATAGAACGTTTTTTTAAGCTTTAAAATTCTGTTTTTTACTTTATAACTTAGCGGTATTTTTATAAATATTGTCTTATTAAGTGTGGTATTTATAAACGCGTTAACGGCGTCGAGTTATATAGTTTTAAGGTTAAATTAAGCTACGAGGCTTATTACGATGCGAAATGTTAGTCCCGTGAGTATGTTTGTACGTGTGGCGAGGGTAGACTTTTACTATTAATTGCCGTATACTACGAGACGTATTTTGTATGTAGTGAAAATGCTTTTACTTGTCGTTTTGTAAGAGTGTATTTATTAGTTCTTAAGTATTTAGTAACCGGTTGTTTTATTTCGGGATATTTTTTTTTAATTGTCGTTCGACTTGTGAGATTTTAGGTGATTAATCTAGGCTTTTTTAAACGCTGACTGTAGTAGGTGATTTGTTAGTTGCTTTTAGTTATTAGGTGGCGCCGCTAGATTTTTAAGGAATATAAGCGGTATAGCTACGTTAGTAGCGGAATACTTAAAGAGTGTATAAGCGTTTTTATACTTTTTTAGGGAGTCGATACGAATATTTTTATAGCTGTATACCGTACGTACGTTAAAGATAAGCTTATAGGTATAGGTAGGGAGTTTACTTTGAGCTTTTAATTACCGGCTAGGATACTTATTTGAGTGTTTAGATACGGGTAATATTAGTGTGGCTAGAACGTGTGGGGACTTTAGGGGTGTTAGTAAACGGACGTATTTGTTTTTATAGGGGTTACCGACTTTTTGTGGTGTTTGTGAAGAGTATTTAGTACTAGTAGAAGGATTGACTTTAGTTCCGTCGTATTTTTTTTTAGGTGTGTTTCTTACCGTATAAGGCTTATTTGCTATAGTATAAGTATTTTCTTAGATACTTTTTAAGCCGAGGGGGAAGTTAACGCTAACTAGTCGTTATTCGGTGTCGTATATTAGTAACGTTTTTTCTTCTTTTAGTTTAAGCTTATAAATCTTTTGTATTAATACTTTTGTCGATATTTTTTTTACTATAACGTGTCGGTTGAACGATAAGTAAGCAAGGCGGTAAGGGGTGCAGACCCACTTTGCATTCACTCAGACCACGTGACGGGGACTGCTGCCTAATCCCTGCCACGGGCGCTTACATATTTATCACCACTTTTAGTCCCTCTCTTTTGCTTCCTTTTTGCACTAAACATACAGACAGCTTACCAGACCAACGACAGAATACACATTTCTACACGTGTGCTATGTTATGGTCTATTAGCTAGCAATCTAACACATTTATCAGCTGAACTAGAAAAAAGTATTCCGACACTTACAAGTTAGGAACTAAAGATTTAAGAACCAACTATTTTTGAGCCTTTAAGACGTAAGATAAAGAAATCTTAAATACTATGGAAAACGACGGGGATCTACTTTTAACGCTAGCCTCGTTAAATCTGATGGAGGTAATAGATAGTGTGAGTAAGCGTGAGTATATTAACGTATTTAAGCAACGTATTATAACTACTGCCGTGTACGATAAGGATTTACTCGATGTTTTACGGAGTTAGTTTACGGAATAAAGAACTAAAGACTTTGTAAAAGCAGGACTAAAGTATGCCTTCGAACTACGTAATCTAATGATACAACGAGGCGTATATATCAAGGGTATAATTGATAGAAGCCTCAACTAAGCCGAAAAAGTAGTAAAAACGATCGCTAAAAGGAAAATAATCCCGTAGCCGAAAGCTAGTCGGGACTAGATCCTCAAGCGACGACCTTTATAATCCTTCAACGATAAGCTTCGTAAAAAACTGCCCCTATAGTATATCGACCGGTAGTTTTAAGGAATCGCGGCGTCATAAGCTAACGACCGCCTACTATTAGTAATGTCCTTACCGACGGTAATTAAAGCGCAAGGCCCTACTACTATTCAAAAGGCAAAGAAGTCTTCTTCGTCCCTTTTTAACTAAGGTAATCATCTATACTTCTAAAACAATATTATCCCGGAATTCTCTATACCACGTTTACGATTTAAAGATATACCGGCGGTATCCCCGGATTATAAGATACCACTAAATCGCTTTTTTACACAACGCCCTAACTATTAAAACATCAACCCCTAATTCCCTAACCTTCGTTACCTTTTTCCCCCGGTACCGGAATAGTAATAGTAATAATAATAACAATAGCGGACTTATAAAGGTAGTATTCGACAACCTTCCGTATATACTAACGTACGAACTATTCCGCTAGCTAATAAAAGCCAAACACCTTAAGCACTTAGTAGAAAAAAAAAGCGTAACTAGCCGGAAAACGTAGGACGGTATAAACCTAATAATAATAATAAAAAGCCGCTTAATAAAAAAAAGTAACTAAAAAAACTAAAAAGTATAGAAAAAACTTATAATAAAAGCTAAAAGTATAAAAGTACTATAAACGAGATAAGTTTAGGCTACCGTTTTTCGGCTTTCTACTAAAAGTATACGGACTATAACTTACACATCAACTACTATTACAAAGCACTACTAATAATAATAGCGGAAAAAAAGCCGTATAACTTCTACTAAAACCTACGTACTTAGCTAAATAATCCGAAGAATTAAAATAAAGTAATAACGGCGATATACGAACGCTTTAAGACCCCCATACTCTAACGCTATCGGGATAACAAATAATACAATATAACGGTTAAGTAGGTTGCTTAAAAATACCTTAATAAACCTATGTCTAAAGTCGTGAGGAAGTTCTACGACAAGACGTCGCGTTAATAGCGGTGCCTTACCGAAAGCCTTAAGATTTAAGGAGTACTAATTAATCGTCTTATAACTACTTTTAAACAAAACCCCGCTACAAGCCAATTGGTAAGTACCATCTCCAACCTCGACATCAACGTCGACCAAATAGTCACTATAGTACAAAAAAAAATAGCGGCAAATAAGCGGTTTAAAACGGCGAAAAAGCCCCGCAACGTCACCACCACGACTACGGCTGCTCCGGACAGCTTCTATACCGACCGTACCTACCAATAGAACCGCAGCGGCGCCGGACCCCGGCGTAAAGGTTTCGGCTACGGCAATAGCCGTGGCAACGGCCGAAGTAATAGAAGAAGGTAAAGCCTACGTAAATACTTTATCTATACTAAAAAAAACTATCGATAAAACAACTACACACAAGCGGAAAAAAACGCTCACAAAAAGTCGTAGCATAACAAATTCTCCAAGTCGACGGCGTAGTACTTCCTCGCAATTAAAAGAAAAGAACAAATATATATAAAAGAAGTTAACGATAGTCTAATTAAAAAGTAAGAGGAAAAAAAAGAAAAAGACGATTAAGCTAACGTCTATATAACTTTTATACTTATAACGGAAAAAAAAGCTAAAAGTATATTCGACGGTGATATATTTGAGACGTTTACGATATCCCCGACATCTACTTTTTCTACGACATTTCTTCCTTCTACGATACTCTTTATACCTCCCCTTACTTCGATAACCCCTACTACGATACCCTTTTCTACGATAGTATCTTTTCTTACACTAAGGTCACCTACGAGTATTATGTAAACTATGCCGATAATATTTCGGTACAACGACGAGATATTTATAGGCTTTGTTATCGATACCGGTACGGCTATATACTCTATATACGGTAACCTACAACTAGTTGCCTTCCGTAAGTTACGCCTAAATATCCGGATAAATATATAGACCGGTAATCGTATCGGTGTAAGATTCGGTAACAACAAAAAGACATCCTCGGTAGGATCGGTGACGATTGATATACCTATCGGCATTATCGTTTTTTACGTACTCCTAGTAGAGATACTTTTTCTAATATCCTTAAAAGACATTGACCGTTTACGTAGCTATTTCGACAATATACGTAACGTTATAATGTCGCCACGTAGTAAGACACCGGTAGTCCGTCGGTTCGGATATACTTTCCTTACTATTAAAAAGATAACCTCGGCCCGTACGGCCTAAAGCTTTTATACGATGACGGAGCTTAAACGTATATACCGCCGCTTTAGCCATCCTTTTATTAAAAAGCTATACAACTTTTTTACTAAGGCGGGCATAAATAAAGTCAACCGGAAAATACTACAACACATCCGTAAGTACTATCATTAATACTAAATAAACGAAAGCCTTCTTAGACGTTTTAAATTCAATCTACGCGATAAAAATAACGTAGTATTTAATAAGATTATACTAGTCGACGTAGTATATATCGACGGTATAGCTTATATTTATATCGTAAATTAAAGCACGGGATTTATAACGGCGAAGTAGCTAAACAACTTAAGCGTATAACACGTATAAAATAAACTAAAAAAAACATAGATCGATACGTACGTAAGTCCCTTTAACCTCATCGTACATAATCAAAGCACATACTTTACGAGCCATAAGTTTTAGTCGAATACGGCTTTACTAAAGTCGCACACTAAGCCCGTCCCGACTAAGGCTTACTATAACGTCGGTAAGGTAGAGCGATATTATAAGATACTAAAACGCGCGTATAAAATCATCCGTAAAAAAACCTCGGGTATAACGGTAAATATATCGCTTTAAATAGCCATCAAAACAATTAACGACACGGCGGGACCTTCCAACATCGTACCTATACTATTTATTTTCGGCACTTACCCCCGACTAATAAAAACGACTACACCGTCCCCGAATATCTCGCGCCGTATAGCTATAATTAAAACTACTATTAAAGACCTAAAAAAGTATAACTCCGAGCGCCGGGTTACGGAAATATTAGCACAGCGGAACGGACCGGCAGTAGAAAAACCGAAAGTAAACGGCTAGGTAAAAATATAACGGCCCGCTTTCGGCTCCGGTAAAACGGCTACGACTAAAAAATAAAAAAGCCCGTATAAAATACGTACTGTAAAAAATAAAAACATTACTTTAAATATAAGCAACGGCGTAAAAAGTACATTCCGGTCGACCTCAGTCCGGATCGTTAAGACGGACCTCTCCGACGCCGAAATAGCTACCGCGGCTACGGAGTAAACTAAGCGCCGACGAAGCCGACTTACGAAGTCCGGAGATACTACTACGGTACTAAACGACCCTCCGGAAAAAGTATTTACTACGACTATTAGTACTATAGTAACATACGAGCCTTTTTTTAAAGCAGTATTTACTATAATTTACGGCACCGCGGCTACGATATAACTTATAACACCTCTCCTTCTACCTAATTACGACGTCTCGCGACGCGCAAAAATCCTAAGACTATTAAAAAAAAAAGTCTTTGTAACGGTATCACGCACGGAATTACCTAATAACGTACGTCTCTTTAACGGACGATTTATCGACGAGATCAAACATACGGGCACCGCACAAGTAATCGAAAAGAATAGATTTATAGTATAAGCTTTTAATGACTACGGCAAAACGGTAATCCTTACCCAATCGCCTATAATTTAACGTATAAGCCAGCGACTATTAATCTTTATAACTACATATAAAATAAGTAAAAAAAGTATAAAACTACTATTACGCGATATCTCGTAAGCGTACGTATAAACATCTACCTCGCTTAAGCGAAACATCTACGTAAACCCGAGCCGTAATATTCGGGATATCTTAGCTATAGACGACGACGATATCTTATATATCCTTAAACTACTTTACAGCGTCCCGGAAGTAAACAACTATTAGTTTACTATATATACGAAATACTATACCGACGATCTAAAAATAACGCCGTCGATATACGATATATACCTCATAATACGTAAAAAAAATATATTTAAGTTAGTAAAACTATAGACGGACGATACCTTTATACTCGCCGATAAAAAGTTTGTTAATCTAAAACAACGCGCCCTCGACAAAACGGGCTTCCTAACGAAACCTCGTAATATACTATCGACTAATAAGCTTTTAAAGTTTAATAACGGTATACTTATTTTAATAAACGACGGTAATATAACTCTCACACAAAAAAGCTAGGTAGTTAATATTACACCCGTAACGGAAACGCCGACAATTAACAAAAGTATACGAGGTAAAGTAAATAAGCTACTCGGCATACGGCAATAATATATAACGTAACGCGTACGTAACGTTTACGTCGCCTCCGTATATCAACCCGAAGCCGCGTTCGACCTTTCGGTAGCCGTACAATACGTCGACCCAAGCAAAAAGAAGGTTTCCGTATTAAACTCCCGACTACAATAACAGACTAAGTACCCCGATAGAAGACTAAGATTTGTAAAGCTAGATAAAAAGACGGTAAAAGTAGTCGCTTTCGTAGATACGAGCTTCGTTTCTAATAAAGATCTATCGTCTTAGTTAAGCTACGTAATTACGATATACGATAATATAGGTAATTATAATATCATCTATTAAAGCTCGACTAAGGCTAAAAAAGTCACTAAGTCGGTGTTAGTAGCCGAATTATACGCGTTTATACATAGCTTTAATATTATAAACTACTTTAAAACGACAGTCGATAGTATCTATAGTCGACTAGTCCTTTTAAAGATTTATACGGACTCGAAAAACGTATATAACGTTATAACGAAGTTAAAGACTATAGTAAAGAAGCGCCTCATAATCGATATAACGATGCTTCGTTAGTCGTATAAACGTAAAGAAATCGTTAAAGTCTATTAGATACCGGGAAAAAGTAATCCGGCTAATACCATAACAAAGCGGAAAGCATGTAATACTTTAGAACGGCTTATCGATACGAATAAGGTAGATATTAAAGCGTTAGGATAGGTCGAGAAAAAAGATTGAAAGACGAGAAAAAATAACGACGTTTCTATTTAAGATAAGCAATTACTTAAGTTTTTTATATGTTTTAGTATTAGACTTTACTGTTTTTCTAAAAGGACTAAGGTTTTTCGACTTTCAAAAAGAAAGCTTAGTGTCGGTTGAACGATAAGTAAGTAAGGCGGTAAGGGGTATAGACCTACTTTATATTTACTTAGACTACGTGACGGGGACTACTGCCTAATTTTTGCTACGGGCGTTTATATATTTATTACTACTTTTGGTCCCTTTCTTTTGCTTCTTTTTTGTACTAAATATATAGATAGTTTACTAGACCAACGATAAAATATACATTTCTATACGTGTGTTATATTATAGTCTATTAGCTAGTAATCCAACACATTTATTAGCTGAATTAAAAAAGAGTGTTCCGACATAACGGGTATTTTTTTAGGTATTTTTTTTTTGTAGTAGTTTACTTCGTTAAAAACGACGTTTTTCGTTACTAGTATTTTATTTGTCGACGGTACTTAGATATTATAAATATTAGTTAATTAATAGCTTACTAGGTAGTTTATATAAGCTTTAAGCTTTAGTTTTTTTTTTTTGTTAACTTTTCTTTATACGTCGTTAGTAAAAGTAAAAGTTTTATAGCTATATATTTTAAGGTAGTATAGTTTTAGTAGTTTGCCGTGTATAAGCTCGTAAAACGTACGTTATTCGAGGCGGCGTTTTAGTGAGCGGTTAAGTAAGTAGACTACCGTCGACGTATATTAACGTTATAGGTTAAGTAGTAAGTGTGTAGAAATTTTAAATACGCGCGCTATAGTAGTAACTATACTTTTTGAGCGTTCGGCTAACTTGTTTTGCGCTGTAGTACGAAGTGCCGAAGGTTCGAAATTAATATTATACCGCGTCGCTTATCGTTTTACCGGTATAGTGTATAGCTTATAGTTAGTTTTGATATATAAAATACGGTAGCTTCTCGCTTCGTTCTACGTTTTTAAATTATTTAAGAGATAAGTTAAATCTTCGCTATAGGCTTTGCCCCGTTAGTAGTAGACGAATACGTAGCCGGTGTGTGTATCGGTGACGTATATAGTACGACTATAATCTTAGTCGTTTTTTGTATAGTTAGTTTAATTAACGTATAGTTTATTTATCGGTTTTAACGTTTTTCGTTTTTTTAGGTTTCGTTTCGATACTTGCCGTATTGTTTTTGTTTGTTTATATATGTTATACTTTACGGTAGTCGGTTTTAAAAGTCGAGCTTTTAAAGCTTGCCTAGTTAAGTACCTTAGCGCTTTTTAGTTTAAATAGCTTATACGTAGGTGTTATAAGTGTTTTGTTGCTTTTGACTGAAGTGGTTGTTTGTTAGAGAGGTAGACTTTTAGAGCGGGAGGTGTTAGAGAGGTAGGGAGTTTTACCGGGCGTTCGATTAGAGTGAGGCTAGAGGAGTGTTCGTATAATTGATATACGACGTTTTTCGTGCGTTTGTATAGTATATTCGGCTTCGTGTTTTAGTTGATCTTTTGTTTTTTTAATAGGCGTATCGACATTAGGTTAAGTGGAAAGGTTAGGTAGTATAATACCGACCGTATAATTTTGTGTATTTAGCGACCTGTTAGGAGATAAAGGTTTAGTTTTATACGTTTTTTTTTATTTACTTATACTAGCTTTCTTTTTGTTACGATGTTAGCGGAAATTTTTTCTATGTTTAGAAATCGTGTACTTTCGTAGAATATATGTTCCGTGGCTTTAGAGTCGAGAGTTGTATATTTTTCGGCGGCTTAGGTGTTTCTTGTGAGGCTAGTATATACCGTAAGTAAAGCTTCGTCGAGGGATTTTTCGGGGAGTTATTTTTGCTTATATTTAGCTTTTTTTTTTTCGATTTTTTTTTTAAGCTTAGGCTAGTGATTGAGGTTTACTTTTATTTTTTCTTTTAGGTTTATTATATTATGTAGGAGGCTTATATCGGTAGGCTTAAAGTTAGGGAAGGCTATTTAGTATTGTTTTTATTTGTGGCCCGTTAAATTGTAGGTTTTATAGCTAACGTGAGTACGTAGGCGGGTAGTATTTTGTTTGTCGGTAGTCGTGTTTGTTTGTTTTTTTTTAGCGTTTTTTTTTCCGATATTTAGGGTGGCCGTAAAAGCATCTTTTTTTACGGTACGTAAGTAAGGTTTATTGTTGTTAAACGTAGAAACGATATCGATAGTGAAAACTTTTATCTAGTGTGTTTTATTATTATAATTAGGCGTTATTTTTTTTTTATTTTTTTTATAAAAGGCTTATACG
This sequence comes from Ophiostoma tasmaniense, assembly GCA_022392925.1. Taxonomy (NCBI): domain Eukaryota; kingdom Fungi; phylum Ascomycota; class Sordariomycetes; order Ophiostomatales; family Ophiostomataceae; genus Ophiostoma; species Ophiostoma tasmaniense. The sequence goes on along the minus strand of JAKRGK010000020.1, from coordinate 461,549 downwards.
ATATTATAATATGTTTTTTTAAGGCTTAAGTAGTTTGTTAAGCTTTTTAGGTTATTAAGCTAAATGTTAGGCGAGGCTATAAGGCTTTTTACACGTATTACTAATATTATCGTAGAGTTTTAGTTGATAAGTTATTTAACGACAATAGTTTTCGTCGGTTTTTTTTTATATAGCGCGTCGTACTTGTTAGTAGTTATTAACTTAAAGTAACGGGTATTTTTTTAATAAAAAGTCGTTAAATATTTTAGGTATACTGCCGCGTCCCGTTCGTTTATAGTATTAAAGCTTACTACGACGTACGTAAGTACCGTCTTTTTGATATATTTGTATACCGTATCGTTGGTTTTTTTATACTTCTAGTATGCGGTTTTTTTAAACTTTTTTACTTCGAGCTTAGATTAGTATATTTTTTGTCTTTCGTTTGTAAAAAACGCGGCTTCTCGTATTTTACTATTTTTCGCGTTACGTACCGTAGTAGAGAGTACGTTATACTTTTCGTTAGTGATAATTTCGACTAAAAGTATCGGGGTATATACTTTAAAAGCCTTAAGCTTCGTGATAAGCTTTAAGCGAAGCTTTTTAATATTTTTTTTATCGTACGTTATAGTAAGGTTTTAATAGTCCTAATACTTGTCTCTTTAAGTTTTTACTTCTTCTAGCTACTTATACTAAGTAGCGGACGAAGTAAGGAGAGTACGCGTTACGGCAGTAAGCTTAAGGGCGGTCGAGGCGTTATCGGTGTCGGAAGACATGGTTGTTAGGGGTTTTTCGATGAGGTTTTCGATGAATTTAATGATTTCAGTGATATTTTTAGTGCGTTAGAAGATCCGGGCTCATAACTGTCGACGTAATAGTATCACGGTACAAAAAGTGAAGTAAAACGCGTGTGTGTATTGTGTGTGTAGAGGTAAAAACCTAGCCAGAGTGTTTAATCCTATGAGAGTAGGTATAGGGGCATTAGGCAGCAGTCACGTGACATGTGCAGAGATTTACCCCCTATAACGTCCCCTGTAACCGCCAGGTTACAGGGGCTGACCCGTCCAGTTACAGGGGACTGTATGTATCATAGTGTCTTCCTTCCGACACTCAAGCATGACGTAATCCAAACTGTCCTTCTCGGCAGTCCGTCAGAGACAACTCTGGTCTGCGTCATCCCGACTCTGATATCCGTTCTTGGCCGCGGCAAACACAAGGACGAGGCGGCGTTACGAACCATACGTCTCATACTCAAATACTGCCACACTATGCATGCCACCAGCTACGTATTAAACCTTTCTGTACACAGCATACCCGTGGATGAGCGCGACCCCAAGCTGATGAGCCTGGCTGCGGAAAAACGGCCACCATTCAGATACCTCCGAGATCCGCTCGCACTGGCCGTCAAGAACGAGAATGTCGGCCTCGTGGAGCGCCTCCTCAAGGCCAAAACACAGTCCTACACGCTGGCAACGCTCTCGGACGCCTTTGCGGAAACAGTGCACGTCAATGAGCATCTTGCCCGGTTACAGATCATGAGGATGCTCGTCGCTGCGGGTGTCCACAAGAACGATACTGCGGTTTTTGATGTCCTTATGTATATTCTGAACTCCCCAAAACCCATCGACCTCGCTATCATTCGTCTTTTGATGAACGACGGTCAGGTCAACATCAATCTCAAAAGTGGCGCGGCAATCGTCTCAGGTAAGCCCAAGTTGGTGGATGATATCAACATTGCATTTCGGTAAGGCTAACATGAAAACAGCTGTGCAAAGAAATTCACGTGTACTGCATCTCCTCCTCGACAACAAGACAGCCACCAACGAAAGCATTACTCGAGGCTTGCATGAGGTTGTTAGACAGCAGCCGGAAAAGGATACAGTGCAAAAGCTCAATTATCTGCTCGCGTACCCCGATGCTTGCAGCAAAGACCTGGCCACGAAGCTACTACAGAAGGAGATCAGAGCCATCAGTGCCGCCCCAATGAACGATAGGCTCCTGGACTGTATTCCGGTGCTTCTCAAGGCTGGAGCGGGTCTATCGGAGGCGCTGTGCACGGCCACAAAGCTTGCACTCGACGAGGTCGTTCAATTACTCCTCAACGAAAAGCCAAGCTCAAAAGTCGTCGGCCAGGCTCTCTCAGCCACAGTTATGATCACATCTGCAAACGACCGGCACAGAATTGCACGTCTGCTTTTACAAGCCAATCCTTTCGACGAGGACAAGGTAGCCGCATTGAGGCTGGTCCTTAATACACCTCCAAGAGATTCGGTGCTCATCGCGATTCTCTCAGACAAGACGGATCCTGACAACAACAATAAGAGCACATCCAAAAGCACTATCTCCCATCGTGACCCCGCCAGAAACCCCGGAGCGCAGCCCGGGGCTGTATTCACATCCGACACCTCCCCGCGAAGACACGCCCTGGCAGCCAGACCCAGCCCTGCAGTTGCCGGTAGTGCCACCAACTACAGTCTCCCTACATCTGCAACACACATTGAGTCAATACTGCCGGCCGAGTGGCCTCTCATCTACGATGCCGGCAAGGGCGACGTTGCCTCAGTGCGACGGCTGATAGAAAAGTTGACCACCCTCTCACCCGCCGGCGCTACTGAGACCTTTTGCGCAGCCGTAAAACTCGCCGATGTTGGCGCTAAACTACACATTCTCAAGATGCTTGTGGGCTATGACGTCGACAAGGACGTTGTATCGCACGAGCTCGTTGCGTGTGCCGGCCTCGGCCGCCAGGGCCGCAGCCTTGCCAAGACCCTGCTCGCGCTCGGCGCCAACGTCAACTACAACGATGGTGAGGGCCTCGTGTCAGCGACGATTGCGGGCAACCTCGACGTCGTCGGCACCCTGCTGGGGATGGACTTGAAGTCCAAGGCAGACTTGGCCAAGATTGCGTGGCCGTCGCAGGATGTGCTTGTGAGCACGCTGGAGATGGCGTGGCTACTGCCGGGTGACGAGCGGTACCGCGTGATGACATGGCTGTTTGGAGCAGGGCTAGCACCGGGCTCTGCCGTGGACGAGCGGCTACGGCAGGCGGTGGTCGAGCCAGCGCCGGACAGGCGACTGATCCGGCTGTTTTTCAAGCGCGGTGCATCGGGTGCATCTGAAGGATACAAGACCATTGTACTGGCTGCGACCAACGACGACGCCGAGATTGTCAATGTGTGTCTCGAATACACACCCGTCAACAAAAGCAATGCAGACGAGGTTCTGGCGACATTCATTGCACACCACACGGCCGAGCAAGCCAGCCGTAAACTTACAAAAGGCGTGCTTGCTCTTCTGAGTCTGCTGTTCAGACTCGGTGCAAAGCATGCAGATGCTGCCCTTTTGTTGAAAGAATGCATCAAGCACGGCAGCGACACGAATCTGGATCTGGTCGTGCGCTTTGTGACACTCCTGCTCAGGCAAGGCACTGGCGCAGACCAGCCCGGCGTACTGGATGCCGCAGTCGATGCCGGCAACCTGCCGCTGCTGCAAGCAGTTCTAGACGCCAGGCCGAATGCCGATACCCTCAACACGGCCTTTCCTCGTATTTTCGGAGCCAACCCCAAACTCGACAAGGCCAAGGCCGTTTCCATGATTCGCGCGTTTGCTGGCGTGCGTGATCATCTTCAAAACTCACACCTTGTTCCTCAGTACAGCCACCCCGTGCCGGTCCTGTACAGCGCCCTCTTGGCCTATCCTTTGTCGACCCAGGTAGCCCGAGCACTTGTCGACGCGGGCTTCGATGCAGACACCGCCCTACCAGCCGACATCACCATCGATCTTGTCGGCACCACAGAAAAGGGCATCTCTATTCTTGCATGGGCCATCGCCACCACGACGCACATACACTCAGCGGTCATCAACGTCTTGGTGCAAGACCCCAAGTTTACCGGCATCAATACACAAACCCCCAGCATCCGCTGCACGCCGCTGCTGCTCGCAGTGCACAGCTCCCGGCCGCGCACCGTGGAGATTTTGCTCAAGGCGGGTGCCGATGCTCTGATCAAAGACCAGTTCGGACGGCCGCCGCTGGAGGTGGCCGTGCGGTTGCGGAAGCCGTGCTGGGAGCAGCTCGCCAATCTGTTGCTGGCGACCGGCCAGCACACCGACGACGGCCTGCTGCACGACGCGGCGCTGCGGCTGGACCCGGTGCTTGTGCATCTGCTGTGCAAGCACGGGTACGATGTGAACTACAAGAGTGGCATACACGGGCGGCGGATGGTGCTGGCGGAGCTGTGCTTGAACGGGCTGGACAGGTATGACACGGAAGAAGAAATCGACGAGGGGCGGCGGCGGCGGCTAGTGCGGGTGGTGGTTGCTCTCCTGGTCAATGGGGCGCGTACTCGGGTGCTGTTTGAAGGAAAATCACCGCTGCTGCTGGCACTCGAGAACAAGCACGCGGTTGTGATGACGACAGCCTTGCTGGCGGCCGGCTTAAGCAGCGAGATGAACGACGAGTGCAACTGCTACAGAGACAACTCATTGACAACCCATGCGGCCCTGCATCTAAAGACGGACGACAACACGCGGCGAGGGCTGCTGGGGGTGTTGCGGAGTGCCAGTTGGAGAGAGTTTTCGGGAGCATTTTAAGATTTACGATACGATTAACGACAATGATACCTTGAGCGCGCAAATTAATTCTTATTTCGTTGTGTACATGTATAATAAGTTGTGATTTTTATTTCGCATTCCTGTAATGATGGTTTAAATGAGCTGTAATTAATTAAAATGCACAAATCAATCATGGCAAACAAAGTGCAAACAAATATTATATTTTATATCCTTTGCAGGCAGAATAACATGGGTATCTAGCTAACATCTAACATAAATGGAAAAGAAATACAACAATGGACGAGGGAAGTAGAGCAGAGGGAGGTAGTTAGATGGAGACGGAAATTAGACGTAGACGAGAGATGACAACATTTTCTGTTTTCTGGTGTTTTTGACATGAGAGGCGTTGTTGGGTTTTCAAGTTTTTTGTCGGTTTTGACTTTTTCGGTGTTTTGTTGACTTGTATTTTGAATTGTTTTTGTGCCTCTCAACACTTTTGTTTTCGACTTTTTTGTTGTTTTGTGAATTTTGGCGACAGAAAGGTAAGGATCGAATATAGTTGGTCGACGGTAGGAAATGCTGAAGAGCTGTTTGTTTTTCGTGTCGTCGTCTCTTGTCTTACATCTCAATATCTCGTCATCCGGCTATGCATCTCGACGGCAAGCCATCGAGCTTACATCTCCAACAACTTCGCACTCCCGGCACTGATGTGCCGCACGTGCCCGCGCCCGAGGTTGACACTCGTCGCGCGCTGCACGCTGTCAAAGTCGTCGCTGACAGGGCTGTTCTCGCTGTCGAGACTGGCTGGGCTCAGGGGACTCGTAGGGCTAGCCTCGGCCTCCTCGCCATCATAAAACGTCTTCAGGAGTCCTTCATGGGACTTCATCAACGACGCCGTGTGCAGCGAATCGACCTGGACTTTGCGCTCATTTACAGAGCCCCAGGTGGCGCTCTCGTTCTCGTTCTCGTGGGCAAGCTCGTTGGCGTCCGTCTTGGTGAGTCCGCTGGTATCGGCCTCGCCATTGACGGTCTCGTTGTCGTCGTCGACCTCGTGATCGGGCTCGACATCGCTACTCGCGAGCGCCGACAGGGACTCGCCGTAGTAGTTGCTGTGGTTGTTGATGTGGTCGTTGCTGGTCCAGCGCTGGTACGAGTTGCGCGACACATTGTCGAGTGAGCGCTGCGGCTGGGCAGAGCGGCGGCGCATGGCACGGCCGCCCGACAGCCAAGAACCCTCGCTGTCAATGGATGCGAGGGACAGCGACTGCTGCGGCTCGGGCGAGGGGTCGAGCGAGTCGGCGACGACGTCGTCCTCCTCGTTTTGCTCATCATCGCGGTTCAGATGGTGAGGACCGGCACCAACGTCGGCATCGACATTGAGCCACGACTCGTCCGGCGGCTGCACGCTGTGGTAGTGGCCGTGGAACGCAGTGGGCGGCATAATGATCGACTCTTCGTCAGACTCGTGGCCAGACTCACGGTCAGACTCGTCGTGCATAAACGTGGTGACAGCGCCCTGGATCGGCAGCGGCTCAACGTCCATAATCTCCGACATGGACTCGCCCTCGTTCTCGTGCTCCATCTCGAGGACGGGCGAGTGCACGCGCGACGTCGAGGGCGACAGCAGGAACTCGGGCAGGTCCTCGCGGAAGCGGGATGTGGTGCGCTGCATGACGGGCTTGGCGCCGGGGTTGAGGGGCGCGCGCGCAGGGAGTGTCAGGTTCTTGGGGCCGGAAAGAGCGGCCTCGGTGGCGGCTGCTGTAGCAGCCAGCAGCTCCTCGGGTGACATTTCTTTTTCAGTCTTTTCGGTGACCGAGTTTGTACCCGTAATAACACCGCTGCTGCCAGAAACGTTGCGGACGCTGTTGCTGCGGGACCGCTTCGAACGCGACGCCCAGCGCAGGATACCGCCGAGCGATGTCCACGAGACGCCGCCGCGCGTGTGGCCGCGCACCGAGCCGGTGGCGCTGCTCTTGGACGTCTTGGACACGGCGGGCGACTTTGTCGACGAGTTGGACAGGTTGGACAGCCGCTTTCTGAGCTTGGCCAGTTTGCGGAGTGCCGAGTTGGTCCGTGCGGGCACATTGGCATTTGCAACAGCAAATTCCTGGGCGGCATGGTCGCTGGCGGATTCCTGCACGTCGGGTAGAGCAATATTCTCTACAGACTCGACGGGACTGCTGTCCGGACGGTAGAACATCTCAACGGGCGAGCGGCGTCTCGAGCTCCTGGCCGAGGCATTGCTCTCCGAGTGCCTGGCCATTTCGACGTCCTCGTGCTCTTCGGGTGGTGGCGAAGGAAGGTATGATCTCTGGTTGAGAGGAGGAGGAGGAGTGCAGTCGCGCCTTGTGGCCGAGGTCACGACTGCAGAGGTTGTGTCTTGTGGGATTTCGGCGGCTTCACGTCCAAGGACGCCACGCGCCATGTCTGGGGAGGAGCGTGCATCGCGCATTTCTTGGTCTTGTTGCTGTGTTTGTTGTTGCTGTTGCTGTTCAAGCTGCTGCATCCGCTGCTGTCGCTCGGCCTGTCTGGACAACCGCCGGGCTGCCCGGTCTTGGTCGCTCACCCGCTTGCGCTCGCGCCGGCGCATATCACGCTCCATCAGCTCGCGCAGGTCGCTCGCGTTCATGTCGTTGGCCAGGTCGTCGACGCGCTTATGGGCGCGCAGGGTGGCCTCGGGGATGGGCATGGCGAGTCTGCGGGGCAGGCGGTGCGACAGTTCTCTGTAGGGAACTGGCGGGCCGTACATGGCGCCGTTGGCCCCGCGGACGGGGTGCGAAGCGTAGCGCAGTGTGGGTTTTGGCGCGAGCGTGGCCAGCGGCGAGATGACAAAGGCGACCTGTTCCGAGTCGGAGGACATGGCAGAGTCGATGGATTCTGCTGATGGCAGTGAAATGTCGGAGTGGTTCTTGCCCTTGTGCTTGGAGCGTATTGACATGAATCTCTTCTCGCCACGTGCCTTGCGGGCGGCAAAGCTGTCGGGGTGTTGTTTTTGGGAGGCGGCGCGGGCGAAGCTGCCGTGTCTCTGGGAGGCCGAGACAGAATACGGCTCGACGGCCGGCCGCAATGGGTCAAAGTCGTTGCGACGTTTTGATTTTGACTTGTCGAGGCCGCTCATGGCCTTGATCTCGGCCTCGCGCTCGCGGTCGGTGCGTCGCCGGCTTTGTGAGTGCAGGGTGGGCGCGCTAGTTTTAGTCCCCTTGTAGCCGTTCAAAGCCATCTCCAAATTGTCGGCGCGGCCCGACTCGAAGCTATAGGTGCGGTTCCGGCGCTGGAGCTTGTTGGGCTGGCGCGGTGCGTTGGAAAGGACTCTGTCGCGCTGGGAGCGGTCGCTGCGGCGGCGGATGGGACTGGAGGAGAAGTGCGGTCCTGTGGCGGACGCTGTGATTGAAGCGACGTCCTGCATGTTTGCCATGTTTGCGTTTGCGGGCATTGAAAGATCAGACGAATCCGACCGCCGTTTCCGCCGGCTTTTCCGGCGAAAGAGCCAGATTGCCATTGTGATGGAGTTCAGAGAACTAGCACTCGTTCAGTGCGGGATGCGTCTGATGTGTGCAGGTGGTCATTGTTGGCGGGAGGTGGAAGGCGAGTTGACGATGCGAGAAGGACGATATGGACGACACGACGACGATTGTTTGCGCGTCGAGTAAATGAAATGAATTAGGAATGAAGAGCAATAAATGAAGAAGTAACAAAGGAATGTATGAAAGTCAGGGTCTTCAAAGCAGAGTGGTGATGAGAATGGAGAAGAGAGAACGAAAAGGACAAGAGACAAAAGACGAGGAATTGAAGATGAGAGGGAGATGAGACATGGGGTGGTAGAGGTGGAAAATAGTGGTAAAGGTGGAAGAGGAAGCAAGGGGCAACAAGAGGCAAAGGGAAGAGAAAGGGAAGGAATACTGAGTACGGTAGAGAGACAACAGGGGAAGGAGAGACAGGACAGGGAACAGCCAGGGAAGGAACGGGAGACAGGGGAGGCAAAGGCAGACAGGGGTATGCTTGGAATGGCAGGCAAAAGGAAGTACAGAGTAGACAGTCGACAGCAGAAAAGGAAAGAGCGAATGTGGAAAGTAGAAGTAGAGAAACGGGCGAGTCAGAAGACGGAAGGAACGAGGATTGACTCCTTCTGTTTGCTGCTATATTTGGGCATTTGTTTACACTGTACTGGGCACGATGAAGACATCCTTCCCAATTCAGTAGAGAGTAATGTCTTGCCGCTGATTAAGTACGAGTATCTTCAGTGCCCATCAGTGTCCATCAATGCCGCGACGCTCGCAATCACAAAGTGATGCGCATGCGATTCTTCATTTCGTTTAATCGATATTTCTAGAGTTACTTTTTACTTTCCACTTTCTGACTGCGGGTAGGGTGAAAGTGGGCGGATGCTGCTAGAGGCAGGCTTGGTAACAGCCGCCCCACCCATTCGAGATCGTATTCTCAGAGAGAAGGAACGATGGATTAGAGGTGTCGCCTTCTATTTTTGACATTGATTGATCTTTCCCAGTATTGAGTGCTGAGTACCTGTTCATTCCTTCCGTCATACAGCACACACAAGTACACAACAGAAGAGCCATCGCACACGGGACTTTACTCAGTACAGTGTCTCGGGTCGGTGAGCGTTGACACGATCCACTGCAGTGTTTTAGAGCGGTTAGTGGAGTTTTGGTGAGTGCTGTGCTAGTCTAGTGTAGCAGTGGTGCGAGCTAGAGCTGTGAACACTGTCGATCTGATTGAATTGTTTCGAATGTTTAATTTCATTTTAAATTCGTGAAAGAATACTGAGTAGAAGAGTAACTCATAGGGTCCAATAGACACGCGAAAGGTAGTATTGGTATCAGCAATAGAGAGGATGATATAGGCAGTGATGTTATTTATATTATATTTCGTATCTTCAAAGAGAAATAGAAATAGAAAAGAGAAGAGGAAGAACAATACGGACCCGTCACGTACTAAGTAAGGCGAAGGCTGAGCTGGCAGTGGCTGGCTGTCGTGCATCAGACCGGCCAAGTCATGCATTGGTATCAGAGAAAGGAGAAGAGAGACGATAATAATAGCCAGCGCATGATTCAAGAGTGTGGCAGGCCCAACGGGACCGGCAGGAAGGCCGGACAGGGTTGCTCTGCAGGTGTACAAAGTACTTGAGTGCAGAACGGTACTGAGTAGAGCACAGGCGCAAAACGGATTTCAACCGTTGACTACGAGTGAATATCGCCGAGGATCTTCTGATCTGCAGAGTTTTACAGGGGACTGAGAAGACTGAAAGAAAGAGGTCCGAGAGTCTTAGTACTCAGTACAAGTACATAGTACAGGGTGATTTGAGAAGAGAGAAATGAAGAGCAATGAAGAGAGAAACATGGCTTCAGCTTGGGTTTACTGAATAGTAAGAATACAGAGAACAGAGAATACAGTACAGTATATACAGTACATACAGTACATACAATAAATACAGTACACACAGCGGGAAGGATACGGAAGATGGCTGGGACTGAGACGATGGGTCTATGGATCAACGGTAGCTGTTCACACTGGAAATACCCACGAAATACCAGTGAAAGCCAGTGCACCCAGAGCCGTTACGGAGCCTGGGAGCCTATCCGTGTGGGCCGCATGAGAGAGTACCAAGTACACAGGTACGTTTACTTGGAAGCTGTCACCAGTGCAGGTATTCTGTTATTTTGAGCAGGATCAGGCAAGAGGTAGGGTATCAGTAGAAGTGGATCGATAGACGAAGAATCATTTGAGGAAAGAGAGGGAAAGAAAAGACGCAGTGCCGAAGTGGACCTGCCGTTGGTATGTCATAGCCGTACAGACGTCGACACCAGCCACACTGCCAACGTATGCTACGCCCGACGACAGGAGACTTGTACATTGGCACAATACACAATACACGACACACGACACAACCACGACGTTGCCACAATGACGACAGCAGCCACGGCATGGATGTCACTCTTGAGCAGGGATCAGAACACCCGATCTTTCTTCACTAGCTCGCCTGATTTTTGTTCACTTTTTTACTGTATTAGGTTTAGCGTCGAAAACAAAAGTCAGGTCAGCTTATTTTTGCTAGACCCGTCCCTGCCCGCCAATCATAATAATACTAGTGGGGTATCGACTTATAAGGAATTTTAGTATTAAAAAATAGGATTTAAAAAAATTACGATAGCTATTATATTTCGAATGTATTTCGAATGTATTTCGAAATTATTTTTAACTTATTTTAAATATAATTTATATAAAATTAAAAATTATTTATTAGTTCGTAAATTTATTTTATTTTTATTTATTTTTATTTTAGTATTTTAACTTTATTTTAAATATAATTTAACTTCGATAACGTTTTATAACCGTATTTTAAATAAAACGATACTTTAAAATTATAAATTTACTATCGGTTTATAAATTTAGTTTTATTTTTAATTTTTATATTCGTATTATATTCGTATTATATTCGTATTATATTCGTATTATATTCGTATTATATTCGTATTATATTCGTATTATATTCGTATTATATTTTTAATATATTTCGATCGTATTTATTTATTAAATATTTACTTATTATTTCTTATTCAAAATTAATTTCTATTTTATTTTATGCCCTACTACCCCACTAATATAGGTAATTCTATTAGTATAATATTTTAAACTAACCGACGACCTAACCTAACTTTTTCGCTCTAATAGGTTTAACGTATTTAAGAAAAATCAAGCGAGCTAGTGAAGAAAGATCGGGTAGTGTGTAGACTTTTAAGTAAAAATTAAAACACCCGATCTTTCTTTACTAGCTCGTTTAATTTTTATTTATTTTTTTACTATATTAGGTTTAGCGTCGAAAATAAAAGTCAGGTTAGTTTATTTTTATTAGACCCGTCCCTGCCCGTTAATTATAATAATACTAGTAAAGTATCGACTTATAAGGAATTTTAGTATTAAAAAATAGGATTTAAAAAAATTACGATAGCTATTATATTTCGAATGTATTTCGAATATATTTCGAAATTATTTTTAACTTATTTTAAATATAATTTATATAAAATTAAAAATTATTTATTAGTTCGTAAATTTATTTTATTTTTATTTATTTTTATTTTAGTATTTTAACTTTATTTTAAATATAATTTAACTTCGATAACGTTTTATAACCGTATTTTAAATAAAACGATACTTTAAAATTATAAATTTACTATCGGTTTATAAATTTAGTTTTATTTTTAATTTTTATATTCGTATTATATTCGTATTATATTCGTATTATATTCGTATTATATTCGTATTATATTCGTATTATATTCGTATTATATTCGTATTATATTTTTAATATATTTCGATCGTATTTATCTATTAAATATTTACTTATTATTTCTTATTTAAAATTAATTTTTATTTTATTTTATACTTTACTACTTTACTAATATAGGTAATTCTATTAGTATAATATTTTAAACTAACCGACGACTTAACTTAACTTTTTCGCTTTAATAGGTTTAACGTATTTAAGAAAAATTAAACGAGCTAGTAAAAAAAGATCGGGTAGTGTATAGACTTTTAAGCAGGGATTAAAATACCCGATTTTTTTTTATTAGCTCGTTTAATTTTTATTCACTTTTTTACTGTATTAGGTTTAACGTCGAAAACAAAAGTTAAGTTAGTTTATTTTTGCTAGACCCGTTTTTACCCGCTAATTATAATAATACTAGTAAAGTATCGACTTATAAGGAATTTTAGTATTAAAAAATAAGATTTAAAAAAATTACGATAATTATTATATTTCGAATATATTTCGAATATATTTCGAAATTATTTTTAACTTATTTTAAATATAATTTATATAAAATTAAAAATTATTTATTAGTTCGTAAATTTATTTTATTTTTATTTATTTTTATTTTAGTATTTTAACTTTATTTTAAATATAATTTAACTTCGATAACGTTTTATAACCGTATTTTAAATAAAACGATACTTTAAAATTATAAATTTACTATCGGTTTATAAATTTAGTTTTATTTTTAATTTTTATATTCGTATTATATTCGTATTATATTCGTATTATATTCGTATTATATTCGTATTATATTCGTATTATATTCGTATTATATTCGTATTATATTTTTAATATATTTCGATCGTATTTATCTATTAAATATTTACTTATTATTTCTTATTTAAAATTAATTTCTATTTTATTTTATACTTTACTACTTTATTAATATAAATAATTTTATTAGTATGATATTTTAGACTAACCGACGACCTAACTTAATTTTTTCGTTTTAATAGGTTTAACGTATTTAAGAAAAATCAGGCGAGCTAATAAAAAAAAATCGGGTGGTGTATAGACTTTTAAATAAAGATTAGAATACCCGATCTTTCTTTACTAGCTCGTCTAATTTTTATTTACTTTTTTACTGTATTAAGTTTAGCGTCGAAAATAAAAGTTAGGTTAGCTTATTTTTACTAGACCCGTTTTTACCCGCTAATTATAATAATACTAGTAAGGTATCGACTTATAAAAAATTTTAGTATTAAAAAATAAGATTTAAAAAAATTACGATAGCTATTATATTTCGAATATATTTCGAATATATTTCGAAATTATTTTTAACTTATTTTAAATATAATTTATATAAAATTAAAAATTATTTATTAGTTCGTAAATTTATTTTATTTTTATTTATTTTTATTTTAGTATTTTAACTTTATTTTAAATATAATTTAACTTCGATAACGTTTTATAACCGTATTTTAAATAAAACGATACTTTAAAATTATAAATTTACTATCGGTTTATAAATTTAGTTTTATTTTTAATTTTTATATTCGTATTATATTCGTATTATATTCGTATTATATTCGTATTATATTCGTATTATATTCGTATTATATTCGTATTATATTCGTATTATATTTTTAATATATTTCGATCGTATTTATCTACTAAATATTTACTTATTATTTCTTATTCAAAATTAATTTCTATTTTATTTTATGCCCCACTGCCCCACTAATATAAGTAATTCTATTGGTGTGATATTTTAGACTAACCGACGACCTGACCTGACTTTTTCGCTCTAATAGGTTTAGCGTATTCAAGAAAAATCAGGCGAGCTAGTGAAGAAAGATCGGGTGGTGTGTAGACTCCTCTTGAGTTATTTGGATACGAGCTGATGTAGAGTAAATGCACGTGCAAAGTGCATGGCATATTACAGCGTACCTGCAGAGCTGCTGTGGCTGATGCTGTGGCTAATGCTGTGTTGTCTTGCAACCACAGTGCATACACTACCAAATGAGTCTCATGCACCATATGAATCAATAATCAATATCAAGGGTCAAGGGTCAATGGGTTGGGTTTGCTCACAATATGTCGGCTCTGCCGTCTGATATAGCCATCCTCTACTAAATACAACAGCAGTCACATCATCCGACAATCTCTGTACACATCAGACGTCCCTCGCTGCTTTTACTTTTAAAAAGCTAGCACAGCGTCCTTCCGATGGTACACGAGACACTGCTGGCGCTTACGGCATGATTTCATACGCTGTCTGGGAGTAGAGTTTGCTGCATTGTCTGTATTCTATACAGTATGTATGCTCCGGTTGTGCCTGATATGTACTTCGTTATCACTAAAGTGAACACTGGACATAAGATCTCAAGAAACCCCTGCATATAACGCGTTTCATGTCGAGTAGTCCTCACTTTTGCTTGTTTCTTTCTTCTGTTCTTTCTTTTGGCTGTCTTGTTTCTTTGCTTCTTCTTTCTTTTCTCTTCTTCTTTCTTCTCTTCCATCCCTCCCTTGCCTCCTCCTTGCCCCTATCCCTGCCCTGTCTTGCTTCACCATGAGATAGGTCTCGCATCACTCAGCCGTTTCTTGTACAAATAGTGTGCTCAATATCAATAACATCTGAATGCTATCAATACTTCACTATCTGTGATCATCTACTACCAATCATCCAGTCACAGCACACAAGTGGCGTCTGCCTCATTGGTCCACGTTGTTTCGTTTCATGCATTATTACTACCTGATATCATCACATCCATTCCTATTATTTGTCGACATAAGCGTACTTTACTAGCATTAGTCTCCTAGTCCAGTGTAATTTCGCTGTTTATGCTGGTCATCACCATTCTCAAGATCCTCAAGTACTCGTACAAAGTATCAGCTCATCTCCTCTGACCACTCGCATCTACCCATCTTCAGTGAGATCAGTCTCAGAGACTCAAATGAATAATGTCATTAAGGAGTGACACAAATTGTCGTAAATAAATTGATTCGATTAATATCAAGATGCAAGACAGTTGGTGCTGCCTGTAAATGATTAGTCATTTCTTAGTCAGACTCGCGTTGCCGGGCAACTCCCCCACATTCGCACAACACGCGAGTCTTGACATGGCGCGCGCAACGCTTGATGACAATGAGCATCAACAACGACACTTTGACTACAGCACGACTACGATTGATACGATTGACTGACGACACCACGATACATAAAAACGACACCACAACAAACACCACCAACATGGCGTTCAATCCGCGCATGTCCATCCTGCCGCCGAACCAGCAGCGAAATGTGCGCCAGAAGGAGACCGACACCATGCGCCTGTCGGACAAGGAGATTGTCGCGTGTGTCGCCGACATGGGCATTCCCTTTTCCGTCGGCGACCTCCAGAAGCCGAACCCGCTGCTCGTCCAGAAAATCTTTGAGTGGTTTGCCGAGGAGCTGCTCAACGTCACGCGCGACACGGTCGAGCCGGCCATGCGCGCGGCGGCCGACGAGGTGTGCGGCGAGGAGGGCGACGTCCTCATGCCGCCAGACACGCGCGGCCTCATGGGCTTCTGTGCGTCGTTGCGGGTGCTCCTCCAGGAGTGCTGCGTGCGCGACTTTTCCTTTACCGACCTCTACCGCCCCACGTACGACCGCCTCGCCATGATCCTCAGCTACCTCATCAACTTTGTGCGCTTCCGCGAAGGCCAGGCCGACATTATCGATCACCATGCCCAGCGCGGCGCCGCCACACGGCAGCGCGCCGACGAGCTGTACAGCGCCAACCAGGAGCTGGAGCGCCGTCTGGAGAGCCTGCGAACCGCCCGCAGCGCCGCCGAGGTCCAGGTGCGCGACAAGATGCAGCGCAACGACGAGCTCAAGCGCCGGCTGGTCGAGCTGCAGCGCGCGCAGAAGCAGGTCGGCGCGCGCCTCGACGACGCGCGCGAGCGCAAAAAAGCCTTGACCCAGCAGCTCGAGCGCAAGGCCGCCACCAAGGTCATGCTGCGCCAGGAGAGCGCCAAGCTGCAGCCGTACGTGCTGCAGAGCCCGGCCGCCCTGCAGCAGAACCTGGGCGAACTGTCGACCACCCTCTCGACCAACCGCGCCCACATTGAATCGCTCGAGCGGCGCGCGCGCGCCCTGCAGACATCCGCCGACTCGTTTGGCGTTGTCGCCACCGACGTCGCCGCGTGCATCAAGCTGCTCGAGGAGATTGGCGGCGAGCTCGCCAAGGAGGAGGAGGACAATGCCAAGAAGAACCGCCAACGCGATGCCCTGACCGAGCGCGGCGCCGACGTCAAAGAGGTCGAGCGCGCCGAGGCGATGCTGGCAAAGCAGCTGAGCAAGTGGACGGAGCGCACAGAGCGGCTGCGGGAGCAGAGCGCGGCCAAGGCGGCCGAGGCCAAGGAGAAGATGGAGGAGCTCAAGCAGATCCACCGGACGCTGAACGAGGAGCGCAGCGACAAGGGCCGGGACATTGAGAAGCGGCGGGTGCGCATTGAGCAGACGGAGAAGAAGATGCTGGACCTCAAGGAGAACATTGAGAACGAGGTGCACACGGCGTACGACGAGTACCTGAAGATGGAGGCGCACATCAAGCTGTACATTACAGAGATGGAGCAGACTGTGAATATGTAGTCTTGCTTGGGTTTTTTGTTTCTTTTGGGTCTGTCTTGTTCTTCTTCGATACCAGGCGTTGGGGATAGTCTATTATGAGTCATGGTAATGCAACGAATGTCTATGCATGGGTATCTACTTGTAGTGTGTATCAATCGTCGTCGTCGGAAAGGTCGTCTTCGTCTTCGCTGTCCTTGACAAAGGTGCGGACTGGTTGTTGCGGTGGTAGTGAAGGTGGCGGTGAAGGTGAGGGTCGTGAAAGTGATGAAGGGGGTGATGACAGCGGCGAGGATGCTTCTTCCGGTGGTTCGATCAGTGCCACTTCTTCTGGTGGCTCTGCTTCCGCTTCTTCTTCCATCACCTCTGCTAGGTCGTCCTCTGCTTCCGACTCTTCCGCTTTGTTTTCTTCCACAACGTCCTCAGCTTCATCTTCCTCGTGCTCTTTCTTGTTTTTTGTCTCGCCCGTCTCTCCCATCTCTTCTCCCACTTCTTCTTCCTGCTGTTCTGCTGCGTCCTTCTGTTCTATCACTTCATCCATCACTTGCTCTTCTTCCTCCTCCTCCTCCTCCTCCTCCAACTCGTCCTGAAATGCAAACCACCGCCCAAGTACAGACCGTATGCCATCCATCCGCAATGGATAGCCCGCCTTCTCCAGCTGCCTCCGTGCACTCGTGCTCAGTATCGGCACTTGCTCTGTCCAGGGACTTGTGTCTCCTCCATCTTCATCTTCTTGTCCCTTCCCCTCCACAATACACACCCCCATCCCTGTCCGGTACCCAGCCTCGTCCAGGACAGCAGCCGTTGCTCCCAAACCCTGTGCACTCCACTCGCTCGTCTCTCTGTGCAGCCGCAGCAGGTTGTATATGATGAGTCTGCCTCTTGTTCGTCTGCGGGCCTTGCTGGGCGGCGGCGGGACAGAGCTCGTGGCAGGGTCAAACGACGCCAGAAAGCCGCGCAGGTGAGCCACGGTCGGCACAAACACCACTCGTATATGCCGTGCGACGGCCACTTCAAGAAGGGTCGTCTTTCTGTCTATCTTGTCTTCATCAACGTCGTCGTGCCACTGCTGGACAAACTGCGCACTGGTGCCGCCAATGACGAGTGTTGTCGGGTGGGTGCAGCTGTTTATTATCAACGACACGAGACCAGAAGGCGATAGACATCGCTCTAGAATAGACATTGTTTTGCTGACTTGTATTTGTCTGTGAGAACTGTGAATTGTACATCTTGATGTCGTCGTGAGCTTAACAGTGGAGTCGCTGTAGCTGTAGCTTTGACACCAATTGGCGCTAAGCTACCCTGTATCAGTGTACAGGACACCGGCGCCGTCCACTGCACACGTGCCAATTGGCAAGCTGCCCCACCACCTACGACCTAACTCACAGGCAGCTGTCGCCCATTCCGTCATCTGCAGCATCACGACTTGGCAGCATCGACGCACGACGGCTTTCTACTCTACGACACCCGTGGTCTGTCTCTACAGCTACCGCCCTCACCTCTACCTGATCTCTACCTCTTGCAGTCCACCTTCAACCTCCATCCAACGGGGACTGCCACCATGGAGTCCATTTCGCGCATCTCCAACCTCCTCGAGAGCGGTGGGTGACCCGACGACAACATCTCCTCTAGCCATTGCTTGACCACGACTAACTCTGAGTGCAGCCCGCGAACTTACCCTCGACGCCTCCTCGGCCGCCCGCAGCACATTTCGCGTGCCCGCCGCCAGGCCCCTCGACAGCCGCCAGATCAAGAAGCTCCTCGACAGCCGCAATGAGCGCGAAATCCTCGACGGCCTGCGCCGCGTCATCGCCATGGCCTATGCCCGCAATCAGCAAAAGACCCTCCCCTACTTTTCCTCCGTCGTCAAGAACGTCGCGTCGCCAAATTTGGAAATCAAAAAGCTCGTCTACATCTACGTCGTCCTCCACGCCGAGCAGGAGCCAGACATGGCCCTGCTCAGCATCAACACCATCCAAAAGAGTCTGTCCGACGCCAACCCCCAGGTCCGCGCCCTCGCGCTGCGCACAATGTCCGCCATCCGCGTCCCCGTCATCAGCCAGATCGTCTCGCTCGCCATCCGCAAGGGCGCCGCCGACATGAGCCCGTACGTGCGCAAGGCCGCCGCCCTCGCCATCCCCAAGTGCTTTCGGCTCGACCCCACACTCCAGCCGCAGCTGCTCGAGCACATGGCCGTGCTGCTCGGCGACAAGCAGTACTATGTCGCCGGCGCGGCCGTGACCGCCTTCATCGCGGTCTGCCCCGACCGCATCGACCTCATCCACCCCCACTACCGCGACCTCGTGCGCAAGCTCGTCGACATGGACGAGTGGAGCCAGCTGGCAACGCTGCGCATGATGACGGCATACGCGCGGCGCTGCTTTCCGCAGAGGACCAAGACAGTCCCTGTGGCAAAGGCCAAGACAAGCACCAGCGACTTTTACGGCGAGGCGGAGGCAACGTCTGACTCGGAGACAACCACGGTGGCCGTCCTCGACCCCGACCTGGTTTTGCTGCTGGACGCCATCCGGCCCCTCCTGCAGAGCCGCAACGCCGGCGTCGTCGTCGCTGTCGCCCGCTGCTACATGAGCATTGGCACCCCAGAGTACGTCCGCGACGCCGTCGGCCCGCTCGTCGCGCTGCTGCGCGGGCCCCAGGACATTCAGCAGATTGCCCTCTACAATATTGCCTCTGTCTGCCTGGTCCAGCCCGCCGCGTTTGTGCGCTATGCATCGCGCTTCCTTGTGCGCGCGTCCGACCCCCCGGCCGTCTGGCGCCTCAAGCTCGAGTTGCTCGCGCTCGTGTTCCCGCACAGCCCGGGGCACATCAAGTCGCTGATCCTGAGCGAACTGGAGCACTTTGCGCGGGGTGCCGACCGGGACCGGGGGCTGGTCAAGGAGGCGGTGCGCGCCATTGGCCGGTGTGCCCAGAGCTCTTCCTCTGAACAAGGCAACGACAAGACAACGTCCACCCGCTGTCTGCGCCTCCTGCTCGCCCAAATCACAAGCGTCGACGGCACGCTGGCGGCCGAGTCATTGACTGTCATCCGCCACCTGATCCAGCAGGAGCCGTCGGCGGCAATCCACAAGGCGACCGTCGTACGGCTCGCCAAGAATCTGGATGCGGCAACAGACGCCCAGGCGCGCGCGACCATTATTTGGTTGGTGGGCGAGTTCTCCGGCCTCGGCGACGAGGGCGACAACATTGCCGCAGACGTGCTGCGCATCCTGCTCAAAGACTTTGCCAACGAGTCGGAGGCGGCCAAGCGGCAGATTCTTCTTCTCGCCGCCAAGGTGTACCTGCACTATCTGAACAAAAAGGCCAAGCAGGAAGAGCCCGACAAGGACCCCGAAGAAAGAGACATGATCACACCTCTCTGGGAGTACGTGCTGCTGCTGGTCCGCTACGACGTGTCGTACGACCTGCGCGACCGGGCCCGTCTGTACCGCTCGCTGCTCGACGTGCCGCAGCTCGCAACGCTGATGCTGCTGGCGCCGAAGCCGGTGCCACACGCGCCGAGCCCATCCGAGGTGCGGCGCGGTTTCACCTTGGGGTCGGCCGCTCTCGTGCTCGGCCAAGGCGGCGACTCCTCGGCTTCGGCAAACAAGAAGAATATGCTGCACGGCATCCGGGGATACGAGAACCTGCCGGAGTGGGTGCGCGAGGGCGACGAGCCGGATGCTGCACTGCGTGATACAGAAGAAGAAAAGAAGGCGGCGACGGCTTATGTGAGCACGGCCAACCGAGGCGCGCCGGCTGGCGACAGTCTGGACCAAGCAGCGCGGCGGGGAGTGGCTGTCGGGGCTGGAATCGGTGCAGGAGCAGCTGCTGGCAAGCTCGGGTCCAAGACCTTGGACGACTGGCTGGCCGAGGAGAGCAGCAGTGAAGAAGAGGAGGAGGAGAGCGAGGAAGAGAGTAGCGAAGAGGGTAGTGAGGAGGATGAAGATGGCAAAGAGGAGGAGGAAGAAAGCTCCGAGGAAGAAGAGAGCGAGGACGGGAGTGACGAGGAAAGCGAAGAAGAGAGCGAAGAGGACAGCGACTCGGGCGAGGCTGACCGTCTGGTGTCGTCATAACAGCATATCGACCATTTACAAGCATTTATTTTTGATATCAATATCACGCGAACAGCATCCCTCAGTCATCAATGAGTGCGTAATTCATGCCTGCTATACAGTTCTAGTCTAACGTGGTATCTTACATTGCGTCGTCGCCTCGACGTCTAGATTCGTCTTCCTGGTCTTCCTGGTCTTCTTGGTCTTCTGGCCATGGCATCTCGCCGCTCGCTCGTCACTCACTCTATCCGCCCCATCAGTGCACCTCGCATCTTGGAGTTCACAACACCGCCCACGCCGTACGCCGGCACAATGCGCCCAATGCGCGCAAACGAACTCACTGCCCAGTTCTTCCGGATCGCACTGAGCCGATCCCGCCAGCTCACGGCGTCCCGGTTGTACAGGTCCAGGCCCAGCAGGTGCACCGGCGTCGAAAGGAACTGCGTCACTGCCGGCGCGGCAAACTGCGCCGCCGTCTGCCCGCTGATATTCAGCCCAAACTTGTCCATCATTGGCGTCAGCGCCGGACCCAGCCGCGGCGGGATAATAAAGGACGCAAAGATGGTCATGCAGTCGCGCAGCGCAAACAGCGAGTACGACAGCATGGGCACGGCCTTGGGCAGCACGCCGGGCGGGCCAAACATGCGCACGTAGACCTGGTCCTTGTAGATGCAGATGCCAATGTTGGCGGCAGACGAGGCGGTGAACTTGGCGGCGCCCGCGGTGACCGTCGCGGCTTTCTGGTTGGCCAGTGTCGAAGACGCCGTATCGACAACGTTGGCCGAGAAGTAGGTGCCGCCGTACAATAGCAGAATCAGAGCAAACGGCCGGCCGGTGAGGACCTGGGCAGGGGAGCGGATGAGCTGCGTAACGGATGTGCGGATGGAGTTTGCCAGGGAGTTGGCGCCGGAGGCGTTCTCCATGATGGCGCGGTCAATGATGGACACGGCGGGGGCGACGAGACAGGCGGCGGTGAAGCTCGCGGCGGCGTCGGCGCCGAGGCGCAGGCCGAGGTTGCGCGTGTTGTATCTTGAGGGTTCTGACGCAGTTGTAGAGGCTGTCGGAGTAGAGGTAGATGTGGTCGGAGAAGATGTCGGTGATTGTGATATTGAGGATGTGGAGGATGGGTCGAGTCTTGACTTGTCGAGGCCGGCAGCCGGCGCATGTGTGAGAGACGGAGGGAGAGACATGATGGCGGTTTAGAGAGAGAACGAAAGAGTGATAGAGTGAGGTCGGCAATCAATGCCTCGTCGTCGTCGTTGACTCAGGCCGTCGAGAAGAAAGAGAAAGTCGATGAGGTCGGAGAGAGGCACCGGAGTAAGATATAGATGCAGCAGAGAGAAGACGAAGACAGCAGACTCTAGTCACAAAAAAGGTATATCGTCCCCAGACTCTGACTCTTCTCTTGCGGTCTGTCAAGGTGAGGTCGACAAGATACAAAGATACGTTGGAGCTGACAATTATGATTATCTCGTTTATTATTTATCCTATTTTATTGTTTTACTGTTTTATTGTTTTATTGATTAATTGGCCGGTATCAAAGGCCGCTGTCGCAGGCAGGAGAGACAATGAAGGTCGCGCCTTCCTTCGTTGTGTGCACCTTCCGGAACAAAAGAGCTTCTCCAGCTGCAGCGTCGGCCCCACTGTTGGTGCTCCATCTGCACCAGAGACCCATGGGGCCGGCATTGAGTCCACACGCAACCCCCCATTTTAAAGCCAAATTACAGAAGCCATTGCACGCACAGCGAATGAGCGCTCGCTAGAAACAAACCGTTCTGACACATGGCAGCCAACACGTCGAAAATAGCTGTATACGGCAGGAAGCGCCACAAAACAATGCTGACATAATATTTAAAGCAAATATTTTCCCGAAGTCGGAGATAAACGGGAATCACACGCCGACGACAATACTCTGTATCTTGGAACGAAAATACGGCGACCAGTCCCAATTAGACCAATTCAGCTGTTTCGCCGGCCGTAGATGTGTTTCCGGAGAAAGCAAGTCCGTTTGTACAGGGTTTTGCGTGTTGTCGCCGGCATTTCTAGGGATTCACTGTAGACCGTGCAACAACATCACACCACTTTGATCGAAAGACTGCCGACAATCAGGTGTAGACGTGGTGAGCTGTTGTAGGAGATGTCTTTTTGTATTTGTACTGGTCCCAAGATCTGCTTGGAACATCACAGGATGTGTGCCCGATGCATGTGAGAATTAATTTAAATACAATTTTAAATACTATATTCGCTACCGCTCGGCCGGTATTGCAGCGAAACCGAGCGACACAGGAGCGGTTAAAGGCAGGAGGTGGAAAAGTGGATAAGATAGCGATTGAATACACATTGAGAAAATGAAGACAATAATGAAAAAGAAAAGGGGAAGAAGACGACATCGCCAGAATGTACAACTCACCGGAAGCCAGCACATCAGTCATGGATATGATTTATTCAGATGTTTGCAATATATAGATCGTCATGTTATCAATTTTATGGTGATTTGTTGATTTTTTATCTTATTTTCTTGTCCATTTAAAAATAAAATAAAAATGAAAAAGAAAGAAAGAAAAGAACGATTTGTAAATCATAGCATTATTCATGTCTTCATTCTCGTTACTTGAACAATGAATCAAAAACATTAACTCTATAAACCAAACAATATTAATCAAGAAAGGACAACAAGGTATATCCTCCGCAGTCAGAGTTCATCCTTATCCCAACATTTACTGCGACGCAAGCCCGTTCAGCTTCTGCTGCTCGCCCGCCGCCAGCTGGTCATACCACCCCTTGAAGCCCGACGTGTCTTCGCGCGCCGCCCGCAAAAAGAACTCGGTCAGGTACGCCTGCGTCTCGTCGTCACGCGACCGCGCCATCAGGCCGCCGTTGCCGTTGCCAAACGCGTACAGGTCCGTCTTGGACACACCCAGCGACTCCAGCAGCTCGTCGTCCTCGTCCTCCCAGTCGTCGCCGTCCGTGTCCTCGTCGTCGCCTGCATTGATTTTCGTGCCCGTCGCCTCGGCCGCCGCCGCCGCGCCAGAGGCTCCGCCCGCCTCGAGCGACGGCGCACCCGACTGGCCCTGTGCCGCCTCGAGCTCCTCAATGAGCAGCTTCATAATCTTCAGCTGTGCGGAAATAATGGTGTACTGGTCCGGGTCTTTAGACGGTACGGTTAAAAAGTCAGTAATGGGAGCTATCAGTCAGACTTTGTCTGCACGTAGACGAAATAAAAGACAATAGAAAGGAAACAATGTAAAACTCACTCTGCTTGGCGCGCGAACGCGTCATGATGCCGGCCTGGGTCTGCGGCAGCAGGTCGCCCTTGACCTGCGTCTGCGCAATGCGCGGGTCGTTGAGGTCATACAGCTTCGACAGCGCAATCACGTTCTGCCGGATCTCGTCGTAGCCCGCAAAGTTCATCGAGTTGTCCAGCCACTTGCTCAGCACAACGGACAGGCCGTTCTCGCTGCCCACCGTCAGTGTGGCCAAAAACTCAACAACCTCGCCCGCCGCCGTCAGGCACAGCCGCGCAAACACCAGGATCAGCGACTGGATGAAGGGCGCCGTCTGCGCAGTGCTTAGGCGGATGGCAACAGCCTGCAGCAGCCGCTGCAGCATGCCATCGCCGAGCCGCTGGTGGCCGGCCTTCTCGACAAGTTCGGCTGCCAGGCCGCCAACCTCGGACGCCGAGTTGTCCTCGACGTTCGCGCCCAGCAGCCGGTCAATGATCTGCAGGCACACAACCAGGCCGTTGTTGCCCTGCTCGTCGTGCCACTCAAACACCTGCTGGTGGTCGTGGCTCAGCATGTACTTGAGCGCCTCTGCGCCAGGCCGCAGCACCTCGCCCTCGTCAGACACCATCAGCAGCTTGTGCAGCTTGGGCAGCAGCTGGCCCACAAAGCCCGCAGGCAGCGGTTCCGTGCCGTTCTGGACCAGCACAGCCACAAGCTCCGTAGCCATAGTAATCAGAGGCTCGTCCTTGGTCATGTCCGAGAACGTATAGAAGCCGTTTAGCGTAGGGATCACGCGCGCACACAGAGCCGTGTAGTTAGCCGGGTCGGCCAGCGCGCTGACAATCCACTCAAACGTCTCGTTCACAACATAAGTCACCTGGAAGTCGTTGGCGCCGTTGCGTGCAATGAGGAACAGCAGGTCAATCGACGGCACCTCGGGGTTCTGCACAATAATGTGCGGGTTCAGGCAGATTGCGCGTCTCAGGGTCTCGCACAGCGTCGCCAGCAGATCCTCGGCATCCTCGAGGTCGGGAATGTCGCGCTCACCGAGCCACGAGTTGATCGCCTGCAGGACTTCCACCTGCCGGTCAAGCGGGCGTGGCACGCCTGCGTCGGCAGGCACATTCTCCGCCTTGAGGAAACCCTCAATCGACTTGATGCACGCCGCCTGCACAATCTCAGACTCCGCCTTGGTCACCGCCAGGATCGCGCTGTCCAGGTACGTCAGAGACAGCGGGTACGTCTCCGCCAGCAGACCCGCCGCCAGGAAGCCGCGCGACTGCAGCAGAGGCTCGTCGGCGCTGTTGATAGCAACACCCACCAGCTGCAGGTACGCATTGCAAATGTCGTCGGGGATGGTCTTGTTGCAGTCCATCAGGTCGCCCGACAGCATCGTGAACAGGTACAGAGACGACTCCTTGGCGCGCCAGTCGTTGGACGCCGGCGATGCAGGGTCAAACAAAGCACGCGTGCGCGCAAACAGACCCTCAATCGCGCGCTGGCCCAGCCACTCGCCCAGCTTAATAAGCAGGTCGCCACAGGCCGTGCGCGCCGCGTAGTTGACCGTCAGCGACGCCTCCTCCGCCAGGTACAGCGACATGTCAATGTTCCACATGTCCTCCTCCTCGCGCGTGATGCGTGCATAGTCGATCAGGAGACCCATCAGCTGCACCATCCACGGCGTGTCGTGTGCCGCAACGCCGCTGGCCGCCAGCTCCTCGTTGAGCTGCTTCTGCACGGGCGGCGCGCGGATGCACTGGTTGAGGAAATCGAGCTCCTCCAGAATCAGGAAATCAAGCGTGTACGGCAGCTTGTCCGCGTCCTCCAGACGGCTCTGGCTGTCCTGCTCTAGGTACAGCGTCGCGTACGCGTCCTTGAGCAGCACCAGCTCCTCCCATGTCTCACGGAAGAAGATGGGGCTCTCGGGCAGCAGCAGCGACGAGAACACCGTCTTAATCTTGAGCAGCGTGCGCACGCACTGCAGCTTCAGCGCCACCAGGCCGTTCCAGCTCTGAGACTGCTGGCCGTCGCCCGACGTAACGGGCTCGTTGAGCGGCAGCTGCGTCTTCATAATGGTGTGGATGAAGGGAAGCCAGCCCTGCAGCGCCTCCTGTGCGAATCCCTTGACCTCGTGCAGGTGCTCGTCCTTGACCATGTCCATCACGTCAAAGCTGCTGCAGAAAATCGACACCGCCAGCGCCCGCAGAATCGGCTTGCGCTCCACGTCAATCGCCACGCCGTACAGCACCTCGACAATCTCGCGCGCAGCCATAAAGAACTGCATCTCGCCCAGGCCGTCGTCAACGAGGTCTGCCAGCACGCGCAGCGCACCGTGCACCTGCTGCTCTGCGCCAGACCGGATAATGTTCAGCAGGTTCTGCAGTAGGTCGGGCCACTGCTCGGGGTAGTCGACCGATGCAATCTTGTTGACCGCAAAACTGGCGGCCGCCTTGACACGGCGGTCTGTATCGTCGCGCGTCGCCAGCTCAAGCAGTGCGCTGCGCATCTGGGCTCTCGTCGGCTCGTCAATGTTGACTGGTGGCTGGCCGGCTGTGTCTTCGTCGTCGTCGTCATCGCCCAGGATGCTGTCGGAGGTCCAGTTGCGCACAATAAACTGCCGCAGCACAGACAGGGCCGACTGGCGGATCTCGGTAGGGGTGGTCGCATCGCCGGCAATGGTGATCAAAAGGCCAGGGAAGGCGGGATTGCTCCAGGCGGCCTTGAGGTCCAGCTCGGCCTGCTTGCGAGGACCATCCTCGGGCCGCTGGGTGTCCTTCAGCAGACGAACGAGGTCATCCATTGTGGTGTATGTTTTTTTTTGTTGTGTCTAGAGAGTCAAGTAACAAACAATCAAGACGAAGTCGTTGGTCGTTGTTTACAGACTAGAGCTGAGGCTAGAGATGTCTGGTCTGGAAGAGGGGGGTGTTTCGGGAGGGGGCCGGGGACGAGGGGACGTTTCGTTGGAGCGTCAATGGCGCTAAGTGACAGGCCGATCTGCAATACCTTATTGGTTTGGTACCGGCTGCCCGTGGGTGTTCGTCAATTGCAAAATGCAAGTTGCAGGTGAGGTGAGGATGTTGACCAGTGAGTATGAGGTTTAATTGGAAGACAAGAGAAGGAGGTTCGTGATTACGCAACAAGTGAATTAAAGCAATTAAATATACAGTCAACTAAACAAGTTATTGTGAGAGAAAAAAGAAGGAAGTACCTGCGACCCTGCCTACTTTGTAGTACGACGCAACCGCTCACAAATAAGGAAGGAACGATCGTCAAAATTCCAAAATATTTTACGACGGGACCCAGAATAGCGGGGTGCAAGTGCAGCAGCATGCAGTCGTAGCCTGTATGCGGAGAATTACCTCGAAAAGTAGGCGTATCGACACCGCCTGTTGGCTGCTCTGGCGGGGAAACATGCGGTCTGTGCATAGTGTCAATAGAGATCTGGGTCGAGGGGCAGTCACGTGGTTTGGCGTCTACCTCGTAGACTTACACGTCTCTAAGAGGACAAGGCGCGTCATGTTGGACTTGTGATAACACAATATGGCGACAGATCCAACAAATACGGCCAGCACATCGCTCTCGATTGACGAGGCAGTGCGTCTATATAGTGTGCTGCAGCACTTCTTTGAGGTCAGCGTACACACCGTGCTGTACTACCGCCGGCTGTATCCTGAGCGTGCCTTTGGTGCCGTTTCGGCCTTTGGTATCGCCGTGCACCAATGCCGGCACCCGGCTGTGTGTGCATGGGTGCGGGGGGCTGTTGAGGAGATTATGCGGCAGCTGTGCGGTATAGCAAAAAAGGCGGCGGCCAGAAAGATCAAGGGCAAAGGCAAACAGGTGGTACGCCCAAACGCCAAGCCAAAGTGGCAGCCCCGGCGGCTTGAAGAGACGACCAGCCTGCCGCCCGACCGTGTCAACTCTATTGCCATTCTTGTGCATGCGCCGTTTGAGCAGGAAGAAGATTCAGAGGACGATAAAAGCGACGAAGAAAAGGTTGACGAGAGAGGCGCCGATGCATGCGACGACGAAGACGAGGAGCTGTCAGCGTCACAGACAAGAGTCCCACTGCCGGCCGGTGCCGTGCTGGAACGATGGGTGTTTGACGTGCGGCATCTGCCCCACGGCTGGCCAGGTGGTATCCAGGCGCTGAGGCGAGCCCGCAAAGACTTGGCCAAGCGCGAGCGCCAGAACAAACGCCGCGGCATGGGCCGAAACACAAAGCCGCGAGGCACGCTCGAAGACGAGGCCGACCTGTCCGACTCGGAAGACAACGACTACTTCAACGACTTTGACGACCCAGACAGCGAAGACAAAAAGTACGTGCCCGGCACGGGCCGTCTCAACTGGCCGGACATGGAGGCCCAGATGCGCGGCGTCGTGATGCGGCTCGCGCAGACGGGACAGCAGGTGGCGGCACTGCCAGAGGGATGCACCTTCACCATGGCTGTCGAGTTGTCCGATCCCGTTGACCCCTCTGCGGATAAAAAGCCGCGGCGGATGGATGCGCGAAAGTGGATTCCCGAGACGGGTCTTGTATCGGAGCAGAACCGGAAGCGCAAGTTTGGCGGCGAGCGGGATGACAACACACGCGCAGATCGCATCGGCACCGGAAAGGCTGCAACGACGACTGTGCGGTCTGTGGACAGCGCGCCGCTGTTTCTCGAGTGCTGGGTCGAAGAGAGCACAGTCAAGCGGGCTGTCACAGAGGGCAAAAGTGCACATCTTGCTCTACGGCAAGAAGATGTCCTGCCAGACGAGGAGAGTGACGAAGATGCGGACGAGT
The DNA here is from genome assembly GCA_022392925.1 of Ophiostoma tasmaniense. Taxonomy (NCBI): domain Eukaryota; kingdom Fungi; phylum Ascomycota; class Sordariomycetes; order Ophiostomatales; family Ophiostomataceae; genus Ophiostoma; species Ophiostoma tasmaniense. The sequence continues at coordinate 433,084 of JAKRGK010000020.1, read as the reverse complement.
ATGAGAACCAAGACGAAGTTCTAAGAGATGACGCCATGTCGGACACGAGCGAGGACATGCCAGCTGATGGAGGTGCCGTCGATACCGAGCCACAACCGGCCCCGGCAGACGAGATCCTCGACACTGAATCCGAAATGTCCTTTGGCGCCGACATCAGCTTTGGCGAGTTCATGGACAAGAGCTTTGACGATAGGATGTAGATTGCATACTTATGATAACGACATTAAGATTTAATGACAAGTATGACAAACATAACGAAACAATACTTTATTCATTCAATGTCGTCCCAACCGGGTGATATCGTAACATTTTCCAGCCAACGCCTCATATCAAACATGTCTCATCAAATGACAAGGTAATAACAAAAGAAATCTAGACACACAACGTAAGAACATAAACAGACTACTGCTCCTTTAGCAGCGCCCGCAGACTGACCATCTCGCGCTGCAGTCGTGCATTCTCGCGCTTGAGCCGCGCCGTCTCCTCGGTCTGCTCCTTGAGCCGCGACACCAGATCCTCCTTGTCCTCGCGGCCCTTGCCCTTGAGCGCGCGCACAATCTTGGCCAGCTCGACGTTGAACTTTTCGTACAGCAGTTCGTTCTCCGCCGTCGCCTCCTTGTACAGCTGGTCGATGCCACGCACCTTGGCCTCGCTGGCACGCACCGACGCCTCCATGGCGTGCTCGAGCGACGCCTGGCGGTCGGCGACATCCTGGATGCGCTGCGGTACCAGTTTTTCGAGTGCACGCACCGAGGCGGCGAGGCTATCGGTAGAAGCGCCATTGTTGCCGCTGCCAGGCTTCGACTTTGAGGAAACGCGCGCCATGTCCTGCGAGATGCGCGACAGCTCGGTCCGCAGCGATGCATCGACCTCTTCGACGGCACGCTTCTCCGACTGCAGCCGCTCGCGTAGTTTCTGAGGGGACTGCAAACGGAGACGGCCAGTCGATGCCGTACCTGCAGAAGACGCAGACTTCGTCGGGCTTGGCGGTAGTAGACGCGTCGGCGATGTGGCAGCGGACCCAGATCCCGACGGCGGTGAGAGTACTGGCCGTCCTGGTTTGAGCGTGGGGATGTTTGACGACGCGAGCGACTCGGTTGCGTTGTTCTCTTTTTGGTTGTGCCGTGACGTTGTCTGCAGGCTTTGGTGCCGTGTCAGCGCAGGCGGAGGGAAGGCCTGCGTGCGGGCATGAGACTCTGAATTGGCATGCATCAATGACGGCGGCGAAATGGGGATCTTGGACCCGCCTGGCCCGCGCGGTGTCGACGAATTGACCTTTTCGGAGGTCGTCTTGGTCGTGCGCAGCGGTGTCGGTGGCAGCGGTGCGTCGACGCGCTTGTTGCGGGCCGACGTGGGCGACAGCGGATCCTGGGGGTCGTCAAGCGTCGTCGCGGCCATCAGACTCTTAAGGTCCGACAGCGAGCTGCGCCGCTTCTTCTTTGTGAGCTTCTCGGTCTTGCTCTGGCTGCCTTCATGTCCTTCAGCCGGCTCGCCAATGGTTTCGAGCTGCTTGTGCGAGCTTGCCGGGCGGTGGGAACTACCCGGCCGCTGCGACGAGATGGACGAAGAGAACGACAGCGAGGCCGATGCGGCATCGTCATTGACATTGAATGCGCCGGCAATGGGCGGGCGGTCGCGCGACGCAGGGCGGCGGCTCGACACTGCAAAAGCACCGCTACCGCCTGCATATGCCGCAAATCCGCCACTATTACCACCGTTATTAGGGCCAGGGGACGAGTTGCCCATGTCAATCGACCGCGACCGGTTGATATAGTGTGCAGCCGTCGCTTTGGACAGGCTGGCTGACTCGCCTGTGGCCGGGTGCCGGTGCTTGCTGAGACTGCGCCACATGGACGTCTTCTCCTTTTCGCGCTCGCGGAACTCGCGCTCCGACTCGGACTGGGAGTGAGAATGTGAGTGGATCTGGGCCGGGTCGCCTGCTGCCGAATTTTGCCGCAGCAGCCCTTCGAGGCCAAACTTGCGGCGCAGCGACGACGTGTTGGACGTCAGCGACGGCGTCATCGACTTGTGTGTGCGTAGCGACGAGTTGAACGAGGGCTCGTAAGACGCCGTGCCCGACGATCCGGGTGCCAGCCGTGTCGACTGATTCAACTGACTGAGATGGCTGGCCTGCTGCGGCTGAGCATAGCCCGATCCAATGCCTTCAAAGATGCGGTCGCAGTCGTCGACCAGACGGTCGAGCAGGTTGATGTAGTTGTGTGCGGGCTCCGAGCTGCCAGCCACGAGCACCTGTGCAAACGCCAGCGTCAGTGCGCCGCGGTCGCCGTCGTCGCTGCAGCCCTGGAGCAGATCAGCCAGCAGCTTGATGAGCGCAGTGAACGCGCGACGATTCTGTGGCGCCATGTCGCCAAAGAGGTAGTGCACAAAGTCGGCAAAGTCGCCAGGCACCTTCTTCTGCAGGTAGATGGCACGCTCTTGTAGGGCGTCGAGGGCCTGGATGGTCATAATGGTGCCCATGTGGTCGCGCCAGGCAATGTTGGTAAACTTTTCAAACGCGGCAAACACGGCATCGGCCGGCAGATCGTTGGACGCCTCGTCCCAGTCAAAAGGGCTCTCGTTCATGCGGTTGTAGAGAACGTTAATCGACAGCTCATCGGCTGGCGACGGCGCGTTGCGGTTAAGCAGTGTGCGTGCGACAAACTGGCCCTTGCGTGACTGCAGTGCGGCGACGTAGCCGGTAAAAGTCTGCTCTAGACGCACTAGCGGGTTCTCGGGCGCGGCCGTCTCGCTTGCCGAGCCACTGTTGATGCTCTCCGAGAACATGGCGCCTGACCGGTCGCGGATCGAGCCGCTGAGTGACGAGACTTCGCTCTGTGTGTGCTGTAGAGTCGGGGGCTGTAGAAGTGTCTGCTGTGAGAGTGCGGGCCGGCTGCTGGTCGACTGTGAGCGCTGCAGTCGCATTGACCCGTAGATGCTTCCTGCTAGGTTTGTCGAGCTGAAATTTGTGTTGGATGTGGACTCGCCGCCCTGGGTACCTCCCAAGAAGCTGGAGAGCAATTTGACCGGCGATGACGCAAGGAACGAGCGTGTCTTTTCGGCACGCGAGCTGCTACTGGTGACTGTCGATATATCGTGCGCAGCCGGAGCAGCCGGTTCGGGCATGGTAAAGTCAAGCGAGCGCAGCGTCTTGGTGTGGTAAGAGACAAGCGCGGGCATGAGGCGCGGGTTGGATGCGTTGTGTTGGATACCGGTGAGCTGGGTGATGCGGCGCGTCAGGGTGGGCAGAAAGTCCTCGACGGCGATATCGTCGCTGTACTTTTTGCCATTGAGACCGACCGAGTTCATCACCAGCCGGGCATCCTCTTTTTTAGAAGATGTAGCTGTAGTGCGCACCTCGACAACGACCTCGACGCCATAGTGCCCCACGGGTGCTCCTTTGGTTCCCAGATGGTTGTCAAACACAATGCGCACAGGTGCTGGCTCGCGGCGGCCCTCGATCAGCTGCTCGGCAGCCTCCTGGAACACGGCCGCGTGCAGGCCAAGCGTGCGGTGGAAGCTGCCGTCGCTGCTAGTCTCGGGCAGACGGACCGACCGCAGCGTCCAGGTGGGCGTCTCGCGCTCGGCCTCGCTAAAGCGGCCCTCAATGCGTGCCTTGGTGACGTCCTCGCCCCAGCGCGCCGCCTTGGTCTCGTACGATTCTTGCATCGCAAAGCAGCGGCTGCCCTTCTTGGTCTTCTTGCCGTGCTTGTCTTTTCCATCGTTGATGTCATTGATGGATGTCATCCAGATGCAGCGACTGTCCGCGGACTCGGTAAAGCGCACATCAGCAAGCGAGTGCCAGCCGCCAAAGGTAAAGTCGTAGGAGCCGGGACCACCGGCGGCATTGGTCATAGAGGCCAGCAGACCGGCGGGTGACGGCTTGTCGATCTCGCGCAACAGGTCGCGGCCGTTGGGCGCTGTGCCACTGTCTTTGTCCTTGGACAGCTTCTTGTAGACGAGCACGAGGCAGTCGTTGAACAGTAGGAACAGGCCGGCGCCGTCTTGTGGCGGCCCAACGGCAAGCGCGTCTGCGTCGTAGACAAAGGGTGGTGAAAGCTCGAAAAAGTCGGCAGCGAGGATCAGCCGTCCGCGCGGCTCCAGATCAAGTGGCCAGCTTTCGACAAGGTTGCGCAGGCGGTTGATAGTCCGCGACTTTTTGCCGCTGCCGTCACCCTCCTCGTCATCTTCCAGTGGATCGTCCATGGAACAAATGTTTGTGATGATGTCGCGCGCCTTGAGCATGACCTGTAGGGCTGGGTGTGTGATGGGCAGGCAGCCGACGATCTGGTCGATGAACAGACTATAACGCGGCAGCCGCTGGACGGGCTCGATCAGGATGGACCGCAGGACCTGCTCGCCGGTCGACTGGACAACACGGTCGCGAAAGCTGTTGGGCATGGGCGACGACGAGTCGAGCAGGGTGTTGAGGAGCTGTGGGAAGTGCTGGCTGGCGCGGATGTAGTCCTGGTAGCAGTCGGTGAACTTGGGAAACCACTCGAGGAACGTCTTGGCCATGGCGAGGGCGCCGCTGGGGTCCTTTTTTGAGGGCGAGTTGTTGTTCTGCTGCGCCAGCATATTCCGCGACGAGGCCGAGCCGATATAGGGGACATCTAGATCACGCACAGCATCCTCCTCGGAGTCATCCATGACGCGGCGCAGGTCCTCCATGAAGGCGGCATTCACCTGCAGGATGCGGTCAACGGAGTGCGGGAAGAGCTTGTCGATGCTGCCCTGCAGGTGCTTGTTTTCGCTGATAAACTCATCGGAGCGGAACTCGTCGGCGACGTGCTTGACGAGGTCGTTGAGCTTGAGGACGTAGCGCTCTTCGGTGTCGACAAGCTCGCCCAGCTGCATGCGCAGCTCAACCTTGCTGTCGCGCGAAAAGGTCTTGCTGCGGTGGTGGTTGAGCGAGCTGGGGCGCGACGGGGCGCGACGCAGCTTGGCGGTGGGCAGGAAGACGGGCTCGCCAAAGAGCTTGACGAGGGGCGTGTAGGCGGCGTTGTACTGGCGCAGGGTGGGGTCGAGGATGGCGTCGTCGTCGTCGTCCAGGGTGTCGAGGTCATCATCGCCGGGGTCGCTAATGGCCCCCGGCGGCAGGACAAAGTCGAGGTCGATGTTGGAGATGTGCTGGGTCTGTAGCGCGCCGGCCTGCAGCGTCCGGATGACGAGCTCGGTGACGCCTGGGTCGACGCCGGTCATGGCCTGGGCGAGGTCGGCGGCATGCTGCTCACCAAAGAGGGTGGGCGCAGAGCCTGGACGGCGGCCGCGCGTGGTGGGGTATTCGCGCTTGAGGTACGACTTGAGGGTGTCGGGCAGCTCGCAAAAGTATTTGTAGAGGGCAAAAGCGAGGCCGCGGCAGACATCGTCGCCTTGGAACTCGCGGGGCAGGTGGGTGACGACGCCATAAAAGTCGGACTGGGGCGAGATGGTGAGGCGTGGAAACGACGTAAAGCCGGCAGGCGAGTAGATGTGCACCTGGATGCGCGACGAGTTGTGAGTAAAGTTTGCCGTCGTCGAGGGGCCGTGGAAGGCGAGGACGGGGAGGTGGCCGAGGAGGGGGTCGGCGGCGTGGTAGAGCGTCAGGGTCTCTGGCGAGAGGGCCAGGTCATCGGTGACGCGCACCATGGTGGGTGCATGGGTCGGGTTTCTTGGAATGGAGGGGCTGTTGTGGTCAGAGCAGGCCGTGATTGAGGCCGTGATAGAGGCCAGCGGCCGATCGAGAGATAATGTTGGCAGATGCAGGTGCAGATGCAGGTGTAGTCAGCAAGCATGTACTCTGTAGGGCAAAAACAAAAAGGGAAGGAGCTGCAGGTGGTTTCAGCAGACGGTATCGAAACGAGAAACGGCGAAACGGTGAAGCAAACGGTGGGTCCAAAAAGGCGGCGTGATGCCAATCAATTACAAGAATTTCCAATAACACAGGCAATTGTCTATCTGAGATGCTATTTAATTGTAATCATACTGATTGAGTTCTGCTTCTATCGCGAGCTTCCTATCGTTAAATGTTGCAGTGCCGTTTGTTTGCCCGTCAGCCAATTCGCCGTTTCACGAGAATTATTCAAAATATTAAAATAAACAAAAAAGTAAACAAACAGAAAGAGGGGGCGCAAAACGCGTGCGGGGGAAGGAGCGATGGCGCTAGCACAGCACTAACACTGCTCTCAGATTGCTAACAGGCCACCAGTTTTGCAGTATTGCACCGTCTCACGCAGTCTCACAGTCACCAGTATCACAGTACCACGCAGTGCGACCATACACATGCACGACGATAATGATCCAAAAGGCCAAAGGTTAGAAACATGAACGGCAGCCACAGTTACGCGATTTCCAATGAATTTAAAAATAGTTTAATGATCACAAACTGCTTGCAGTGCTTATGTCATCCGCCTCGACGCGTTCTGGGTTTGACGTGTAAAGTGGGTGGACCTCCTTCCACTTTCGTCGTCAACCTCACCTGACATCATCTTCTAATTTCATCTGATATCATCTGCATCTTACACAATGCCGCCGCCGCCGCCGACTACTCTAGAGCACGCCTCTGACGGCGTGGGCTACCGCCTGATTGAGCTTCCTGATGAGCTCGTCAACTCATCCGACAAGTATGCTCATTGTTCGGTCATTCGAAAACAAACACTAATGATAGATGGACCATCACCTCCAAGGACGGCCTGGCGCGGCTGACGGCGGGCGGCAAGTCGTACGCGGTGCGGCAGAAGAATACGTCCAACGCGCTGGTTCTCTTACGCAGTTCGGGCGAGGCCGAGGCGCAGACGCTGACGGCCGTGTCGACAGTGCACGAGACGGTGGAGCTGATTGAGGAGAAGGAGGAGAAGACCGACGCGGACGACAAGCCGGCGGCGCCCAAGGCCAAGAACCGGTGGCACGAGAAGTTTGGACGGACGCGGTAGCAGCTTTTAGAGATTTCTGGTTCACTGGGATTATGCATGGCAGGCGTTGGAATAGGTTATTAAGTATTAAATTTAAGGTATACAACAGTACAACGGGGATATAAGTCATGATTCATCACCACGGAGAGAAAACGAGAAGAAGCAGTCGGACGAAAGAGAGTCAAAAGAAAAGAAAACAAAAGAAAACAGGCTATCGCCTACACGCCCTGGCCCTGCCGCCGCTGCTCGTCCTCGAGCGCCTTGCCGGCGAGCTTGAACTGCAGCGTGCTGACGTCGATGCCCGGGTGCGCCCGCACGATCTCGGCGCGCGCCTTGGCCTCGGCCGCCTGCACCTCTTGCGCGTGCCGCGTCTCGGCTTCTTCAAAGAGCGGGCAGTTGCCCTTTTTGCCGCCGCGCGTGGTGTCGTCAAAGTGCGAGTAGTCGCACGACGTGTGGCACACGTAGCACTGCACGTTGCCGCAGCCGGCGTTGGTGCAGGTCATCTTGTTGCAGCCGTTCTCCTTGATGAACGGCGTGGAGCACTTGTTGCAGCTGCGGATCATGGCGAGCGACATGGCTTCCTCCACCTGCAGGCGGGCAGACGGGCGCTCGCCGCGCGCGACCTGGGCCTCGAGGCAGGTCATGGGGATGTGTGTTTCGCGGCGGCACAGACGGCAGCTGACGGCCTCGCAGGTAGGGTTGAGGCACACAAACTCCTTGTTGTGCTCGACCGGCGGGTACTCGGCGGCAAACGGGCAGAACGGGCATTTTTCCAGCCCCTCGAGGCCGGCAGCGCGCAGCATGTAGTCCTGCTCGATGCGCTCGAGGGCGCCTGCGGATTTGGCAGACAAGAAGAGCAGGCGCTGGTCCCGGCTAAACGTGGCGTCGCAATTGTCCATGGACATGCACTGGAGGTCGAACCGCGCGAGACCGATCTGGGTCTCGGCCATGCGGCGCGCGCAGTCTTTGCAAAAAAAGTGGGCGTCGTCGGCGGCGCAGTGGACGGTGCGATTCAGGGGGACGTCGGCGCAGCAGCACTCGCACTCGCGCACGGCGCCGTCGAGCTCTGCCTGGGCCTGGTTGGCAGCCTCGCGGTTTTGCTGTACAATGTTTTCCTGGCGCCAGAAGCGGCGGGCGTCGCGCAGCTGGAGGGCGAGCTGGTACTCTTGCAGGATGTCGCGCATGAGGGGGCTCTTTTCTGTGGAAACGGTCCTGGGCAGCTCGTTGAGGGTGTATTCGCTGACGATGAGGGTGCCGCGGACCTTTTCTTTGAAAGGCAGCACGTCGCCGTCACTCAAGTTCAAGTTGGCGATCATGTCGTCAAAGGCGAGCAGCGCTGGCAGCAGGCAGTAGCGGCGCTGCTTGAGAAAGTCCTGGATATACTTTTGCGGCGCCTTGATGTTGGCCTGGCGCAGCAGGATGGAGGCCTGCTTGTTGTACTCCTTGTCCTTGCAGGCGTCGACGCGCTCGTTTGTAGAGAAGGCGGCGATGGCGCGCTGGGTGAAGGCTTCCTGCCGCTCTTCGGCATTGTGATAGTCGTTGTCGTCCCCGACCTCGTTGAGGTTGATGATGATGTTGGCGCTGCTATGGGGGCTGTCGGTGATGTTGTCCTTGCCCTTGGCGGCCTTGGAGCTGCCTGGTCTTCCGTTTGCGTTTGCATTTTGATTTATGATTTGACCGGGTGCACCACCGACAGACGCCCGCTTGCGCTTCAGAGGCTGCCGGCGCGGGTACGGCTGGCCTTCGTCGAGCTGGTCGAGCAGGTGCGCAATGATCTCATCTTGCTGGTAGTTCATGCGCTGGCTGGTGGTCTGCAGAAAGTCGGGGCATATGTCGGGGAACAGCGCGAGCAGCTGTCTTGTGCACTCTGATTTTGCGTCGTCGTCGACTTTTACTTTTTCGAGTCCGACTTGGTCGGCTTGGTCGACTTGGTCGACTTGGTCGACTTGGTCAGGCTCGTCGCCGTCGAGGTCAACCACAACAGGCATGACGTTGACGGCGAGTTTTGCGTTGAGATCGGCGTTGGCGTCGTGGTCGTTGAGGTCGTTGAGGTCGTTGAGGTCGTTGAGGTCGTTGAGGTCCAGGTTGGCAATGTCGGCAATCATACGTCCGTCGACGGTATGGCGTTTCCGTCGAAAAGGCAGCTTAAAGGAGCGCTTCCTCTTTTCGATTTCTATTTCCTTCTCTTTGGGGCTGCTGCTGTGGTTTCTATGGGCTTTGTCGACCGAGTGTCCGAGTTTGTTTGCGTTGAGGTTGAGGTTGACGTCGAGCGGCCGGCGCATTCCGCCGGAGAAGATGTTTCGCACCCTGAGCATCATGTTAGGTGAATTCAAGTATAAAAGTATAATCAAAGCAGTTCAAAGACAGGTGAACAGAAAGTGAGAGAAGATTGAGAGAAGACTGAGAGAAGACTGAGAGTGAGGCGTCAGTCTGCAATCAAAGTGCGCGAGCGAGTGAGTGGGCGACGTGCAGTGAAGCAGAGGTAAAACGACAAGACGAGAATGATGCAGGTATGTGTTATAGAACAGAATGCAGAGAACTAGGTAGACTGCAGAAAAAAAGGCAGAAAGAATGCAGAATATACTGAATCCAGGCCGGAATTCAAGCAATGCTGCGAGACACATCCGGGCTTGTGTAATGCAGTGCTGCAGACAATAGGATGCCGGTGGTGAGCGTCAGATGTAGATAAAGAGGGCGATAAAAGCGAGAAAGCGTGCCAACAGAGACCAAAAGAAGTGATCAGCTGGGACGAGTTGCAGTGGACGTGGACGTGGATGTGTGGGATATGCAGAGCAGACGCAGACGCAGTTGGCCAGGGCCGGGGTAGATGCAGTGAGCCAGTGGTGGTGGCACAGAGGACGGCTTGTGCAATGGGAGGGGATAATTAAACAACCACTAGATTACACTCAAGCAATAATGAAAACAGTATCAAAAACAGTTTAAAATCAAAAACATGTCAAGCATAAGCGAGACAGGTGATCATGAGGAGGTATGCGGGGGGCGGCAGAACTGAAAAGACGAGGCTGTCGACTTGACAAAAGTAAAAGATCCAAGAGGACAGTCGCCTGAAGCTCAAAGCTTGAACCAAACTATCAATGATAAGCCAAGAAACAAGACTGTGTGTGGAACGTATTCCACATACCTAGATGCCGAGTGCTGGCGTAGATGTGGACGTGGAGGATGGTGTGTGGTGGATGTGGAAGTGAGGGTGTTGGTAAGATGGGGATGGCGATGGTGATGGAGCAAGACAACCATAAAAGGTACTGCAAAATCTGACAGAAAAAAAGGAAAAAGATGGTGCTTACGGAGCAGACAACATTGTGTTGGTGATCGAGTTTTGATGCTCGTGAATCGAAGATGCTGCGGTAGTTGACAAAAGGACGTTCTTTGGGGGTGCTCTTGGAATCGAATGGCACAAATAAAAGAAAAAGCAACAAGAGTAGAGCGAGGCTAAAATGAAAGACGAGGTCCAACAGCAAGATGCAGAGACAAGAGTCGAGAAAGACGGCACACGACTCAGCGGGTGGTGCACAAGTGTCGGATGGACAACTGCTGGACGGCTGTTGGACATGCAGTTGATGCAGCCGTATTGGTTTCAACCTGGGCAGAGCCGTATACCATTCGATGGCCAGAAGAAGAGAGACGACGAGCAAAGAGCAAAGAACAAAGAGCAAAGAGCAAAAGTACAAAGTGTCGAGGAGGAGGACAAGAGAGTCGGGCCAACAGCAACGGGCAGATCCAATAAATATCCCACAATCCCACATCTATGGACATCTACGACTCAGAGAAACAACGCCATATACCCAGACATTACAAGGCGAGCAAAGGCAGACTGCGAAGCATGGCGAGGTTGCGAGGCAGACAAGCAGATACACCGAGTACCAACTGGTCTTAAGTAATAAATTAAATCCATATTTAAATGCTTAATTGGATCCACCCTGTATAAGTGCGGCCCACTGGCACGCGTGTGTTTGCACCATCTTCTCATTCTATAACCTCTATTTCTCTTACTCAATCTCTTTCTATCTCGCCTACTATCAGTTCTCGTGTTATGTGCACTTTCAACCTGCATGCTCGTTGAGGCGTGCGGCTGATGTGAGTGGTCGGTCAGGATTGGGTGTGATACTGAGGGGTATGAGGGGAGAGTGTGAGAGAGAGAGTGAGAGCAGAGCAAATGAGGGATGTAGGGCGAGAGAGGAGTGTAGAAAGACATAACGACTATCACATAGTGGTATCGGTTTGTATCTTATTCACGAGTTGGATGTGGGAGTATATTTGCCGTACAGATTGTAGGACTGTAAATACGCTGCACTTGAGAACCATCTGCTTTGGGGGCAACATAGAAGCAGCACACCACTCCCGCGCCTATTTCTAGACAGGCACACAGGAGTATACACATAGATTACAAAAGAAGACAAAGATAAACGAGGCGAGGCAATGTAAAAGAAGGTCTCTTCCGGCCGTTCTTCAGCGAACCCTCACGTCAACAACAACATCCTTTCCCTCTTTTGCAATACTATCAAGCCACCATTAACACATCTCGAGCCGAGATATTCACTGTTTCTTCTTAATTTAAAGAGTCCCGCAGGCACACTGAGTCGGGTTGTCCTCGTGCTTGCACATATCGCTGACTCTGCGCCCAGCTTCAGATAAACAAGACGCAATGTGCGAGAGACTTATCACGACTGTCGTGGCAGGAAAATGCCAACACCGCATAGAGGAGCCTCCAGAGATGAGGCCTTGCGAAGTAGCAAAAGCCGCCGGCACCACCGACTGCGGCAACGCCAAAGACGTCTATCTCGGGCAAACGACTCTTAAAGACTACTGTCCGGACTGTAAGGCGAGAATGGAGCTGGAGTAAGGACAGATGGTTTGGATTGCAGCTTGGCCTGACCGGGGAATGATGTTATCTAGCCGCAACTGTGCCATGTGGTGTATTTCTGGATTCTTCGTGACGCCGTTGTTCAGGTAGCATAGGTAGCACATGCAATCAATAGTTGGAGAATCAGCTGTAAAATGGATAACGACATTCCATAGGATATACACTGTCTCGTCTCTATAAATTACACTAGGACTTTAAACCGCCTCATGGCGCTGCTGTCGTCGCAGGCCCATTTTCTCGGTCCTTTTCTTGCCTCTCCTTTTCTTGCCTCTCCTTTTCTTGCCTCTCCTTTTCTTGCCTCTCCACTCGACGCGCCCGCCTTATCTCGTCGTAGCGTTGTTGCTGGACAATTCCTTTGGCCATCCACTCGCGGCACTCGGCCGCATGCTGTGCACAGACGTCTTGGGGAATCCATGTCGCATTGTTCATCAGGGCCGCCTCGATCGCTGCCCTCGTCTCTGCGCTGCTGCTGCTGCTGCTGCTTTTGCCAACCACGGCCGTGAGAACGGCATCGTACACGGCGGCCATGGAGCCGTACCGTGCGTGCCAGCCATCGTCGATGACCGGGGCGAGCGGGCCCAAGCCGTCGACGGGCGGGAACTCGCCGCGCATCAGCTTGTGGTACTGGTTGTCCTCGAGAACGTCGGCCATTTCCAGTTCCTGCCACGGCTCCTTTCCCGCAAGGATGGCGTAGATGCACCCGCTCACGGCGAACTGCTCGCTCGCTGGGCCGGCCACATTCTTTGTGTAGTAGGGCGGCGAGTTCATAAACTCGCGGCCGCGCGGCGTGGCGTTGGCAAAGTCGGCCACCTTGATGTTGTGGTCGGCATCCAAAAGCACATTCGGCAGCCGCAGGTCGCAGTGAAACATGTCCCAGGCCGTCTCGAGCCAGCGAGCCGCCGCCGCAATCTGCAAGGGCCAGCGCTGCTTCTCGGCGCCCGTCGGCTGGCCGCCACGCTTGAGATAGGCACCCACGTCCCCAGGCATCAGCGGGAAGAACACGGCATCCTCGACGGACAGGAAGCACTGCAAGAAGACGGGCGGCGGCCGCGCGCCCTTCGCACCGCTGCCGTACAGCGCCTCGTTGAAGCGTGTGTAGAGGGCCGCCTCGTGCTGGAAAAAGACACAGGTATCGTCTTCCGTAGGGTCGATCGCGTCGTGCCCATTGGTGTACCACGACGGCATCTTGACCGCCACAGTGTCCGAGATCTTCTCGACAAAGCCGTCACGGCCCTTGCTGATCAACTTGATGCCACTGCCATAGCGGAACCACACACAACGCGTATACTTTGGGTCTTTTGGGTCATAATTTGGATCTTTCCGATAGTCTTTTCTGTTTCTCTTGTTTCTTTCCCTGTACAGTTCCAGCGGCAGCTTCTTGGACATTGCGAGGGCTGCTTGGTGTGATGATGGACTGAACTGGCATTGGCGGCTTTGTCGGTGTGCACGGTCTGGGAGAATGAGTGGCAGCCCAGCATATACAAACATAGTACATCACATAGTAGGGATGACCGTTGTGCCCCACTCTGGTCTGCGCTTAAGAGGATGTACTGAGCCCTGCACCCAGCATCTCACGTCTTACCAGCACGGCATACAGTATCACATCCATTACCTGCGGCGAGGCTCACCCCTCAGGCCGCGGGACGGTCTTTTGCTTCTACGGCTAGCTTGCTGCCATCCCTGATGCCTTGAGCGCAATAGTTGTTGTTGTTGTTTATAAAATATAAAAAATCTTATAGAGTCTGTCAGCAGCCAACATCCGCGAGACTGCAGAATGGCCATGCGATCTGCCGCTGATATTGGGACTCTATCTTGTCGTGTGTGCAGTGTAGGGGTTTGTGTTCTTTGCTGGCGTTGTTTGCTTTTTGTTTGCTTATTGTTGTCCTGCATGTTCATAGCCCGGTAGTGCTCTTTTCACGTCTCGCCCATTGAAAGATTATATCACTACAGCAAGCTCAGGCGGATGGTCCTTACCACGGGGAAATCTGTGGTGCTCGCCAACCATCTGACGGGGTGGCAGAGTGGAGGGCCAACCATGATCTCAGCCGCCCCCAAGAGCCGACAGCATCAGACAAGGAACACGAAACTGCCGTGGCTGGGTAATCAGAACACTCGAGAGACTCGCTGCCGACGGCGTCGTGGACGAGGCTGTTGTTGTCAGTCTTCCAAACTGCACGGACCGTCTTAGACTACAGGGAAGCCGCCTCTAGGTGAAGGGGAGGGGAGGAGGAGAAAAGCCGCGAGGGGCGCCCACTGGCAACTGTTGCCTTGACACCCCTTACCGAGTTTTATTCGTTTTGTTTTCGTTTATCAGTCACATTGCCACAGTCACATTACCACACATTGTTACTGTATATTGAAATGCTATCCCGCTATAAGAATATATATCTGATATATAATGATATAGCTGGGCATCGGCGTCGCGCTTCTCGGTGTTCTTGAACGACTCGACCGAAGACCTTCTAGTACGACTGGCCGACCGTGGGCCATATGGCAGCCTCCGTCTGGCCTCAGCCTCTTCTCGTCTCCTTGCGATCTATGCCTTGTCCAATGGACTGGCACGTATGCCACGTCGAGCCGGGGACAAAGACCTGGGTACGTTCGCTGGTAGCATCAGTAAGGACGCCTACACATTGAGTGAATATTGTTGATTCATCTGCTAACAACAGCAGATTGCCACGCACAGCCACCAGGACGGCTGATTTGCCGCGATAAGCTGGGTCTGGCCATGCATGCAGTAAGCAGAGAGTGAAAGGGTGGCCTTGGGCTGAAAAGTGAGCCTCACTCTTGTTGCCCGACAGCGGGGTCTTCTGTCTCTCCCATGCCCCATGTCCCATGTCCCAAATCCCTCATCTCTCTTCGCCTGTTATACCATGAATCCCGCCTCTCTTCGCATCTCTGGCATTTTCCCTTTCCCTTTTTCTACCTCTAACTCGGTTACTTTTCATATCGTCTCCTCAGCGTATGGCTGTCTGTGTGCTGTTTCAGTGTTATGAACCACGCCAACAGTCATGAGACTTTTGCAATATTCCAGCAACAGGTTCAGCCTGTCGCGGCCATTCCCCCCCAATGAGATTCCGAGATACGCAATCTTGTCGCACCGATGGGGCCGCGACGAAGACGAGATCACATACGCCGACATCGAGAACGGTGTCGGCGATACAAAGCCCGGCTACGAGAAGCTGATGTTCTGTGCCAGGCAGGCAGAAAGAGACAACCTACACTACATGTGGGTAGATACCTGCTGCATCGACAAGAGAGATCATTCCGAGCTGCAAGAGTCAATCACATCCATGTTTCGCTGGTATAAAAACTCGGCCCGCTGCTATGTTTACCTGCCAACCATCTCAGTTGCCGACGCCGCCGGCAGTGACCAGTCTCGAACTGGCTGGGAAACTGCCTTTCGGGCAAATGACTGGTTCACCCGTGGCTGGACGCTTCAGGAGCTAATTGCCCCGGCATCCGTAGAGTTCTTTTCCAGGGAAGGATTGCGACTCGGAGACAAACATGGGCTCTTGCAGCTAATTCACGACATCACAACCATTCCCACGTCGGTGCTGCAGACGGGTGACTTCTCCGGCTGCGACGTCAAGGAGCGGTTTCGCTGGGCCGAACGACGGACCACAAGTCGCGATGAAGATGCGGCATACTGTCTCTTTGGCATCTTCGGTGTGCATGTGCCGATCATCTACGGCGAGGGGAAAGAGAATGCACTTCGCCGCTTCAAAGAGGAGGTCCACAAGGCCATGTCGCGTGACGATATGTTGCGCCATCAAGGTAAGACCATGCACCCGTCTTTCTATCCCATCAAACTCCCACAAACGTTGCTGATCATCAATAACTAGCGGAAACCCGTGTTTGGCTGGTACCGTTTGAGCGGAACCCTGCGTTTACGCACCGCCAAGACGAGCTGCACGCCGTCCGTGAGCTGCTCGTCGCCAAAGACAAGACCGCCAGGGTGGCCGTGACCGGGCTCGGTGGTATCGGCAAGACCAATCTCATTCTTGAACTCTTATATCGCATGCGCGACGAGTACCAGCACTGCTCCTTCGTCTGGATTGCGGTAACTACTGAGGAAAGCCTCATGAAAGGATACCGCGACGCCGCCAAAGCGCTGCGTGTGCCCGGGTGTGACGATGAGAAGGCCGATATCATAAAGCTGGTGCAAGACCACCTGAGCCGCAAGGAAACAGGCCACTGGATTCTCGTCTTTGACAACTGCGACGACGCCGCCATGTGGACTGACAAGTCTACGCCAGACTCTCGGCGTCTTCTGGATTGCCTTCCCAAGAGCACACTCGGATCTATCATCTTTACCACACGCGATAAGAAGCTTGCTGGTCGTCTGGCAGGCAGGAACATTGTGGACTTGCAAGACGTCGGCGAAAAAGGTGGTACGGCCCTGCTACGGAACTACCTCTATGACGAATCCCTTCTCGACAACAAACAAGACGCAGCTGCCTTGCTACAGTGGCTAGCATACCTCCCATTGGCCATTGTCCAAGCATCACACTACATCAACGAAAACGAGATCACACTGGGAGATTACCTGTCGCTCCTGCAGGATCAGGAAGAACACGTCGTTGATCTTCTCAGCGAAGATTTTGAAGACCAAGGACGGTATACCGACGATGGCGTCAAAAACCCAATTGCAACGACGTGGCTGATCTCGTTTGAACGCATTCAGAGATGCAATTCCTTGGCTGCCGACTACCTCTCATTCATGGCGTGCATCGATACAAAGGACATCCCGGAAACGTTGCTTCCCCCGGGTCCATCAAAGAAGCAGCAGACCGATGCCATAGGGACACTCAAGTCGTATTCCTTCATCTCACACAACCGCACGAGCTCGCTTTTCAGTATGCATCGACTAGTCCATCTAGCCATGCGAAACTGGCTTCGGAAAGAAGATTCGTTGCATGCCTTGGCCAACAACGCTATTGAACGACTCGCAGATTTGTTGTATGATCCTGACTTATCCAACCGTGATGTATGGAGGCTCTACATGCCGCATGCATATTACGCGCTGAGGTCGGGAATCGCCGATAACGACGAAACGAATACACAAAAACTCCTATCAGCATATGGATCATGCCTTTACTATGATGGGCGATACAACGAAGCGGAAACAATTTTCGCAGAGCTGGCAGAAGCACGTACGACGAAGCTCGGCGTCGACCATCCCGACACGTTATCGATTATAAATGACTTAGCGTCGACGTACTGGATCCAGGGCCGGTGGGACGAAGCTGAGAAGCTACAAATTCAAGTAATAGAAGCACGTACGACGAAGCTCGGCGTCGACCATCCCGACACGCTAACGAGCGTAAGCTACCTAGCGTTGACGTACCGAAACCAAGGCCGGTGGGACGAAGCTGAGAAGCTACAAATTCAAGTATTGGAAGCACGTACGACGAAGCTCGGCGTCGACCATCCCGACACGTTATTGATTATAAATGACTTAGCGATGACGTACTGGAACCAAGGCCGGTGGGACGAAGCTGAGAAGCTACAAATTCAAGTAATAGAAGCACGTACGACGAAGCTCGGCGTCGACCATCTCGACACGCTAACGAGTATAAGCAGCCTAGCGTCGACGTACTGGAACTAGGGCCGGTGGGACGAAGCCGAGAAGCTACAAATTCAAGTAATAGAAGCACGTACGACGAAGCTCGGCGTCGACCATCCCAACACGCTATCGAACATAAGCAGCCTAGCGTCGACGTACTGGAAGCAAGGCCGGTGGGACGAAGCCGAGAAGCTACAAATTCAAGTAATGGAAGCACGTACGACGAAGCTCGGCGTCGACCATCCCGACACGCTAACGATTATGAATAATCTAGCGAGGACGTACTGGAAGCAAGGCCGGTGGGACGAAGCTGAAAAGCTACAAATTCAAGTAATGGAAGCATATACGACGAAGCTCGGCGTCAACCATCCCGACACGCTAACGAGTATATATAACCTCGCTTATACTTGGAAAACTCAAGGTCGTCATGCAGAGGCCCTAGCTCTGATGAAGAATTGTGCCTCAAGGTGTCAGCAAAGACTTGGTCCAAAGCATCCACACTCTATAGAATCTGCAGCTACTCTGGAAGAATGGAGCTCGTGATGCAAACTTGTTGTCGGGCTTACTAGCCACCGGTTGGCATCTGCCGTTGTATGCAATCTGGCCCTTGTATTTGTATTTAGTCTAGCTTTTCTTTGCATGTCAGTCTGAACTATTCTCACCATTCTTGCGGGCTATATAGTATGAGATTCATCTGAGTGTTCCGTGTAATGACAAGCCCATGTGGAAAATACTTCTTGTGCGGTGTGCTCCCGAGGACAGCGCCAGTCTTGGTAATGCGATGGGGAGTGTGTCCCCGTTCCCTCGTGGGAGCTGAGTGTGTATCGGCCAAGGACGCCGGTGTCGGGGTTCTGGTACTAGATCCGTGTTGTCAAGGTAATGAATAAATCAAAGAAAGTAGCCATTGGGACGGCCCAGCGGATGGGACATAGTCGTCTCCATAGCAAGGCACACTCGAGTACGAGTGTTGACTGAATAGATAGGCAGCTGGTCGGTTCGGGTGACCGACATAAAGTCGGCATTCTTGCAAATACCCGAAAGCAAGTTGTTCATCACTGCCAGCGGTAGGAGATGGATGTCAATACCAGAGGAGACCTGAGACGGGCGAGGCTGACTTGACAGATGCTCCATCTGAGATCGGCCTCGGTCGCCGTTTTGTATTGAACAGATGCATGGCACCATTCGTACTGCTCGTGTCTGTATTGTTGCTGCAACCGTCAGGCAGCCTGGCAGCAGCACAGTGGCATGCATCTCGGCCGTGTCCTTTGTCTATTGTCTATTGTCCATCTCGATGATCTCGTCATATCATGATATCGTATACATCTTACTTGTATCATCCCGTACATCCAATGACTACTCAACAATAAATCCACCGCCGACATCGTCATCGTCGTCTTCGTCGTCGTGCACCGGAAAGAAACTAGACTGCTGCTCTTCCTCCTCGTCCTCATACTCGAAACCCTCGGGCAGCGGTGTCCTGCCTCCCTTTTCCTCCTGCTTATTAGGCGCGTCTGCCTCCGCCTCCAAATCAATCACCTCGTGCACCTCGCCGTACTCTTGCCGGATCCGCTCAACCACCCGCAGGCCCATCAGCATCTTCCGCCATATACCCATTGCTTTGTTGCGCCGCTTCTCGTCCTCTTTGCGCGCCCGCTCGGCCTCGTCCTTGGACAGCTGCTCCAGCACGCGCGCCTCGTTCTCCGACGCCACAACAACACCCTGGATCACGGGCACCGCCATCCGGTTGCCAAACTCGAAATCCACAACCGCCTCGGCAAAGTCCACGCCCAGCTTGCGGCACACCTTGGGCGCGCCGCGGAACGGGATGTGCACGGCGCCCGCGGGGCACATGTGCTCGGCAAACAGGTCAATGTTGCCATAGGCATTCTTGGGGATCACGCCGTCCTTGATCGGCGGCGGGATGATCCATTCTGTCTGGTCCTTGGAAAACAATCCCTGCAGCACCTTGCTGCCCGTGGCGGCCTCGGCCTCGGCAATCTCGCGCTTGCGATTAAGCGTCGCGGCACGGTATGGCACTTGTTTTAGGGGGACTTCGCCCGGCTTCGGGGCACGGCCCTGCTTGTGCCATGTCTCGGCACTCTTGACCTGCACGACGTCCTTTCGAAAGTAGACCTTTTCGCCCTCTTCCGTGTCCTTCTTCTTGGGGTTAAAGTACTTGGCCACCTCGGCGCCGTGCACGAGCGCCTCTTCCCTTTTGAGGTGCCGCTCCAGCACATACTCGGTGCTCTGCTTGTAGTACTGCAGCGTTTCCTCGCCGTCCTTGACAACTTTCTTTTCCGGCTGGGCCGGTTTGAGGTCGGTGCTGTCTTCAATGGCATCCAGCTCGGTCGTGGCATACCGTGCCGAGTGGCCTCGCGCATACCCGCGCATCACCGACTGCCGGAACCAGTCCACGACGTCGTACCGCGCCACTTTGCCGTGCTTGTTGTAGACGGGGATCTTCTCGACGGGGAAGCGCACACCGCGCGTGCGCCCGGGCAGCATTTGCCTCTTCAGGTAACGCACGGTGACGTCCTTGGCGGTGCCGTCGGCAGAATAACCGACAACGTAGCCAATGACCTGGCGGGCCTTTTCGGCCTTGCCGCCGCGCGGTTCAAATGAGGCCTCAATCAGTTCGCGCGTGGTGGCGACGACATGCTTGACGAGGGCGTCGACGGGGATGTATTTTTGGTGCACCGTACTCAAGACCTCGGTCCAGTAGACGGGGTACAGCAGGTCCTGGTCGTATTTCTTCCGTTTGTCCGTAGACTTGGATACGGGGTCCGTAGACGTGGATACGGGCAGGTCCAGGTCGACCGAGTCGTTGTCGCTGTTGACCTCTTGTAGTTCGTCGTCGCCGCTGTCGACAGGTATGGATGTTGTAGTCGTAGACTTGAGCGTTTCTGGTGCCGGTGCTTCTGGTATCGCCGTCGGATCAACCTCGACCTCTTCGTCGGCATCCTCCAGTTTGTTCCACCCAAACCCGAGCGGCTGCAGGCTCGCGACCATGCGCGCCTCCAGGCCGATGCCTCGTAGCAATGCAGTGAACAGCTGTGCACCGACGTCCCGGCTGCCCTGTAGACGCGCAGCGTGCTCGCGCATGTCGCGCACATGCCGGATGCGCTCGCCGAAAAAGTGTGTCTCGGTCGAAACACCGCGGCGGTCCTTGGCCGCCTTCAGGAACCGGTCGAGCCGCTCCAGCGTCATGTAGCCCGTCTTGCGCAGGCCGCCCGCATTCACTCTGAACGCCTGGCGCCACCACGACGTGAGGACGCGCAGCAGACGCAGCACCGGATCGCTGTGGCCGAGGTCGGCAGCCGACGGGTCGAGTCGTTTGGCGGAGCTCCAGTCCTTGCTTCTGGTTTCTGGTTTTGCTTTTGCTTTTGCTTTTGTAGGTGCCTTTGCTGCTTCCTTCCCTTTGGTGTCTGCCGTCAAGCGCTGCCACCGCTCGACTTCGTCCCAGATCTTGGGCGGCAGATGCGACAGCAGCAGCCCCTGCACCTCGCCGTCGCACATCCAGGCATTCCGCAGGGCATTGTGGTAGAGCAGCGACTGGACGTGGACGCAGTGGGTCGCACTGCGCACAAGGCGCTCCATCTTGGACGGACCCTTTTTGGAGTCGGGGGCGTGCATTTGCGTGAGCGAGACACGGGTGTCTTTGACCAGCGTGAGCTCCATGTCTTTGGCGGCGTCGTCGGCGTCGTCGTCCATGGCCATCGTCAAAAAGGAAAAAGGGGCTTCGGCCACGACGTCTTCAAACTCGTCCGAGCCCGCGTCAGAGTCGGAGTCATCCTTGTCCTCTTTGCTCTCCTTCTTCGCCGTGTGCAATGGAACATCTTCAAAGTCCATGTCGGCATCGGCGTCGGAGAGGGACGAGTTGCTGTTGGAGTCGTCGTCGTTGCCTTGACCATCCAATAACACCAAACTCTCAATGGCCGAATTCTTGGTCGTTTTGGCGGGCCCGTCGAGGTCGTCAAACAGTGTCGGTTTGCGCGGCACGACGCCGTCCTTGGGTATCTCTTGTTTTGGCGGTTTCACTTTTTGTGCTGGCTTCCGTGGTGGCTTTGCTTTTGGCTCTTTCTTGACGGCCTTGACGGCCTTGGCAGGCTTCGGTGCAGTCTTTTTCGGCGCCTTGGCCGTTGGCTCTTCAAACTCCGAGTCGTCGAGATCAGACAAGGACGAGTCGCTGCCATCGTCCAAGCTCTGCAGGTAGGCGATATTGCTGCCATTGCCGTTCTTTCGAGAAGGCGACCCGTCGAGGTCGTCAAACAGAGTCGGCTTGCGCGGAATCACTATGTCGTCCTCGGTGGCCTCCTCCCCGACAGCTCTGCCGGCCCGCTTCGCCGGCGGTACCACGTCGGACTCGGCCGGCCGTTTTCGTGTTGCGCGCGGCATTGTGTGTAGTTCGTTGTCGTGTAGGCGTCAGGTCGAGGTCAAAACCACTGCCGTGCCATGTTGATTGTTTATTCTTACTGTCGTCACTTTCTTTCTTTGACCTGAGACAGACCCGCCTCGATTCAGCCTGCGTCATCGATCGCCTGGGCCTAGTGTCGGACGCGGATCGATGCGCACGCTGCACGACCAGTGCGCCAAGTCACGTGTACAGTGTGTTTAGGTTTTCTCGTTGTCGCACACCCAAATGCACTAGTACATTCTAGAATGTTTGTCAGCCGCTATGACAGAAGGCTACGACCCCTACTACACAAGGTACAGCCTGGGGCAGCCTTGCTCTATCTAATCCGAAGCCCGGCCAAGGCCGCTAACCCGCGATAGATTACGTCGACCCTGTGCCTGGCTCTGCCATCCGGAGTCACTGCAGCTGCTGACGAATCTGTTGTGTCGTCGTCTTGTCCGTCGCCCCTCGCCACTTTTCTTTTTTCTATAAAGTCTCTGCAGAGACACACCGCCGCCATGGCCGGCCCGTCGTCTTCCTCCTCGGCTTCGCAGCAGACAAAATCCACCGAAACAAGCTACATCAACATGACCGACGTCGAGAGCCGCCAGGACGCGACTCTCATCGGCACCCAGTGCGAGTACGAGTACTGCCGCCAGCTCGACTTTCTGCCGTTCTTGTGTCAGTCCTGCCGGCACACCTACTGCCTCGACCACCGCACAGAGTCCGCGCACCACTGCACCAATGCCGGCGCCTGGGCCGAGCGCCGCCGCCAGGCCCAGCTCGCCAAGCCCTCGGCGGGCGCAGGCCGCACGATGCGCGACTTTGTTCCTGAGAAGCCGTGTGCCGCGCACGCCGGGTCGTCGCAAGCGTGCAAGACGGTCATCGGCACAAGCCTGGTGACCGGCGTGCACTGCGCCAACTGCAACCGCGACTACTGCCTCAAGCACCGGCTGCGCGAGGACCACAACTGCGACAAGCTGGAGCCGATTGGGGCGCGCGCGACGGCGGCGGCGGCAGCGGGCGCGGCCACGGCGGCACGGGCGCGGTCTGCGCTGGACAAGCTCAAGGCGTGGGGTGCGGCGAAGAAGGAGCAGGCGAACAAGGCGATGCCGCGGCCGGCAGCACAGCAATCCGCGGCCGCGCGCATGGCCGCTTTAGCGTCTCTCAAAAAAGAAGCCAAGGGCGACGCCAAGATTGCCCCGGAAAAGCGGATCTATTTGCATGTCGAGGCAGAGGCCAAGTCGACGCAGGCGGCGCTGCCCAAGGGCACGTTTTTCTACAGCAAAGAGTGGGTGGTTGGGCGGGTGCTGGACGCGGCGGCGCGGCATCTGCAGATTGCCAACATCAACAACCAGAGCAGCAAGGAGGAAAACAAGCTGCGGGTGTTCCACGTGGAGGGCGGTCGTCTACTGGAGTTTAACGAGACGGCGGGCAGTGTGCTTGTGAACGGCAACACGATTGTGCTGTTGCGCGGCGTCGGGCCGCCGCCGGAGCTGATCAACTTGTAGTTTTCTGTTATTGTTGCTATCGCACTTGAGCATGTTTGGCGTTGGGCAGCCTTGAATATTATTGGACTATCGTTGGATAGCATTTATCATTACTTTCTTGTAACCACTGACTTTTGCGATGCAGGCTGTCGGGCAATGTGCATTTATTGCATTTTCCCTCTTACTAACAAGTGACGTCTTCCATGGTAGTCCTTGCATACGACGTGTATCAGAGTGGTGGATCAGAGATGCAATATCAACACATGTCGAGTTGAGGCATTAGAGTCGAATAGCTGGCCAGATTAATGTCGATGTGATATTCAGCCATTGTTTATGTTTGTTTCTTTAAAATATCAAGAATTTCATAAAAATATTTTGATGATTATTTTTTAAATATTTAAAATGAGTTTTATACACACAAATGCATTGACTTGTATAATTCTAAAAATCCAATACTCCAGAACACATCAACAAAGACAACCTAAACGATCACCGACGCAGTACATATCTCACATCCGACGCTGACTGGCTGGTTGTCGATGCAGGCAGCCCAATCGCAGCCGGATTTGGTTGTATCGTGTCAGTGCTTCTGACTGCAGTGGATTACTAGGCGGTAATAGGTGCAATAGGCTGATACTCCAGGTGATACGGAGTGGAGCACGGAGTCAATAGCGTCAGGATTGGAGGTAGGGTCGTTTCTCATCATTTCCATCTCCATTTCCATTTCTCACTGCAGTCTATGCTGTCTATGCTGTCTTTTGCAACAGCTGAGACATTGTTTCGTTGTCTTGAGGTTTACCATTGTCTTGAGCGCATCCATCTCAGTCTATAGCGGCCACGTTCAGACTCAGCTACCCCGCCATTTGAGCTGCGGACCATCCAACGACACCTCGACACCTCGACACCTCGACACTACTCCGACAATTACATCACAATGGCAACCCCCCAGGTGCAGCCGTGCCGCTACAAGGTCGGCAAGACCCTTGGGGCCGGCTCGTACTCGGTCGTCAAGGAGTGCGTCCACATTGACACCGGGCGCTGCTACGCCGCCAAGGTCATCAACAAACGGCTCATGGCCGGCCGCGAGCACATGATCCGCAACGAGATTGCCGTTCTCAAAAAGGTGTCCATGGGCCACAAGAACATTCTGACGCTGGTCGACTACTTTGAGACCATGAACAACCTGTATCTTGTGACGGACCTGGCCCTCGGCGGCGAGCTGTTTGACCGCATCTGCCGCAAGGGCTCGTACTACGAGTCCGACGCCGCCGACCTCATCCGCGCCACGCTGTCTGCGGTGGCCTATTTGCATGACCACGGCATTGTGCATCGCGACCTGAAGCCCGAGAATTTGCTGTTCCGCACGCCCGAAGACAATGCCGACCTGCTGATTGCCGACTTTGGCCTGTCGCGCGTCATGGACGAGCAGCAGTTCCACGTGCTGACGACGACGTGCGGCACGCCCGGCTACATGGCCCCCGAGATTTTCAAGAAGAGCGGCCACGGCAAGCCCGTGGACATGTGGGCGCTGGGCGTGATTACGTATTTCTTGCTGTGCGGGTACACGCCGTTTGACCGCGACAGCGACTTTGAGGAGATGCAGGCGATCCTGCAGGCGGACTACGCCTTCACGCCGGCCGACTACTGGCGCGGCGTGTCCGAGGCGGCCAAGGACTTTGTGCGGCGGTGCCTGACCATCGACGCGGGCCGGCGCATGACGGCGCACGAGGCGCTGCAGCACCCGTTCCTCAACACGTACTCGCGCGAGGCGCCCGTCGACGCGGCGAACCTGCTGCCGACGGTCAAGAAGAACTTTAACGCGCGGCGGACGCTGCACGCGGCGATCGACACGGTGCGGGCGATCAACAAGCTGCAGGGCGGCGGGCGGCTGGCGAGTGCGGCCAGTGCCAGCAGTGCGCGGGCCGGCGACTCTGGGTATGGAAGCACAGAGAGCGCGCCGGCCGTGTTGACGCCGGGGTACCAGGGCGGTGGGGATGTCCACATGGCGGATGCATATCAGCAGCAGCAACAGCCGCCGCAGCAGCAGCAACAACAACAACAACAACAAGCACCACCTGTCCCACAACACCTCAATGCCGTGCCCATGTCGCTGCGGCCGGGCATGGAGGTGAACAAGGTGGTTGAGACGACAAAAGGGCTGTGGACGGGTGTTGGCAGTCGGGGGTAGACTTGTCTTGTCTGTCTTTTGTTTTTCTTTTATTTGTCTGTCTGATGTCCTCGTTACGTCACAACTAGCTTTCTCCACGCACTGCTGATATACCTCGAGATCATGATCGTTGTCTTTTTTTTTCTATTTTATTTTTATTTTTATTTTTATTTTTTTATTTTCCTTTTTCCTCTTTTCTTCCTTATCTAGCACAGCGTACAACTTCCTTTGAATCAATCAACGTCCAGCCGAGCGAACGTCCAACTCAGCCTCGCGACAAAAGTGGCAACTCGGGACCGTTGAATGGAGCAGAACTAATTTAAATTGAATAATTAAACTAAAGAATAAAAAGTGAAATAGAATTCCACCCGTTTTCGTATTCCCCTATTGTAATCCCCCTATTGTAGTTATAAGAGATAGAGTAACGGAGTAGACCCTGTTGACTATTGAGTTTACTGGGCACTAAGACCGTGCTTTTGTTGTTTTGTATAATATTGATTATCTTCAGTTCGGAGACGAGCCAACAATAGACGTAGGCAGTACTGCCAATACGCACCGACAAAGACAATGGTTGCCAAAGTGCTGCGCCCTAGGCAGCCTCGCGATGCCTGTCGCCAAGAAGCAAGCAAGCAAATGATATTCTGCGGGTCGGACAATAACAGTCGATCATTTATTTCTTATTGTACATGGTGTGAGGAATGCAATTTAACGCGATGAAACTAGAGTCTGTCTGAATGCAAACTACACCAGACAAGACCGGATGCTTCGGCCAGCACAGCATACAGAGTACAGTTCGATGCAGTGCAATCGTGCCAATGGCTGCACGTGCGACTGTATTTTCAGAATCGATATTTTGGTGCCCAACTTGCATCGTCTGACAGACAGAAAGAGAAAGAAGGAAGAAAAAGAAGGAAGAAACAAAACTGCCCGCGGGTCGGCAGGATCTGTCAGCATTCTAGCATGGCCGGATCGCTCGGTTCGCTGTGAATGAAAAACGGAGCCGAATCCGGACAAGCCTGTTCTGAGAATACAAGACGAGTTTCTCCATTTACGTATTGATGATCACTGAGCGACAGTACCGCTGCAGCGCTAGCCGCTTTGGACGGCACTGATTTGGACTGATTTGACTGATTTGACTGATTGGACTGATTTGCACTGATTGGACTGATGTGGCACTGATTTGCGCGTCGCGAGTGAGAGCAGAGCAAGGAGCGAGTGAGCACGCGAGTTCCGTACGTACTGAGAGTGAGAAGGGAGGGAGATTATAAGGGTGAGATGGAATTAGACGTGGGCATATTGCGATGAGATGAAATTAGTCTCAATCTGTTGAGATTGTATTGTAGTAAGAGTGATTATCAGATAAGTCGATACAATCGTAGAACATCTACATCTTATCAAATCGGTGGCTGGATGTGATCACAAGCTTTATTTTATTTTTCTTCTTTTTCTTCTCTTCTTTTTTTTTTCTTCTTCTGTTTCTTCTTCTTTTCTCACTTATCACTCTACACTGCCTTACGCCACACCACACCTGCCAAGGTCACAAGACGAGTGCATCTGATGCATCGTGCATGGTGTCGATCAGTCGGTACTGAGTATGATAGAACTGAGGGTCATGATCAAAACCCATGGCTTCAGTGATAGGACTGCTATTCGTCTCAGACCCTGACCCTTCATTTTAGATAGTGATACGTAGAGTGACAGCGCAACGTACCGAGTAGTACCGACCGGCATTGCTGCTACAACGCACAACACAACAAAACGGTCACTAAAACGTGAGCATTTGCCCGTTCGGGTTTTACTATGCGCTCGGGCTCCGGCTTTTATTTCTTTTATTTCTTTTATTCTCCTCTCTCTCTCTCTCTAATTAAATTACTGCTTGGCAGTGGATGATCGTGAATACCTTTCCCTCCGTTATTGCCCCACCTGTGAAATTGCAGTTCCAGTCGGGCGGGTGCGAGAACGACAGAGGTCGACTTCAGTACAGGTCATGCGACACTGCTGCGGTGTTTTCCTATTTCCTATTTCCTATTCCTTCTTCTTTGCCGGTCTGCAGCCAACGACCCATTTGTGCATCAACGGCATGAATCATTGGTAGAGGTCTTTTGTTTGTCACCTTTTTCTTCTTCCTTGCTGGTCTCCTCGCCGAATCGCTCACTACGCGACCTGCTTTGTCCGATTCCCATTATCTGCTGTCTCAACTTTATTCTGATCACCGACAGCACGCTTAATAGTAATACGCCGTATAAAAGAAATTAATGTCTCCCCATACTTGCCGCCAGTGCCGCGGTCCAGTTTTTAGTGCGATTTCTTTCGATTTTACTGGTCTCCCGTAGCGAGTGACGGGATTCACTAGCCACTCACAAGGCTGAACCTGTTGCAAAGTTTTCAGTTGATTTTTTATTTCATACTTTGCAACGGATTTGGCCGTTTTCTTCAGAGTTTTCAGCTGCAAGTTGCAAATCTCTTACTCGGTACTCACTGGTGGCAACGGTTCGAAAACGTTGATGATGGTGATAACTCGATCAGTCATCTTGCTTTGACATCTGACATGAGGCCGCACAGAGACCACTAGTTGTATGCATTGCAATCCATGTGGCGGAGGAGCGTACTTTTGCTGGCCCAACACTGACGTCTCTTTGTCACAGCCAAAGAAACCGGATTCTTCTGTACAGCAAGGTAGACTGAGTGCCAGACCTATGACGCTGCCGATGAGGCTACCGGCGTCGCATCGAGAATCGCATCGAGAATCGAGCATCATCGGAGCCGAACTTGTTTGAAAGAGCTCCATAAACTACTTGTAAATACTTTGTACGTTGCCAAGATGCATGCTTGCATTTACTCGTCGTCTAAGAATACCCAACAGTGCATCGTTTCAGTGGTGCAGGGAGCCTTCTAACATGTTAGCACCGTGAATGCTGTAAATAGGATGCGTATAGGATGCGTAAATAGAGAGCAGCGACGGATGCGACGGCAGAGATGAAACCTTGGCGTCGGTGGTCGTCGACATTGCAACCACACATGACATGGGTGACACACTGCTCTGCCCTATTCTGTAGCCTATTCTGCGTTGCTGTTGCTGGCGCTTGAGAATGCTGCAGCCTGGAGTTTTCGTATTGCTAGAATGTTATTATTGTAGAGCCTGAATTGCGATGCATCTATGGAAGAATAGAATAAAAGCAGAGTAAAAAGAGAAATAAGAATAGACATTCACTACTGACGAGCAAACCTACATGACAACATGCAATGCGTCTCATGTTGCTGACGTTGTCGTCGTTTCGTTTAGAGGTATCAGTCACTGATCTGCTTAATGCCTATAATGCCTGTATGTGTATGCCCTGCCTGTATGCGTCTGCCTGCGTCTGTTTCTACTGTCTGCCTGTAATACCACTGCCACCCACTGCCACTCCGACCACGCTAGCGTCTGACCGTTTCTCACCCCACAATCTGACAGTCCGTTTTGCTGGAGAGCGGACATTGACAGGCTTTCGGCGTCGTCCAATTCCCCGAGCCTTTGCTTTCCTTCATCGCAGCTATTATTCGCATTTCTCTGCATTATTAGCACTCGTACTCGTATGGTATTTGATCATTGATCGATCAATGAGATGAACGCGATGCGTTGCACGCAAACGTACGAGGCGATGTTGTATTCTCTATTCTCTACTCTATTCTATCTATTCGTCCACATGCTCGCATGCAGTAAACTATCGTGTGCGATCGACTCTACCTTGCCTCGCACTTTCACTCAGCCCCTTGACGTAAGCGCTCTTGGCTGCAAGTAAAAGTACAGACCCTAGTACAGACAGACACTGACGTCGTTGCTGTGCGCTAGCTCGCGTGCCGTCGCTTTGCTGTCTCCGTTCCAACCCGCCGAGTGGGCCTGTCAGGTAGACTCAGTACAAACGAGATGAAAACGGAGCGTCGCTCTCGCTTGGGCGGTCCACTCTTCTTCTTTTTCTTTTTCTTTTTTTCTTTTTATTATTACTTTCTTACTGCTTTCTGACTGCTTTCTTACTACTACTTACTACTTACTACTTACTACTCACCAGTCGGCCTCCGTCTTCTCCGTCTTCTCCGTTAGCACCGTCTCCTGCCTGCTCTTTCTCTTTTCAGAGTACTCCATTCTATCCCCCGAATCCCATACTCTCGTCGCCCGAGCCACCCTCTTATTCCTTATTATTCTTGGTGTCTCTACTTTTGTTCTTCTTGTTCTTCTTTACTTTGTCTTTCCTCTCGTCTTGTCTCTACCTCATCTTCGCTTCAATTGTCACTCCTTTACTCCTTCACTACACTCCTTTACCCTCCCTACCTTCCTTGCCTCTCGACGTCGACTCCTTCCTCTTTCGACTCCTTCTTTCGACTCCTTCTTTCGACTCCTTCCTCTTTGACTCATTTGGACTCTACGACTTGACTTCTCGACCTCACTTTCGACGCCCTCTCGACCGCAATCCTCACGATATGGGCTTGTGTTGACCAGCCGTCGCCAGACTCTTCTCTTCATACCAACTTCACAACAAGACTACAAAATGGCCGACATTGCGAGCCTCCTGCAGCCGTCAAAAATGAACGTCTTCGCCCCCGCCGCCGCCGCCCTCAACTCCCTCAACCCGTCCAGCAACCCGCCGCGCAAGTACCGCCCGGCCTCCAACTCCATTACCGCCAAGATCAACACATCAAGACGACCACTGCCGCCATTGACCGTCGCCCCCGTGCACGTCCAGCCAGAGACCGTCATTGGCGGCAACCGCCTTGCCATGCCCGCAAAGAGCAACGTCGCCGCCATCCAGCGCTCCTTCAACCCGGCCGACGGCCTGCGCGCGCTGCGCCGCCACCGCTGGAACGTCTACGACATCCAGCACGCCATCACCGCCGTCTTTGTCGTCTTTTCGTTTGTCATTGCGCCCATCCCGATCTACATTGACATTGCCGTCGTCGCCGGCTATGCACTGCTGCTGCTGATGCCCGCGACGCGCCAGTTTTTCCTGCCGAGTCTGCCCATTTGGACGTACCTGTTTTATTTCTTTGCCAGCCGGTAAGTAGCGAACTCTGAGCGCTTGATTGCAGTGCTCGAGCGCGCGGCCCACTGCGTGCGCGGCCTCATTAGCAGCCCTGCCTCTCCACACAGCGACTAACAGAACCAGATTCATTCCTGTCGAGTACCGCCCGCACATCTGGGTCAAGGTCCTGCCCGCGCTCGAGAACGTGCTGTACGGCGCCAACCTGTCTAACATCCTGTCCGCCCACACCCACCCCGTGCTCGACCTGCTCGCCTGGATCCCCTACGGCCTCGGCCACTTTGGCGCCCCCCTGATCTGCAGCGTCCTGCTCTTCTTCTTTGCCGCCCCCCAAACCACCCCGGTCTTCGCCCGCTGCTTCGGCTACCTCGCCCTCGTCGGCGTCACCACCCAGCTCGTCTTCCCCTGCACACCCCCCTGGTACGAGCGCCTGCACGGCCTCGAGCCCGCCCACTACGGCATGCCCGGCTCGCCCGCCGGCCTTGCGCGCGTCGACCAGCTGCTCGGCGTCGACATGTACACCACGAGCTTCACCACCGCGCCCGTGCCCTTTGGCGCCTTCCCCAGCCTGCACGCCGCCGACGCCGTCCTCGAGGCCCTCTTTATGAGCTACGCCTTCCCCCGGTTCCGCGCTCTGTTTGTCGTGTACGTCGGCTGGATCTGGTGGGCCACCATGTACCTGAACCACCACTACGCGGTGGATCTCGTTGCCGGCTCGCTGCTGGCCGCGCTCTTCTACTATGTCTCGCGCGTGAGCTTTCTGCCGCGCCGCCAGCTCGAGAAGCGCACGCGCTGGGAGTACGACTACATTGAGATTGGCGAGAAGAACCGGTCGGTCGTCGACGAGTACGACTACTACGACGCCTTTGACCTGGACCTGCTGCCGCGCCACCGCAGCGGCTCGGCCGGCGACAGCGAGTGGACCGGCAGCTCGTCGTCCTTCCACTCGTCGTCGGGCAGCAGCCGCGGCGGCAGCAGTCCCGGGACCATGAGCCCGACCACGCCCGAGGTCGAGTTCCACAGCGTCCACGTCTGGGACGAGCATAATGTTTAATATTTTTTTTCTCGTTTCTTTTCTTTTGTTTTTTGTTGCTCTTTTAATGATCACGACTGCTTTCTACACATACATTCGCTTAGGTGTTGGGGCTGGCGTTTTGCTTCTACATATACATATTGAATACTTTGGGTTGGATTGGATTGGATCGGACCGGACCGGATCGGATCGGATAGATGGATTTGACAGGCAGAGTCCAGTAATGGGTGCGAGGATGAATACAATTATTGACTGATATAATGAAGTGAAATGGTTTTTATGTCGACAGGAGTGCAGGTCGTCGCTCAACTTGCTGCTGGCCTACAAGAACACAGTTCCAGTTCTATCCTGTTCCATCGTCTCCGAGAACATGGGCAACGCACCGACATTGACTGGTTGGACCGTAGCCAGCTTGAAACGCACTTTGGTCGAAACGAGGCGTGCAGACTGATTGTGTAGCTTATGTAATCACAAATGACGCGTGAGGTTGCGTGCTGCGCTGGCAAATGCGAACCGGCCACTAGCGCCGCCCAGTTGGCAGTTCTGCCTGACCGCCAGCTCTGTCATTACTTGGTACTTGCCGTACTAGTTTCCCCTCCTCCTTTTTCCCAACCTCGCCAGTTCATCCATAACCATCACCACCGCCCTTGATCCATCCCTTGCCTGTTCTCACATCTCGTTGCTTTCTTTTAAGCTTTGGCATTGAACTGCCTCGCTTAGCCGTTGGTAGCACCGCGCGTAACATTGCAGACTGCAGACAGTCCGCCCGTCCGTCCTTCAGTCCAAGGCAAGAACCCATCCATCGCTCCTTCCTCGACAAACAACCGTCCATCCCGTGCTCCTTCCATCTCCCGAACGTAACTCTGTATCGACCTTTGCGACCTTTGCTCCTTCTTCCTTTGCTTCTTCCTTTGCTTCTTTCCTTTGCTTCTTTGCTTCTTCTCGCTCCTTCTCGCTCCTTGTCGCTCCTTGTCGCTCCTTCTGTAACCGACACCGCCACCGACCTGTCCTTGTATTGCACAGGCACTGCTACTGCTGCCATTACCATTGGTCTTTGAGTCTACACAATGGGATCACCCGACGAGGCAGAGGTGCCTGAAGCCGTGCCCGGGATTGCCGAAGCGGCGCCCGGGCAGCTCGAGCCGGGAGAGGCTGCTGTTGATGGTTCTGCAGCTCCTGCCCCTGCTCCTGCCACGGACCCAACCTCTATTCCTACAGTCGATGAGGCCGTCGCGGCGGACGCCGAGGCTGATAACGACAGTGAGCTTTCTGATATTGACGACGCTGATCTGTACGCGGAGGATGATGCTCAAGACGACCAAGTCCAAGCCCAGGAAGCCCCAGAAGACAAAGCCCACAACGACCACGCTGAAGAACAGCCCCAGGCCCTAGCCCAAGACGAGCCCAGTAACACCACAGCAGTCGAGGAATCTGCAGAGCCCACACAGACCGCGGCTGCAGTGGACACCGACTCCAATACCGGCGTCAATGCGGATGCCGTTGATGTCGATGACGATGCCCAAGATGCCAATGTCGACGCCGATGCAGTGACCGAGCTGGACAGCAAGGATCCTGTTCAAGGCGCCGATACCACGGCGGAACCTGCTGACTCTCAATCTGATGCCGATGACGAGGAGGAGGGCGAGATCGACGAGGGCGAGGTCGTGGACAATGCCGAAGAAGGCGAGACCAAGCCCGACGCTGAAGACGAGATCAAGCTCGACGACGGCAAGTCGGACGACGATGACCTTCCTTATATCGATGATATTGCCATGGTGGACGACACGCCCGATGCCGCTGTGCCCTTGTCCATCTCGGATGTGTCGTTTGCAAAGCCCATGCAGCGGCAGCCGCCCACCGGCCCTGCAGCCATGACCAAGGGCGTGCAGCAGTCGCAGTCGCAGTCGCAGTCGCAGAAACAGCCCAAGCAGCCCAAGCAGCCCAAACAGCCAAAGCAGCCCAAGCAGCCCAAGGCCAAGCCCATTCCTACAGGCCCTGCAAGCATGAACAGTGCCGTGCCCATCCACAACGCCAATGCAAAGGGAAACGCTATCAGTAATGCCCCTCGCGGTCCGGCTGCTGGCCGGGCTGGCCAGAACGGCCAGAACGGCCAAAACGGCCAAAACGGCCAAAACCAAAACACACAGTCCAACCAAAGCAACCGGGAAAAGGCCGCCGTAGAACGCGCATACCAGGCCTTCCTCACCGAGGAAAAGACGTACTCCGCCATTGGCAACTGGGAGACCAACTTTCCCGAAGAGTCCCGCATGTTTGTCGGTATGTATTTTTATTCATTATAAAAAAACAGATGCTAACCAACAGGCAACATTGCACAGGAAAGAGTCAGCAAGCGCGACGTCTTTGAAAAGTTTCACCACTACGGCCGTCTCGCCCAGATCGCTATCAAGACGGCCTATGGGTTTGTCCAGTACCACACCGCCGACGAGGCGCGCGCCGCCCTCAAGAATCTTGAGGGTGTCGAGATCCGCGGCCGCAAGATCCATATCGAGATCACCAAGCGCAAGCCCAACGAGGCCTTGGAGCAGGCCCGGGGTAAGAACGGGCGTGACCAGCAGCGCGACCAGCGAGACCAGAACGGACGTCGCCGTGACTCTTCGCCGCGCCGCGACCGCGACCACCGCGACCACCGTGATGACCGTGACCACCGTGACCACCGCGACCACCGCGACCACGGCCGTGACCGCACCAGCCGCCACTCGCGCGACCGCTCGCGCTCCCCGGGCCGCCATGGCCGCGACAAGTCCTACCGGCGCCGCACGCCTAGTCCGCGTGGCCGCAAGACTTCGGCCAAGTACGAGGAGATCAAGATGCGCTCCGGCAATGACGTCCCCGACGTGCAGTTCCTCGTCAACCCCGGCCTCGAGCGCGACTTTGTCAAGTGGGCCCAGGCACCCTTTCGCGAGCGCGGCATGCGCACCGACGTGCTGTTCCGCAGCCCAATGACACCGCCGCGCGACACCCTCATCCAGACGTACGCGGCCGAGGGTGTCGTCGCCATCGTCGACCTTAACATGGCCGCACAGACCGCGGGCCACATCCCCCTGCAGGTGTTTGACCGGTCGCGCGGACGTGGTAGTGTGCGCTTCGACGGGTACCAGGATCTTGCACCAAATGTGGCGGCGGACATCGTGTCGCGGGCCAAGGCGGTGTCTGCGCCTTCCGTGCCCGGATATTCGCAGAACTCGTATGGGCATGCTCCTCCGGCTCCTGCGGCTATTGGTGCAAATGATTTGGCCGCACTGGCCGCACAGCTGGACCCCAACACATTTAGTCAGGTGGTTGCCGTGCTGCAAGGCCAGCAGCCGCAGCAGCAGCCGCAGCAGCCGCCCCCAGCACCAGTGTATGGCCAGCCACCGCAGTACGGCATGCCCCAGCAACAGCCTCCCCAACAACAAGCCCAACAGCTCGACCTCAACTCGGTGCTGAGCCTGCTCGGCGGCACGGCCCCTCCTGCCAACAACACCACCTACACCTCGGCACCACCCGCGGCCCCTGTCTACGGCCAACCCCAAGGGTACGCTGCACCACAATACCAGCAGCAGCAAGCACCACCACCACCCCCACCCCAGGGCCAGGCCAACGACCAGCTGCACGCACTCATGGCGCAGTTCGGACAGTACAGGCAGCAGTAGAGTAGTAAACTGTAGTCTTGCATCTGTGTTTTGTATTTGTGGCGGCGCTCGGTAGATACCCTATTTACTTTTACTTTTATCAACGGTTGTTACTGAAATCACGTTGCTTGTGAGAAGAGGTGATTCTAGCATTGCGTAGAACATGAGAAATGAATACAAAATATGAACGACAAGATGAAATATGAAAGAAACTGAATTAAATGATCAAAGAACCGGCAATCCAGGTTTATATGCAGCCGTCCGCCCGTCCGATGTTTTCCGGTCCGGTTTTCCGTGTATGTATGTGTTGTGTGTGTTATGCAGTTGTTGTACAAGTAGTCTATGTTTTGGTGATTCGTAGCGTTGTGTGAATTTTGATAGAATCAAGGCCACGCGGAGGGCCGCCGAGTCAGAAGCGTCGCTATCCGGTCCTCGGCCTGCTTGTCGGCGTCCTCGCCCTTGGACGACACCCGCGTGTACGCCAACCACCGCGCCAGCAGCGGCCGCAGCTCTGCCTCGTCCTTGCCCAGCACGTCCAGGCCCCGGTCCGTGCACGCCAGCGTCACCTCCTCTGCCTCCAGCGCCGCGGCACCGCCCGCCTCGCGCAGCAGCGCGTCGTCCTGCGCCAGGAACCGCAGCCGCTTGCCGGCCGCGCGCTCGGCCAGCGACGGCACTGCGGAGAGCAGGCCCAGGCGGTCCTGCATCGGCGCCAGACCCAGGCTGCGGGCAATCAAAAGGGTGGCGGTGTTTTCGGTGCGAGTCCCTTCAAAGGCGGCCAGCCGCCGCTTCTCGTCTGCTTTCCGCAGCGACTCGACCTGCTTGGGAATGCGGCACGGGTACGGCACGACGTGCGGGAACACCATGACGATGAACGGCGTGAACTCGCCGCAGATCAGCAGCAGCAGGCCAAACAGCGGCAGGCGGCGCATGTCGTGCTGCCAGCGGTGGCGCAGGACGAGGTCGGAGCGGGTGAGTTGCGCATCCGAGGCATTCAGCTGCCGCACAAGCTTGGTGTTGGCAAACAGGTACTTGAGGCCGGTCTTGTAGAAGGCGAGGTAGGCCTTGCCGGTAGCAAACAGGTGCGAAAAGGTGGAGGTTTCGGGAGTGCGGTCGGGCAGGGTGAGGGGCGGCGGGCGCGTGGTGTGCGGCGGGTTGGCGGTGCCGCCGACCTTTTCGAGGGCCGTCGCGGAGGCGGTGGTAGGGAGCGTCGAGGCGTGTCTGATCGAGGCAAGACGGGCGTAGGCAAACGAGTGAGAGGGCATGCCGGCCGGCAGACAGCGAGCGGCGCGCAGGACGCGCAGCTGTGATGGGGCGTTCATTGTGTGTGTGTGGTGATGCAATGAAGCAGGAACAGAACAAGCAAGAACGCAAAGTAAGCAGCAAGAAGAAAGTCAATTTGCAACCAACGTGGCAGTCCATTGACTAGCAGAATAAAGTATATTTAAAGTGGACCAGGCGTATTACGTCAGGGCGAATTACAGTTTTACAGTGGAGCAGCACTAAAACCAGTGCCAAGAGCCAGTCTCCAGCGAACAACAAACGATGCACGCTGGCATGGAAAAACGAATACTATGTAGGCATAGACTTGGCAACGGACAAAGACCGGAGAACGGGAATCAAAAGGAAAATTGCAAGAATTTTGGATCACTCTTTGACTTTGGTTGTGCAGCCATGGAGAATGCAAAATGACTAATCAATGCGATAATGTGAAAGAACAAAAGATCGCTCCTGCCGAATACGCTGGCGTATCCCCGGTGGACGGCTTTATCGTTATCGGCCGGCCGGAAATCTGTCCGACAGATTAGTCATCACGGCGACGGCAGCTGGATAACAGTCTCAACTCATCATGTCTTCAAATAGGATGGAACAGAGTCTATTTGCTTTTACATGTTCTTCTGGAGCCGACAGCCTACAGGTTGGCCTTG
The DNA here is from genome assembly GCA_022392925.1 of Ophiostoma tasmaniense. Lineage (NCBI taxonomy): Eukaryota > Fungi > Ascomycota > Sordariomycetes > Ophiostomatales > Ophiostomataceae > Ophiostoma > Ophiostoma tasmaniense. The sequence goes on along the minus strand of JAKRGK010000020.1, from coordinate 396,094 downwards.
CCATCACGCTCGAGAGTGGCAATGCACTCAATCTCGACATCCGAGCCGCCGGGCAGCTGGTGCACAGCAACACATGTGCGGCACTACACTGTTAGAATCATTGGCAATCATTGGCAATCATTGGCAGTCGTTGGCAGTCGACTAGAGAGAAAGAGACTCACTGGCTTCGGCAGAGATGTAAAGAACTCGTCGTACACCTCGTTGACGGACACAAAGTCGGTCATGGAAATCAAAAAGATGTTGACCTTGACAACATTGTCAATGCTCGAGCCGGCCGCGGCCAGGACCGCCGACATATTGCGCAGCACCTGGCGCGCACGGTCCTTGACGGTGCCGTCGACGACCTTGCCGGTGGCCGGGTTGACGCCGAGCTGGCCGGAGCAGTAGACCATGCCGTTGGCCTTGATGGCCTGCGACAGCTGCGGGCGCGGCTGCGGCGCGTTCTTTGTGTAGACTGCTTCTCTGGGCATTGTGAGTTTTGTTATGACACTAAATAAAAGAGAGTGAACAAATCAAAACAGAAGAAATAGAATCAGAAATCAAAATCAAAATCAATAGATGTCGTCGGATATCAGTTCGGCGTAGATAGGGCGGCTTATCGGGTGGATCTGCTGCAATAGCGTTTAGGTAAGAGAAACGCAGATGCACTGGCTTCAGTTGTCATAGTCACAGTTGCTCGTTCCTCAGCCTTGTGGTTGATTCTTCAATGTCATGATCTTTATATTGATGGTGATCTTTCACTGAATGCAGATAGAGTGCCATATCAGCCTTACATAATCAACCCAAAGAGGAAGCTACTCATCACCGCCGCGCCTTGACTGTTTCTTCGCGCTCTGCTTCTTCTTCTCTTTCAGTCGTGCGGCATGGAAGTTTTTTGTTCTATAGATTAGTTTGCTCTGCTTGTATACTGGGTATCCCGTGGAAACGTACACTTCTGTATACTTGCCCGCCTTGCCGGGCTCCGTCTCCCCCGGCACCGCCGCCTCGTACAGTGCCACCAGCTCGTCGTACAGCTTCTGCCGGTTCGTCTCCGTGTTCGCCGTCCGTGACCGCTGTTCTTGCGCCTGGATCGTCAGGCTGTCGCTCGCACTGGTATAAAAACGAGACGTGCGCACGCGCTGACGCATGAGCGCTGGCAGCATGGCCATGAGCTCGGACACGGGCCACGCCGTTGTGGCCTTGGTCTCGGTCTTGTTGACGTGCTGGCCGCCCGGGCCGCTGGAGCGGGCATATGTGGTCGAGCCCTTGGGCAGTGTGTCTGGGTCGGTGAACGCAGCACGCCACTTGCGCGCGGCGGCGAGCTCGTCGGCGTCAAAGGCCTTGTCAAAGGCTTCGTAACGGTTGCTGTAGTTGCGGCGCAGATGTGCCGGGCACAGCCTCTGCGTGCATAATGAGAATAACAAAGAGCTCCGTGGAGCCAATGACCTTGTGAACATTGTGATGTGTGTGGTGTTGATGCCGTGGTGTTGACGTCGATGATCAGCGTGATCCAGTTTTGCGATCATCCAATGTAGTGTGTTTAGTCGGGTCCACTGGCGGTCCACCAGATTGCACTATAACAAGGCTGTGACCATGAACAAGTCTTGACCTTTTGCGACGCCGAGAAGCGTCACAAAAAAATGATGTGGAATTGACTGTTGATATCTTCTTTGATTTATGATGACGCACTGGATTTTGCACTATATTTTTATGGATTTATTCTCATTCCTTTCATTTATCTCACTCCAAAATCTCTACAAACTCACATTACATTTGGCTGCAAAAACGTTGGGATATTTTCTACACATGGTAGATTCATGCACAATAATACAGCTTGAATAGACTATACATTAAATTGAAATAACTGACATTGAAACAGCAAGCCTTTCCGTAAACACCCAAGTAAAACAAATGCGACGATAGAAAAGGAAACAGAACTGATAAGAAACCGCCGGGAACCTGCTATATCAGACAGGCTCACTTTTAAGATCAACAAGGTCAGACCGCAAGGCAACTACCTCAGTAGAAGCCCCGCGCCTGGCGCCAAAGTACCTCCTACGGCACATGCGGCGCCGGGATCGGCGTCACCTTCTTGACTGCCGCCGACTCGCTCTTGACCTTCTTCTCCTTCTTCTCGGCCTTGTCCTTTTTCTCCTTCTTCTCCGTCTTCTCCTTCTTGGCCTTGGTCTTCTTCTCCGGCTTCTCGGGCTCGTCAACGTCCATAGCATCGACGTCGGCCTTGGCCTTCTTTTCCTTGGTCTTCTTGGGAATCACAGGCGGCAGGATGGCCGTCTGGGGAATCGTAGGAGGCGATACCGGCGTGACCTTGGTCACGGGGGCGGCCTTGGCCTTGGTCGTACGCGGCTTCTTGACGGCGGCCTTGGCGTCGCTGTCGCTGTCGCTGTCGCTGCTGCTGCTGTCGGCCTTGCTGGTGACCTCAACCTTGCGCTTCTTGGAGTCGGTCACACCAATGGGCAGGAAGCGGCTGCGCAGGCCGGCGGGCTGGGCGCGGGGAACCTTGGCCGGAACAGGGGCGGGCGCCTCGGCGTCCTGCGAGAACTGCGTCACGCGCTTCAGATGCATAGTCTGGTCGATTTCGCGGTTCACTTTGTACTTTGTTAGCTTGGTTCACTTGGCGCATAAGCAATCAACTTACAGAGCTGGTACTTGTCGCCGGACTGGTTGGGGATAAGCAGCTTGATGGTCTTGGTGGTGATGCTGTCGTCGAAAGCGACGCCGTAGTCCTCGCCGCCGTGGCTCAGCACCGACTTGCCCTGCCGCGCCTTTTCGACGGGAATGGCCATCGTCTCAATCACGGTCACGGGCACCGACGCCGGTGCCGTAAAGTACCACACCTGCTTGCCCTCGAGCTTGGCCTGCTTGAAGATGCGCGACACGTCGGATGCGTCGGCGTCGGCGGTGGCGCGCCGCAGCTGGAAGCCTTGGGATGTGAACTGGCTGGTAGGGCTGTTTTGTTAGCAGTGCACTCGAACGCTGGTGGACGAAAACGTACCTCTTGGTCTCGCGCGAAGTCATGGCAAACGACTGGTCGGCCATCTCCTCGTCAGAGTCAGACTCGACAGGCGCGGTGGCCTTGCTAGGCTTCGCCTTGGCAACAGGCTTGGCCTCCTCCTCGTCCTCGCTGCTCTCGTCGTCGCTGTCCTCCTCCTCCTCGCTGCTCGAGCTGCTCTCCTCCTCGGAGCTCGTTTCCTCGGCCTTGGTCTTGTCGGCAACGGGAGCTGCAGCAGGAGCAGTCTTCTTCGCCGGGGTATCGTCACTGTCGCTCTCCTCGTCGCTGCTCGTATCGCTGCTGCTGCTGCTGGTGTCGCTCTTGACGGGCGCAGCCTTGGCCTTGCCGTTGGTTGTGGGAGTGGCCTTTGCGGGCGCCTTGACGAGCGCTGGAGCTGCCTCCTTGACCCCGGCCTTGACGCCAGTGACCTTGCTGAGGAACGAAGCCTTGCTGGTCTTCTTCGTCTTGTCGTCGCTGTCCGAATCGCTGTCGCTGTCCGAATCGCTGCCGCTGGAGCTCGAACTCGAGTCGCTGTCGGAGTCGTCGGCACCAAACTTGTTGGTCTTGGAACCGTTCTTCAGGTCCTTGAGCGAGGCCAGAGATGCCGAGGTCGACGTGGTACCGTTGGCTTTTGCGCCCCAAGTCCGTGATGACATGTCCTTGACATGGGCTGACAACGAGCCGACGTTGACACGAGGGCCCACCATTTTGTTGTTTGATGGGGTTTGACTTGATATTTAATTTGAAATGGGAACCTGTGTAACAGATTGGTCGCAAAAGTGTCGCAGTCGCGCTCGCAGTTACAATTTGCAGTCGTGATATCGCAAATGCGCGGGCTGGATCTGAACTTGGTCGAGGCAAAAGCAAAAAGTTGGGAGCCAGAAAAACTTCACTTATTCGAATGGCGCACTGTGATTGGCTGGAATTTGTCCGTTTTCGAGGAAAGAGCGGCAGAATCGCTTCACCGCCAAAATTTATTTGGCGGAAGGTGCAATGGTGCACTGTGCGAGCTCTCTCTCGTTTAGAATGAGAATGTTTGGATAATCGATATTTGAATGGTAGAAGTGAAAGTTATGATTCAGTTTTAGAACATAGTCTTGTAGAGACTCAAAAAAATAACGCCGAGCGAACTGAACTGGTCTGACTTTTGTTTGCGACTGCAGTGTCACTCAGATCGGGGATGGAGAGATGCTCCACCGCCAAACAGCTGTGAAGCCACAGTGCGAATAGTCCACCGGCGACACTGAATTTCATCTCAACATATCGCCAAAATCCGTTCAGATTGCGCTCAAGTTGGCAAAGTCGTGACGACACGACTCGCAAATATACGACCGAACAGCTGGACTCATGGACGCTGTAGGCAAGGCTGACATGGAGCCAAGGAAGAAGAGAAAGGTCGAGCCGGTGCCGGCTGCTGCGCGTACGTTTGAGTTACCTTTGTTTTCATTCATTCTTATGAGATTTTTTATGAATTTCAGGAGATGAGATAATCTTATGCAATTTCACATAAGCTAACCAACAGCAACGAGTGCGTTTGCCCTGAGAAAGAGGCTGCAGCAGCAAAAGGAGGAGCAGGCCCGGGCGGCACAGGAAGCCGAAGCGGCTCAGGCGGCTGCCGTCGTCGTGGATGCTGCGTCAACAGAAACGTCTACAGCAGAGACACCAAAGCCGTCAAGGACACGAAAAGCGAAGAAGACAAAGGAGGCCCAGCCAGCTAAGCCAGAAGAGCCGGTTGTGGCGGTTGTTGCGGTGGCCCCAGTCGAGCCACCAGCACCTGTCGAGACACCGGCACCACTCGACAAGTAAGCCGCAGACTGCCCTGTAGAAAGATTTTTGATAGAAGAAATGCCGAGTACTGACAAACAGGATCGTTCAACTGATATCGCCCCCAGCGCGTGGGCCTGTAATCATCAGGTCCTCGTTCCAGCCAAACAGCCAGAACTTTCAGAAGAAGGCCAAGGGACACCTGCATCTCAAAATGGCAGACGACCAGCGCCTGGTTATTCTTGGAAGCTATGGCCTTACAGTGAGGGAGGGCGAGGTTACTCTGGCTGGCGCCATTCTGCGTGCCTCGGACAAGACACACTGGGTGCATGCGCCGCGGTGCCATGCTCTTCCTGTCCTCCGGTGCACGGACGACGCATACATCATACTACAACCGCATCCCGCTGCGCCAGCCCTGCGTGAGATGGCCAAGCTGTCACCCATCTTTCAGAATATCTGGAGCGAGTCCAAGCCAGACGACGCAAACAGTACCTTTCAGATTGCAAGTTTAATCCTGCTTCTCTACAGTGACAAAACTAACAAACAGATCTACACATCAGACGACTGCCAGGCGGTGACGCGCGACCTCTCGTCGCCGGCCGAGTGGAACAAACTCATTGCCGAGTTGACAAAACCCAAGAAAGCGGCCTCTACCAGCACCACCACCGCCACCACAAAAGGCCAACCTGTCTTCTTTGTCTGTGGCCCCAAGTCGTCGGGCAAGTCCACCTTTTCGCGGCTGCTGGCCAACCGCCTCCTGACAGCCGATGGCGCCGACGGAAAGAAGGCTCGCAAATGGGCTGTCCCCAGTCTTGCCGTCCTCGACATCGATCCGGGCCAGCCGGAATACGGTACGCCCGGCTCGCTGTCCCTCGTTCACGTCCAAGAGCCAAACTTTGCGCCCACCTTTTGCCACCCCTACGTCGACAGCAGCAAGCTCCTACGCGCCCACGAGACGGCCACCGTGTCACCCTCCACAGACCCGGAGCACTATATTGAGTGTGTAATGGACCTCTTCTCGCTCTACCGCCGGGACCTGCGTAGCCGCTGCCCGCTAGTCGTCAACACACCCGGCTGGATCCAGGGCACGGGCCTCGAGATACTCAAGACGCTGGCCACCCGTATGCAGGCCACCAAGGTCATCTACATGTCCCAGGAGGGACCTGAAGATACAGTACAAGGCCTGCGGTCGGCGTACCCCAACGTGCCCCTTGTCGAGCTGCCGTCGCAGCCGGGCGACCTGCGCGTCAGAACGGCTGCGCATCTGCGCAGCATGCAAACCATGGCCTACTTTCATTTGAATTTAAAAGGCACATTATCAACGGCAAACACAAGCAACCAGTACCTGTCGTGGCACGCATCGCCTTTGACAGCTGTGCGGCCGTGGACAGTCCCCTACTGCGGTTCCGCGAGCGGCATTCTGGGAATTACATGCTACGACTCGCAGCCGCCGCCGCACCTGATCGCCGACACGATCAACGGCACCATTGTGTCCATTGTCGCGATCCAAAATGCGGCCGCCTTCCGCACCACCCAGCGCCGCGAGGCTCGCAACTACGACTCGCCCATGGACATTGATATCGACGACGACAATAACGATAATGACGAAACCGAAGTCGCGCCCACCGATGCAAACAAGCTGCCCCCGATTGTCCGCTCTCCCGAGGGCATCCCGTTCATCCTCAACCCCAGCGAAGCAAAGCTCGACCCGCGCCACTCGCACAAGCTCGGCGTTGCGCTCGTGCGTGGCATCGACCGTGCCAACAACGCGCTGCACCTGCTGACGCCGCTGCCCGTCGATGATCTGCTGGAGGAAGTGATGCGGCAGGATGGCCTGGGGCTCGTGCTTGTGTCGGGCAAGTTTGACGTGCCGACGTGGGCGTACACGGAGGACACCAACCTGCAGAACTACAAAGTAGACAAGGAGGACAAGGAGGACAAGGACGAAGAAGCAGATAACGGCGACGAAGAAGCCGAAACGGCCCCTTTGACGTCGTCGGTGCCGTGGGTGCAGGTTCTGCAGGGCCGCCAGTCACGCGATGCCGGATCGCAGGTCTGGCGCGTTAGGCGCGACCTCGGGCGCAACACGGCTGGCGGTGACTAGATTGACGGCAAATCGAAAGAGTGCTGTACGAAACAATACGAGCTACCGAATATACATGAATCCATGCGTACATTGCATCTCTGTAACTAGTCCGGCAGCAGACGTCTTTTATATTCAACTCTGCTCTGTATCCATCACTCTTGTTGGTATCTGCTGCGTACAACCCACAAACCGCAGCCTGGGCCACGTCTATCACAAGCGCCCATGGCTGGGTTCTCTTAGAATAACAGGTACGCCCAAGCTGATCTGCATCACATCTCCGCCTGGGGTAAAACGGCTTGAAAAGTCTCGGAGATTCTTGAGATACCTGGTTTCCGCAGGGGACCGACAAGACTGGCCTTCTCCAAAGTACCAACCAGAAGATCGTTTCCAGTTCTACTGTGCAAGTGTGGAATTGTGGTGTGGCAGACAGTATCTTGCACGGCTTTGGTGGCTGCCGAGCCGGCCGGCAATCTACGCTGTATCCCTGATCGCCGATGCCGTTCAACGTTGGGAATCTCACTCAACAACGAGAACAGCGTAGATCTCGAAAATGCCACCTCAGATTTATGTGAGCTGGGCGGACCTGACAAGCCCCTGCTCGGTGTTCGGGGTTGACAATGTTTTTTTAAAGGAGGTGAGCATGCCCGCGTTAAGATGAACCTAGCACGGAGAGACATTAGCCGCTGGATGTCGCAAAGCAGTACGGGCCATAACAGACGGAGAAAAGCCGTCCCTGTCGGGCATTTAGTTGCAGGCATTTCTCTGAAAGCAGCACTTTAGTTTTATGGTAGTTAGTCAAGTGCAATCGAATTATGCAGTAAAATGGTCACTATTCACTATAAACATGTGTAGAAGTAGAGTTGGGACTTGTTTTATAACTCGGGCTAAGCGAAGACAACAAAAGACAACTAAAAAAACAAAAGGAAAAAAACAAAGAAAAGAAAAAAAGACCAGCCACTACACCATTACGGAATGCTAATTACAACTACACAATTATATACTCACCTCGCCGTTCTGCAAGTCCGGCCAGAATGGACACTGGGTGATGTATTGTTCTTACCGTAGACCAGCTACTCACCGTGGATTGGAGCTAGATGGACGGACAAGGATTGGGAGGAAGATCAGTGAGAGGGCGACCATCACGACCAATGGGGCGCTGGGGACCCATGTGAGCAGGCGTCATTTCGTGGAGAAGAACGTCGTCGAACAATGGCCCACCGTTCTCGAAAACACCGTCGGAGCCGGTAGATTGAGAATCGTGGCAAGTCCGGGAAGAGTGGGAAGAGTGGGAAGTGTTGGAGGTGCGGGTGCTCCGGGCCCGCCGCGCGGCACGGTGTGCTGCCCGACGCTCCCGGCGTCTCATCTTCGCTGCCCGGGCAGTCTTGATGCTTTTCCAGAGAACGGCAATGATGCCGAAGATGACGAAGAAGACGGGAAGCAGGATGGCCAGGATGAGGGCGCCGTGGGCGCCGCCATCAGAGTATTTTTGAGGTTGAGTGGTGTCCCGCACCATGAAGAGTGAGAGAATAGGGTGGAAGAGGGGATGGATGATGGAGTTGATGTTGGAAGAGTTTGTGTTGGTAGAGTTGAAGAAGATGCCGCCCATTGGGGGGGCACTTGTTAGGTTGGCGTGCGGCGCCATTGTGTGTGTTTGATATGTGATGTTGTTAGTAATGTATTTGTGTTTACTTACCTTTGTCTCTGCACCGATACCAGATCGAGTGCGATGTGATGTTGTCGAGATCAAGGTGTTTGAGTAGCTGATGAGGAAAGGGAATACAAAAGACTGTTGGCTGTGAGAAGACTGATACTTATACAATGGGAAACGAAGAATGAACATGAACATGAACAAAGTCGACGATGATCACAATATCAACATTGCCGTAAGATGATGCCGTGTACAACAAAGAACTCATACGTGTTATGTTTTGTTCGTTGTTGGTCAATGAAAGGTTATTGTCTGCAACTCTTTGTCATTGAACATGTTCCTTTCTAATCTTTCACGACAATCTATCTATGCATTTCGATGCTGTTCAAGACGAGTGTATTCTGTAGCAATGAACAAATCCATCCGAAAATACCATGGATTGGACTTGGAACAATGCCAAATCACATCACGACAAACCAACAGGAAAGCAGTCATATCCACATCTATTTGACTGGCAATCGTTAATAAATAATGTAATAACAAGAAAAGAAACATAACTTTGCCGTCCGATAACTGCCGGCATGACTTGTCTTTGCGGGGGACGGGAAACAAAGTTCATGTTGATTAACAATAATTAACAGCACTCTCATCAAAGGCTAATGTCTCTTTATTAAGTCGTAGTGAAAGCCAAGACGACGGCAATTCTTATCTAAAGCTTGTCGTATGGAGAGACTGGGAGACCGTGACATTCTATTCTGTTTGTGAGACTCGCGACTATATTTCCCGTTTCGGAGGTGTGGTCGTATAGACAAATGTGTATAATGATGACCACTGGATTCGTCTGATTTCTTAATCTGGATCATGTTGTGTTGTTCGCCAATAGTAGTGACTTCGCAGGCCGAATGAAGTGCCGAGATGCTTTCAGGCAATCTGAAGTACTATGTGCCTCTCAATCTATTCCGTCCTGTTTAATCCATCCATGTCGTCTATATTTGGCACGTCCTTGGCTAGACCATCTTCGACCCGTGCGACAGTTGGTCTATAAAAAGGCCTGATGAACACCTCACATGCAATGGCTTGGCGAAAGATTTTACCTCTGCTGCCCAGTCTTGTTCCGTGAGCTGCTCACTGCACTTGGACCGCTCTGTATTCATACCTTGTCTGTCTCCAAAAGACCTACCACCATGAAGACTCTCAAAGCCGCTGTTGTGGCTGCCCTGGCCGCGACGGCCCAGGCCGGCCTGCGCTTTGGGTGCTCGACTCTGACCATCCAGCGCCTCGATCCCGTCGTCCAGCCAGACTCAGCGCCTTCGTCTCACCTGCACCACATTGTCGGCGGCAACCAGTTCAACGCCACCATGACCGGCGACGTCGGTGCTCGCGCCTCGTGCACCACCTGCCAGATGGCCGAGGACTTTTCCAACTACTGGACTGCCGTCATGTACTTTAAGCACCCCACCAACGGCTCGCTTCACCGCGTCAACGTCGTCAACAACGCTGCCCTTGCTGCGGGCACCACTGGTGGCATCACCGTCTACTACACCGCCTACGACCTGTCGCGCGACAACCTCAAGCAGCAGCCCATCACCACCTTCAAGCCCGGCTTCCGCATGACCGTCGGCAAACCGGGCGCCACTGCCGCCGAGGGCAAGTCCCACATCGGCCTGTCGTACAACTGCCTCACGACGCTCATCAACCGCGGCCCCGAAATGCGCGACTTCCCCACCAAGCCGTGCCCGGCCGGCATCTTTGTGACACACCACTTCCCGGCGTGCTGGGACGGCAAGAATCTGGACAGCCCGGACCACCAGTCGCACATGTACAACACGATCAAGTACGACGGGTTCATGAACGCAGGCCCGTGCCCGGCGTCGCACCCCGTGCGCGTGCCGCAGGTGGTGTACGAGACCGTGTGGGACACGACCAAGTTCAGCGGCATGTGGAAGGAGGGCCAGCCGCAGCCGTTTGTGTGGTCGTTTGAGGGCACCAGCGGCTACGGCACGCACGCGGACTACATGTTTGGGTGGAAGGGCGACGCCCTGGAGCGCGCCATGCAAAAGTCGGAGTGTTTCTACGACGGCTGCGGCGCCCTCAAGAAGCAGAGCATGACCGAGGCCAACAAGTGCAAGGTCCGCGAGATGGTCAACGAGAACATCGACGGCTGGGTCGACACTCTGCCCGGCTTTGGCCCCGGCTTGGAAATGTCAAAGTAACCGGATATTTAATTGCGTCTGCCGAATCGCCCAGACTGCACTCTTCTTTTCTTGCTAGTGTACTTATGAGTAAAGATAGCAGGCGGTCATTTATTGCTGTTTAATCGATGCTTATCAAACATGTAATCAATTTGAGCAAAATTTGAAAAAATTGAGCAAAGGCAGCCAATATCATAGATTAACCACGGCTAATCTACAGTAATCAAACGCTTAGCCGGACAGAGTTTTCCCATCCTATCCATAGTGCTCTCACCTACATTTACATAAACTTGCTCTTCACCGCACCCATCACAAGCCCCCGCTTCTGCTTCGACACGTACTTGCTCACATCGTCGGCCCACCCCTGGCTCGACTCCTGTAGACTGTCCATGCTCTCGCTCATAAAGTTGAGGTTCTCCGTGCGCTGGTTCAGCTGTCGTGTGAGGTACGAGCCCCAGCCCTCTTGGCTGGCAATGCCCGCTGACACGCCCCTTGTAGACGATGGGCCTCCGCCACTATACCGTGCCTGCCGCTCTTCCTCGGCTGCCGCGGCCAGCATCCGCTTGCTCGGCGGCCGGTCGGGTCCGCCAATCAGAATGTCCAGATCGGTCGGCGACACGTATTGTGTACCGGCAATCCACTGCAGGTTACTGATCGTTGGGCGCGGCGGCACGGCCAGCTCGGGGTTGACGAGCGTGTCGTTTTGCTGCTCCTCGGGGCGGTAGCCGGCACTGCGGCCCCACACGGACACACAGACGAGCTCGGACGGACCCGACCAGCCATAGATGTCGCCTGTCGGGCTAATCGTGGCATCGCCAAGCCGCGATGAATCCAGTACATTAATGGGTGCCTTGTTGATTTCTTTCAAACCCGGCAGGGAGTAGGCACGGGTCGAACGGTCGCCAAACACACCTACCAGGGCGTAGCCGTGCAGCTCGAGATGAACAACGGCGGCCGAGTAGCAAAACACGTCGTCAAACGACTTGGACGCGCCCTTGGCCGACACCGGCTTGAAGATACGGGCCTCCTTTTGTGTAGTGACAACCAGCGTGCCGTTGACGTGCCGGCCGTTGCGCAGACCAGCCACGGTATCACCCGTAGCCGAGGCCGGCGCGCCCGTGTCCGACACAATCGGGTCGATAGACACGATGCGGTCCTTGAGGTCCGTGGACCCGGCACACTTGGCCGTGTAGCTGTTGCCCGACGGCAGCAGCTCAAAAGTGCTCACCTTGCCCTGGCTTGTGCCGACAATGCACACCAGACTCGAGTACGCCTTGCCCTCGAGAGACAGCACGGAGAACTCTATAACAACAGGGTAATCCTTTTGGCCAGCGGGCGCGCTGCTGCTCTTGCCCAGAAACGACTTCTTCTCGGCCTTGGCAAAGTCGGCAACAGCGCCGTGATAAATAACGGCGGGGCCGCGCAGGTCAACGATACTGAAGAAGCCGTTCTCAGAGCCGATGGCGACAAAGCCGACGTCAGACACCTTGAGAGCCGTGATGGCACCCTGCATCATTTCGTAGCGGATCCACGGCTGCAGGCCGTCTTGCAGGTGCTCCTCGGGGCGCGCGCTAATGTCGGTAAAGCCGCCCGGATTGGAGGCCGGCGGTGGAGGCTCGCTGCCGCCACGACCGTATGCCTTGTTGGTGCCCCAACGGTACAGGACCATCTCACCCTGGCGCGTACCAGCGGCCAGCTCACCTGTGCCCGAGCCCATGGACAGCGCCGAGATGTCCACATCACGGTCTCTGCCGACCGAGCGAGCCACGTCGACCTGCAGCTGCGACGTGTTCTCAATCTCGTCGCCGTGGCCGACATCCCAGACGCGGACGATGCCATCGGCATGTGCGGTCTGGATGACGTTGCGGCGCTCGTAGCGACGGCGGGGTCGCGGCGCGGGCGCACCGCCCTTGAGCAGCTGCTCGCCAAGGTTGCGCTTCTCTGTGAAGCCGAGCCAGCGCTCGCGGCCCATGGACGTCATGGAGAACGTGCTGACAAAGGGGCTGACAAACGACAAGGAAGGATGGAGCTGGTTTGTCGGGCTGATGGGGTAGCCCGAGGGGAAGCTGAGGGTGAGCATCTCGCCCGAGTTGATGAGCGTGAAGACGGCAATGGGGTCGTGTGCGCCGCCAAAGTGCGGTGTTGTGCGAGGGGCGAGGCAGAAGCCGGTGACGTCTGTACCGGCCGGGATGGGCAGGATCTGCTGCCGCTTGGCCTTGAAGTGGTCGGACAGGATCTGCCAGGAGGACGTCGAGTAAACGGGCGTAGGACCAAGCTCGAGGAATGTCAAGCCTTTTTCAGGCGCATCAAACGACAGTCCACCCGCAATCAGCAGGGCGGTGTCGTCTGGGTTGGCCTTGCAGCACCATGCAATCTGGACAAAGGGGTCGAGCAGGCTGGGGCCCCTCTGGGGTGCGGATGGCTGGTCCACACCGAGCTCGTAAAGAGTGCGTGCCATCAAGACACGGCCGTCTTTGGGATCCCAGAACACCAGACTGCCGTCGTCGTGCGCAGTCAGGACAAATGTGCCCGAGGGGTGCCACACGGCCTGCGTGAGGCGTGGTCTGCGCTCGACGTTGGGGTTCTCGCCGTTGCCACCGGGGGCACCCGCTGGCACAATGTACTCAAAGTACTTGGTGGCCTGGTTCTGCTTAAACGAGTAGATGACCGCACCGGATGCGTACCCAACCAGCAGCTTTCCCGCATCGCGCGGGTGCAGCTGCATCGACACCATGTGCAAGCCGGCAGACGCGACGGCGCCAGGGCCACCCCGGATGCGCGGGTCGCGCTGTGTGTCGAGGTAGGCCTTCCACAGATTGTGCACGCGGAATGGTGCAAGACGGTCGCGGTCCAGATCGAATGCGACAATATCGCCGCTGCTCAGCCCGAGGAATGCCCAGTCCAGCATGGGGTCCGTCACCATGCACACAGCCGCACCGGCGCTGACGGATCCGCCGAGGCGGTTGCCCGAGTCGAGGTCCCATATGGCAAGCTCGCTCTTTGCATCGAGCGACACTAGCCTGTTGAAGCTAAACTGCAGCTGTCGTAATGACGCGCCGCCCTTGGGCCGGATGACCTGGGTGACGCGGTCGCGGCCATAGACGTAGATAGTGCCCGGGCCGAAGCGGGACTGTGTGGTGCCGACCGCCATCAGCGACTGTACGGGGTCATATGCAGTGCAACTGTTTGTTAGTCTCCGCAGCTGAGTAAACAACACGAACAAAAGTACCTGATCTGTGAGCCGACGCCGTATCGCATCTGCTCGGCCGGCATGAAGAGGGTGGGGAGGATGCTCGCAGACAGGTCATTCTGCATGCCCGCCTGCTTTCCCCGGATGAAGCTGGCCATTGTGTCGTTTGGTCAATGAGTAGATCTAGAGTAAGCTGAACAGTGAAAAGCAGATTTCACGAGACGTCGTCGTCGCTGCAACTGATCACTAGGCACCTCCGAATCAACCGTTGGTGGGGAGCCAATGCTAAAAAGAGTGGGGCAAATGCTAAAGCTGCGTCATTGAGGACATAGTGTCTAACACTGTACTCACACAGTGCGTGATGATTTCTATATGTTTTCAAAACAACAAGAAACACAAATATAAGATGATCATCTATCGGAAGTCAATATTACCAACTGGTTTGAATAAATTTCTAGAAACATTTGACCCTTACGAAACATTAAATCCGATAAATAAGATACAAGATGCAAATATTCAAAGATGCAAAGTGCGAAAATGCTCTGCGATGCCTCATTCCAGCAACACGACAACTGCAATTGCAAAGCAAAGAATTGAGACGTGACTAGAGCCTACTGCTTGCTCAGTACAGCCAGAAGATCAGCAGCACTATGGTTATCGTCCTTCCGAGCCACTGCCTGTTCTCTCCCGTCTTTCTCGCCTTTCATGCCCACCTGGGCCACCGCATCGCATAGCAGGCCCCAAATATGAGGCAACACCTCCTCCGACTTATCCTTGACCGCAGTGTGCATGTACATGTCGCTCACATCGTGTACAATATTGGCCGTCGCATCTGCCGTCACCTGCGACAAACGCGCATCAATAAAAATGTCCTTCCAATAGCCAAACGAGGCGATCGGAACCTTGTTGGCTCTGAGCTGGTCCATGTCAAAGAGGGGCGCCCAGTCAGTCTTGCTGGCCAGAATCTCGGTGGCGCCCTTGAGCCCGTGCAGCGACGCGAACTGCTCGTAGTGGAACTTGAAGACGTGTTCGGCGTAGAAATTGATGCGGCCGTCCGGCAGCTTGCCGTCGTTGAGCCATGCGTACTCGGGGATCGTCTTGCCAACCTTTTCGGCGGCCCAGTCGGCAGCCGGCAGGCCCACCTCGGTGTAGATCACCTCTTGGAGGACACAGTAGAGGAGGCGCTCTTCAAAGCGAAACCACTTTTCAATGTCCTTGAGGGTGTTGTCGGAGAGGCAGCCGGACTCGGTGATCTCGCGGTGGCAGGCTTGGAGCGACGCCGCGACCTTGAGGTCACCATCAGTGGTGCCGAGCGTGCGTCCGAGGCAGAGGAAGCGCTCCTTGGTGAGATGGCCGCCACCCGGCATCGGGATGGACTTGCCGTGGGTGGTGTTGGCCTCAACCCACTCGACAACCTGTCTGGCGAGGTCGACGCGGCTGGGGTCGGCAGCGTAGAAGCGGTCGTTGGCCCGCAGAGTGGCCTCAAAGGTGTGCTTGTAGACTGTTTCGGCGCTTTGGCCAATGGGCGGAACACCGCCGGTCACAATGACCATGTCGAGGGACTCGGGGTAGAATGAGAGGTACGTGAATGACAGCCAACCGCCGTAGGACTGGCCAATGAGCGTCAGCTTCACTGACGTTCTGCCCTCCTTGACTGCCTGCTCCTCGAGAAACAGGCGGATGGCTTCAAGATCGCGGACAATGCTGTCCTGACGAAAATATGTGAGGTAGTCTGCAATCTGCTCGTCGGTGCCAAGGTGTGCAAGACGCCGTTCGGACTCGACATGCACGCCGCCTGTGAAGACTGGATCGAGGTCGTCAAAGCGAAGTTCATGGCTGCCGCCCGTGCCGCGGTAGTCCATGTAGAGGATCTGAAAGCCCTTGCCGATATAAAAGTCGTTCATGGCAGTATGTGCTGTAGCTGGATTGTCGGAGCCGGGGCCACCCACAAGGTAGGCGGCGAGCGGCTTTGTAAAGTCCACAAGAATGTCGGACTCCTTGGGCTCCGTGTTGCCCATTCCATCAACCTTGCCGAGGACAACACAGACAGTAACATCTATAAGCTTGTTGCACTCGGAGCGCATGTGCTTCAGCAGTGTCTTGAAGACGAGCTTGTTGATCGAGTACCCGTTCTCGTAGTAGTGCGACGAGCTTACAATCGACGCCGCATCAACGGGCCGCTTGGACATCTTCAATGCGGCAGCACGGGCAGCGGCACACGCTTTAGAGTAGCCTGGCGTTGGTGGCACCGGTCCGACGAGAGGCCCCTCTGTGGAAAGCATGGCTGTTTCCGGTGCCCTGAGCTGTTTGGTAGTGTCTGTCGTGTGTGGGGAGGATGGTGTCTTTGGCGACAGCAAAGCAATGCTCTTCCTTGACAGCTTGGAGCTCGAGAACAGTCGCAAAGTCGGTTTGAGTGTCAAGTCGAATCGCTTCAACCGACGGTATCGGCGAGAGCCCTTTATAGTGGTTGTTTGCCGCATCTTGAGATGATGACGAGCTGATAATGATCTGATGATGAGGCAGTCTTTGTACTTAGCAGGCTCGTGCAAGCTTCTTAATGGAATCCTGACTACCTTCTCACTGACGGGAGAATGCTCATTGATAGTGAAAAACTTCTTCTGGTCCCTTGTATACACAAAGATGCGATTGGCTCGCTGTTGGAAGAAAACCTGCGCCAGATCGAACGGAGATGGCTGAGATGGGATCACAGATGTGGCCAGTGTCTTGATATTCACAAGCACGCAAAGTGGAAGCACGCTTCCTCTGTAAGCTGACTGTTCTGGCGAAACTACAAAATGTTATAACGTAGGCGATGGCATACCGGCCCAAGATCTTGTCTTACCCTGATATTCCTGCTGTTGACTGTACGAGGCCGCATCTGTTGGGCAAATCCTGCCGCGAGACGCAACGCCCGCGCACACCCGGACACAAGAACCGCTTCTTATCTCGTCTGGTGGCCTCTGTTGGCTGCCCTGCATGCTGTCTAACACGAAACGGTTCTGCGCCCGGTTGCACCGCATGGTTTCGAGGTGCAATAGAGTGAGATTGGGTCTTTTGATCATCTTATTGCATGTATTGAGACAAGAAGCATTTACTACCCAGGACCCGAAGACGGATGAGCACCGATTCACCCTCTATCCGAAATAAAACAAACAAGAAATAGAACATAGAGTAGGCTACACGGCAGACGGCAAGATCCTTTCTACATAGTGATTCAGTGCCACCTGAAGATCACCCGCGACGAGCCTTTATACTGTTGTCATTCGGGGACGGCAGTCTACGTGGTCCGGCTGTGACACCATGTTTTCGGATGTCGGAAGCCAAGGAACGCGAACGGATTCCAGACATTGCTAGACACGGTGAGGGGAGAAATGTTGATCCTCTTGGAATCCCATGCCAAGGTGTGATGCGATTTGTCACATGCGATTCTTGGACGGCAATACACATTGTCAGCCGCATGGTCTCTTTATTTGAATCTATCAAGAATGTCTCAGCGTGGGCTGTATTGGCCCTGCATGCATGTCTTGTGTGTCTTGTAACACAGAGCCCCATCGGACTCATTTATTGTATTTCTTTTTCCTACCGGCGAACGCCGCTGGCTCGCAAAGATTCCCCCGTGAATCAAAGTGGCCCAATAGACGACCGTTGGAGAACATGGTTCATTGCTACCACGGCTTGTTGGGCATCCGATTGCATCCCTGCATGTGTTAGGCGCCGACCCAAAGAGGAACTTTCTGCGAGCAGATTGGTTCGAGATTGGCTCAAGACATACTCTAGTGTTGGCCGATAAAGGACCTTGCGCGATGCAAATGCTATTGTGGATAGTCTACTATATGTATGTGATAGACCAATATCGCTACTCAGTGGTACACAGTATCCCCGTCAGCCAGGAGTCGATTTCGCCATGGGACTCCTTGCCTAGAGTGGCAACCAAACCAACCACACCGTCTGGCCGTACACCAACAAGCGCGCCTTTTGTTGGGTCTATACCGTAGTTCTCGTAGGCGTTTCCCCCGCCATCGTGGTGGCTCGCACGATCGACAAACACCTTGTCGTAGTCCAGTCCCAGCTTGGGGTCGAAAGGCTGGTAGACGCTGTGGAAGTGGAGGTCCACGTTGTCCACGGGCCCGTCGCTGTGGTAGATGAGAAGAACGTCCAGGATACTGGGTGGCGTCTCTGGCTGGAAGCCGTGGCCGGGCCGGCCGCCGCCGTGAAGGTTTGTCGTGCCAGGCATGACGGTGATGGTCGGCAGTTTCGGGAGCAGCTGGCTCGACAGCCACTCGCCTAGGTCGTTGGCCGCTTGGAGGCTGTTCTGTTCCTTGCTGCTCTCAACATGACCAGCAAAAACAAGCAACCGGAAGCGGCCGTCGGACTGCATCTTGTGGTGCAGCTGCCAAGGCCGGGCATCGGAATGGCGCAGGACCTGGTGCGACGGGAAGCGCATGCCGGGGATGCATTCTGTCGCAGGGGATTTGTCTTCTTCTGTGTCTGTACCCGCGACGACTAGCATGTTTGGGCTGTATTTGATGCCGACGGCAGTTGTGAACTATTTGTTAGATGCCTGTCAGATTTTAGAATATGTGATGCTTACCATGTGGCTTTGCCGGAAGGCGGCGCCAAACTCGACGACGGAAATGCCAGTCTCGTCCAGGATGTTCTTGATGGGCCGGCCCGAGAAGAGCCGCGAGAACTTGTGGTCGAATGCGATCAGCTGCTCGGCAATGGGCTTGCGCTCAAACTCGTACGTTGACAGAATGGACGGTTTGGCGATGCCCTTGCAGACGAGGCCCAGCTTCCAGCCGAGATTAAAGGTATCCTGCATGGACACGTTCATGCCCTGGCCCGCCTTGGGCGAGTGTGTATGGACGGCGTCTGTTTGTTAGCACGTAGCCGTGCCCTCGATCAAAGTCGACCTACCACCCGCAAGGAACACCCGGTCCAGTTTGCTAAAGTGCCTGCCGACGCGCTGGCCGATCTGGTACGCCGTCCACCAGTCGCAGTAGTGGTAGTCGATCGTGTACGGGTGCAGAATCTTCTTGGCCGCCGCCAGGATCATCTCGGGCTTGATCTTGGAGCGGTCGACGCGCCCTGTGCCGACCGACACCTCTGTGAGCTGCGTGTAGAGCCTGACCAGGCGGTTCTCGCGGGGAATGACCATGACGCTGCCGTGCTCGGCGCTGTGGATCATTGTGCGGTTTCGGATGTCGGCTGTTTGTTAGTCTAGTTTTACAAAACATGGGCGTGACACGTACGAAAATCGGTGATAGGGACAATGTCCAGGACACCCCAAATATAGTCGGTCATCTCGCCGACCATGTCGTACTCTGGCCCCAGCGCCTTGCGGACCCAGCTGTGTGCGCCGTCGCAGCCGACGACGTATTTGCACTGCACGATTTCGTCTTCTCGTGCCGCGTGCACCGCGGGCTCGTCTGGCGGGCCGAGGTTGCTCCGGAAGAGCCCATCCTGTAGGTTGCTCAGCATCTGCGTCGGCGTGGCTTCGTCCTCGGACAGGCGGTGCAGTGTCACCGAGACGGGGTACGCATCCCTGTTGTCTGCTGCGGTGGCCCGCGCGTCCTCGTCCACGGACAGACTGGTTGGCATCGTCTTGCGCTCGACGGCGATTTTTGGGTTGTGTGCCCCCACGTCGGCGCCGCTGGGCCCGTAGGAGTCGCGGATGGCATCGAGAAAAAACGTCTCGGCGCGTCCCTGGTGCAGCACCACCTCGTGGAACCGCGACAGGCCCGCCTTGCCATTGACGACGCGGCTGCTGCGCTGGATCTGTCCCGACGCGTCTGGATTCCAGAAGCAGACCTCGATCATGTGGTTGGACTCGTGCCAGATGCGCTGGGCGATGCCGAACGAGTCGAGGATCTCGAGGGAGCGGACCTGGAAGCCGTCGGCCTGGCCCGAGTAGACCTTGTCTGTGCGCTTGTCGACGATGCGCGCAGTGACGCCGAGGCGCGCGAGCCAGAGGGCGAGCATGAGGCCTGCCGGGCCGGCGCCGACAATAAGCACGTCGGTCGTTGAGGTCGCCATTGTCATTACTGCAGGGCTCTCTACTTTGAACGAGCACGTCAAAACCTGTTATTTATACTCTTCATACTATTTGCGTGTCGGAGAACCCTCAGCGCCACGTTGCATCGCGATAGACACTAGCCGGCTTACAAAACTTAGTCATGATGCCGTGCATATGATGCAGACTGGCGACGCGGGCGTCGTAGCACCGGCAAGCAAGCGGGGTATTGCCCATTGGATTGACAATCATTACAGAGCATTACACATCAGTGGAAGATCAGGGATCCAGCGATCTGGTCGTCGATCGCCAAGACAGCGGTGCAAATAGATTTTATACCTTACGTGTTCTCATTAAATGCTAACTACACTATACTGAGACAGCCCCTCCTTGTGAATGTTATCGCCAGCATGGCTCCGACTAGTACGTGTACCGGAACCCGGGTTGGAAGTTTTCCTGTGTTGTCAGCAAGTGCAAATAAAAGAGAAGGAAAAGAGAAACTCACCTCTTCCGTCTCGAGCTCGATCTCGCCGCGGTCGGCCCGCTTGTGGCTGGCGTAGAAAGTCGCACTGAGGGCGCCGACGAGCAGCAGGCTCAGCAGGCTGACGGCGATGCACGCATAGATGCCCGGGCGGTACTCGGGGCTGTCCTGGGTGCGGAAGACGAGGCTGCCGGCGATGCCGCCGATGCCGCCGAAGCCGACAAAGGTGGCGCTGGCAAAGGCGCGCTTCCACTGGCCGCGGATGTTGTTGGCCTGGTAGGACATGACGGCGGGGACGTTGGCGTTGGCGCCGGCGGTCAGCAGGAAGACGCCAAAGTAGCGGATGGCGGCCGTGGGGTGGAAGCCGACAATGGGGAGGCCGATGAGACACAGAATGTTGTTGAAGACGACAAAGGGCCCGCGCAGCTTGTGGCGGTCGCCCATGTAGCTCTCGGCGAGCATGACGAGGCCGGCAAAGGCGTAGGGGGGCGCGACGAGGCACTGGGCCTCGATGATGGAAAAGCCCATGTTGCCGACGAGGATGATGGGCAAAAAGTAGGCCAGGGCGTAGGTGATGGTGGTGGTGTTGAAAAAGAGCATGCCGTAGGCCCAGACCTTCCAGTCGAGGCCGCACTTGAGGTACGAGCCCAGATGGAACGGCGGCAGGACGGCATCGCCGCGGTCGGCCTGGACGCGCGCGACGACCCAGGCGCGCTCGCGCTCGCCGAGGAAGGCCCAGGTCTTGCGCTTGGAGTCGGGGAAGTCGACGAGCAGCCAGTAGCCGACGATGGCGATGACGCAGGTGATGACGCCCTGGATGATAAAGATCCAGCGCCAGCCATTGAGGCCCTGGAGACCCTTCATCTGCATGATGCCGGCGGCGAGGACACCGGCAAAGGCGGCGGCGACACAGCCCAGGAGATAGAACAGGGCATTGCGCTTGCCGAGCTCGTAGCGCGTGTACCACGTGCTGAGCAAGTAGACGCAGCTGGGGAAGAAGCCGGCCTCGAGGATGCCCAGAAGGACACGGGTGGCGGCGAGGACCTGCCAGTTCTTGACAAAGCCCATGCCGATCATGACGGCGCCCCAGAGCAGGGTGATGAGGGCGAGGTGGATGCGGGGCCCGATGCGGCGCACGAGCACGGTGGACGGCGGCTGCAGCAGGACATAGGGAATGAAGAAGAGCAGGGTGACAATGGAGTAGCGGCTGTCAATGTACAGGACCAGGTCGGCGGACATGCCGGCAATGTTGGCGGCGCCGAGATTGGTGCGGTCCATGAGACTGACGCAGTACATGAAGCCGACGGTGACGACGAGGCGGCGGTCGATGTGGTTCATGATGCGTTTCTGTTCCTGCGGGGAGAACTCGTTGAGGATGGACGGCTCGGGGGGCGCAGACGACGAGGCGCGCTCGATCATGGTGGCGCCCGGCTTGTCGTCGGGAAACGCCGAGCTGAGCTCAGACTTGACGCGGTATGCCTCGCCATTGTCGTCTGTGGTTGTGGTGTTGATGTGCTGGGCTGGGACGCCGACGGACGACGCATGCCTGTCCGAGTCGCTCCCGGTAGTCATGATGAGGTGTTACGGATAAAGAGAAGAACAAAGGGAATGTAAGGACGGGACAGTAAAGGCCTTGACCTCTGACTATGCCAGAGTATCAATGTACAGGATACAAGTCGAGATGGGCTTGATATGATATGAAGACGGAGAAACGAGACAACAGAATCAAAATCAAAAGTCAAGACAACAATTACGAGGGACAACGATGCCCTTTTATGTTGTGTCGGTCACTTCAGTGCTGGTCTTGTGGCCTTGGTATGCTTGGAGACGCCGATCTACTCCAATGAGGGGAAGTCATCGTCGAGTGTTGTGCATGGTAGAGTAGATGGCCAACCCCTACCAGTGATCCAATGATACCAGGACATGGACGTTGAGGATACAAGGATCGACTCTGGCACGAGGCGAGTTGTAGATCATACAGCGTGTTTTAGTATTATAAAAGGGATAATTGGTACTGCAGGTCTTTTTGCATCTTTGTTCTCTGGCCAAGATGAGACACTGAGGACTGCGTGAGGATAGACGAGAGACGGAGACGAGAGACGAGAGACAGACGACTATTCCCCCGCATTACGCTTTCCTCAAAGAGGTAGTATCACCATGAATAGTCTTGGTATTGGCAGCGGTCTCGTAAGGACGTTTAAGGGCGTGTTGGCTGGGCGTGTCTACATCTTTGTGCCTTTGATAGTACAACTCATCACAGGAGGGGCAACTGGAATACTACGAGAAAGAGGATTGCACTACAACGGCAGTTTATCGACCAATGTCTACTCTCCAAAGGGCTGCGAAGATTGCAAAAAGAGGAGAGACGACGAGACGAGGAGACCGGACGAGAGCCCTGATTGGGAATAGCAACGGCAGTCGAGGGGTACTGCGTAGGGGCGTAGCATGATCTGAGGAGATGGAGATGAGGAGACGAGAAAGACAGCCAAGATATGCCCAGAAGTAAACGAGAGAGAAAAGAAGAAGAAAAAAGAAAAGACAACGCCTGTAATCATTTGATCAGCCAAGCAGCTAGAGCCAATTTTGTCAAGATGCCAGTATCTTTGCATAGGTCTTGTATTAATAAACAGATAAAATTAAGATAAAGAGAACAGAAAGAGAACAGAAAGAGAACAGAAAGATAAAAGAAAGATAAAAGAAAGATAAAATATTAAAGAGAAATAAATAAAAAGATAAAAGAAAGAGTCCACGTTCGCCGAGCCCACTTCCCCGCACTGCACTAGTGCCATTCTGCCTCCCGTGTAGGTGAATTGCGGAGAAATAACGACAACTGACACTGCATCCATCGACAACTCCATTCTTGGCATCACGTCAAGTAATAAGAGTAATAAGAGTAATGAGAGTCACTGGTAGCCACACTCAAGCCCCATCCAAACCGAGGCTTCACAAACACAAGTCGCACCCAAGCGAGGGGAAACGCAAGGATCAAGAGGAAAAAGGAAAAGAAAGAGGAATAAGTAAAATAAAAACGAAAAAGAAAAAGAAAAGGAAATAAAAACGAAAAAGAAAAAGAAAAAGCAAAGGAAAAGAAAAGGAACAGAAAAGGAATAAAAGTACGATAAGAGCACAAAAGAGCACAAAAGGAGGAGAAGCTCCTCACCGCTCAAAGACATCCGCAGACATCCCACTTTCGTAGTTGACTATCTACGTTACTCTTCTGTTTTCTTCTTACTCTATTTAATCAATCTACGGATCATCAAGTTGCAGAAGTCAGCGTCTTTTCTTTGTTGATTTTTCTTTTTTGTTTTTGCTATCTAACCCGTCAACGACAGGATGTAATCATATGCATAACACATCGTGCGCAGCAGGTGGCTTGATGACCAAGTCTCCCAAACAATATTATCTCATCAGCCATGTCCATCCATCTTCAATCCGCCCTCCCATCTTCCCTTTCCTCTTGTTCTCCATTTCCTCCTATTTTTGTCTTTTCCTTGTTTTCGTCGTCGTGTTATGCCCGTCTCCATCGCTCTCGATCTCCGTAATTGTCCGTGCCTCACATGCCATACCCTTGGACTTACACGAACCACATCGTGTATGGCGTAAAGTTGGAGTTGGATGGCGCCGAGTCCGGCGATCCAAATGGCAGCAGCGGTTTGGACTCCGTGGGATGCGAGATGCTGCCCGACGACTTCTTGGCTGTCCAGCTCGCCATCACCTTCTGCATGTGGTCGGGATCCTTGCGATCAGACTCCACGTTCTCGTGGGCACGGGCACGGTCGCCAGCCAGGTGCGCGTAGTAAACTGCGGGGTGCAGAGAAACGGGTGTCGTCGACCGAGCATACTGGTAGCACTGTTGGTAAATCATCTTCTGGAGCAGCACAGAAGGCATCTTGATCTCATCATGAATAACGTGGTAGTGCACGGGCCGAGCTGTGCCCTGGATCGCCACATGCGAGCACAGGTAAAAGTCGTAGTGGAACGGGTGTGTCACCTCACGCTCCACAAGTGTGCCGGGCAGAGGGTTGCCGTTGCGGTCACCATTGCCGCTTCCTTCAGGAAAGAACCGGATATGGTGGCGCTTGGTCGCCACAATCACAGTGATCTTGGGAACACGGCCACACCGCTTCTCAAAAATCTTCTTGATCTCCGACACCTCTTGGTCCATCACCTGCGAGAACTGCCCCTCCGACACACCATCGCGAAAGTAGAACACATTGGTCGGCATCTTGCAGGCCATCACCTCACGCCACTTGTACAAGGCTCCCTCAAACATGCTCTGCATGCGAACCGCCTGCACAATCTCCTGTCGGAATCCATTCGTCTGGCAAAAGGCTGCATACTTGGACGCGTCCTTGTCCCACGAAACAGACATGGCTGCCATCGACGGCTCCAGCTCCCCCATGATATTGGTGGTGCCGTGCGACACGTCAAGACCGATGATCATTGTCGGCTCCCGGAAAAAGGCAGGCGCAGATGGGTTGCCTTGGTCGCCAGGAATGCGGCAAGTGGTGCCGCCCAGCTTCGAGTTGACCTTCATCGCAATGTTGGAGCAGTACTGGGCTTGGGCCTTGATGACGTGCGACGCGTTGAGCATCTGCGTAACCATGCCAAAGCGACACTCGCCGCTCTTCTTCAGCCGGTAGTAGTTGAAGCTGTTCTTGCTTTTGAGCACAAAAAACATCATCACGGGCGGCTCTCCACCGTTTGCGTTTTTCGTGGCATTGTACGCCTCGAAAAAGGCGTTGCCCAAATCCTTGCCGGGAGGGAACCGCACCATGTGCGGGGCGCCGGTGATGAGGCCGCCGTGGTCCTTGTAGGTTTTAGTAAATGTGCGCATAAAGTTCTGCAGCACCGGGAAGTCGACGGAATTGTCGATGATAGCCACACCCCACGACTTCAACTCCCGCCCCTTATTGTTGATGTGGAACGACTTTCCACGGAGATCCCAGCGACCAGACGTGCCTGGGTTGGCACTGGAGTTCTTGAACTGCACCAACGGCGCCTTCAGCAGGCGAGCAGTCACTGTGGCCATGGCAGGGTTGACACGGATGCCAAACTCCTTGAGGTACTCGTCCGAGTCCCAGCCCAGACGCGTTACATTCTCGTGAATGTTCTTGCCACGCTCGGCCGGGCGCGTAACGGCGAATTTGATCATGTTGGACGTCTGCTCCGAGTTGAGCTTGAAGTTGTACCGCTGCCAAGGCAGAATGTGGCAGACCTCAATGGGGAAAGCACCCTCACGGGTGGTCTCAAGTACCGGCAGGTCGGGATACTCTAGGCGGATGTCGTACTGCTTGAGGTAGTGGTCGTAGACGGTACGTTGCTCGCCTGTCTTGCGCAAGGTGAATTTGAAGTTTTTCGAAGTTGCACCCTCAAAGTTGTACTGCTGGTGCCAGGCGAACCGGGCAATGGTGTAGATCTTCGTGTCATTGGTCTTGCCGCGGTGCTGGACACGGAAGCGCAGCTTGTGGAAGCGGCGGAGAATCTTGAACGCGTCAGACACGGTCGGCTGGTTGGTCTTTGTGTTCATATGCCACTGAATAGGACGCATCAACTGCGTGAGGTCACGCTTGCCAATGTCGCGCCACTTGTCGCCAGAGATGCGGATCATGTGGTAGATAGAGTCAAGAAGGCGTTGTTCCTTCCAAAAGGTGGTGTTGGCAACGTCTACATTGATACCGAGACCGGAGCCACCAGAGCGAATCGACTCGGAGAGACGAAACGCAGCGTAAATGCCCTTGGCGGCGTAGATTGTGTCGTCGAGGTCACGGCGCGGGGCCTGGGGATGGTAAAAGTTCCGCCGAATGGCAGTCATGACCTGGGAGGGCTTTTGACGCAGAGCGTGGTCAAAAAAGTTCATGCACTCCAGCACATGATTGTTCCAACCCGACTCGCCCTTGAGGTAACTAGCCAGTGCATCGAGATGGATGGTGCTGGTGCGCCGCACAACCATGATAAACTTGTTGGGATGACCAGGACGCTCGTTCTTTCCCTGCTCTGCGTCGAGGTCAATTTCAATGCGAAATGGGTCGACGACGTTGTTGATGGACCTTTTTTGTTAGTTGCCAATAAAATTCAATAGTGAAGATGCAACATACCACGCGAGACTGCGTCCATCGTAGAGCCAAATCTTGGGGCTGCTCTCCAGAACACGCTGCACGGCGTGCGAGTCCCAACACTTTTTGTAGATAACAGACTTTGGTGGTTCAGGCACAAGCGAGACCTGGATTGTTAGTGATGCAAGACAGTAGCTCTTGTTAGATATTTTACTCACAGCGTATTGCTGGACCTTGATAGTGGCCGCTTGCTCAACGCGGTACTGGTTTACGCGGACCTTGAGGGCCTTGTCCTTTTCGTTGTAACCGGGGCGGGCTGCAAACAGGGGCTTGCGTCCTTGCTATTTTTGTTAGATAATGTTAAAGACGAGGAGTTGTTCAAATTAACTTGCCGCGAGAAAAGCCTCAGGGGGGAGGTCGAGACGCTTGGGAACATCGTTGACCTCGGCCTTCTTTTCGCGAGCAGGGTCGTAGCCAAGACCGGGGCCGAAAGGGGACCGGTCAATACCCGGGCCACCAGGACGCTTGGGGCCGATAGAGCCCGCACGGGATCTAGATTTGGCGCGGGAACGGGATCTCGCACGTTGTGCCTCGGCATCGGGGCCAGAACGGCCACGGGGATCCATTTGTATGGAGAAGACAGAGAAGGTAATGTGGTTACTGTGTGGTTAGAATAATGAGTAGAAGATTGATGGGTGTGTAGGTTTGCAACATGGTGTTCCGGTAAGAGATGTCCAAACTAAGAGTCTGTTGTCTAAATACAAAATCTCGTCATGGGAGTGCAGAGATAATGGTAGGAAACAAGACCAGCGACATCTTTATAAAGATTTATGAAAGATGTGACGACGTGAAAGTTGCAAGGTGCATCTTGATGTGTACATACCTTGTAAGTGGTTGGAGTCGGTAATGTGCGCTGTTGTTGTTAATAACTGTTGAGTCAAGTTCAAAATGTGTATGTGTATGTGTATTCTGTCGCCGTGTGGAAAATAAAGGTAAGAGAGAGAGGGCCTCGGAAGGGGAGGGAAGCTCGGTATTTATAGATTTCGGGGAGCCAAAGAGAATCGTCAGATTTGCAGCAAAAACGTGAGATTGAGGACCTTGAACAGAGGCTCAATTCAAAGTGAAGAGAGTCTAGCCGTGGTGTGAAGTGAGGCTGAATTCTTTGCTTTTTATGCCGTTTGCGGGTGGGAGTCGTGAGGCGCGTGAGGTCAAACGTACGAGGTGGTTGTTGGGATGAATCGTGGCTTACAGATTTGTTTGCAGGAGGAAGCCTATATGTCAGCAGAGTCTGTGGTGAGTTTATCTTGACGGGAGGCCCAAGGTCGTCATGACGAGATGGCGGTAAACTCTGCCTGCTCATGAGATGGTGCTCTGTCATCACTCCGAAGCTGTGACAGCAATGAGATGCAACTGAGCTTGCTGCTCATTGTCACGGCGAATACAGCACCGCCATCATGTAGACGAGACAGGCAAACAGTCAAAGGACTGACAACAGAAAACACCAACACTTACTGAAGCTCTCCTTGAATATCTCGAATTTGGTCTGATGCAGACGGCAATGTGTGGCTGGAAAGTGAGTAGAGTCTAGTGGCAGAAACAGCCAACAGAAGCGAAAAGGAAAAGAAAACAAATTTACAAACGAGCTGGTTACCAACACGTCGTAGAGTGAAGAGGAGGTGGCGAGACCAGGGCACTTGGGGATGCCTGGCTCTAGGTAAAGGGCGAAGTGCGCGTTGGTGAGAAAGATGAAGAGAGGAGGAGAAGGGAAAGAAGGGGAGAAGGTATTATGTGGTTTCCATTTTGAAAGATCCTGCCTGCTGTTTTCTACATCTTAGTTCCTGGCTCCTTCCCTTTTGATATTGTGCGTTTCCACAGTGTGCCAATGCAGGCAAGCACATAACAACAAGGCAGGTCTACGATAGGTGTGGGTGCATGTAGCAAGCCATATTGAGGTTAGACCCTGCGTGGATGCTGTGTGTTTGTCTTTGACGAGGAAGGCACGACTGGCACCTGCAGTCGCTCGTTCCGGTATCGCCTTGCAGGAAGTCGCCGGTTGCAGGGCACTTTACTTTGATTTACACGGAAGCTGCAACCATTCATGCCGTGCGTACCTTCCACCTCTGGGTGGGATTCTCAGCAAGCGCGAGTCCAGAACGCGAATTACAGAGCGCTGGCTGCATTTGATGATTAAGCGTCAAAGCCACCTTTTTATTTCTACTATGGTTCTAGCTATGGACAAATGTGCTAAGACACGCAGCTACCTAAAGGATACAGCCACAGCAACGACACGGAGCACTGACTCAAGGTCTGTCGTCTGTCGTTGCCTTCCATATTGGGACGTGTTGTGTGAATGCCTGGTGGCACAAGCAATCGCCAACGTCGTACAAGGCATTGCTGAGTGCATGTCATCACTTATTTGCTGCATTGACTCGACGCTGTTCTTGTTCACGCGGCAGTGAGTTGCAGTCGGTCTACTGAGTCAGCAGGGAGTTGTGCACGGATTGGAAGGCGTTGGTCACTCTGTTGTTATGTGCTTGATGTAGTAGAAGGTTTGTCTGATATCAAATGTCAGGAACTCCGTGTTTTGTTTTTGCCCGTAAAATTCATACTGCATTCTGTTTAGAAGAGGTTATGGCACGAATTCAGTGGCAATGATTTTGGTTTAATTTTTGAGAATTATTTGCTGAACTCGATGTATAAAAAACAAAATCCGCGAGGTCAAGAAGAATTTTAAAAGAAAAGAATGAATGAATAATTCATCAGCAGTCAATCATTGTCAGAGAAAACAATAAAAGAAACACAACACGAGAACAATTTACTACATTAAAGCTCCTCACGCCCAATCGTCACATCTCAGGCCTCGTCTTGCGTGTCGCCATCACGTGACTCCACAAGGCTGCCACTGCACTTGAGTCCCAAAATCGTATTATCCGCTATCTAAACAAAATACACCCCAACTAGTATCGGTACCCGTGCCCTTGTGGCGCCGGATCATACGCGTCCTGCGACTCGGGCCGCTGCGACGACTGCCGGTAGTTGCGCC
Source organism: Ophiostoma tasmaniense (assembly GCA_022392925.1). Taxonomy (NCBI): domain Eukaryota; kingdom Fungi; phylum Ascomycota; class Sordariomycetes; order Ophiostomatales; family Ophiostomataceae; genus Ophiostoma; species Ophiostoma tasmaniense. The sequence continues at coordinate 366,632 of JAKRGK010000020.1, read as the reverse complement.
CGGTAAATGGGCTCTGGCCGCGCGTGTCCGAGGCCTGTCGTCCGTGGCCGTGGCCGCCGCCACCGCCGTGGTGCCGCCCGCCGTAGACCCGCCCTGCCCTTCTGCCTGCCTCGTACGCCGCATTCGGGTCAATCTCCGTCTCCCTCAGCAAGTGCACCAGTGCCGGCGCAATGTACCGCACGCCGTTGTACTGGTGTGCCGGCGGAATCTGGCCGAGCAGAAAGGTAACCATGGTCGGCAGCGGCGGCGGCGCGCCGCCATAGTTGGCAGTGTAACCAGCAGCCGGTGCCTGCGACCCTTGTGCCAGCCGGCGCTGCTGGTCCAGCCGGCGCCCGGCGGCGCCTTTCAGAGGCGACTCGGCGCGCTGGAACTCGCGCTCAGACCGGAGCATCTTGCGGGGCGGTGCGTTGGCGTCGTCGTCGTCGTAGGGGCGCTTGGGTGAAGGCGCTGCATAGGCGGCAGGGGCGGCGGGGAAGCCGCCCCCAGGAGCGCCGACCGTACCCGGCCGCGGGCTGGCCCGCAGATTGGGCGGCAGCGGACTGCCCCGGGCCTCGACACTGGGCAAGACCATCAACCGCGGCCGCAGCTGCGCCGACGGCGAGATGATAATGCGCGCCGTGACGGGATCAAACTTTTCCGTCGCAAACCGCTTGCCAAAGAGCTGCAGCTTGGGATCGCCGGGGAACAGCTCGGCCATGCGGCGCTCGAGCTCGAGCACGCGCGCCAGGTCGCCGTACTCGGCCTCGCGCTTGTGCATGTACGCGAGCAGCGGCTTGGCTTTGTGGACGGTGTCCGGCTTTTGCGCCAACCGGTTCACGCACGTCTCAAACACAACGCGCGAGTTGGTGTTGTCGCCGTGCGCCGTCAAGTACTTGATGTACTCAATCATAAAGTAGGGGTCTTCGGGGAACAGCTTGGCGCCGCGCTCCAGAATCTTGCCGCCCGACTTGTCGTTGTAGCACTTCCACTCCATCTTGGCCACGGCCACGTAAATGTCGCTCTTGAGCCGGCCGCCCTTGCGCGCCTCGGCAAAGACGGCGCGCATGCCGCCCAACGGCTGGCCGGGCGCGCCCTTGCCCTGAATGCGCCGCATGGCTCTCGCCAAGGCAATCCAGACGTGTGTCAGGCACTTGGACACGAGGTCCATCTGCGCCGTGAAGCCCTGCTTGATGAGCGCAATCTTTTGCTCGTGCTCGGGGTTCTTCTCCTTTGCCCCGTAGCCCTCGTCGTCGTCATTCCTCGACGTCTCGCGGGCTGTCGATGCAAACATCTCCTCCATCCGCGTAATCTCCGCCTTCTCGCGGTCCTGCAGAGACTTGTGCAGGTCCCGCAGCGTCTGGATGGTGCGGTCGTACGGCTCGCGCACCGCCAAGCCGCGCGCAATCTTGGCCTCGTCGCCCTCGGTGATCGGGTACGTCGACTCGATGCGGTCTGCGTGCTTGAGCGCCAGGAGAATACTCTCGGGGTTGGCCTCGATGCCGTCCACCAAAAACTCCAGTCCCTTGTCCTTGTCGTTCTCCTTGATATCATTCTCAAAGCACCACTCGGCCGCCTCGACCCACAGCTCCGGCCAGAACCGCAGCGGCATCAGCGCCTGCTTGTAGCAGTAGAGAATACGCGCCTTGAGCACCTCGGGCTCGTCCATCTGCAGGTCCAGCGGGTCCGACTTTTCCCAGTCGATCCACTTGAGCCACAGATCGACCTGCTGCATGTACTCCTGGTGGCCCTCAAACCCGGCCACGGGCGGCAGCCGCGAGATTGTGGTGCGGTTCAGGCCGCGCAGCAGGTTTTCGAGGCCCGTGTTGGCCGACTTGGCCGACATGTACGCGGGCGACCGCTCGGCCAAAAACTTGCGACCAGTGATCTTGTTCAGGCCCATCTCAAACTGGTCGTACTCCTTCCACAGCTGGTTGACATTCGAAATAGGCACGCTTGTCGCGCGTCGAAACGCCTTGCGCAGCTGGTCCATCTTCTGCTGGTCCTGCCAGCCGCTGCCGCCAATGGTGCCGGGGCCCGACCGGATGAACTGCACGTAGTCTTGCCACACAGGGCCCGAGTCCTTGTCGACGCCAATCTTTTCGAGCACAAATTCGTAGGCCCGGTTGACAACGACGCGCGATTCAGAGCCGGTGTCGTTCAGATTGTTGCGTCGGCGCACGTAGTCCAGGTAGACGATCCACAGAGGCACGTTGACGACTGTGGTCAGCGACCGGCCAAACAGCTCTTCGGCGGCGGCAAAGTTCTCCAGCTCAAGCTCCATCTCAATAAAGTCGACCCAGACCTCGCCGGCCTGGGGGAAGACCTTGAGGAAGCGGTTGAAGACAGAGCGCGCGTCGTCAAAGCGGTTGTTGCGGCGGTGGTCGGCAATCAGGGCGAGCCACGAGTCGACAGCGCCGCGGGGATCTTCTGTGACGCGGGCCTCGAGCGCGGCGACAGAGTCCTGGCCGGCTGGGATGCCAAATGGCAGAGCAGGCGGCTCTTGGAGTGCAGGCGGTTGCAGGTGCTCCTGAGGTTGGACCGGTGGTTGTGTCTCCCGAGGTTGTGTTTGCTCCCGTGTCTGCTCCCGTGTCTGCTCTTGGGTCTGCGCTGGGCCGGCCGGGTTGTAGTCGTCGGTTGTGAGCTGTGAGGGATCATAGTCTTCGCCGTCGTTGTCGTCGATGGGTGCAGCGGCTGCTGGTGCCGGCGTGTCGTCGTCTTCCGAATCCGAGTCGACAAAGCCACCGACAGCCTTGGGCTTCTTGGAAGGGGGGTGCACAGGCAGAGTTGCTGCGGTTGCTTTGGTGTGGGTGTCGTCCGTCTCCTCCTCCTCCCCCTCAGAGCCAATATCCTCCAGCGGAACCATGGCTGCGCCAGGATCATACTCGCCTGCACCATTGCCGTTTGCTTGGTCATCTTCGCCGCCCTCTTCTTCTTCCTCCTCCTCCTCCTCCTCCTCCTCACCCTCACCACCTTCTAAGTCATCCACAGTGGGAGAAGACAGAGCATCACCAGCAGTATCAGGAGCATCAGATTCTGTAGCTTGTTTACTGTCGCTAAGTTGGTTCAAAGTATCAGAGGGTTCCCCCACAGCCATTGCGCTATCGTCTCCCAATCCCTCTGCCATTTTGTATTTGTCTTTGGTTGTGTATATAGCTGCGCTGTTAGCAATGTCTTTGTCGAGGATGAAAAGAAAACGCACTTGTTCAGTCAAGCTCCGAGTAGCCTAGCAGGCACGCGACAATGCCAACAGTCAACTAGTTGATTTCCATGTACAAGCGCGAGGAAGATTCAAAGCAATAGGACCCGATGTCGGTTTTGCGATAATCGTAGACGAAGCTGATATGAGGTTGAGCTGATGTCGAGATGTCGCGATGGAAAATTCGAGATCGCGATGACAAGGATCGAGCTGTCTGTCGCAGGGTATAAACACGCACCGATGCGTGAAATAGTACCTAGATCTTGACAAGATGCAAGAGGTGTGTGAATGCAGCTTCAGCTTGGACCGATAGAATGGCGCCGTGTTGTCTGGGATGCTGACAGTGGTGATGTGCTTTCAACAAAGCTCGTCGTGTCGCCAGTCCTGCACGTCCAGCTCTGGTCTTTGGTCTTGCTCCCTTTGGTTGGTAGGAGCAGTGAAAAAGGTAGGCGTGGCCTAGGCCGGATATGGGCTAGCGCATTTCTGTGACGTATCGAGCATGGCAAGAGCCAGAACCAGCCATCTTTTGCTTTTTAGCGCGTAGAGCTGAAGATGTGCAGTTTTAGGTGGTGTAGTCCCTGTTTAGTGCATATTTAGTGGTCTGGTCTCTCTTCAGTCACTGAGTCTCTTTTCAGTCACTGAATCTACACGTTCAGTACATTGAACAGCGCGATTCACGGCCTCAAAACTGCGACCTGGTCGTGTTTATGGCCTGCAACACAACAAATCACTAAAATTAGAGGGAATTTAATTCAGCTTTTGTCTTGTTCCATTGGAACGAAATTTGGTGATGACAGTCAGATCTTTACAGTGTGATGAGTCACGTGCTCATGAACTACCGCATCAGGAAATACCTGCAACCTCTGGCTAACATCGACTTGATTATGTCGACGCGGTAGAGAGCATGGCTTCAGTCGCTTGCATTCTAAATATTCATGGCATTGGATGAGTCGGTGCCAGGCGGAGGGTGCTTAAATTCACCAGCCTCTCCCAACATCACATAGCACTTGGATACATGTTTCGCGATCAAGCTGACATCGGGCCTTGACGAGAGCAAACAGAGGATATTGCGCATTGCATTGTGGACGTTATGATTGTTCAAAAGCCTAGTCAGCCATAGAAGACAGGTCAACTCAGTACGAATATGCCAGCTATGCACTTTTGCCTGTGCCTGGTTGCCTCGACAAAGTCAATCTAGGGATCGAATTAGCGCTAATTACACTACAAACTGTAATTAGAAGGAGCAAGGGTCTTGTGAATGATTGGCTGTCAATTTCCAGCCTTCTTACTAGTGGGACCTACCCGCCGTCTCCTAGCCAAACGCTCCAAAGCCTCCTTCCTCTCCTGCCTCTCATCCACTGCCACGGTGTATATAGACCAGCAACCACTTTAAAAGACGCGACGCGACGTGTGCAAGTGGCGTTTACCTCTTATTTTCCGACCCACTCTGCGACAGCAAGCTCGACCACCTGAATCGAGAGTAGAAAATAGCGGAGATTGGCTGAATCTGAATGGCTCCTGGCTAACTGGGTAACTCGAGGGCGATAAACGTGCAATACATAGTCTGCTCTTTCCTGTTGCATTTCGTCTCTGCCTCTGACCTCTCGTCTCCCGATTTTGAATTTCGATCTCGACATTCTTCCGTCTTCTATCAATCCTCCCTCTCATCACCAGATTGTCTACTTTCCCACTTCTACACGCTCCATCCCACTTCTTACCGCCAGGCTGTGATAGCCACTCGACACCGCCTTTCTCAACCCTCTCAACCCTGTCCGCCCCTCTTCGACGACATCCCCTCGACGTCTCAACTCCTCAATTCTCCCTGACTTTGTCTTTTTTTCTTTCCTTCTTATTTCTCTTTGTCTTTATATATACCCAACCGTCACAATGTCGATCGTCTCGCTTCTCGACGTCAAGGTCAACAACAACCCCGCCAAGTTTGGCGACCCCTACGAGTTTGAGATCACCTTTGAGTGTCTCGAGCAGCTGGAGAAGGGTGGGTAGATTTCTTTTTTATTCTATTTTGACCATTGCTAATAAGCAGACCTCGAGTGGAAGCTCACCTATGTCGGTTCCGCCACTAGCGACCAGCACGACCAGGAGCTCGACTCGCTTCTCGTCGGCCCTATCCCCGTGGGCGTCAACAAGTTCGTCTTTGAGGCAGACCCCCCGAGCGTCAAGCAGATCCCCGACACTGAGATCCTCGGCGTCACTGTCATCCTGCTGACCTGCGCCTACGACGGCCGCGAGTTTGTGCGCGTCGGCTACTATGTCAACAACGAATACGACAGCGACGAGCTGAACGCCGACCCCCCGGCCAAGCCCCAGGTCGACCGTATCCGCCGCAACGTCCTGGCCGAGAAGCCGCGTGTCACCCGCTTTGCCATCAAGTGGTATGTAGATATCTGCAGATATAAATGTAAACAGAAAACTAACATCAACAGGGACTCTGACGCGTCTGCTCCGGCCGAGTTCCCCCCTGAGCAGCCCGAGGCCGACCTCGTGGCCGACGAGGAGGAGTACGGTGCTGAGGAGGCCGAGGAGGAGGCCGCCGAGGCTGCTGCCGAGGGCGATGCCAAGGCTGCTGCTGGTGAGGATGCCGCTATGGATGGCGCAGATGAGACTGCGGCTGCACCAGAGGGTGATGCCGACGAGGACGAGCTGTCTGACGACGGCAGTGTCGACATTGAGGGCGAGAGCGAGGACGAGCTGGAGGAGGAGGAGGAGGGCGAGGGCGAGGCCGTTGAGGGCGACGATGCCATGGATGTCGACGACGACAAGCCGGCCGCTGCTGCACCTGTCGAGGTCATGTCGCACTAGGGTGCGGTCTTGTGCTGAGACTGAGTGCTGCTTGTGAAGCTGCGATGGGCAAACATGTGCAATCAAACTAGATTGCTGCCAGTGCCCGTTATGTTTACGTTTTACGTCTATATGATTCTGATTTGTTATCTTGTTACTTTATGCATGTTTTTGGGTCTCGACTGTTGGTCTATCTTCTTTACTTCCTGTTGGCTGCTCGTGATGTGTAGCACAAGTCTTGTCTGACTGTTGCCTGCCATCATGAGTGCCCTGGCAGGCGTCCGCATTTTATATGCACGGCCCAATACACACTTATGAACACTCTAGCAGCGTGAAGTTGCATACACAACTGCACAGTCATCAGCAAAGAATCCCTCGCGGGTGTTGTATAGCTCTCAAAAGTATCATGTCAATAACAAGTAAATGGGTAATCATAGTCTGCCGGCTGCTGTGGCTGCTCTAGCACTCTGCCGCCCTGTCGCGTCCCCTGGCATCTACCGTCGAGTCACCGGTCTCGGTGCGTCCGCCTCGTTCTCTTATATCTTTTGTCCTCATGCGTCGGCCATCGTCGCGTCCTGTGTCTTGCTGACGCCATTGCCAGCCGCCTCCGTCTTGGCCCATTCGTCGGGCGTGTGGCACTTGGCGCTCCACGCGTGGATGTTGGCGATCTCGTCCTTGAGCGCAGTGTTGACGAGCCGGTGCCGCTTCAGCCGGTTCAGGCCGTTGAACTGGGGCGAGACAATGACCGCAGTGAAAGCCTGGCCGCAGCCGCCTATGATGTTAGTGGGTTGTTCTACTCTGTTTTCTCTTCACGCTCGCGGCCGTTGCTCGCCGACGTACCAGACACATCCGTCACCTCCACCGCCGATGCCTGCAGCTTCGCACGCAGCGCCTCCTTCAACGAGTCCTCTGTAATCTGGTCGGCCATTGCGTTGTTGTGGTCGTCGAGGTCGAGGGGTCGAAGTCGTCAAAGATGCGTGCTTCCAAGCAACAAAAGCGAGACGAAAGAGGGGTGCGTATGCTTATCTGATTGATAAGATGGTCTGAAATTTTTCGAGGGTCCGGTACGGAGCGCTGTAGTCAGCTGTAATTTGGCGTAGTTTGGGTGTTAATGGGTACTGCAATTTGCACTGTGTTTGCGGAGTAGGAGAGAATTCGGCGTTTGACGAGCAAATCTCATGAGAATCAATGCCAATAATCCGAAAAATACCTGAAAACTGCACTTTAAAAAATGCAACTCTGATTTCCAATCTGATATGCAGATGCTAGATTGAAGCACGCGCGCTGACGCCATAGGCCGAGGGCTAGCATTTGCGACACCGCCTGTGGTTGTACTCCGATTGACCTGGCACAGTGCTTCTGGATACACACAGTGCTGCTCAGTCATCAAGCTTGATAGTGACGATAGCTGAGCTTGGCCGAGCTGAGCTCACCAAAAAGCATCGGTGACGACATTGATTGGTTCTGTTTCTTTGGCTATCTGTATTTATAAACAAAGTCGTAGCCTATATATCCTCCGCATGTCCATGTTACGCTTCTGCCGTACTTTCTCCCGCCAGCTCACCTCGCCGTCCACCTCGTCGGCCTCGATCTCAGCCTCATTTTCACAATCTTCACGATTTTCACGACCACAACCACTGCAGGCACAGCTAGCACTCGACGCTTCACGTGCACGCCCGTTCACAACCTCGCAACAGCTCTCACGCTGCTGTCCACCCTCGCCAATCAAGCCAATTGACTCTCATTCTCTCAAAATGGAGGCCACCGCAGACGCCGCCGTCAAGGCCATGCAGAAGCTGTACGTTTTATATTCACACGAGTTACGTATGGACTAACAAAATAGCTACCCAGAGTGGCTTGCTGATAGTGCCTGGGACAACACCGGCCTGCTTCTCGCAAACACAGAGACCATCAGCCCCAAGGACCGCCCGCGCGTCCTGCTCGCCAATGACCTGTCACCCCGTGTCGTCGACGAGGCCATCTACTACGGCGCCAGCATCATCATTGCCTACCGTATGTTTTATTTTATCGTTACCAGTACCAACACTAACAAAAAGACCCCTTCATCTTCCGTGGCCTCAAGTCCATCACGCTCAACGACCCCCAGCAGGTCTCGCTCATCCGCCTCGCCCAGAACAACATTGCCGTCTACTCGCCTCACACTGCTCTGGACGCTGCCCCGGGTGGTATCAATGACTGGCTTGCCGATGCCGTGCTGGCCGCTGCTGCCGCGGCGTCCAAGGTGGACAGCAGGGTAGTCAAGGACATGGACAACTTTTACCAAAGCATTGGCCGCGTCACACACGCCCTCAAGTCGGTCAAGAACGCAAAGGAGGTCACCGCGGACGACAACGTCCCCCACCACCTGGGTTCCGACGGCACGCTCATCAACGGCTACGGCCGCTTCGTGCAGCTCGCTACACCGGTGCCCGTCCACGCCCTCATTCGCGGCATCCTCAAGAGCCTGGGCCTGCTAAACGACGAGTCCGACACGGCGTCGGCGGCATCGACGATGCGCCATGTCCTCGTGGCGCGCCCGCGCGTCAGCCAGGGCCGCGGCGAGGCTTCCCACAGCAGCGGCAACGACACCATTGAGAGCGTTGCCATCTGTGCCGGCTCGGGCGCCGACATTCTGCGCGGCGCGCCCGCCGACCTCTACCTCACAGGCGAGATGAGCCACCACGACGCGCTGGCGGCGACCGTCCAGGGAAAATGGGTGGTGTGCCTGCTGCACAGCAACTCGGAGCGCCTGTTCCTGAAGCAGCGCCTCCAAAGCCAGCTCGCGCGCGCGCTCAAGACGAGCGGCAATGGGAACAAGCCCGTGGAGGTTCTCGTGAGCGAGGCGGACCACGATCCGTTTGAGATCTGGGACATGACGGACCCCAACGCCACCGGTCCCGTCGACAAGCGGCCGCAGACCTACAGCACTTAGCATTCCGTAGATTAAAAGAATTGGGTATGAATAATGTTTTAATATGTAATGTGTGAAATGAGCAAAACTCGCTAAACGCCGTAATCAAATAATGAAAAAGAAGAAAAGCCAAAGCTACTCCTCGTCGACCTCGGCCTCTTCCAGGGCAGCATCGCCGTCGGCTATGCACGCCTTGACATCAGCACCACCGACACCCTGGTCGAGCCACGCCTGCAGCAGCCGCCGCGGCCGAATCCATGCCTCGCGCGCCTCGTCCGCCCGCCCCTCCTTGATCAGCTGCCGCAGCCGCGCTGGTGTGTCCAGTGCCGCCTCCGCCACCTGCCGTGTATGCGCCCGCGTCTTGGCCTTGAGAGCAGCCTCGCTGCCCGGCTCTGGAACCGACGCCCGCATGCCGTCGCGGAGCGCAGATGCCTGTGTGTAGATGTGTGCAATCGCCGGGTCCAGCGTCTTGGCCATGGGGTTGAGGGGGTCCATTGTCGCGCGCATCTTTCGAATCGTCTCGGTCGCCGTAATCAACCGACTGTAATTGTCATACACCAAACTCTTCTTCTCGGCGTCAAGGGCGCGCGTCTCGCTCAGCACGCGCGTGTACACCCGCAGCAGCTGCTCGAGGCTGTTGTCCTGCAGCGCCTGGCGCACGTACGCCTCGGCGTCAAAGTCGGCGGCGTCCATGGCTGACGGGGAGACTTCCGAGTACGACAGCAGGTCGTGGGGTTCGTTTTCGTCGGGGTCGCCTGTGACTTCCAGTGTGGGCGTGCCAGGCTGTTTCTTGAGGTTGTAGTATTCGCGCAGGGCGGCACGGTTACGACGGGCATTTTGAGGAGCGGCTGTTGCGCCTGCAGCAGGCGTAGATGTCGCCGCTGGCCCGCGGCTGGGCGAGCGCGAGACCGACCGAGCCGAGTCAATGCTGGGGCGGTTGCTGGACGTCGGGGTCTGCGAGATGCGACGGACCGGGAGGTCGCGCGGTGTTGCGATCGTGGACATGTCGGAGATGTGCGTAAGGTGAGCCAGCTCACCGTCGTATAAAGTGTCTTGAGAGGTGGTTGTCGTGAGGTATCGTGGGCGTCTCTAGTATCAATAGAGGTGACGTCGAAGAAACGACAGCTGGAGCTTCCCAAAGCGGGCCCTGAATGAGACTAACGGCACTATAATTTCGCACCTAATAAGGACTAAGCACACTATGTGTTTTGCATGTGACTTGGCGTCTATATTGTGTTAAATGGGAAGACGCGCCTTGCTAGAGCTATTTGCACTACGCGTCACCATCACCAGACATCCCATACTTTTCGACACAACAAAATACGGGATACCAGTATGGCTTCGGGGACTTCAACAGAGGCCATCCGGCTTCTACAACAGGAAGGCTTCCCGCCACCGACTCTGTCCTGGGTTGACGCGGCCGTGGGTGGCTCTCGCGAACCTATGCGAGCCATCCTCCAATCTGTCAAAACCATGCTGCTGGCCACAGACTGGGCAACGCCTGGCGTCATCGAGGTTCGGAACGATCTCCACTTTCCGGCGCGGCTCATTGGGCCGGGTGCCGAGTCCATACAAGAGTTCCGCTTGCAAGGGCCCATCGCCGTCCAGGTCCTCGATGTGCAAAACATGTCCATGAGCCGCTGGCAGCAGGTCCAGGCTCTCGAGGCCATTGAGCGTGGCGAGCAGAAGCGCGGACGCGAGATCATCCGTGTTGTCAACGACACTGATGGCGAGGAGACAGACGGCCCCAACACAGGCACAGCTGCCCCCACCCACGCAGGACCACCCGACACCAACTCGACACACCGGCTGGTGCTGCAGGACCCGGCTGGCAATCGGATGTTTGCGATTGAGCTCGTGCGCATCCCGCGCATCGGTATTGGACGGCTGCGGATCGGCGAGAAGCTCATCTTGAAAGCAGGCACACCGGTCGCGCGCGGCATCGTGCTACTGGACCCGTCCAAGGTCGAGTTCCTCGGCGGTGTCATTGAGCATATGAACAAGGACTGGCTCAAGGGACGCCTGGAACGGCTACGGGCGGCAGCTCGGGCCGAGTCTAACAGCTAGTCCTCGTTCCGGCTTTATGAATGTGAAAGAAACGAATCAAAACAGAAAAATGATAGAATTGATACCCTATATGCTAGACCAAATATAATACACCTTCATCCCATCCCTACGCCAAGGCATCCGCAAGTCCCTGCCATCCGTCAGCGAGCCATGGTGCAGCCATGATCGCTGTCTGCGCATCCGTCGTCCAGCGCGTGCGCACACACGCCCGTGCTAGGTCCTCCGGGCCCAGCTCACCGCGCGGCGGCAGCAGGCTCGTCGTGAGCTTCAGTGACATGTCGTTGCAGTACTCCTCCTCGTCGTCATCAATGTCCTCGTCCTCGCCCAGTGCCGCCCATGCGTGTGGCAGGTACGGGTGCAGCATGACATCGCGCTGTGCCTGTGTGCGTGCTGCCTGGCCGCCCGACTCAGACTCGGGGCTGGCCAGTGCGTGCAGAACCTGGCCGATGAGGGCATGGTCCGCCACAGACACAGGTTTGCTCTGCTTGCCCTCTTGCAGGTCGACAAGTTCAGATACCACGGCCTCCGCACTGTCGGCATCGCCCGTGAGCAAAGCAATCACACCCAGCAGCAAAATCGCTTGGATGTGGTCGGGGTGTGCCTCAATCACAGAGAACAGCTCATCCTGTGCGCGCTGCTTGGCGTCTTCGGTGCCTGTTGCCCAGAGAACCTGTGCAAACAGGCACACCGCATCGGGGCTCCGGCCCTTGGGAGTGCCGTCCTGGACGGCCCAGATGGCCTCGAACTCGGCCAGTGCGCCGTCAAAGTCTTGCGTGAAGAACTTTGCGAGGGCGCCAGCAAGGTGTGCAGACAACTCGACCTTGCGCCGCGCGGGGGCCGACAGCTCGCCGATATCTTCGTCGTCGCCCGCGTCGGCCACCAGCTGCAGAGCCATCTCGCTGCACTCCAGCGCCTGCGCATAGTCACCCAAGGCGACGTAGGCACGTGCAAGGTCGGCCTTGGCCACGGCGACACGCTTGAGGGACTCGACAGACTCTGTGGCCTCAAAATCGGCCTCCAAGACGGTGCAGATCTTTTCAAGAACGGTCACAGTGGTATCACGGTCGTTGACACGCTCGCCGTAGAGGGCAAAGAGATGGGCGTACGGCAGCTCCTCCGGGCGCAGACGGCGGACTTGCTCGAGGCCAATCAGCGGCCGTGCCAGCGACACTTGGCTTTCTTCGACCAGGTCCTCGTCCGCCACATCTACCAAGTGATCAAACAACGAAATAGCATACTGTTCGCGCGCGGCCAGCGATGACGCATCCGACAGGTCCATGGCGTGCAGGAACAGACTGCGCGCCTCGGCTGCCTCGCCAAATTGCAGAGCGACATAGCCCTGGCCGACCCAGCTCAACGCATACTCAGGATCGCTCGACTGGCCCGCCGTGAACGCTTGGTTTGCGAGCTCCGCATCGTCGTGCAGCAGTGCCAGTGTTCCCAGGTTCGCCCATACGGACGCGCGGCCGCGGCCGAGGAACAGACTGCGCGTAAAGGCGTGCTGGGCCACTGGGGCGTGCACGGCGCTGGTAGCAACACCGAGGGCGTTCCAGAACTTGCGGTTGCCCGTCTCGTACTCAATGGCACGCTTGAAGCAGCGGATGGCCGCCCGCAAGAAACCGTTGAGCTCTTGTCTCAAGGTCTCGGGCAGACAGGTGTGCGCACGGTACTCGGCCCAGCCCAGATTGTAGTGAGCGATGGCAACCATGTGCGGGTCGGCCTTCTTTGCGTTGGAAACAATGTGGAGCTCGCGTTTGAACGCGAGAATGGTCGCGTGCAGGCAGCGCATCAGGTTGACACCGCTCTTTTCATTGTACACAATGCTCTCGGCCAGCACAATTTTGGTGCTGACCTTGTCAATGTCCTGGAGGGACTGGTAGGCGGGGTGGCTGTCAGTCTCGGCAGCCGTGTTGCTGCCAATCGACACGAGCGACGCCATGACGGCCGAGGGGAAGCTGTTCACTTGGCCCTGGACTGTTGTAAACACGCTGCACGCGCTGGCTACGGCTGCCCAGAAACCAAGGGTTGACTCAGCTGTGGCCACAGGGACCTTGCTCGCAAACAAGAGTGTGTCGGCAGCCTTGCTCGCTGCCTCACCGAAAAGACCTGTTTTAATACAAGCGTCGGCACTCTCGACCATGGCGTGCATGAGCGCAATCAGCACGCCCTGCTCGGTTGGCCGCTCTTCGAGAATAGACCGATACAGCTCGATTGCCTTGTCAAATTCGCCGACGCCACGGTGCACATTGGCCAAGAGGTACTCCGTAAACCATTTTTCATAGCCCGCATCCAGGCCGGTCTCGTTCTCGATGCGCCTCGCCTGGTCGATCGCGCGGATCGCCGAGTAGTGCATCTTGGCCCGCAGGTACGTCTCGGCGAGCGCAATAAAGGAGTGGTAGTCGCTGCCGCCAGACAGACGTGTGGCCATCCGGAACGACATCATGGCCTTGTTGTACTCCTTCTTGTGGAGCTGAGCCGTGCCAATGGCCGCAAAAGGCCAGCTGTGTGCCGGCTTCTTGGAACCCCATGGCGGTGTCGCCTGCCCCGAGTCGATGACACGCTGTGCGACAAGCTCGATGCTGTCCCAGTCGTGCTTGTCGGCAAAGGTCTGCACCAGCCGGCGGCCGGCCTCGAGCTCACCGTCCGACAGCTCAATGGCCTTCATGAAGCACTTGAATGCACGCTTCTTATCCTTGCCGTAGTCGGCGTAAAAGACACCGAGGCTGGTGTATGCTGGTGCCAAGTTCAGGTCGTTCTTGAGCGCGCTCAAGAACTGACTGTATGCTTTAGTGCGGTCCTTGCGGGCAGCCTTGGACGGGTCGAGGTCCCAGAGACAAACACCGAGGCGGTACTGCGTCAAGGCGAGCAGCTTCTTGGCTGGCTGTGCAATGCGCAACACCTTGCTCTGGACCTGCTGCATGAGCAGTGAAATGCACTCTTCAAACTCAGTATTCGCATGTGCATAGTTTCCTCGCAAGGTGTGCACCCATGCGGTCTCGCTGCGAACACGGAGATCGTTCTTGTTGCGCTCCAGAGCTCGCTCAAGGAACGAGGCGGCCGCATCATAGTTGAGTTCCTCCTCACTGATCAGACCAACGCCAATCAGAGCCGGCGTGTTCTTTTCGTTGTGTTCAAGGATCTGCTGCAACAGCTTCTTGGCCTCGGGGTGGTTGTGTGGTGTCTGGTGGTAGATGAGAGCTGTGCCGAGGGAGGCAGTCAAGGCGTCTTCAGTGTGCACGAATGGGATGCCCGTGTCCGCTCTGCGTGTCTCCAAACTCTTGAGTGCCTTGCGCATAATGTCAATGTTCTCGGGGTAGTCCTCCGAGTCCTCGTACCATGCGCCGAGCATGCGGTATGCCAGGAACGACTTGGCTGTCTTGATACCGTCGAGAATTGAGTCGAGTCGCTCCTCGTCTGTCTCTGGTAGAGGAACAAACCTTTTCCTTGGTTTCCTGTCCTTCTTTTTGTCCTGCTCTTCACCCTCTGCGGGTTCTTCCTCCTCCTCCTCCTCTGATACGGGCTCGTCGTCTTCGTCCTTCTTTTTTCTCTCCCTCTTCTCTTCGTTGGGTGCCTTTTGACTAAACGGGGAAATGTCGCTCGTCAGGAAGCCAGACAGGACCTTTCCAAGCCCGCTATCAGGAAAGTGTGTCCGGTACTTCCACAGAAGCTCGATGTCGTAGTCGCTGATCTCTGCGCGGTCTTCCCAGTCGACGGCAATGTCCCATGCCAGCTGGTACGGGTAGTCAATGACCACCATACCCCGAGCAAATTCCTTGACCTGTGCCAACTCTTCTTCCTTGGCCTCTCCAGAAAAGGCAGACAGTCTGTCGACACGGTAGGCCAACAGCTTCTCCTCGTAGTCGCGTCGCAGGTCATCGTCGTTGGTCCAGTTGATGAGTTCATTGTAGAGGCGTACGAGTTGGCTGTCCGCATACACCTCAGCCTTGACCTGTACCGTCACCTCAACCAACCGCGCGCCGATGCGTGTTCTGCGCTCTGCAATAAGGGTGCTAATACGCTTCTGCTCGTCGGCCTCGACCAGCTTCGCGAGTGTCTCGTAGGTTGCTGCTGGCCGGGGTACACGCCCCTCTAGTGTTGTATAGATGGGTGATTCCGGCAGAATAATACTCAGAGCGTCAACTATTTGACTTGTGCTACCTTTGCTGCGTGCAAATCCAGTAAACTTGTCGATGACTCCCTGGCACTTGAAGAGGTCGTCGGCATCGCGGTAGATGAGGGCCAGCTGCAGCGCAGCGTCCTTGTACTTGGGAATCGCCTTGGCGCCCTGCTTTTCAAAAACCTTGATCAGGCCCTGCCACACGTTGGCATCGCCAGGCTTGACTGCAGCGGCATCTTCGTAGACCTTGACAGCCTCGTCAAGCTTCTCGGTCTTGTCGAGTGCAAAGCCGAGAAAGATGAGCCTGTCTGTTAGCAGCCGCAACATGCCTATTTTTTTTGTACATTTTTTTTCTCTCTCTCCGGCTCATATATAATCTTCACTTACGCCTGGTAGTTCTTGTTGTCATTTTCCAGCACATCCCGCGCCTTGTCGGCGGCATCGTCAAACTTCTCTTGCTTGAGCGAGTCTGCGATGGCTTTGAGCTGAATCTTGACCACCGCCGACACACCTCCGGGCTTCTTTACTCCGGCCATCTAAATCGATCTCATCCGGTTGAGGCGAATGTATTTTCTCGAGAAATTAATTTCTTTCATTAACTCAAACCTTCACCAAACGTCTTCCACCAAGCTATGATGTCGTCCGTCAACAACGAAATTGTGGGGCACATAGCTAGGCCAGCCTCACTCTCACTACTGGCGTGCCTGCCATTTGCGACAGCTCTGATTGCGCTTATCGGTCCCCGCCGGAGTGTGATCAACCATTTTCCGCTTATCGCGATAAGGAATTTCTTATCGTACCGATTTTTTTTTAGTACTGCAAGCGTTGGCTGCCATAGTATGGGCGCCAGCACTAACAAAACATCGCCAAAAGGACATCCGGCCAGCCAACGACTTGTGTCAACACAACACGACTACGGAGCCACCCTTTGCCAATTGGCCATCAACACCCGCCAATATGGACTCCAACCCGGCCAAGCGTCGCAAGACCGATCATTCGGGCGCCAGCAGTGCCCTGCCCTTCGATGCCGCCGCCGCGTCTGCCGGCCTCTTCCGGCCGAGCACCTTCATCCTCGAGACCGCCGAGCTGCTCGAACAGAGCCGTGTCGATTACGGCAAGCTGCTGCCCGGTTCCGAGGATCTTCTGCGCCATTTGAAGACGACTATTGAATCTGTTGAGACCCACGGTCCCGTCCTGGTATGTTCTTTGTGAAAAGGTATCATCCGCCTCGACCGGCGCGTGCTAACTTACTAGATCAACAAAGCCTCGATTGCCTTTGAGAAGAAGAACGCCATCAAGATTCCTTACCCGACTCCCCGCCCGGCCGAAGACTCTCTGTTGAAGCTGTCTATGGAGGCACCCGCACACATCAACGTCGTCGGCAGCTACGTGCTCAAGACCATGATTCGGTCGCAACGCGAGTTTGCCGTCGACATGATCGTCGAGATGCCCAAGACCATGTTCCAGGACAAGGATTACCTCAACCTGCGCTACTTCTACAAGCGCGCGTACTACCTCGCACACATTGTCAAGGCCGTGGCCAAGTCCGACAAGCTGAGCGCCCTCCTCGGCGACGTGTCTTTTGCCTACCTCGGCGACAACCCGCTGCTGCCCATCCTCGTCGCGACACCCAAGAAGGCCGACTCCGCCAACACCAAGAAGAGTGCGATTGAGTGCAAGATCCGCATCATTCCCTGCTGCGCCAGCGACCTGTTCCCGCGCACCAAGTTGCTCGCCAACAAGAACTCGTTGCGCCCCGAGGCCGCCAAGGAGGCCAAGGACGAGTCCGAGAAGAAGGACCTGCCGCCGACACCCTTTTACAACGCCACGCTCAAGGCAGAGTCGACATACCTTGCCTACCTAAAGCTGCTCCACCAGGCGCAAAAGACGTGCTCGGCCTTTGCCGACGCCTGCCTGCTCGGCCACGTCTGGCTGCAGCAGCGCGGCTTTGGCAGCTCGCTGGCCCGCGGCGGTTTCGGTGGCTTTGAATGGGCCGCCCTCGTCGCACTGCTGCTGCAGACTGGTAGCAAGAAGCGCTCGGCCGCGTCGTCGTCCAAGACCGCCTCCGTGCTGTCGCCCTCGCTGAGTGCGACGCAGATTTTCAAGGCCGTCGTGCAGTTTTTGGCCTCGACCGACTTCCGCAGCAAGCCCTGCATTCTTGCCGGCACTGCTCCTGAGACGGGCCTCGATTCGATCAAGGAGGGCACGCCCGTTTTGTTCGATGCCGGCAGCCGCCAGCTGAACATTGCCTACAAGATGAGCGCGTGGTCGGCCGGTCTGCTGCGCCAGCACGCCAAGCGCACGCACGAGCTGCTCAAGGACGATGCCGTGTCGGACCAGTTCACGCCGACGTTTATTGCGCGCGCCGACATTGCCCTCGAGGCGTACGACATGGTGTTCCGCGTGCGCTGCCCCGCCCCCAAGACCAGCGACAAGACCGACAACCTCAGCCGCCACGGCGCCGTGTGGGACTTTGGTGACAGCGTGTTCCAGACAATGAAGCGCGCTCTCGGAGACCGTGCACGTCTTGTCAACGTTCAGCTGCCGCCGTCTGCGTCATGGACTGTGAGCCAGCCGACCCCGGAATCCGCTCCCAGCAAGTCCGCCGCTACGTCTACATTTGTCGTCGTTGGCATTACTTTCGACGCCACCAACATGTCGCGCCACATCGACCACGGCCCGCCTGCCGAGGAGAAGAAGGACGCCCGCAAGTTCCGCGAGTTCTGGGGTGACCGCGCTGAGCTGCGCCGCTTCAAGGACGGCAGCATTCTGGAGACGCTGGTGTGGTCGGCTGGCCAGTCGGCGTCGGCCACGTGCGAGGAGATTGCGCGCTACATTCTGTCGCACCGTCTGGGTGTCAAGGCTGACGAGGACATCCAGGTGGTCTCTGGCACCGAGGAGGCGGGTTTCGCCGCCATTGTTCCCATCACTCCCGTTGTCGACACCGCTTCCTTCACACTTGCCAAGGAGGCACTTACCACTCTGGAGGCTGATATCCGTGCTCTCGAGGGCATTCCCCTGCACGTGCGCCAACTGTCGGCTGTTGACCCTGCCCTGCGCTCGGCCACCATCCGCCCGCCGCCTGTGCAGTCCGGTAACGTTGCTCTGCAGCCGATGGAGGTTGTGCTGTTCTTTGAGGCTTCGGGCAAGTGGCCCGACAACCTGGCCGCCATCCAGCGCGCCAAGCTTGCATTCCTGCTGCACATTGGCGAGACGCTCGAGGCGTACAAGGCCGAGAAGTCGGGCGGCGACAGTGTCGTGCAGGCCTACGTTGGTCTCGAGAATACCGAGATTGGCAGCGGCGTCGCCAACCTGGCGTACCTGGACATTATCTACCGCGAGACCGCCGCGTTCCGCATGCGCATCCACAGCGACCTCGAGGAGGCCATCCTGACGCGCCAGACCAAGGACAAGACGCTTGAGCAGCACGTCCGCACCACCGCCACGCAGCTGCTCGCTGTCCAGCGCCGCCTGTGCACTACGCTGCCCCTGCACAACCAGATGATCTCGACGTTCTGCACGCGCTTCCCCGCCTTCTCGCCGACGATTCGCCTCGTCAAGCGCTGGTTCAGCGCGCACAAGCTGCTCACGACGCACGTCACCGACGAGACCGTCGAGCTGATCGTGCTGCACGTGTTCCTGCGCCCGTACCCCTGGACGACGCCCGCGACCGCCGGCACCGGCCTGCTGCGCACGCTGCAGTTCCTGGCCCGCTGGGACTGGCGCACCGAGCCGCTCATGGTCGACACGTCGTCCCTGACCAACGTGCTGCCCGAGGACGAGGAGGCGCTGGCCAACGCGCCGACGGCCGACCCGCGCACGCGCCTCGAGGCGTGGCGCAAGATCGACCCCAACATGAACCACACGGTTCTGTTTGTTGCGGCAACGCACGAGACCAGCGGTACGGCCTTTACCACCTCCAACGCCATCTCGCCGGACAACACGGGCATTAGCCGGCCGATGCCGAGCAAGGTGGTGGCTGCGCGCATGACGAGCCTCGCGCGTGCTGCGTGCCGCGTTGTCAAGGACAAGGACGTCACGGCGACGCCCAACTTTGTGCAGGACGACACCTTTGAGCCGGACATGCTGTTCCAGCCGTCGCTGGGCGACTTTGACGTGCTGCTGCACCTGAACAGCCGTGTCATCAAGCGTCTGCTCAAGGGCGATATTTCCGAGAGCGGTGAGGACGACGGCAAGAAGCGCTCCGTCTACAAGAACCTGGACGCACGCACGGGCCGCGAGCTGCACGCGCTGCCGGCGCACCCTGTCAAGGTGCTGCTGGACCAGCTGAACGAGGTGTACAACAGCGGCAGCGGCAGCGGCGTGGGCCCGATTGTGTTCTTCTACGGCGCACCGGACGAGGAGGAGGGCGACCATGTGATTGCGGCGCTGTGGAACCCGCAGGTGCACGCGCGGTCGTTCCGCGTCAACCTGCCGTGCTCGTTCAAGCCGGTGCCGACCAAGAAGAAGGCCGCCGATGACGAGCCGATGATCGAGGTCAACCGCGAGTCGATTCTGTCGGAGATTGCGCGCATTGGCGGCTCGCTGATTGACCAGATTGAGGTCGTCACCAAGGCGTAGATTTTGCATGTTGTACAAAAGTGTTTACATTTGTTTCTTTTTACATGGAGCATAGCGATGCAGGAGTTATTGAATCTATTATTATATATAATCACCCAATCTGAAAATCGACATTGACCTTTTCCTTGACATCGTGCCGGCCGACCTGCAGCCGCCACTCGGGCTCGGCGCCGAACCGCATTGTGAGCCGCATGTCCTCGACAATGCGCGTGCCCGTGCTGCGGTTGACTACTGGGAGGCTGTCAAACGGCGTGTCGTACTGGCACGTCAGCGTGCACAGCAGACTGCACGTCGCGTCGAGGCGCACGGGCGGCGTGTCGGCCGGGCTGACGTAGATCTCAAAGCGCGTCGACTTTGTCTGGGCGTCGTCCACCAACTCGTAAAACTTGTGGGACACGGGATCGCGGTTGTCGAGCTTCTCGCCCTTGGTGACGAACCACTTCATGCGCCAGACGCGCTGCTCGGCGCCCTGCTGGTTGTAGAACTGGTCAAGGTTGCGTTCGGCGCGCGGCACGGCCTCGCTCACGGGAATGCCCGTGTTGACGCCGTAGCTCATGCGCGCGATGCGGCTGGCGACCTCGGGCAGCGTGCTAAAGTCGTTTTGGAGCTGCAGCTGCACGTCTGGGTTCATCATGTCCTGGGGCACAAAGGGCAGATTGTAGTTGCGCAGGATGGCGATGACGGCGCCGCGCGCGACGGCCGACCACGAGCTCTGCGGCTGCATGATCTGGTGAAAGTCTTCCTGGAGGCGCCGCAGCAGGTAATTTGAGCTGCCGAGGCCACCAACGAGGACAATGGCGCGCGGCTTGACGCCGTGCTCCGAGTGCAGGATGGCGGTGTTTTGCGCGTGCACCAGGCTGGCGATGCCCTGGTATGTTTCTTCGAAAAACTCGTTGACAGTGTCTTTCTTCAGGATCACCTTTTTCGGGGCCATGCGCGACGGGGCCATGCGCATGTATGCCGGAATGGCCTGGAACGGCGGCGTCAAGAAGATCTGCTCTTTTTGCTCTGGGCCCCAGGTGAAGTTGCGCTTGAGCGTCTGCTCCCACTCGTTGTAGACAAACTGGCGCCACTCGTCGGGCGAGCAGCTGTCAAACTTGAAGGGCGTCTTGTTCCTCATGTAGTCGACAAACTTGTCGTCGATCATGAACGCGCCGCACAGCTTGCCGGCGCCGCCGACGACCTCGCACACGCGGAACGGATTGACACTCAGCACCTTGTAGCTGATGACGTCAATGGTGCCGCCGCCGCAGTCGACGACCATGAACGTCTCGCCAGCAACCATGTCGGGGTACTCGCGGCGGTCCATGAGGGTGGACAGGGCCGCGGCCTCGGGCTCCTGGACCAGGATCAGCTCGGTCTCGCCGGCGTCGCGCATGTCCAGGATGCCGGCGACGCGGGCGGCGCGCTTCATGGAGTCCTTGGCATAGCCGGGCCAGATGGCCGGCACAGTGAGGGCGACCTTGATGGGCATGTTGTCCAAGCTTGTCCTGCCGACTGCGCGCGCAATGTCGCTCAGCGCCGTTGCCCACAGCTCTTTGAGGTATGTGGCCACTAGCTGAATTAGGCCGTCGTCGCCCAGGTGCTTTGTTTTCTCACGCGTGACCTTGAGATACTCGGAGGTTGCAATGTCGTGCGGGATGTCGGCCTCTTTGAGCAGCAGAAGCTTGAACCAGCGGATCGGGTCGTCGCTGCCCTGGATCAAAAAGCCCCAGTTGCGCGACTTGAAGTCCAGCAGCGTCGGGACCTGGGCCTCGTCCCGGGACTTGCTGTTGCCAGACGACGACGGGTAGTGCTGTACGTCGTGGATGTTATTGGGGTTGGCCGAGTATGCCCACGAGACGCCCGAGTAGGTGGTGCCAAAGTCGATGCCGATGGCAATGTAGTGCTTGGTCGGGGCGCGTGGACTGATGGATCGGATGCTGCTGCCGTGTCGTCCGTGTCCTATAGATCCTCCGCCACGGCCACTGGGAGACAAGAGCTCGGGCGGGTTGTATGCTGGCATTGCGGGTACGGACCGAGGCGGTTGTGGGCTTGGTACTGGGGCCGGCTGGTAGCGGCCAACACCGTTGACAGCGCCGCCGACGGGTTTTCGTGCCGGCACGGTCGGTACTGTTGGTGACGATAAACTGTGTCGGGGGTTCTGGTCTCGAGGCGACAAACGGGTGTCCAAGCCAAAACCTGGTACCGGAGGCCGTACTGGAGGGGGACGCACCGGCTGGGTATGGTTCAGATTCGGCGTGGCCGACGTGGGACGTCCTGGCGTTTGCGGCACCTCGGGCTGCTGGCCATACTTGTCTTCATACCGTTCTTTGTACTCGTCTTCTGGTGTTGGCGACCGCGGTGTCGCCAACGGAGACGGCTCCAAGTTTCCCTCTGGAATCTGCGGTGGTATCGGCGGCGGAACCTGATATGGGATGTCTGGAGGTTGTTGCGGTGCCGTAAAGCCCAGAGACGGAGACAACGACCGCACCGGCTGTGCATTCGTCACCTCCGGGCTCAGTGTATAGTAATGCTGGGCGAACTGGTCGATAGGCTGCGGCCCCATGCGACCGGAGCTGGAGTGTTGGCTCTGCTGCCGAGTAGGAACTCCCTGGTGGTAGTTGCCTTGCATGCTCATGCGGTCGCTTTGCGGTGCTGGCGTGCCGGCCACGGATGAGCTGAAAGAACCACGGTCAAAGCGTCGGTTGAGGTAGGCCCCATTGGGGCCATAATTGCTGTACCCATTGAAGATTGATGGAGGCCGGCTATCAGTCAAGCCGGGCGACGCAAGAGGGTCGTCGTTTCCATGAAGGGGGTATGGGCTGGTGCGCGAGTCGTTGAGAGAGATCTCCGAGGGTGACATGTAGCGATGGAATGGCTGGTGTTGCTGCTGCTGGACGTATTGGTGAGTTTGGTATTGTCGACGCTGATGCTCGTCCTCTTGCAATGAAAAGTTTTGGAAGTTTCGGGACATCTGGTCGTCTGCATCGTATGCGTTCTGCTGGTTGTGTGTGTTGCTGTAGGGGTCGGCAGCCTGTCCCTCACGAGGAGGAGCACCGCTCCAGTCGGGAGAGGTCATTTTGGATGTGATGGTGGTTTGCAGATACTGTGCCGGCAGTTCTAGATTGTGAATACGAAAAGAAGCCGTGTAGTAATCAAAGACGTATGGAAGATGGAGGAAGAAGACGGGGCGGGAGCGGGAGGTCGATGTGGAGGGGCCAGGCCGAGGGGTATGGAGTATGGTTCGGCTCAAGTCAAGTCGAGGAAGCGAGTAAGAAATAAACAGAGTCAAGTGCAAATGACAGCAGTCTGTACTGGTTTGGACAGAGTAGAGATGGCGGCAGTGGTTGTGGTGGTGGTGCTGTTCGGACGTCAGCCGGGGTGTCGCCTTTTTGCAACTCTCGCCTTACTTGGGAAACGAATATTGAACCAATGGCTCTAATGTTTTCAGACGTCCCGTATCTTGTTAATCAGCTCCCAGTGCGTCTGTTTCCGTATCGTAGTCGCCCGTTGTTGCTCTTCTATTTCGTTTCGGAATCAAAAATGGTTTGATTTTGTTTTTTTGACTTCTCGACATGACGACAACAAAACCAACACCAAGAACAAGCGGCTCTGGGAGTACCTCTGGAAACAATATTAGGAGAGTCAGCAGTACTTGCACATGTGTGAGAGACCTGCAGACCCCTGCTCGTTGCCAATATCCAATATCCAGTACTTGCCCCCTCCTCTTCTCACCCAGCGTCTCAGCCCAACCCAACCCAGCTTCCAGTATCTATTCCTGACTCTCTGGTTCTCCGAGCGTCGCTAATGATCTCTCGAGAGCTTGCTTCCCCTTCAAAAATCAAATCATAGTAAAGATACAAATCAATATCATGGCGGTGGCCGTGCTGCTAGCTCTGTGACATTGACGCCGTATTAGCTCTAATCCATGCTCAAGTCCACTCAAGTCCACTCAAGTCCACTCAAGTCCAGTCTATTCCACTATTGTTACACTCTTCTGCACTGTATTAGTCTGTTAGGTGGGTTTATCGGCCAGCTAACGGTGCATTAGCGGCCTGTTCCGTGTCTTGCAAGCCAATGTCGACCTCAGCCTTGCGCAGCCACACCCCCTCTTCAGTTTCTTTTTCCTTTTCTCACTCTGTTTCTCTTGTTTCTTGTTTCCTCGTTGTTGTCTCTATCATCGCACCGCTGCTGGCGTGTTTTTGTGATGAAGACAGGATATGGTTCAACTCCCAGACGGTCAGCAATTTCAAAGGTTAAGAGATGAAAACCTCTTTTCTCATGGCCATATCTCACTCTGATTTGCATGTAATTTGCATGTAAAATGCATGTAAAATGCACAACATTACCACAGAAACTACCCGAATCACAGTCAGTACCTAAGCAATACTCGGTAGCCACTGAACGCGAACCACGCCTTGCCGTTCTGCCTGAGTATCTCTCCCCTGCACAGCCCCAGCCACCGAGTCAACCTTGCTCTGTCATTCCTTTTTCTACTCTCTACTCTACATTACTCACTACTGAGTATGCTCTCTACTCTATGCACTGGCCAAAGATTGCTCTGCGTGTTTGAATGTTGCTTCTGTTATCGGCCACGCATCCGTTCCCAGCCTCGACTAGACTTCAGCCTTGGCTCTATGCCGTCGTCTTCCGCCATCTTCCCTACTCTTGGCTGTTATCCTCCATCTTCATCGTAGGCATCTACATTTACGCCCATGTACGTGTCGTCCACGCATGCTTGTCATGAGCTAGACCTGTGAGCCCAATGTCTGACCGAAGCTGTCGTGTCTAGCCGCTATTTTATCATTACTTTTACCCTGTGCCCTACGCTCAACAAATCCTATTGGTGTCAGTGGACGGCACAGCTAGTCCGCCGTGATCATCAGTCACCCTCTCGATATTAGTATCACTCTTTTATGAAGCGTCATATTCTCACTTGAATTTGTTTTCTGTTTCTTGTTTCTGTTTCTTGTTTCTGTTTCTCGTTTCTGTTTCTTGTTTCTGTTTCTGTTTCCATTTCGAATTCAATACCATCAAACACAATGGACCGCCAATCACGCTCGCGCGGTCGGCCGCCGCTGTCTCACGGCCATGACATCAGCAACGATATCCAGGCCGTCCAGAGCCACGGTGTGCTCACAAAACCGCGGAGGCGCTCGCTGTCAAGATCGAAAATCGTGCACTGGGCCAACCGCTCTGCCGCCAATCTCGATAACAACATGAGATCATCGTCGACGGACCGCGGCGGCAGGGTTCCGGACGAGCCGTCCAACCGAATGTCTTTCTCACAGCGCATCACAAACGCCAAAGACCGTTTCAGGGGCAGCAAATCCGATTCAAACACATCGGGCTTGAGTGCCAACGGCAGCAATGGCAGCGGCAGCAATATCAATGGAAAAGCCGCCGGCGCAGAAAGTCCCTCTGCCGGCGACGACGACGGCGAGAGTGTCATTCTCGACGCCACCA
Source organism: Ophiostoma tasmaniense (assembly GCA_022392925.1). Classification (NCBI taxonomy): domain Eukaryota; kingdom Fungi; phylum Ascomycota; class Sordariomycetes; order Ophiostomatales; family Ophiostomataceae; genus Ophiostoma; species Ophiostoma tasmaniense. Next base: position 341,534 of record JAKRGK010000020.1, on the reverse strand, counting down.
ACGAGCCGCTTCCAAACGGTAGCGCACAGCAGATGGCTGACCCATCGGCTCCATCTCCGGATTTACCTCAACCACAACAGCAGCAGCAGCAGCAAGCACCCCCAATTCCGCCAAAGGTAAAGCCTAATTTTCTGTTGTTAGAGCCACCGCCGCCGATTGCGTCGTATTCGGCAGACGGCCGCCAGGTCCAGCAGCCAATGGGTCGGTCCGTGCCCATGAAGCCTGCGTCGGAAAACACGGACAACAATCAGCGCCAGCAGGCCGGAAAGGTTGATATTCTCGAGCCGCCGCCGCCGGTACGGTCGGCCATCGACCCGAGGCAAGTTCGGAACACTGCGCAGCAGCAGCAGATACAGCTCCCTGCAACACCCAGCACGTCCGGGCTATCACTCGGGACTGCTACCAAAGTTGTGATGAAGATCAGGGGCCTGAGGAGGGCAAGCAGCAAGCGCAGTGCCGACCGGGCCAGTACTGATCGGGCGGTCAACAGCCCAACCCATTCACGAGCATCTTTTCACACGGCGGCAGGTCTGAATGTTGTATCGCCACCACCGGCGGCCGTCGGCAACGGGCCACCCCGAGTGCATTCCCCTCCCAAGCAGCAACAGCCGCAGCAGACAACCGCGCAAAAGCCGCAGGAGTCAAGCCCGACGTCGACCACCAGCGGCAATGCCAACATTCCTCCACCGCCGCCGCCAATCCACGCTCATCCTGCTCAGATGGCAGCCTGGGAAGAGCAGCAGCAGCAGTACCAGCTCCAGCAGCAGTACCACCAAAGTCAAAGTCAACCGCGGAACCAAAACCAAAACCAAAACCAAGACCCTCAACAGTACAAATACAACAATGCCATCCAGGACCCCTACCAGTACGCCGCCCGCGTCGAGGCAGAACTCCAGGCAGAACTCAACGCCGTCCGCCAGCAGTGCATCGCCCAGGTAGACCTTTTGAACCAGCGCGACGCCCTGATCGGGTCTCTCTCGGACACGGTAGAGCGCCTCCGCGAGCGCATGCAGGACCGGCTGCAGCAGCAGTTTGAGTGGGAGTCTGATCAACGAGGGGGTCTCTACGGCCCGGCGTCCGCGTCGCTGCCCGACAGCCAGGTGCGCGCGCGCTGGATCGGCCTGCGCTGGCAGATCCAGCAGTGCGTCGAGGCGGCGGTGCGCTCCGGGCATCAAGAGCGGGAATCCCGTTTGGCAGATGTAAGCAACACTACAAGAAACGGCCAGCTGCGGCGGTTGTCACCAAACTACGCGGCGCTGCTGCAGTCGAGCGCGGGTGCCGTGTGTCTGGCCGAGGCGGCGATATGGACGGTGCTGGCACAGCACGTGTTTGGTGACGCGCGGCGGTCGAGCCCCATGTGCTGGGCAGCGCCACCGTTCCGGTCGCTCACAAAACTCAACGACAGCCTGCTGTGCACGCGGCCGACGGACGCAGCGTTCCACCAGTGGCGTGCACAGACGGCTGGTTTTGTGATGTCGCAAGACACGAAAGAAGGAAATCAAACGTGTGAAGAGGTGGTGCGGCAGCTGGAGGCAGAGGTGGGGGGTCTGCTTAACCAGACGGACACGGGTCTACACAGCCAGCTGGCCGAGATTGTCAATGCTGCGGTCAGTCTGGACGCCGAGCTGTGCCAGCAGAGGGCGTGGTTCTATGTGCACTTTCCGCAGTCGGGCAGCGGCAAGCGGTACGGGATGCCGCTGGACGCGAGCGAGATGGCCGTGGTCGAGCAGGAAGAAGTGATGGCCGCTGACGTCTCGGGCAATGTAGTTTCGCTGGTAGTGCGGCCGGCGCTGTTCAAGGCAGGCAACTCGCGCGGCGAGGCATACGACGACGTCGAGCCGATCGCGCCGAGTGTTGTGTGCCGGGGACCGTCGCGGTCGTCACGGTCGCAACAGCCGTCACCCCAGCCACGGCGGTAGTCTAGACTTGATATAGATATAGATGCAAATCACCAAAGAGAAACCGAGTGAGACCATTCTATTAGAGATTTGTATCTCGATGACAATCCAAACGCCTGGCTAAAATGAGACCGGGATATAGATATAGAGAGTACAGGTAATCAAGAGAGAGAGAACACTAGATAATAATAAAAAAGACAATGCCGGCAGACGCATCTGCTCGCTCGCTGAGAGTATACCCGACGAGACCGAAAATAAGAGCCAAGAAAACATTACAAGAGGTGATATATAAAAGACAATCCAAACAAAAAGAGACAGAAAAGAATTAGGCAGCATCTTTGGCCGCCTGGTACAGATTCATGTTTGACGCCGCTTTCCGCCCGACGCGCCGTGGCGGCGGCAGTTTCGGCGGCAGTTTCTTGACTGGGGCAGTCGACGTCTGGGCATGTGCAGCCGTAGCAGCCGCCGCCGCCGCCGCAGCCTCTGGGTGTGCCTCGCTGGCCGTGGCGTTGTAGACGTTGGGAGCCGTCTTCAGAGGGGCACCAGCAAGTGCTGCACCAGCGGCCGCCGCCGACTGGGTTGACTGACTCAACGAAGAGGATACTTGCCGGTGCTGTGGCGGCGGCGGCGCCTGCTTGACGTTGACGGGCACGCCGTGGCGGTGTGTAGGGACGGCCGGAAGAACACGCTTTGACCGCTTGAATCCGGGCGGGTGGGCCGGCGGTGGTGGCGGCGTCGATACTGCTGATGTTGATATCGGTGCCTCCACAGGAGGTCCAAGCAGGGCCGACACGGCATCCGCGGCGGTGGCTGCTTCGGCGGTCGCCGCCAGCGTCGAGTCATTTATGGGACTGGAGCAGTCGGACGAAAAGCCGTCAAAACTGTCAGACGACGCCTTTGCGGCGAGCTTGCGGCTGGGCGTCTTGACGCCGGGCTTCACCTTGACGGCGGCGACATCGGCAACACTAGCGACACTAACAACACTCGTCCTGCTCTCGCGGCCGCTGTTGTCGTCGCCCGACCCGAGACTGATGCCGAGGAACTTGTTGACGACAATGTTGTGCTGACGCTGGTGCTCGTCGTCGGTCGTCGGGCTGCTGCTGCTTGCGGTGAGGAAGCTGTCGGCACTGGAGGCGGTGCTCGTGCGTGTTGTCGTCGCAAAGGACGGTGTTTCCTCTCTTTCGGTGGTCGCGGCCGCTGCAGCCGTCTCGGCTGCCGCCTCGTCTGTCTCGGCTGGACTGGGCGACTCTGGGGGCGTGATGGCCTCGGCGATCCACGGCACATTGGACACCCGTCTGACCAGCCGCAGCGTGGTCTCGTCGGCGGGCGCAAAGTGGGCGTTGCCGGTGCCCGACAGGATGGCGAGCACACGCAGGATCTCGTCGCGCTTGTACTGGGGTGGCTGGTTGAGCTGGGTATGAGCGAGCAAGGGATAAAAGACGCGCAGATAGGTGTGGCGCAGGGAGGCGGACTCGTCGGGCAGGTCGAGCAGATTGCGAATGATGACGTCGACGAGGACGCGCAGGTCGTTTGTGTAGAAATACTCGTAGGTGGCGTGGGTGGTGAAGAGGAGGTAGAGGAGTTTGAGGATGAGCAGCTGCAGGGCGGTTTCTGTGGCGCGGTTCAGCAGCAAGATAATGTTCTCGCCAAAGGTGCGAAAGTGCAGGCCGTGGCGGCTGAGGATCTTGACGACGCGGTTGGTGAGGGGTGCTTCCGAGGATGAATCGACGGCGGCGGTGGTGGCGGCGACCATGTACTGTTCGTTGAGGACGAGCAGGACCCTGATGACGGGGTAGTGGTACGGGTCGTCAATGTCGTCGGACAGGTCCTCGATGATCTGAAAGAGATAGCTGACAAAGGCGTCGTCGACGTGCAGCAGATCGGCGATGCGGACGCGCTCGATGCGGGCCATTTCATACATGAGCTCGAGCAGCAGGCGGTGCAGGCGGCGGTCGTCTTCGCGGCGGTTCTTGAGCAGCTCGACGAGGCGCGCAAAGCAGCCGGCTTCAATCATCTGGCGGAAGACGGCATCCTCGTAGCGGCCGGCAAAGAGCAGATAGTTGGCGATGACGTGGAGGGGCCGTGCGTCGTCTTCTTGCAATAAACTATAGACAATCTGGGTTTGGACATAGTCGCGGACGGTGGGCGCAGCGCACAACGGACTGTCTAGCAGGCAGCGCGAGCAGCGGGCGAGGTCGATCTCATCGTGGAGGAACTGGTCGCGGGCTTCGGCGACGAGGTCGAGCCATGCGCGGAGGGTGTCGTCGATCTGTTCGTGGCTAGCGCAGACGGTGCTGACGGTGGATGTGAGGGCTGTCTGTTAGAACTGTCTCTGTTTATCGGCCAAAGTCAGACTGCACTTACTATCCCAAAACTGATCTGGATCGTCGACGGGGCCGTCCTCGCCGGGGTACGTCATGATGGCGGTTCAGGGGGGGAGGGTGCATGGGATCAGGTCGGGACGGCAGCTGGTGTCGGCATCGAAGACGGTAGACGGTCTCGTAGCGAGATCATGTATAGTAGAGGTATGTAGAGTGTATAGTGATGTTGTTCACGGTGTCGTCGGTGGTGATGATGTCGTCGTCGATCTCGAATGACGACGGCGGGTCGATGCAGTACACGACAAGCAGAGAGCCGTCGATGGTGAGGCGGCAGGGCAGATGCAATACAAACAAATGCAAATGCAACGGCAGACAGATACAAATGGAGTGCAAATGATGATGGCGATGAAGATGCAAATGTGCAGAGCTGCAGAAGAGACACGCCGACAAAGTAGAGTGGGTCCCGATTTGGCGATGCGATGCGAGAAAGCAACGCACAGGCAAGAGCGAAAAGAAGGAGACGGGCAAAACGCTGCTTGGCACAGGGCGAAAAGAGAGTAGTGCGGTTAGCCGACCGTCAGCACAGCGTGGCTATAAATACTATAAATAGCTAGTTACCTAACACGACCGCTAGGGCCGTGTTTCGGCTGCACCCCGCGTTGTCGATCAAATTGATGATTATGTAATATTTGATTTGAGTCGGTTAGAAAGCCTTATTCCATGGTATTTTTTGGTCTTTTGTTTTGTCTTTGTTCTTGTGTGCAATTATCTAAGCTCAAAAATGTGAATACTCTGAATCATACATGACTGTTGATTTTTAAAATGCTTTGTTATGTTGGATAATTTCACTTTCGAAATTCAAAATTCAAAATTCAAAAGATTTTGCCATCTTTTTTTTTTTTTTTTTTTTATATCTGTACCTATTCTTTGTCTTTGTAAGTTGATTTCATTAAAAAAGATCAAATTAGCTGTAACACGGTAGTGATAAGTGACTGCATCAAATCAAGACAGTCAATATTCAAAGAAAGCCTCACTTTCGATCATTCAAACCGGTTTCAAGCGCCGGCTTGCTGTGGTAAAGTAGATGATTTGGTATTATAATTGAAATCATATAGTGCTGAGCTGGACTGCTATTCACGTGCTATTATTTGTCAATACGAATATACAATGCAAAGTAATCTATTCATCCGGACATGTACTCTCGTTTATATAAACTCGGACGGCGGGAGAGCTCTCGGACGACGGCGTATGAGTCGACCGAGACTGGCCAAAAAAGGATAAAAACACATGCAGAAACGAAGATCATGGAGAAACACTCGGGACACAAACCCAAAAAGACAGAAATAAAAGTAGACAAACGGGAGAAAGGCGGTAGATCAAAGAGTCGAGAGGGGAAATGCGACGTTGTCGACATCAAGTGACGGTACTTGGTCTGGGGATGGTCTGGTCTGGGATGGTCTGGTCTGGGATGGGAGTCTGGCTAAATCAGAATACAGTATCCGAACACGTATAAAAGGCGGTGGAGTGCTGTTGTCAAGTGAAGCAACAACGCAGGACAGACACTAGCCAACAAGACCTCTAGAATATAGATCTAGATCAAGATGAAGTTCCTCTATACCCTGCTCGCCCTGGCCCAGACGGCCGCTGCCACGCTCGCTGTTGTGCCTGGCGCCACGTGGACCGCCTCGGACGGCCAGCACCTCCAGGCCCACGGCGCCGGCGTCATCAAGGTCGACGGCACGTACTACCTCGTCGGCGAGGACAAGACCAACGGCTCCGCGTTCCAGCACGTCAACTGCTATTCCAGCACGGACCTCGTGCAGTGGCACTACCAAGGACCGCTGCTGTCCGTCACCACCGCGGGCGACCTGGGCCCGGGCCGCGTTATCGAGCGCCCCAAGGTCCTGTACAATGCCCAGACCAAAAAGTACGTGCTGTGGATGCACGTCGACAGCAGCAGCTACGGCGAGGCCAAGGTGGGCGTGGCCACGGGCGACACGGTGTGCGGCACGTACACGTACCAGGGCAGCTTCCAGCCCCTGGGGCACCAGAGCCGCGACATGGGGCTCTTCCAGGACGACGACGGCTCGGCGTATCTGCTGTCAGAGGACCGCCCCAACGGGCTGCGCATCATGCGGCTGACCGACGACTACCTCAACGTCACCAGCGAGACGTACTTGTGGCCCGACCACATCGAGGCCCCCGCCGTCGTCAAGGTCCAGGGCCGCTACTACATGTTTGGCAGCCACCTCACCGGCTGGAGCGCCAACGACAATGTCGTGTCGTCGTCGACGTCTCTGTCGGGTGGGTGGTCTGCCTGGGCCACGTTTGCCGACGTCGGCAGCAACACCTACGCGTCGCAGACCAACTACATCCTGCCGTTTGGCAGTGCGATTGTGTATTTGGGGGACCGCTGGGTGTCGACAAACCTCCACGCCAGTACATATGTCTGGCTGCCGCTCAACATCTCGGGCACGTCGGTCACGATGAAGAACCACGCCGCGTGGGTGCCGCCGAGCGGCCGCGATGCCGTCGCCACGGTGTACTACAGCAGCACAGCCGTGCTGGCGAGCGGCGCGCGCAATGTGACGTGCTCGGTGTGCTCGGGGGGCAATGCGGCGGGCTACATTGGGGGCCCGAGCCACGGCACGGCGACGATGAACATTCAGAGCGTGGGCGCGCAGGTGACGACGCTGATTGTCCGGTACGGCGTGTCCGAGGCGGCGGGCCGGCTGGGGACGGTGCGCATCAACGGCGGCACGCCCATCCAAGTCGCCTTTCTGCCGGGCAGCAGCAGCGGCAACATTGGACAGAGCGTGGTGACGGTGGCGCTGGCCAACGGCGTGAACACGATCCAGTTTGGCGGTGTCGGCGACACGTACGGGCCGGACATTGACACGGTGACGGTGCCGTCGTAATGCAAATGTCAGTAGTGAGATAAATGCAACTCTGTTAGTGTGACGACGTTTCGGAGCTGTGATTCGTGATTGTGGGCTGTTTCCTGTTACTGTTTCTCTAAAATCATCTCAATTACCCTCCGGTCCTCAATACTACCGTCTGCTACAACACCAACGGCCTCGGTCTGCAACGCTGCACACCATAGTACTCGTACTTTGTACTACTGTTTCTTTGCGTCGTTTTGAATATGGATAGGTGGCTGGTAAACCTGTTTTCGTTTCGCTGACATTCTTATTCCCATATATATATATATATATATATATAACTCGGAAAAGCCTCGTCAGTCTCATCTCATTATCATCAGATTGACATCTACATCTACACCTGTCGGCTTTGCTCCTGGCTCGATCGTCTATTAATCTGCTATCCTTTCACTCTACTTGGATGCCTGCTATATCATAGAGTGTTGATATCTGTCGCAGCTATTAATAATAGAAATAGAAATACAGAAACATGTGATCGTACTCTGTGATACTGAATAACCTCGATACGATGGCCAAGCGATCAAGACGAAACAGCACAGCCGAGTACGCTGACATTCTGTAAACACGTCACTGTTGCAAGTAATCGACGGATCGTCTGTGCTGCGTCTGTGCTCATGGGGTACCTTGCTGTTGGTGGTATTGTAGAGAGGTGATGCCAGTGATGCTAGTGATACTCAAGCCGATTGACTCCCTCTTGCAGGCCTCCACGCCGAAGAGCGATCACTGAGTCCGTCTGCTTGCAAAATACTTTGTGCCTTTTTTCTACATTCCACAGTTGACAGATCCAGATCGGCACGGGAAATAAGACGTAGAGATACTGAAAAGAAGAGACGAGAAGAAGAGAAAAAGAGACGAGAAGAAGAGAATGAACTGCCGCCATTCGCTTGATTTCTGATTCCTCTTCGTATTTCTTTCTCGAGCCTTTGAATCGCACTGATGTACATGGCGCATGCCGTGCCGCTGCTGAACTCAGACTGTCTCTGGTTTTCTTACTCGTCGTATTCTTTTCTTTCTTTTTTCCTTTTTTCCTTCTTTCCTTTTCTTTTTCCTTGTCTTTGTCTTTGCTCCTCTCGAATTGCATGATCTGATGTCTTGCTCGCGTAGATGCATTGTACTTTTACAAGACATTAAATAAAAAGACAAAATAAGAAATAAGAAACAAAATAATAAATAATAAATAAGAATAGATAATAAACAATAAGCCCCGCCTGTTCCACTATCAAATGCCCGAACGTTTCCCGCCCGAATACCCTGAGCCTGACCCTGAAGCGTGGCGACTCAACGTGCACTGCACAAGCCCAAGAGATGGAACTGCCGCCATGCAGCTCGGAGGACGGCATCCTTGCCCTTGTAATGTCCCATGTTGTATCGTGTTTGTGCGTTTTCATCCCATCTATTATGCAGACTGATATCTCGTCAATTTTTACTCGTTGTATCACTTGAACATGTCTCACAACGTGGCGTTTCTTTCTTTCTTTTTTTTTCTTTCTTTTTTTTTCTTTCTTTTTTTTTCTTTCTTTCTTTCTGCCTACTCTACTTGTCAGTCCTGTTTCGCTTCTATAACAATAAATACATTTCCTCTTCCTCCACCGTGCCATCGCTACGAGCTTAATTTTACTCGCGACTAGTTTGGCCGTGAGGTTTCTCTTGCTTTCACAAAGCAGTCGTGTGTCTTTGGTTCCGATTAATGCTGAATGCTCTTTGACTCTGTGATAGCCTTGCCTCCGGCGTATCCGATTCATTCGAGGCGTCTGAACTGATATTGCATATAGTCATATAAGCAGCCTCCTGCACGTCGACACTCTGGGCGTCTTGTTTATTTCTCTGTTATTACTTTGCATATCTCCAGTCTGTTGCCCGTCTCACAACAGCAAAAAGAACAAGAACAAGAAATAGAAATAGAAATAGAAATAGAAGAAGAAAACTCACTACTCAAACAGGGGGAGGCGAATTCAGCTGATGTACATCAACTACGAACTACCTAAATACTGATCTGAAACCGGGGTGCTATTCGTCAGTGGCTTTCCATAGTTTGATAGTGTCGCATTTTGGCATTCTGCTTCTATTCTTGTTGCTTTCTTGAAACGGCGTCCCTTTGACTGTGATATCAGATGGACTTTGCATCAACTTTAGCCATCTTCTGGCTTCTCTCTATTCTGTTCAGGTACGACAGTCGTGCTCAGATGAGAATGTACAGTACAACAATACGAGACAGTCGACATCTACGAGCATTACATCACAGCCCAAAAGTAGAACCCATTTTGTGCTCGTCTTCTGTTCGACTACTTGGTTACTCCTAAACTAACGCGGCACTAGCAACTACTCTGTGCAGACAAACCGGCAGGGCGTAGTAATAAGATGAATTTAAATTGTATTATCAATTAATGTTTTGTATTAGATCTTGATGGGAAAGGCAAGAGCTGTGATTTTGTGCTACATAGTAGAGATGAAAGCGAAATAAACGGAAGGAACAAAAGACGGCCCTTGCGTCCCAAAGCACAGGCACGACCAACAGGCACAAACGCCAAAGCGCAGGCACAGCCAGACCTAGAAGAGAACCACAAAGCCGCCCCAACTGTCTGTCCTTTGCCTAAGTCGTCTTCAGGTACGCTCAGTTTTGTCTTTTCTTTCTTGTGTTTGTGTTTGTGTTTGTGTTTGTGTTTGTGTTTGTGTTTAGTGTTTTAGTTTTCTGAGTGCTCCTGTTATCTGCGGTCTGCCTGTCGCCCCTTCCTCGTCCTTGCTTGCTCTTTCTCAATCCGTCTCAACGTCTTCATACTCCGTACAGTCGCTCCTTCTATTTGCAGCGTTGATACTGAGTACCGCCGCCCTCGCTGCGACCCTACAAAGATACAAAGATACAAAGATACAAGACACAAAGACACAAAGACACTAAAAGATACCCCTTGCCTTGTGCCTGCCTACTCCAAAAGACAACAGCCGCCAGGTCAACTGACAACCAGCTAATTGTCCTAAATGCGACCTAGAAGCACGCTAGCGGGCAGCAACTGCAGTCAGCACACCCTCTGCTCTACAAGAACGCCTGAAACGGTTCCTGACCCCCTCTTCCTCGTCTTGCCTTTTACCTCTTTCTTGCCTTGTTCAGTGCAATACACCCCTGCTCCACCCACGCGCGCATCTTTCCTCTCCAATCTCCCGCCCTCTTTCCTTTTTCTGTCTTTTGTGTCTTCTTGTGTCTTGTCCTGTCCCTGCGGTCTTGCCTGTTCTGTCCCTTGTCCTTATCACCCCTCTTTGTGACCGTTTCTGCCGTTTTCTGTTTTCTGTTTTCTTTTTCTTCTTCTTTTTTTCTCTTTCTTTTCTTTCTTCTCTTCTTCTTTTCTTCCTCTCTTCCTCTCTTCTTCTCTTTTCTCTTCTCATCTCCTCGTCTTCCTTATTATTCCCCCATCCCCATCACTCACTAATTCTACATCGCTGTGACTACTAAATGAAGTGAAAATTTAGTCTAAATTAACGACGTATATCTGAGAATATATAGTAAATTAAATCCAATTATTTATTCCCCTACAAATAATCAATAACCAATAAATTCGATTTTATCCTTGAATCATTTAATCGACCAACACCCACCCCTCAGCAGTATGAAAACAGAAACAGAAACGCAAGAGCCGCCCTTTCTCTTTCCCCTTTTACTAGCCCACTCTGCCTTCTGCCTCTGCTCCTACTGCGTGCCTCCCTCCTCCCCTCAGGCGATACTTTCCGAGTTTCATATTTCTTATTCTTACTGCGACGCATACCCCATACTATTTGTCTGTTCTCTGTCTATTCTCTATTCTGTATTCTGTATTCTCTCTCTCGCACTATCTGTCCCTCTCTCCGTTTCCATTCTGGTCGTGAGCCTTGCATCACGCACACGAGCATCTTGTTGTTCATCTTCAATCATCACGACATCACCACTTTGCATCGACATCACATCGACATCACACGACATCAATAAACAACGCTACTATTGACAACTCGACTGGACCGACACCGTCAATACCGACACTACAACCAGCTGACAGAATGTCTGTCATGCTGCAGACGCCCTCACGAGCCTCGACTGCCTCTTCATCCTCCTTCCAACCCATATCCAGACAAAACACAATGTCGTCCTACGATGGCGCCCGCAGCGCCCGCCAGTCCAAGCGCATCAGCATGTCCGCCCTGTACATGTCCATGTCTGCACAGGAGACCGACCTCGAGATCGAGGACGAGCTGGCCCGCGCCCAAAAGATCCTGCGCGATCTCAAGGCCAAGATCTCGTCCCAGTCCAAACAGAATTTCGTCCTGGAAAAGGACGTGCGCTACCTCGACTCGCGCATCGCCCTGCTCATCCAGAACCGCATGGCCCTCGAGGAGCAGAACGAGGTCGCCAGCCGCCTCGAGGACTCCAACGAGCTGCAGGTCGGCGCGTTCCCCAACGACGACAAGACGCAAAAGTACGGCAACCTCATGTTCCTGCTGCAGTCCGAGCCGCGCCACATTGCTCATCTGTGTCGCCTGGTCTCCATGTCCGAGATCGATTCCCTGCTGCAGACCGTCATGTTCACCATCTACGGAAACCAGTACGAGAGCCGCGAAGAGCACCTGCTGCTCACCATGTTCCAGTCCGTCCTCACCTACCAGTTCGACTCCACCCCCGAGTACTCGTCGCTGCTGCGCGCCAACACCCCCGTGTCGCGCATGATGACCACCTACACGCGCCGTGGCCCCGGCCAGAGCTTTTTGAAGACTGTGCTCGCCGACCGCATCAATTCGTTGATCGAGCTGCAGGACCTCGACCTCGAAATCAACCCGCTCAAGGTCTACGAGCGCATGGTCGCCCAGATCGAGGAGGACACCGGCACGCTGCCTGCGTCGCTGCCCAAGGGCATCACCGCCGAGCAGGCCGCCGAGAACCTGCAGGTGCAGGCCATTATCGAGCCGCGCCTGACCATGCTGAGCGAAATTGCCAACGGTTTCCTGACCACCATCCTGGACGGCTTGGAGGAAGCGCCCTACGGCATCCGCTGGATCTGCAAGCAGATCCGCAGTCTGACCAAGCGCAAGTACCCCGACGCCAACGACCAGGTCATCTGCACGTTGATTGGTGGCTTCTTCTTTTTGCGCTTCATCAACCCCGCCATCGTGACGCCCAAGTCGTACATGCTCATCGACGGCACGCCCGCCGACCGGCCGCGGCGCACGCTGACGCTGATTGCCAAGATGCTGCAGAACCTGGCCAACAAGCCATCGTACGCCAAGGAGCCGTACATGGCCAAGCTGCAGCCGTTTATCCACCAGAACAAGGAGCGCATCAACAAGTTCATGCTGGACCTGTGCGAGGTGCAGGACTTTTACGAGAGTCTCGAGATGGACAACTATGTGGCCCTGTCCAAGAAGGACCTGGAGCTGTCGATCACGCTCAACGAAATCTACGCGATGCATGCACTCCTGGATAAGCACAACAGCGAGCTGAACCGCGACGCCAACGCGCACCTTGCGCTGATTCTGGCGGACCTCGGCGCCGCGCCCGCACAGCTGCCGCGCAAGGAGAACCGCGTGATCAACCTGCCGCTGTTCAGCCGCTGGGAGGCGGCGCTCGATGACCTCACGGCGGCGCTCGACATTACGCAGGAAGAAGTGTTCTTTATGGAGGCCAAGTCTGTGTTTGTGCAGATTATGCGCTCGATCCCGCCCAACTCGTCGGTGGCGCGGCGGCCGCTGCGGCTGGAGCGCATTGCCGATGCCGCGGCCACGTCCAAGAACGACGCGGTCATGGTGCGCAAGGGCATCCGCGCCATGGAGCTGCTGAGCCAGCTGCAGGAGATGAAGGTGACGGACAAGTCGGACGGCTTTGGCCTGCTGCGCGACGAGGTCGAGCAGGAGCTGCAGCACCTGGGTTCGCTCAAGGAGGGTGTCCTGACTGAGACCAAGAAGCTCAACGAAGTGTTTGCCACGATCACCGACCACAACACGTACCTCAACGGCCAGCTCGAGACGTACAAGAGCTACCTGCACAATGTGCGCAGCCAGAGCGAGGGCACGCGGCGCAAGCCGCAGAAGCAGCAGGTGCTGGGCCCGTACAAGTTTACGCACCAGCAGCTCGAGAAGGAGGGCGTCATCCAGAAGAGCAACGTCCCCGACAACCGGCGCGCCAACATTTACTTTAACTTTACGAGCCCGCTGCCGGGCACGTTTGTGATTTCGCTGCACTACAAGGGGCGGACGCGGGGTCTGCTGGAGCTGGACCTGAAGCTGGACGATTTGCTGGAGATGCAAAAGGACAACCTGGACGAGCTTGATCTCGAGTATGTGCAGTTCAATGTGCCCAAGGTGCTGGCGTTGCTGAACAAGCGGTTTGCACGGAAGAAGGGGTGGTAGACGGCACGGGTCGGCGCGTCAGCATCGACACGACTCGTATCGTGTCGATCTGTCCACGAGTCGAGACAGTCGACTCCCCTTATGAGTGACGGCCGCATGCGTTGTTCTTCTTTTGTCTTTTTCCTTGTCTGCTTGCTTCTGCTTTGCCGGCGTTATGATACCACCATTGCAAACCCAAAAAAAGAAAAACATTGCTTTTCTGTTTTTGTTCTCGTTCTCTGTTCTGTCTGTTCTGTCTGTTCTGTCTCTCATGTATCCCCGGCCTGTTGGCCAAGCCGAGATGTTGTTATGCTCTCTTTTCAGGAGGTCTACTTGTTTGTTTCCCTTGTTTCGGTCTACTTGTTGCTACCGCTACTACTACTAATAATCGGACGGTGTCCAGAGGGGGTCTGTTGGGTTTCTTTCTTTCTTCTTTCTTCTTTCTTCTTTCTTCTTTCTTCTTTCTTCTTTCTTCTTTCTTCTTTCTTCTTTCTTCTTTCTTCTTTCTTCTTTCTTCTTTCTTCTTTCCTTCTTATTTCCTTTTGTCCTTTCTTCTATCATGTCTTTTCTATGTCTACATGTCTCGACGTCTTATTGTTACCTGTTCACCGCTGCCTGCGTCTACGTTATCTATCTGCTATTTATGCTTTGCTATTTATTTATTGGTTTACCTTTGCCCTTTGCTGTTTACGTCTGCTATCCAGTGCGGCTGATCGGCTCTCGGCCGGTCCGAGCTGCAGCGTGTACTGTTACTATTTTTCATATCTATTATATCTACTTTATCACCGGAAAGGATGTTGGTTGGGATATCTGCTGGTCTTTTTTTTTTCTCTTCTTTTCTTCTTCTTTCTGATACAAACAAACTTTACTTCTATTCCCTCTTTAGCATTATATTCAACACGCCCATGGCATTTTATCATCTTGATAATGTGTAGTCTTTATGTGTTGGTCATTAACAAAATCTGTCAAAATTCTACCAAGTAGAAAAAAAGAAAAAGAACAGAAAAAGAACAGAAAAAGAAAGAAAGGATAAAAGTGATAATGTGAGATTGAATTTCTAGAATAATGAGACAAATGTAATAAACTCTAGACAGACCGCAGAGCTAGAAAACTAGAAATAGATCCATCGTCTTCAGAAAGACATCTTGGTAATACTACCAGCAAGTCGGACGCTTCGATGCCGTGAAGATTTATTAGTCATCCGCCAAATGCACTTTGCACTTAGTTGCTACCCCTGTCTTACCTCATCTTCAGCATTACTGAAGATTACATAATCACACTAAGTGCAGATTAAGTGCAGAGATTAAGTGTTTTTAAGTGCTTTGTCCCGTCCAACCTGCCCCCGCTGCTGTACAGAGTACCAATACCGGCTACGGACGAAAGAATGTGATGTAACTGGTGTGCATGGATTGGGTTTTATCTGCACTTTTTGTTAATTGGATGGACTCGAATCGCTTTGCACAGGATCAAGACTGCCTGTCTGCCTCATTCCTTCCTCTTTTGCTCTTTCCTCTTTTGACAGCAAAAAAACACTTTAACAAAGAGGGGTCTCGTTCCTGCTCTTTTTATATTTGCGACTCGACTAAATCCTGGACGGCCGTTCTCCGTACCCCATAGGAGCCGCCATAGCGAGTAGGAACGACCGAGTCAGGTCTTTGCAGCTGCTTGTTAAACGGCTTTTTCCTTCTTTGGGACGCACTTAGAGTTGCTCCTCTTCACATCGACTTGCACTTCTTATTTAACGGCTGCTCTACTTTGACTCACGACAGTTGACTGTATATATCTCGACATTGAAACATTGACGGCATCTTCTTGGTATCTCGCATCCCTAAACACCACTCATCGACACACACACACAATGACAATCGGCCTCGGCGAGTCCATCCCGCCAGACACGGCACATGTAAGTCTTGTTTTGCTTTGCTTCCACACCTCGACATCTACTGACCAGCAGGCCGTTTCTGTCTCCCTGCCCACATGGCGCGCAAACGTCGGCTACGAAGAGGGCGAGGCATGGGTCGTCAAGAAAATGGTCACTGGCTACCCTCGCTTCTTCATCCACAACAGCATCAAGGCCTTTGCCGCAGACATTGCCGACCGCTATGCCCAGCCCGGCCAGACCGCCGTCCTCTTCTCCTCCAAAGCCGCCGCCACACGCTGTCTCGCCTTTATGCGCCAGTATGCTTCCAACGAGGCCGACCTCAAAGATTTGAAAGCTGTCCACCTCGTCCTCGATCCCAGCAACGCCGCCACCGCCCCTGTGCGCTCGCTCGTGCCCACCATCTCTGCCGTCCTCATGCACCCCGACGCCTTTCCCGTCGCCAAGCAGTACTGGCAGCACACCGGCGACGGCGTGTCCAGTCGGCGTGCCGAGTTCAGCCACAAGCTGTTTACCGATGGCCTGCTGATTGACGAGCTGGCCGCCGCTGCTGCTGCAGCTTCTTTGTCGACAGCCAAGCTCTCCACATCCCCTTCTTCTTCCTCGGCCATCCCCGGCATGAAGCCATTCCGCGGCCCCAAGCGGTACCAGCGGCCAATGTCGCCCACCACCCCCCAGATCTCGTCCATCTCTGCTAGTGGCCGTCCCGTCTCGCCCTCCCTCGACGAGGACGAGGAGGAGACCAACCGCTTCTTGGAGGAGCGCTTCGGCCGCAACCTCGACATTTCGTTTGTGCGCCGCGCGCGCGCTGCCATCCTGCGGCGCATCACCGGCGCCCTGACGGCAGACAACCACGTCGACAAGTCGCCGTCGCCGTTGGAAACCGAACAGTCACAGCTCCGCGGCGTCGCCGTCCGTGAAGAGGACGTCTACCTTGTGCCGTGCGGCATGAACGCCGTCTACAACGCGCACCGCTTCCTGCTCGAGGCGCGCCCCGACCGTGCCGGCCTCAAGAGCATCAACTTTGGCTTCCCGTACGTCGACACGCTCAAGATTTTGCAAAAGTTTGGCGCCGGCTGTTTGTTCTACGGGCATGCCTCGGAGGAAGACTTGGACGACTTGGAAAAGAGACTGCAAGGCGGCGAGCGGTTTCTGGGCTTGTTCTGCGAGTTCCCCGGCAACCCGCTGCTGACGTGCCCGAACCTCGTGCGCATCCGCCAGCTGGCCGACCAGTACGACTTTGCCGTGGTTGTCGACGAGACCATTGGCACCTTTGCCAATGTCAACGTGCTGCCCTACGCGGACATTGTCGTCAGCAGTCTGACCAAGATCTTTTCCGGCGACTGCAACGTCATGGGCGGCTCGCTGGTGCTGAACCGGCGGCTGCCGCTGTACGACATCCTCAAGACCACGGCCACAAAAGAGTACGACTTCGACAGCTACTGGGCCGAGGACGCCATCTTTATGGAGCGCAACAGCCGCGACTTTGCCGCGCGCGTCGAGCGCATCAACACCAACGCCGAGGCCATCTGCGACGTCCTGCGCGCAAGCCCCATTGTCAAGGAGCTGCACTATCCAAAGTACTGCCCCACCAATGCCAACTACGAAGTGTGCAAGCTGTCTCCGCAGAGCGGCTACGGCGGTCTGCTGTCCTGCTCCTTCAAGACACAGCAGCAGGCGATTACTTTCTTTGACGAGGTCGAGTCGGCCAAGGGCCCATCGCTGGGCACGAATTTCACGCTCACGTCGCCGTACGTGATCCTGGCGCACTACAACGAGCTGGAGTGGTGCCGCAGCCTCGGCGTCGACCCGGACCTGATCCGCGTCAGCGTTGGTCTCGAGGACACGGCCGATCTGCGGCGGCGGTTCCAAAAGGCTCTGGACGCAGCGGCGGCTGTGTAGGTGTAGAGGTCCGAAAAGAGAAGAGGTTACAAGCAAAAGGAGCAAAATGATCAAAAGGAGCGATTACGACAGCATTATGAGCATTTAGAGTTTAAATATACGTTTCTCAAGTCATATGCGATATTAATATTGATAAACTATTTACAATGCAATGGGTATCGTACACGCCGTCTTTTCTTCTCGCTCCTCACATTATACAGCAGCTCGTCGGTTTGTAGCTCTCGCCAAACAACTCGACACCACGCTCCAGCTCGTTTGCGGCTTGCTTCTCCTTGGCCTCCTGCCGGAAATACAGCTTCAAAAACCGTTCCAGGTCCGCGTCCAGGTTGTCCAGGTCCGCCGCCATCACCACCTCGCCGCGGCACAGCGGACACAACTTGTTGTTGTCGCGCTGCATCTTGATCACGCAGCGCACGCAGAACACGTGCTTGCAGCTGAGACGCACCGGCAGCCATGCCAGCCCCAGACACACGGGACACGTGTAGTCCTCGAGCCGCGGCACGACGGCCACGACGTCCTGCGCGATGCGCGCGCACACGTCGCGCGCGAGGCCGTCGACCAGCAAATCGGCCGTGCCGTCGTGGTGCCGCGACAGCGCGACCGGAAACGTCGTCGACACGCCGAGCGCCGTGACCTTGTCAAACTTTTTGAGGATCTTGATCTGCGCCGTCTGGTTGAGCTCGCGGAAGCGCATATTCAGGTAGAGCCGCTTGTTCAGCAGCAGAAAGTGCTGGTACGCCGCGCGGCTTTCTTGGAGGCGGAACGTCTGCAGAAAATTGCGCTTGCGCACCTGGTCCTGGAACCAGTCGAGCTTCTGTGCCGCCTGCACCGACGACCGTGCGCCGCCGTGGTTGCGGTTGCGGTCGCACTCGCGCGTCGAGAAGAAAACCTGCGCGTCTAGGTACAGCTCAAACAGCTCGCGCCACGTCGTCAAGTCGCTCTCGAATTTCGAGATCACGCCCTCCTTGTGCTTCTGCGACCGCCAAAACGGCCGCTTCAGCTCAGGCCGCGCCACCGCCTCGACCTCTTTGCCCAGCGCCACCACGTCGCTTGTGATGGACGCCTGCTCGGCCTGGCCGATGCGCTCCAGCTCGGCCATGTCGCGGTGGATGAGGCCAAAGAACTCGCTGTCGGCGGTCAGAGAGATCTCGACGCGCTGGAAGCTCTTTTGGCGCTCGCGCGATTTGGTCTCGCGGTCGATCATTTCAATGTCGTCGTCGTCGTCGTCGTCGGCAACCGAGACATCTTCCGATACGTCGGCCGATGCATCAGCCGATACATTTCCTGACTCTAGTCCAGCCGAATCAGTGGCCTCGGCCGAGCCAACTGACGACCTCCGGATATCGGCCTGCTTTTGTAGGAATGCCCGCGACGCAGGCGACAGCGAGGCGTCCACCACAATGCCGTCCTCGAGATCAACGAAAATGGTAAAGTGCGTGCGCACATCCGACTTGCCAACATCAAACTTGTACTTTGCAAGCGGGATCTGGTCGCCGTGGGAGGACACAGCCTGCGCGGCAAGCAGCTGGCGCAGGGTGTCGGCGTCGAGGCCTATGTCCTGGAGCTCGGCGCGGATCTTGTTTAGACATTTCTTAAGCGTCGGGTAGGGAATGGCCGCCTCGCACCATTCGTCCGGGTAGTCGCCGCTCTGGATGGCGGCTTTGAACTCGCGCGCAAACTTCATTGTTTCTGCGTGTTTCTGTTTTCTGTGGTAAATTTATAGTTTCTGTTCAAGCCGTTATATTGATTGAGTAATTGAATAAGGCTGAAAGGCGCCGTGATTTCATGGCGTCGCAATGTATGAGGTTGTGTGAAATAGTCAAGCCGTCGAGAAAACCGAGTGTAGAAGTGAAGATGAAAAATGAGATTCCAGCGAGAAAGGCAAGAAAGAATATTCAGAGGCGAATCAAAATCAAAGATGCAACAAGTGTAACCAAATAAAGTTGGCCAAGCTCCGACCGGTGCCAAGCTGTACCGTTCTATTCTCGTGAAAGGGTCGCGTGCCCGGCTTGGCGATGGGCTGGGGTAGATTCTGCACCTGCAGGGTGGTAGAAGTCGGGATGGGTAGAGGTAGATTGTGGTGAAAGTCTGGAGGTGGCGATATCCTTGTGCAGAGGTGTGGTGTTGACTCCTACGCTGAGAAGCTGTAGGTCATGAGCTCGGCCGGAACAGGCGTCGGTCAGGGTCGGGCACCACTATTTGTAGTGGGCATGGGGGCCTAGACGGTCTAAGCAGTCATCCACTCTGCACAATGCATTTACAGAGTAGAGAGCAGAGAGCTAAGGCGGGCCTAGTCTTTGATATGTTTGATTGGCGCGGGGCGGAAGGCTGGACTGTTCGATATACTATATTGGAATGAAAGTTGGGGATTGCGCATTAATAGTCATGGCCCTGAGTCTAAAAATTTGCGCTTTAGCTAGGGGTGGTAGTGAAGGGGGACTCGGGGGAGCAGGGCGGCCTGAAGATGCAGGATGAGGCTTTCAATGTCTGAGTCGAGAGATGTCGTGATAGAATGTGATGACTAACGGCACGTGAAGCATTTTTCCATCAAGTCGAACGCACTGAAGATGGAAAGAGCAATGCGTGTTCCTTCCGTTCTGGCGACGCATGTAAAGCCAGCATTAGTCATACACATTGACGACGAGGCTGTACTTTACTAACACTTAAAGAAAATATCTACAAGCTCAGGCACATGCCAGAGTACTGGAAAGCCACTGGCTAGAATCCAAGGCTATGGCCATCATTCAAGACAAAATACAAAGTACGAGACAAAGTACAAACAAGCTCGCGAGAGTCTCCAAATTACAAGAAATAGCATTTAGAAGTGGTCCATTGCGGTAGTACCAATTTAGGCTTAGTGTGCTCCAGACTCAAGTATCACGTGGCTACCCCTCTCTGCTGCTTAGTGCGTGCAGAAAAAATTATAGTGCGGTTAGCTATCAGTGTAAGTGGTGCTTATCGCGAGCTCAAAAATGTCGATATGAATCAGACTCCGTCATAGTAGCATTTTATTTTGAGCTTTGTCTTTAGTACTGGAAGAGCAAGCTTCTACCTATTTTTATTACAACCACACAGCACAACCGCATACATCACAAACACATCAACAAGCAGATGGGAGCCGAACAGTCATCGCAGCGCAGCGCTGCCCAGGCAGAAGCCTCGCCGCAAAAGACGTGTTACTACGAACTGCTCGGCTGCGAGCGCACAGCGGCCGACGATGAGCTCAAAAAGGCGTACCGGCGAAAGGCTCTCGAGCTGCACCCCGACCGCAATTTCAACGACGTCGAAAACGCCACGCGCAAGTTTGCCGAGGTCCAGACCGCCTACGAGATTCTGTCCGACCCACAGGAGCGCGCCTGGTACGACTCACATCGCGACGACATCCTGCGCGGCAACACCAGCAGTGGCGGCGACGAGGCTGCCGGCGATGCAGGCCCGCGCTACTACAACAATGTCAAGCTGACGCGCGCCGAGGACCTCTACACGCTCATGGGCCGCTTCAACCGCAGCGTGCCGTTTGACGACTCGCCGTACGGATTCTTTGGCATTCTGGAGTCGACGTTTGCACAGCTGGCCCTCGAGGAAGAGGCTGCATTCAACTGGGACGCTACGCGCAACGCCAGCGACCAGCTGCCGACGTACCACGCCTTTGGCTCGGCCGACGAGTCGTACGACGACGTGGCCAAGTTCTTCTACAAGGACTGGTCCAATTTTGCCACCGTAAAGTCCTTTAGCTGGAAGGACAAGTACCGACTTTCGGACGCGCCCGATCGCCAAGTGCGCCGCATGATGGACAAGGACAACAAGAAGGCGCGCGAGCAGGGCATCCGCGACTTCAATGATGCCGTGCGCTCGCTCGTCGCGTTTGTGCGCAAGCGCGACCCGCGGTGCATCCAGAACAACATGCAGACGGAGGCGGAGCGGCAGCAGGCGCTACGGGACTCGGCGAACGCGCAGGCGGCGCGGCAGCGGGCGGCGAACCAGGAGAAGCGGCGGCAGGCGATGCAGGAGCAGGCGGCGTATGTTGAGCCGGGGACGCGGCCGGACGAGATTGAGGCGCAGATGCGGCGCGCCGAAGTGAGCTCGGACGAGGAGGGCAGTGGCGGCGACGAGTTGTCGGAAGAAATCGAGTGCATGGTGTGCGACAAGACGTTTAAGAGCGAGAAGCAGTTTGAGGCGCACGAGCGGAGCCGGAAGCACTTGAAGGCGGTGCAGACGATCCGGTGGCAGATGCGCAAGGAGGACAAGGCGATGGGCCTGGGGGAGTTTGCCGTCAAGGACAAAGACCAGGACAAGGACCAGGACAAGGACCAGGACAAGGAAAAGGAAGAGGAAGAGGTGCTGCCGGCGTTGGTGGTGGAGACGGCGCCCACGGAGCTGGAGGAGGAGGAGGAGGAGGAGGAGGAAGAAGAGTCCGACGACGAGTTCGCGGCACGGATGGCGAAGCTGAGTCTGAAGAAGCAGAAGAAGAAGAAGAAGCAGATGAGGCAGGCGGGCTTCTACGGCCAAGAGAGTGAGGAGGAGGAGCAAGAGACTGAGGAGACTGTGACTGCAGACAAGTCTGAGGAAAGGGAAGAGGAAAAGGAAAAGGAAGAGAAAAACGGAGACAAAGAAGAGAATAAAGACAAAAAAGAGAAAAAAGAAGAGGAGCCAAAAGTGCTACAAGAGGACAGCGAGCCGACGGCCAAGGTGGGCAAGGCCAAGCAGCGGCGCGAGAAGAGGGCCGCGATGCAGGCCGCCGCAGCCGCAGCCGCCGGCGAGAACGAGGGCAGCATTGCGTGCACCATGTGCCGCGAGACGTTTCCGTCCAACACGCGGCTGCACCAGCACCTGCGCGAGGAGCACGCTGCCAAAGGCAAAGGCAAGAAGAAGCGGTGATTGTATCCACCTGTATCTATTATAAAAGCATAGCGGTAATGAGACACGACAAACGTTTGATTTTATCCGATATTATTATTATTGTATGCTACCGATTCAAACACGACAAATGAGAGACTGAAAGAGAAACGCAGACAGAAACAAATGGTATGCCAACTCCGCAAATGCCAGCCAAGGTATATAACCAAAGATCAGAAACAAAAAAGCACTTTTAAGAGGACAAAGGAAAAAGAAAGAAAAAGAAAAGAAAAAGAAAAGAAAAAGAAAAGAAAACAATGCAAACTACTTGACAAGCACGGCCTCGGCGGCCACGCCCTTTTCGTTGTGCTCTTCATCGACATCCGCCACCCGCTCAATGTCGATGCTGGGCATGCGGCCGTCCTGGCTGCCCTCGCTTCCAGCCGAGCCGTCGGCGCGGGCACGCGCGGCCGCCTCGCGCTCCCGCTTCGCCTGCTGCCGCGCCAGGATCCGCAGCAGCCTGGCGCGCTTGGCCTCGCTGCGCTCGACGTCGGCGCGCATCTGGCGGATGACGCGGCTGCGCGCGCGGATCTGCTTGCCGTACTTGAGGAAGATGACGGGAATGGGGATGAGGCAGACCTCGAGCAGGCCCAAAAAGGTGCCGGCCCACTGCGGCGTCATGGCCTTGTACATGGCGGGGCCCGCCAGGGGCAGCGTGCCGCCAATGACGGAGCGGATGACCATGTTGCTGGCGAGCGCGGAGGCGGCGTAGAGGCCGTAGGAGCCGGCGAGGTAGTTGCTGCCGTAGATAAAGGTCAGGGTGTTGCCGGCGCCAAAGAAGATGCCAAAGGCAATGGGGACGGCCCAGTGGATGGTGGCGGGCAGGCCGGTCCACGAGAACACGAGCTGGCCGATGGGGGTGAGGACGGCGCCGATGACCATGACGCGGGCCGATGCCTCGGGGGGTGCGCGGCCGGTCTCTGGGTCTTTGGGGTAGTTGTTGATGAGGCGGCGGCACAGGGGCTCTGCGGCGATGGCGAGGATGGTGCCGACGCCGATGCCGATAAAGGCGAGACCGGAGATGCCTGCGCTCCAGCCGCGGCCCTGGGTGAAGACGATGGGGTAGGCGACGAAGCAGAGGTACAGAATGCCGTAGACAATGGAGATCCAGACGTTGAAAAACCAGAGGATGGGCTCGGTGGCGGCGAGGATAAAGGGGCGGCTGAGGTTGGTCTTGACGAGCTTGGCGACGGAGATGCGCTCGTCGTAGCGGCACCAGTAGCGGTCGTCGTCCATGTCCTTGCGCTTGCGGGCGGCCTTGGCCTTGAGGATGGCGGGGGCATAGGTCTCGCGGACGGTGAACATGAGCAGGATGGCGACGCCGCCGAGGATGATGACAATGTACGAGTCCCAGCGCCAGCCGAGGTACTGGTAGACAAAGCCGCCGATGAGCGGGCCGGTGACGGGGCCGTTCATGGGTGCAATGGACATGAGGCTGATGTAGAGGGCGCGGTTGTCTTCGGTGGAGATGTCGACCATGGTGGCGGGGCCGTTGGAGACGAGGGCGGCGCCGAAAAAGGCGCCAAAGAAGCGGACGAGGAGGATTTCGGCGAGCGAGGTGGCGAGGGCGCTGGGGATGACGAGCAGGGTAAAGCAAAAGATGCAGACCAGATAGACATTGCGGCGGCCGATGAGCTCGCTCATGGGGGCGACGACCATGGCGCCGACGGCGAGGCCAAACAGGTAGGTGGTGACGCCGAGCATGGCAATGGCCTCGCTGGAGACGGCAAAGGCGTCCATGACGCCGGGGATGGACGAGGTGTAGCTTGTGCTGTAGACGACGACGACCCAGGTGGAGTAGGAGATGGCGGCGACGATCCAGAAGCGGTACCAGACGGGCCAGCGGCGCGGGTCTTCTGGGTCGTCGTCGGCAAAGGTGACTTCAAAGTCGGGCAGGCGCGAGGCGACGCTGCCCATGGAGGTGGCGGTGATGGCGTGCGAGATGGGTTCGCGGGCGGCCTGCTCGGCCTCTGTCTCGATGTTTGGGGTCATGGCGAGCTCGAGGGGCTCAAGGGGGTCTGAGTCGTCGCTGTCAAAGGAGGAGCGGCGGGTGCGCGGGCGGGTGAGGTGGGAGAGGCGGGTGGCGTGGCTCATCTGGGAGACATGGCTGGCGATTTTGTCGAGGCGCGCGGCCTGTTCGGCGTCGCGCGAGTCAATGTCGCTGTCGGTGGAAGAAGCGTCCGAGTCTGTGGGCGGGATCTCGACGGTGGGTGTGCGTTGCAGTTGCAGCTGATGTGACTGAGCATGGTCGGTGGCCACGCCGGCCGCCGATTTTTCTGACATGGTGCCGGATGAGTGAAGCGTCTGAGCTTCGTCAAGAGTGGCCGTAGATGCAGACGTATGATATAAAATTAAGATTAATCAAATAGAAGACCGAAGAACAAGAAACGAAAAGACTGATGAAAGACAAATCAAAATCAAACAAAGAATGAGCAAACAAGCTACTAATAAGAAGAACGAGTCACGCAAGACGATGGTCAAGTTGTTAATCGGTGGGCCTGTAAAGGAAAAAGAAAAAGAAAAAGAAAAAGAATTTATCAAAACTAACGGCTGCTAGCTAAAGTACTCCGTCTACTATCGGCTTCTAAAGACTCGTCTTTTTCCATTTCGACCGGCAACGCGCCGCCGTACGGAGTCGTATTTTTGATACCACCCACCTTGCTGAAGGGAGCCGAGTTGGGGGTGGATCGTGATAGGGGTAGGATGAAGGATTAGTTATTTGTACTTATATTTATTTGATCAAGAATATCAAGAATTAAGTGATGGTACTTGGGGATGGCATACTCGATAGTGGCCACGGCCAGATGCAAGCAGATGCAGATGCCAGGCTTTTTCACCAGAACATGGCATCTCGGCTCTAGAAATTTCCATCTTCAACGGCGATAATCCTGGTGACAAGGCAGCTGACTCCGAACTGACGACTGACAGTTTGCAGTGCCACGATGCAATCCCGAGTAAATCTACTTGTTGTTTCTGGTGCAGCTTCGCCCCTTTCTAGAAGGATAGAATGGGTACTCTGTAGAAGAAGAGACTGAAGAGAAGGAAAAGAAAGGGAAAAGAAAAGAAAGAAAGAAAGAAAAAGAAGAAAAAAAAAGAAAAGTTTTCAACAAGGATCTAACCATCATGCCATGTCAATACAACGTGCCCCTTGGGCAGCAACCAAACAACCAGGGGATGGATTAGATGCAATTAGAAAAGTCAGAGCAGTTGTTTGATTTCTCTTCATCTTATTCTCTTATTTTCTTATTTTCTTATTCTATTATTTCTTGTTTCTTATTTTTTATTTCCTATTATTCTTATATTCACTATTGAACGGGTTTAACTGGACATGACGAAACCTGCCGGGTCGACAGGAGCAGAGTAGAGTACTTTGTAGAGCAGAGTAGAGCAATGTAAAATAAAAAGTAAATAGAAAGATTCAATATCAAACATGCCTTGGATGAATAAATCCGATTATTAAATTCCAATGGCGAATGCAATTGTCAATGGCAGTCTTCCCGTTTAGGCTAGAGCAGTCGAATATCCTTCTGAGATGGAAGACAGGGGTACAACGAAAAGTTTGCTCCGTAGGTCGGCTTGCGACGGGAGTCATTGGCCCGAACGTTAGCATGTCATAGGGCGTGCTTTCCTAAAAGGTACAAAGTACAACGAAACGGGCTTCACTGATCTCAAGTCTTGCTCCTGCCGTTTTGCGCTCTCATTTCCTGTTGTCATCCCGCCGATAAGATAGCTTATACAGCTTACATAATCCACGGAACCGATCCGCGGGCCGATGTCAACCGCACGGAACGCGGTTTGGTGGAAAGTAAGAATTGAAGTAAACACTTGGTGAACCATACTCAGGACGTACCCAGACGAGCAATTGGCACTCGAATCGACAAATCGATAATCGCAAATCGCAATCGCAAATCGCAATCGCAAAATGACAATCGCAAAATCGCGGCAAACGACTTCCGAAGACAATACACTGTTGGAGTAGTTGGAGTGCTCCTTTGCTCTTTCCTTTGTAGTACGCAGTCGTGCCTCTTCTCCCTTGCAACATCAGCTGCTCTCTCTTCTGTTCCTTCCAATTTCATCACCTCTGTCGAGAAAAGAGGTCAGCAGTCCCAGGAAACAGAGTGGATCGCAGTAGTGCAGCCTGCAGCCATGCTCCACCAAGCCATCCACATTCATTCAGTCCCGAGTCCACTCTGCGTGCACCTTCCGTTCAGTACGAGTACGCCCACCGCACTCTACATCACTGCTCCACACGGCTCTAGGCTTACTCAGTAGACTCTAGACTCGACTTTGGACTCTGGACTCCTCCTACACGATGTAGCTCATTTATGCAGTCATCTACCCTGCAGTCATGTCACTCATGTCAACGGTCTGTGTAGCGGTCTGCATGCATGATTAATGTGTGTGGCAGTAGATGTTTATTATATAGGATAGGATAGGACAAAGACAACCCGACTCGGTCCTATTCCGATGCCGTGAACTTCGGAATAATGGCCGAGTCAAATGACAAGACTGAGACAACGGAAGCAGAGAGGAAGAGTAAGAGTAGAGTAGAGTGGGTCACTTATACGTGTAGTCTACTGAGAGCGCTTTCGGAGTCGTGAGCGCCGATGCCATGCGCCGAGGTGCGCCGAGAGGAGCCCTGATCAACAGCGATTCGGAGTGCCACGTAGAAAGCAGACAATACAGAAAGACAGCAAGCATGGCTTGATCGAGATACAGTGCCGTCTTATACATGCTGTCCGATTGCCATCTGGCCTATAAGCATGGCAAGCAAGACGTCCAGTCGGGTGTCAGTCATTGAGCCGCCGTGTATATTGCATCCTGTTTGATTATATTCGAGATAATATTATACCAGCTTGTGCATGAATATCACACGTCGGAGAATTATACTGATGTTTGCGTATTTATATATAGAAAATACCCCGACTGGGACACATCTCTTCCGGCCTGATTTGCGTCGAAATTCTTGCCGCACAGCTGCCACGAAATGAACAAACGCACAGAAAGCACAGAAATACAAAGAATACAGTCTTGGCGTGTTTTATCGCTTAGTATACACGCTCTTTTACTGGTGATTGTTGTTTTATTTTACATGGTCGATCATCGTGGTTGATGTGCATCATGCGGAAGTTTTTGTTTCAGTGTCACAGAGCTGTCTCTGTCTGTCTGTCTCTCTGTCTCTCTGTCTCTCTCTCTCTGTCTAAAGCAACATGTGCCAAGCCGGCAGTTGAAAAGCCCCGAGAAACGTCAAACGAGAAAGGCTATAGGCCGACAACATTTGTGGTTGACCCGTAAAACAATATAATGAAATATATGACGAAATGGACATATTCTCCGAGGCACTACATCACCGCTTGCAAATTATATAACACATGCTGGACTTTGGAATTATCTAGACATACTGACAATATAATGTGATGGTGATGTGATGTTGATGTGATGTTGATGGATGTTGATGTAATGATGAATTGGACCAACGGCTCAGAGCTTCACCAAGATATAGTCGGGTGTAACATGAATACTTATGCCATGCGTACTGATTGAATCAGAGTACCAAGCCGCAGACCTCTTTCAGACCTCTTCTGGAAACCGGAGCCGGGCGTCCCATAGCCTTGTTCGCCATGCATCCTAATATCCTAATATCCTGATATCCACATCCCAGACCGGTCCTTGGCTCGCAACGACCTGCCGTCAGTTTTCAGACTACCACGACGGAAGAGACTGATCTGCTCGTGCTCTGCTGATGATTGTCCTCGTGTGTTTCTGCTTGTCGATGCAGATGCTGTCACGCAGTCGTTGTGTGCACCCCTCTGTGCTTGCATGAAGAATCTCTCCCATATCTTTGGCTGTCTCTTCATGCTCTCTCCTCTCTCTCCTCTCTCTTCTCTCCCTTCTTCTCTCTCTTCCCTCTCTTCTCTTCTTCTCTCTCTTCTCTCTTCTTCCTTGTATGTTCTTCTTCTGGTAGTGCTCTTGTTGTTCCTCGCCTCTCATTGCCTTCTCATCTCTACATATCTGCACAGATATCTAGAATGGGCAGCATCCCGTGTGTCATCTAGGTAACGCTGGTCGTCAACCTTTCTTTCGTTTGTTCTTTCTTATTGCCCTGGTGGCCATTATCTATAGTTTTAATATATCGTCTCGTCTCGTGTCTTTGACACTCACACTCACACTCACAATGGGCAACCCGTTCACCGCCATCGGCCACGCCGTCGCCGCCTACGGCCGCAACCTCAAAAACGCTCCAAAGGCACAGTACATGACAAGCACCGCCGCCGAGTCGGTCATCCCCAGTCTGACCACCCTGCCGCCGCCTGCGTACCGGCCCGCCCACAGCAACTTTGACTTCAATTTTGATTCCAGCGTTGACTCCCCCAACCCGTCCCGCCCCGCCAGTGCCGCCAGCCTCAGCCTCAGCCTCGACGACATTGCCATTGAAAAGGAGCGCCTCAAGACCGCGGCCGCCCTCACCGGGCCCGTCACAGCAGCCAAACGCAGACCCAAAACGGGCGTCTTTGACTTTGTCGTCAATGCCGCCGGCTCGCGCTGGACGTTTCTCGTCACAATCCTGCTGATCGCCGCGTGGGCCGTGCTCGGCGCCGTCTTCGGGCCCTCCGACACCTGGCAGGTCATCTTCCAGGACGTCTCGTCCATCCAGTGCTACATCTCCGCCACGCTGCTCATGCGCCAGCAGCAGAACGCGACGCGCGCGCTGCTCGACACCATCTGCGGCATGCTGTCGCGCGCCCAGGGCAACGAGCGGCTGCTGCGGGGCCTGACGGAAAAACAGCTGCTGACCCTCAAACAGTCGCGCCGGCCGCTGCGGAATGTGTCTCTCGAGCGCACCGAGTCGTCGTTTGACCGCGCGGCCAACGGCGTCGCGCGGGTGCTGGGGTCCCTGTACGCCCTGGCCATCTACTGGGCCGGCATTGCGGTCTGGGTCGTCTTTGGCATCCCGCTCCGGTTCAGCGACACCTGGCAGCTCTACGTCAACACCGCCACCGCCCTCGAGCTCACCTTTACCACCATGTTTCTGCAAAACGTGCGCCGCCAGCACGAGCACTACCTCGCCGCCTGTCTGCACAGCATCGACCTCGTCGACCGCGCCCTCGAAATGGACCTGCGCCGCATGACGCGCGACATGCGGCCCAACCCCGTCGTCGCGTCGCAGCCGCCCACGCGCCTGACCCGCGCCGAAACCGCCATTGACGTGTGGGCGTTCATCGTCGGCGGCTCCGTCGGCGTGTTTCTCAGCGTCACCGTCGGCGCCGTCTGGCTGGGCATCGGCGACTTTATGCACTTTGACGACAACTGGTGGCTCATCATCGGCACGTACACCGGCCTGATGGGGTTCATCGACGGGTTTGTGCTGCGCAACGTGCACCACCGCGAGACCGCCATGGCCGACAAGCACTTTGCCATGCTCGTCGAGCAGGACTTTCGCCTCTTTGCGCTGCTGGACATTCCCTTTCCCGAGGCGGCGCCGCTCAACCAAAAGGTGCCCTTGTCGTCAAAAATCTCCCGCTGCATCGGCCACGCGTGCGAGGTGCCCGCGGCGTCGCTGGGCAGTGTCGGTATCGTTGTCGCCCTGCTGATCGCCGCCTCGGCAATGCAGTGGACGGTCACGGGCCAGCTGCTGTGCAACACGCCGACCATGATCATCGAGGGCTTCCTGCTGCTCATGCTCATCCAAGGCCACAACAGCGCCGAGGGCAAGCGGCGCGCGCAGTACACGGACATTCTGGAGCGGCGGCTGATGCTGGAGCGCCGCGTGGCGGCGTGGGACGACAAGTGGGAGCTGGACCTCGACCTCGACCTCGACAATGTGAGCATGATCGACGTCCTCGGTGAGAAGTTTATGTAGTTTTGTGTACCCATCCTGTCTTTACCTTGTGTCTTTATAAATGCCTGTCTTTACTGTATACAATCATGATAAAAAATATAACCAAAAAACGATCGATTAAACTAAGAATTCTAAGAGGTGATATTCCAACATCATTAAGACAAAAAAATCATAAAAGCAACAAAACAGACTACTCCATCTTGGAATTTGTCTTTGCACTCGCCTCAGCCGTCAGAACCAATGCCTGCGGCGCGTCGTCCTTGGGCATGTGCATCATGACAAACTGCAGCTTCTGCGCAGCCATAAAGTCCTTGTCGGCCAGCAGTGCGTTGAGCTCGTCGACAGTCCACACCTCGTGCTTGGCGGTGTGGTCCTCCTTGCCGCCAAAGACACTGACCAACTCCTTGAACTGCCACTCGGCAATGTCGTTGTATTCAGCCTCCATGCCGTGAATAAAACGTTCAATGGTGAAGCCTTCGTTGCAGATCAAAAAGATGATAGGGTTCAGGTGCAGGCGGATCATGGTGCTCAGCTCCTGCGCAGTCAGCTGGAACGAACCGTCGCCGACAAACAGAATCGTCCGGCGCGGCGTCTTGGTCTCGGCCTGCATGTCCTTGACGGCGAGCGCGGCGCCCTGGGTGGCGCCGACGGACCAGCCAATGCTGCCCCAGAGGACCTGGCTGAGTGCGGTGGCATTGGCCGGGAAGCGCGTGTCCCAGATGCCAAAGTTGGACGTGCCCGTCTCGGTGACAATGACGTCGCCGTCCTGTAGGAACTTGCTGATGCGGGGCCAGAACCACGCCTGTGTGATGACGCCCTTGGCGTCGGCCTTGACCTCGACAATCTCCTTGTGCTCAATCGGCTGCACGCTCAGCTTTGAAACGTCGACACGCTCGACAACCTTTTTGAGGACGCCGCGCATCGTGACGTCGGGGTACTGTGAGTAGCGTACAACGGTCATGTAGCTGTGGAAGTCAATGGAGCGCAGCTGCGACGTGCGGTACGAGAAGCCCGATGTATTAAAGTCACTCTTGAGCGCGCCGATACTCAGAATCAAATCCGAGCCTTCAACACGCTTAATGACGTCGGGGTGCGAGCTGACACCGGCATAGACGCCGCCGTACGTAGGGTGCTCCTCGTTGACGGCCGACTTGCCCATGGGCGTCACAAACACGGGCATCTTGGTCTTTTCAATCAGCGCGTGCACCTCCTCGAGCGCGCGGTGGCGGATCGCGCAAGCATCGACCAGAATAATGGGGTCCTTGGCCTCGTGCAGGTACTTGAGCACAACATCCACGACATAGTCCTCGCGCTCGGCCTCGTTCTTGGGCTCCTCGAGATCAATGGGGGTCGCCAGGCGCGCGCCCTCGACCTTTTTCTGGACCATGTCGGTGGGCAGCATGAGGTAGACGGGCCGGCTGCGGATCCAGCACTGGCGCAGGGCGTGGTCGATCTGAGCGGCGATTTCGGCGGGGTTGTTGAGGCGTGCGAGGTCGCACGAGATTTCCTTGCTCATGTTGGAGAAGACGTTAAAGTCGCCGTTGCCAAGGGTGTGGTGCAGCAGCATGCCGTTGCGCTGCGAGATGGTGGAGGGGCAGCCGACGATGTGGACGACGGGGACGTGCTCGGCGTAGGCGCCGGCAATGCCGTTGAGGGCGGACAGCTCGCCGACACCAAAGGTTGTGACAATGGCGGAGATGCCCTTTACGCGGGCGTAGCCGTCGGCGGCGTAGGCGGCATTGAGCTCGTTGACGCTGCCGACCCAGCTGAGGCCGGCATCGGGAATGTAGTCGAGAGCGACGAGGTTGTAGTCGCCGGGAACACCGTGAATGGAGCGGACGCCGAGCTGGTGCAGGCGGGTGAAGAGGTACTCGGCAACATCGACTGGCTTGTCGAGCGAGCCTGTGCGGATGTCGTTAGACATTGTGTGTGTGTGTGTGAGAGAGAGAGATGTGGTTGACTAGCGAGTTGTTGGTCGACGTGAAGCTTAATAAAGCTGGTGATGTCGATAGAGGATGGATGAAATGAATGAGAATAGAGTAGAATGAATAAAACTGAAGAGGAAGGAACAGTGAGACAGCTTGATCAAGACGGCGAGACAGCTCTTCTAATAAATACTAACACGGAAAGAGCTCGGAGGGGAATGTAAGTATTGGTTGTTAGTTGCTACTAGCTATGACGTTGCCTGGTGCATCCCACGTCCCAAAGGGGCAACTACGGTCTCTCTCTTTTATTTTTTCAAAGTATTAATCTATTACTTCTAGACCTAGATCGCCTGGGAAGGCGGCCAGATCGCGGTTTCCTTGTCTGATGGTATTTGTGGGAGCGTGTTTTTTGTGTCCAAAAGTGGACTGACATGGCGGATGCCGGGATGCCGGGAAGTAGGAATTGCTGCTGAAGGAAGGAGCCATGGTCACCATGCCTTCTTTTTGCATTTTGTTGGCAGAATTGCAACACTGTTCGTAACAGCAGAGGAAAGAGCGAGCAACGAAGCAAAGCTCAGAAGGAAGGCTCACAAAAGCCCAGAAACAGCTCAAGGAAGGAGCATTCTTTGTCCTGCCACGGCCAGCAGTGACGTCTGATGACAAAGTGCACTGTGAGACACGATCCAATGCCCAATCGAACAACGCCATGCTGAAAGCAGGAGCTGTGTTAGTCAAGAATGGAAGTGGTGTGAGGGCCCGCTTTGGCGCCTCTAGACACTCCCGACTAGGCTAGACTGCAGTGCATCTTGATCAGTCCACGCGAAGCAGACGAGATGAGTCGAGGAAGACGAGTTGAGGACGAAGAGCGAGTGCGATAACGGATGGTTGTTTGGTATTATCTGATGTACTGATTTATGTACTGAGTTGCTGATGGTAGTTTGTTGGATGGTTGTTGATGATCTATAACTGACATTATCGTGAATGATCACAATTTGAAGCAACGACAAGAAACTCATACTTAATCAAAAGAATAATTGTTTAATCAAAAGAATAATTGTTTGATCATAATAAGATGACAGCTCTGTAACCACAAGTGCAGTCTGATCCGCAGCAAAAGTTCATGATCATGCCATGCCATGCCATGCAATGCAACGCAAACGACATCTGCAGATAGACCACTCGTCTCATTTTGCAGTTTTACTTTCTATAATCCTTCGTCTTTGCTGTCTATTGAGATGTTCATGATCATACATATCGTACACGGCCTGCCCAGACCTCTGCCCTAATCACACCGCCCGTCCTTCCATCCCGTCCGCCACCGCTGCTCCCACAAGTTGCAGTCAAACTCTGGCTTGCCCAGCTTTGCATTCACCTCGTTGTGTGCCGCACACAGCCACCGGCCAAACTCGTCGCGCGACGCCGCCCGGACCGGTGACTTTGCCAAGAACACCTGGAAGTCCTCGGCACATACCCAGCACGGGTACAGGCGGCTGAGCGAGCCGATGAAGCCGCGGACGTCCAGCTGCTGGGTCTGGGTGGGTTGCGACGGGTACTGGGCGGCAATGGAGTGCAGCAGGGTCCAGGTGCCACGGCCGAGTGTTTCGACGTCCGGGGGGCAGTCTGCCGGCGGGCCGGTAGACGCGGCGGCCGCCGCAACACCCATGCCGGCCACTCCGGCAACGGCAGTGCCGGACTTTAACGACGACTTTGTCTGGTTGGCCCACGACGCAAATGATGTGCAGGAGCGGCAACTGTCTGTCAGCTTTTCTTCTTCTTCTTCTTCTTCTTCTTCTTCTTCTTCTTCTTCTATAAATATTCATCAAACTCACGGCTTGCCGTCTTTCCCTAGGACGACGCCTTTGGGGATTCTCTTGGGGGCGTCATCGCCGGCGGGTGCACCTGTACTTGGCTGGTCTGACATTTGTGTATTGTGTCTCTTGTAATCTCCTAGCCCTGCCTTCTAACGGTGTCTGCCGATCAACGTGTCGTCGTGGCCTCGCGCCGCCTCAAACAACTGATCGTATGTCAAGTTCCGTGATGTGCTGATGTGCTGACCGAAGCCGGAGACAAAAAAAGGAGGTGTAATAAGTCTGTAGTAACAGCAGATCAAAATGCCAGAATCAAGATATCATTGGATCCAGCGAGCTTTCTTCCAGATCAATTCGCTTCTCGCGTCGTGGTGATGCATCCAGTGAAAGTGAGAGTGAAATTGAAAAATGCGCCGATTTGTCAGCAGTCCCGGTGTTAGCTCTAGCCTCCCCTGCTGTCAATATAGTGCACTCCAGCGTTGCCACAGCTGTCTCCACATTACAGGCTCTACCTGCACCGATTCTATGCGACGCAAGCCTTTCTTTTGCTCGCTCGCTGCTCTCAGCTTTTGATCGTCTTCCCACCGTCAACATGGCACCGCCCGCCGTGCCCGTCTTCCTGCTCAAGACAAAATCGACACCCCACGATGCCTACCAAGAGCTTTTCGCGGCCAATGGAGATTACGCGCCCGTGTTTGTGCCCGTGCTCGAGCACCGCTTCGACGACGCCGGCATCGCCAAGCTGACGAGCGCTTTCGCCGACAGACACATTGCCGCCGGCCAGGAGTATGGCGGCATGATCTTTACATCGCAGCGCGCCGTCGAGGCCTTTGCCAAGGTTGTCCAGGACGGTCGCACAGACTCTGCATGGCCCCATCTGCACGTCCCCGTCTACAGCGTCGGGCCGGCGACGACGCGCGCGCTCAAGTCGGTGCCGCAGGAGCCGCCGCTGCAGGTGTCGGGAGAGCACACGGGGAACGGCGAGGATCTGGCGTACTACATGCAGGAGCACTACCGGTCGGTGCCGGCTGGCGACAAGAACAAGCTGTTGTTTCTGGTCGGCGACAAACGCCGCGACATCATCCCCAAGGTGATGGCGAGCGGCAAGGCACGCGACGGCTCGCCACGGCAAGTCGTCCCCGTCGACGAGGTCGTCGTCTACGGCACGGGCGAGATGGCGTCGTTTGGAGAGGATTTCCGGGCGTTGCTGGCCGGCACGGCGGACCGGCCGGTGCGGTGGGTGGTGGTGTTTTCGCCGACGGGCTGCGACAGCATGCTACGGGAGCTGGCCGCCGACACCCAAGCTGGCCAGTCGACAGGCAAGACGTACGTTGCCACGATCGGCCCAACCACAAAAGCCTACCTGCAGGACACGTTCAACTACGAGCCGGACGTGTGTGCGGCCGAGCCGAGTCCGCAGGGCATCATGCGCGGCATCGCCGAGTTTATGCAGCGGTTATAATGTAAATATTGTAATAAAAGTAATTGAAGTAATAAAAGTAAATAAGAATTGTAATACCCATATCAAATGGCGGCATGCCTGCTAGGCATGCCTTACTGAATAGCGACATGCCTACAGCGAGAAGCTACTGAGTACAGCTACGTCACTAATGCAGGCTCTACAGTGGGCTAGTCTAACTTACGAAAACAGACAGCAGACATGGACAGCAGACACCACTAGCGCTTAGCCTACTATCTTATCGCGGGAGCGCCTGTCACTCCCAAGCAGCCCTATTGGCTGGGCGCGGCATGCCTAACCCGCCTAACAATAAGCATGCTTGTATTGAGAAGAGGCAACAAAAGACAAGAAGCAATCTGGTGATTTGCCCGACATCCACGACGCGGCATCTCAGGCATACAGTATTCTGTTTGGTCTTTTTAATCGACTACGTATCCGATCTACCAGTCTATCCATCTACAGACTCTGTAGCTCACCGACCTCGTTGACAGCCACCTCCTCAACTCTTCTCCCCTCGACCTCTCCTCGTCTGATTGCATCACACCACAGACACAATGAGCTACCACTCTGGCGGAAACCAGACAGACGCCTCCTCGGTGTACTCGTCGCACTCGCGCGGTGCTGCCACGCCGACGTCTGCGAACGCAAACAACAACAATGCAGGATTCACAAACTCCCTCTACAGCGCCTTTGGCGGCATCATGCGCCGCCTCTCCTCAGAGCCAAACGGCAACCTCGTCCCGGCGCCGTCTTTTCATCAGCACCCCCAAAACACAAACAACGGCGTAGACGGCGTCTACACCCCCGTCACCCGCACCGCATCGCCCCTCCTGCTGCGCCCGCCCCCGCTCG
Organism: Ophiostoma tasmaniense; assembly: GCA_022392925.1. Classification (NCBI taxonomy): domain Eukaryota; kingdom Fungi; phylum Ascomycota; class Sordariomycetes; order Ophiostomatales; family Ophiostomataceae; genus Ophiostoma; species Ophiostoma tasmaniense. Next base: position 305,473 of record JAKRGK010000020.1, on the reverse strand, counting down.
AGCCGCTCACCCTGACCGGCTTTGCCGCCGACACCCCCGCGTCCGCCCGCCTGCTGACACCCACCATTGCCGAGGAGATCCGCATCATGGTCCCCGAGCGCCTGCGCATCGAGGACCACTGGAAGCTCGCGTACAGTCTCGAGCAGGACGGCGCGAGCCTGGCGACCCTCTACGAGAAGGCGGCGGTGTACGACGAGCACCGGATTGGCTTTTTGTTGGTCGTGCGGGACAGTCTCGGGGAAGGCGTCTTTGGGGCGTACCTGACAGAGTACCCGCGGCCGTCGGCGCACTATTTCGGGACGGGCGAGTGTTTTTTGTGGCGGGCCTCGTTTAGCGGTGCCAACACGAGCGCCGCGAGCGCCGCGAGCGCCGCGAGGACACAGCCAGACTTGCTCGGCATAGGAGACACAGCGCCAGCACCAGCACCAGCGCGCCCACACTCTGCGAGTGCGGAAACGCTGCGGTTCGCCGCGTTCCCGTACAGCGGCGTCAACGAGTACTTCATCTACTGCGAAGCGCACTCGCTGAGCGTCGGCGGCGGTGACGGGCGGTACGGCCTGTGGCTCAACGACAGCCTGGACAAGGGCGTGAGCTCGACGTGCCTGACGTTTGGCAACCAGCCGCTGAGCGACGAGGGCGACAAGTTTGGCGTGCTCGGGGTTGAGCTGTGGGTGATTGGGTCGCGGAGGTAATCGTCTGTTTTTCTTTATCTTTTGGCATATTGTTTCATTTCCGGCGTTGGATACCTGGCTGCATCTTGCTATAGACAAGATAGAATTGTACATTTCATTTGTTCATCATTTACCTCTACATCTACTGGTACAAGGACTACATTGCATATGTTGTGCTCGCCGTTGATTGTTGCGTATCACCTCTTGCTGCAGTGATATCATAATGACCCAATGCCACGAGCAGTCGTCAAATAAGTGTGTATTCGGCAAGTAGATCAGATCAACGCAAAGCCAGTAAAACATATCCCCAGCCATGTCCCATGATCCTGGCCATCCTGGCCACCATAGCCTGTGCCGCCTAATGCCTATGCCATTCAAGGCGCTGCCGTGCAGTGTAGATTGATTTCATTTTTTGTAGATTGTATTCGGCCGTCGTCATTAATCGTCCCTAGTTCTTGGCGGCCCTAGACATTAGTCTCGCATGTAAATCAGAGAGAGAGAGAACTCACTTTTTGCCGGCACCCGTCTGCACCGTGTTCGCGTGCTGGTTCCACACATCCACCAGCACCTTTTGCGTCGCGTCGACATAGTTTTCGTTCTTGACCTCCTTGACATTGACGCGCATGCCGTCCTTGGTAAAGGTAAAGTTCTTGTTGCCAATGTTCTTGCTGGCCTGCTCCTGGATCTTGTTGACGCTGAGGTAGATCTGGTAGCCGACAAAGCCAAGACCGCCAATGACGGCGAACAGCACGACGAGGGGGATGATTTGGCTAGAGTGTTAGTTTGCAAACAAAGCACGCGACAGCGTGAGACGTGAGGAGAGAAGAGACGAGAGAAGATTGACGTGATCGCGCGTCCATGCGCGTGATGCATGCGACATACCCGATTATTGATTTAGCCATTGTGACGGTTAGACGACAAGTCGACGATATCGTGAGATGGGAGGCGTCGAGCGAGGTTGTGTAGAGTAGACGTTGGCAAGGTTGAAGAGGGGCAGCTGTCAAGTCGAGGCTGACGAAGCTGAGCTGGAGAAGGAGAGGAGAAAAGAGGAGACCTCTGTAGTTGGGCTGAAACAGGGTGAGTCGGTATTGAGAATAGAAACGGAAGGAGCAAAGGATTGAAAGAAGGAACGAAGGGTCAAGAAGCAAGGCCGAACAAGGAGGAAGGAGAGACGCAACAAGCAGTGCAGAGAGCAAAACAGGAAAGTGCAGAGGCGATCACGGGTGAAACAAAATCAAGGCTCTGCTTCTATTATTACGACGCCATTGTAGTGACAGCAGTGGAAAAACACCTGGAGGCCTTCACATGTCTGCCCACTCTTTGCGAGCTGCTGATTCGCCGACATTTATTTCAGGGCCCAGTGCGTGCTTCGTAGGGGACCCTACTAAATACTGAAATACGCCGACAGCGAGCTAGCGGGAGGTCAGCTTGCGAGGGACAGCCCGAGAATAAAAGAATACTGAAATTAATACGAAAAGCTGTCAGATTTGGAGTCAATAGTCGCTTCAGCTGGGCAAAGAGCAAAAAGAGCATAATGAGCTGGTGGCGTATTGTATTCAGAGTGTATTGGATATTGAGTTGTGAAGCATCAGGTAGCAAGATGCAGTACAGTGTTCAAGGCACTGTACTTCTACACTGTATGTACTACTCAGACAATCTTACATCGTCACTCTCAAACATCGAGGTACAAACAGTAGGGATATATTGAGCAGTCTGGCAAACAAGGGAATATTAGAAAAAGACAAACAAAAGAAAAAACAACACCAAACGACTTTTCACTTCTACTCCTCCTTCTTCACCTCCTTGGGCGTCTGCGAGCCGCTGGCACTGCCGTCCTGCTCGCCCTGGATGACGCCGGCGTCGGACGACGTCTTGGTCTTGAGAGCGTCGGCCCGCTCGGCTGCAATCTGCCGCGCCTTGGCCACGCCGTCGCCGCCTGTCAGGTCCGCAAAGATGGCCCGCGTCGTGCGCACGAGCGTGTGCCGGCTTTCGAACACGGGGAAGATGCCGACGCCGATGAGCGAGCAAAAGATCCACATGATGCCGACCACGACCCAGCCGGTGAAGAACTTCTTGGAGAAGATGTAGCCGGAGCCGTACATGGGCATGGGCCACAGGACCAGCAGGGCAATCGTCATGATGATGGTCACCCAGCGGCTGATCTTGGCCGCGCGCGTGAGCTTGCGCTGCTCCTCCTCCATCTCGGTGTCGGTCGTGACGTGGCCGGCGACGGTCTGCTCGAGCTCGACGTGGGCGTCGGCGGCGACGTCGTGGTCGTCGCCGCGGCGGATGTTGAGCATGCTCTGCCAGTCGTAGTTTTGGGCCCCAAAGCCGTAGGTGAAGAGCGGCACAAAGATGAGCGGCGACAGCAGCGCGGTGACGTTGCCCGCGAGCATGGGGTTGTTGCTGCCGGTGCAGGCGATGCTGAGCGAGCCGCACTCCTTCTTGGCGGTGACGAGCCACGCGACGAGGGCGACGGCCAGGCCCAGAATGGGCGACAGGCCGGCAGCCCACTTGTTCTGGCCGGACCAGACGAGCGTCATGGCGGCGGGAATGACGGCGGCCGAGATGACACAGCCCATCATCAGGTACAGGTAGCCCATGGAGATGCCGGCGTAGTAGAGGCCAACACTGAAGGAGCTGATAAACAGCGCGTACAGCACGACAATCGAGTGCGACATCCAGATCAGCGACTTGCCCGACGCGCTGGGCTTAAAGTACGTGCGGTAGACGTCGTAGGTCAGGATCGACGACACGGCAATCAGCTCGGCCGACGTTGCCGACGTCACGGCCATGAAGATGATGAGCAGCGTCGCCACAGCACCGCCCTTGCCCAGCAGCGCCACGGCCGCGTACGGCAGCACCAGGCCCTCGCTGACCTCGGTGGCCGACATGCGCGCCGGGTAGGTGGGGAAGACGGCGGTGTGCTCGAGCGCGAGCGCCGACAGGCCCATGGTGGTGGCTGTGAGCCAGGGGATGGCGAACCAGCAGAGGCCGCCAATCAGGTAGCCGGGCAGGGCGTGCACGGGGGACGCGGCAATGGCCTTGTTCCAGTAGCCGTTGTCGAGGAAGACGGTGCCAAAGTTGCCGACAATGTTGATGACGAAGAAGATGGCGCCCTCGCGCGAGCGCAGCGTGAGGTAGCTGCCGTCGGCGTTGCCCTCGACGGGGTGCGATGCGGCGGCGGACACGAGCGCGTCGTAGACGGCGCTGGGGCTGCCGAGCAGGGCGGACGTGGCGTAGGTGGTAAAGGCAAAGACGATGATGATAATGAGCAGGATAAAGGTGTGGATCCAGTCGGTCAAAAAGGTGGCCTTGAGACCGCCGACAAGGGTGTACAGGACGACGCCGAGGGGCAGCAGGTAGATGGCGGCAATGGTGTTCATGCCGGTGAGGGCGGCGACGGTGGTGGAACCGCCGACAATGAGCATCAGCGAGACGAGGATGTTGGTGGCCAGGGCAAACACGATAAAGACGACGTGGACAAAGGTGCCGTAGCGCGCCTTGATGACCTCGAGGTAGGTGTGGGCGTTGGGCGCGCGGCGCTTGAGCTCAATGGCGAGGGTGGCAAACAGCAGGATCTGGACGGTGGCGCCCGAGGCGTACCAGAACGGGCCGGAGACGCCGTAGTTGTAGCACACGGCAGAGGACTGCAGCAGGGTGGCGGCCCAGGTCCAGGACGACACGACGGCGGAGCCGACAAGACCGGACTTGACAGTGCGGCCAGCAGTGGTGAACATTTCCGAGGTCTGGAGCTCGCCGTTGTAGCGGCGGAGGATGAATGTGATGAGGATCATGCCTGTTGGTTAGAAATTGTGTCGTTGTTGTCAAGAGGACAAGACATACCAAAGGCAAAGGCAAAGCCGAGGCCGAGGACGATGCCGTAGCCAACGCCCTGGCTGAGGGCAGCTTCGACCATGATGGCGGTGTTGGCTGTTGGCTTTGACTGTTGACTGTTGACTGTTGACTGTTCTTGACTGTGTAGACTGTAATCGCTTGTCAAGAGTCTTTCTTCTGTCTTTTGTCTTTTGCTTGTCTGATTTCTGTTCTCGTTCGTCAACTGTGGTCGACTACGGGGACAGCTTATATATGTGTGACACGCGAGTATCACCGTGTACTCACAACGTGTGATGCCGATCTTTCTTTTCTTTTTTATTTCTTTCTCTAAATTCTTATTTTCTATTAATCCTTTATTTACCCTCTTGCTTTCATTTATTATCCATTGGTCCTTTTATTCTAGGAGTTTTTCGTTTTCACTCTTCCTCTATCACTTGGATGTACCTGTTACATGCACTAATATCTAAGAGATATTCGATAGAGATAGACAGATAAAGATAACAAAGTTCCTTGGTCTAACAGGCTAGGGCCCAAGATCATCGGTGGAAGGAACAGACCCCAGCTTGTGACAGCAGCTATCAGCCAAGAGGTTGCTTGGAGACTTCTGTCTTTTTCTCATTCTTTTCTCTCTTTTTCTCTTTCATTTCTGTCTTTTCTCTTTCTTCTCTTCTTTCATTCATTTCTTTCTCAATCTTATTAAATCTACATGTTGATTGTTTATCCTTTGATCTCGGTGACTGAACTAACATAATTCCAAACTCTGTTTCCCCATGATGGAGACTCAGACTCCATTCGTACCCCGTCTCGACTCTGTCTGAATCCCGCCTATGAGATATTAGAGGTGCAGTTATGGTTTTGTTATGTGGTGCAGAGAGTGGTCAAGGCGGCAAAGTGGATGAAGTATCGAAACAGAAAAACAAAATGAAAAAGAAAATAAAAAGAAAACAAATAAATAGATAAATACATCCATCTGCCGATGACAGCTACTTTTTATGTTTCTTTTGTAAAATCAATCAAACAGTCTCTATCAAGTCCACGTTAATATCTCATACAACCGTTCGACACAAGGGCATTGGTAATATACATGTGCAACATGGGGGAGCGTGGACGGGACGTGGACGTGGACGTGGATGATGGGGGTCCGTTGTCGGGTCTTTTCTTTCTTTTCTTTTTTTCTTTTTGTCTTTTTTTCTTCTTTATTTTCTCCTATTCAGTCTTCACTTCTGCCACTGAGTATCCTTTCTCAGAGTAGTTACACCTGTTTTTACCTCGCAACATCCCTCTCCTTGGATGCTCCTCTTTTCTTCGTCTGTGTAGTATTCTCTTCCCTGCCATCGGATCTCGTTGTCCATTGACATTCAAATCCGCAGGATCTGTACCCCTACTCTCTACAGTATCTACTCTTACAGTATCTCTCACAGTATCTATGAACAAGTTTTTGTGTCGAGTCATTGCATCATTTATCTGTTTGATATCCAACATGCGTCTGCGTCTTCTTTCTCTGCCTTGCTCTAATCCTCCCGGAACGCCACATTTTAATTTCCTACATATTCCCGTAACCCCCATACAAGTAAACGCCTCGTTGCTTAGTTGTCGTCGTCTCCCTACTCTCTTTCTCGTCCAGTCCCGTCGACTAAAACCGAGAAACTAAAACCGAAACTAAAAGTGCCGCCCTTCTCCAGACCCCGTCTTTTAGTCGATTGCATACAAAGTAGTGCAGACTTATTATTACTCGATCCAATCTGTCTGCTTTCTCTGGCTGGCTCTCGTTGGCCAGCGCCCAGAGATAGCACTTTTAATCTTGTCTATCTTATCACCAAGATAAAGACATTGATAATAGACGTCGTAACAGCCAAGATGTGTGTAAGCTGACCAATCATGTGCTTTCCAAGGGATCCACATTTCTCTATCTCTGCCCTTTCCTTTTTGGTACTTTCTTTCTACACCCTACACTCTCTCAGCGTTCACCCAGCCAAGCCTTATGCAATGCGATTTCTAAACAAACCAGGCTATCAATGAATGTACAATTTGGAAACGAGAAAATTCAATCACACTAGATCCTTTGCCAACCCAGAGCAAGTTCATCGTCTGATTATTTAGTACAGTGTTACAGAGTAGAGTGGTTACAGAGTGGACCCACTTGAAATAAGCTCCAATTCGGACAGAGATAAGGCTAGACCCACCGGACCTGCCCGAACTAAGAAGTACTCTGTAAGAAGCTCAGAACACTTAATCTCATACCAAGATTATGTCATCATTCGCCGTCGGCCGGCCGTCGGCGGGTGGGTCACCACTTACACGACCTCACCTCATCTTGTCTACTCAGTATGCAAAGAACAGATGCCGACGTCGCGATGACAAAAGTCGCTCAATCCGGGGAAGAAGATTTTGCAGTTTCATCACAGCTAGCTCTCTGTACATAGCTTCACAAGCTTTCACAGGCCAATAGTACCATTTGTTTAGACCACCAGCCGTCCTCGGCCACATCCCCCCGGGCACACAACACCGTTCCTTTGACCACACCACAGCCTTCTTGGTCGCCTTCTTGGTCATTATTCTAATTGCATGCCTGAAGAGTTTTCGACAGCCCCCACGCTGCAGCCTTACCTTACCAAGCCGACGGTCGGCCGGATCTTGCATTCTCAAGCCGTCCGGGCTCAGAGCTCGCCGCCGGAACTTGTCACGCTGTCGTTGTTTACTCGATCTAATTCGTTGGCTCTTGCATACTCTGTGTCGCTTGCATGAGCTGGTCCCGTGGCCCGCTTTTCTTACTCTTTGTCTCTTCTCTGTAATTCCGGCCGGGCTGCACTCGGACTATATTTCTGTTTCGGAACCTGTCCTGCGAGGCTGAGCGGCGTCGACCTCGCGTGGTGGATTTGTGCAGACTGAGCTGACTCAGTATTTCAGTATTGCGCCAGCAGCTACAGAGGTCCCAGGCTACTTGAGCTTGCGTTGCTTGCCAACGGCCAGAGCAGCGCCAGACAGCAAGCAACGAGCAGCAGTGACAGACTGGCCGTCGGGCCGTCATTTCGCAACCTTGATGTCTTGACCTTGAGGAATTTCAAGCGTCGTGACTCTGTTGGCAGCCAAGCTCGATGGTGATGATCTTGCTGGTGGTCTCGCCGCCTCGTCCCGACGCCCTTTGACACATTGACGTGCTCGTACCTCTTCGTCTGCTCATTATTTCCGAGTGTGTCAGCCGCCGACGCCGACATCTCGTGGTGACGTTTCTACACGGCCTGCCGTGTTGTATATATGCGTGAACATGCCGCTGTTGAGGTGTTGACATTATGGGATGCAGCAACCACAAACATCACAGCTGACAGCATTGCAAACTTGACATCAATCAACCACCAATTGCTCGTCTCCTTCATCGGACCCCCTCCCTGCGTCGCACTTGAAGTCTCTGCACGTCCGAGATCCTCGAGGTTGCATCTGCCCCTGTCATCTTGTATTTGATCCTTGATTTGATCTATATTATTGATTTGTTGTTGGTTTTGCTTGCCTTGCACTGATAGCACTTGCACTTGCACCACTTACACATACTTTTGACTTGCATTGTACACACGCCGTCGGCGAGCCTCACCTTACCTCTACGACCTCTACGACCTCCACGACCTCCACGCTCCACTACCCCAACATGGCTTCGTCTCCATCTGCATCCACCCCCCTCACTATTGCCGAGTGGCGCTCCGCCCAAACTGCCGGCGCCGGTCTTGCCCGTCTCTTAGCCCTGGTCGACGCCCAGTCCAAGCTCAAAAGCCCCGCTTGGATCGCGCTCGCATCCCCGGACCTCATTCGCCAGCAGTGGCTCTTGTTGCAAGACCAAGACAACAGCAAAAACAAAAACACAATCAAAAATAAGCCCTTGTATGGAGTCCCCTTTGCCGTCAAGGACAACATCGACGCCATCGGCTTCGTGTCCACCGCCGGCTGCCCCGAATTCTCATCTACCGTCTGCACCACAGACGCCCCCGTCGTCGCCCGCCTCAAAGATGCCGGCGCCATCCTCATCGGCAAGACCAACCTCGACCAGTTCGCCACCGGCCTCAACGGCACCCGCTCGCCGCACTATGGCCCAACCCCAAACGCCTGCGACCCATCCCGCGTCAGCGGCGGCTCCAGCTCCGGCAGCGGCGTCGTCGTGAGCAGCGGTGCCGTGCCGTTCTCCCTGGGCACCGACACCGCCGGCTCTGGTCGCGTGCCCGCCGGCCTCAACAACATTGTCGGGCTCAAGCCCACGCGCGGCGCCCTCAGCACTCGCGGCGTGCTGCCGGCGTGCCGGACACTGGACTGCGTGTCCATTTTCGCTCTTACCGCACAAGATGCCGCCACGGTCTTGGACGTCGCCCAAGGCTACGACCGCGAGGATGCCTACTCGCGGAGCCGTCCCTCATCCACTCCTTCAATCAAACCTTCACCGCGCATCGCCGTCTGCGACAACCCGCCGTGGTTTGGCTTTACCGAGCAGCAGGATGCATACGATGCGTCCCTTGCCGAAATCAAAGAGCGCCTCGACTGGAACCTCGAGGACGCCGACTTCACGCCCCTGTTTGACCTCGCGCGCCTGCTGTACAACGGCCCCTGGGTCGCCGAGCGCTACCAGGCCGTGCGCAGCTTCATCGAGGACCAGGGCGCCCCGGGCATGGACCCTGTCGTGCGCGACATCATCATGCAGGCCACCAAGTACTCGGCCGCCGACGCCTTTGCCGCCGAGTACGAGCGGCAGCAGCTGACCAGAAGCATCAATGAAGCCTTTGACAAGTACGACTTTCTGCTGGTGCCGACAACGCCCACGTTCCCGTCCATGGAAGACATGCGCCGCGCACCGGTCGAGGAGAACTCGCGCCTCGGCACGTACACCAACTTTGTCAATTTCCTCGACTGGTCGGCGCTGTCTGTGCCAGCGGGCTATCGCAGGGACGGACTGCCTTTTGGAATTACACTGATTGCCCGCACCTGGCAGGAGCCCCAACTGCTCGCGCTGGCGAGCCAGTGGCTCGGCGGCCAGTCGCGACTGGTGGGAGCTACGGGCCAAAAACGACAGGAAGCACCGCCTGTGCCCAGAAAGCTCGTGCCTCGACAAGAGCCACGCACAGACATTGTCGTCGTGGGCGCACACCTTTCGGGTCTGTCCCTCAACAAGGACCTCGTCGAGCGTGGCGCCGCCCTCAAAGCAACGACCACCACTGCGCCATCCTACAAACTCTACGCACTTGCCACCACCGGGCCCGTCAAGAAACCAGGCCTCGAACGCGTCGCAACCGGCGGCAGTGCTATTGCCATCGAGGTCTGGTCCATGCCCACGCACAACCTCGGCAGCTTTTTGTCTACCATCCCACACCCCCTCGGCCTCGGCAGTCTCGAACTCAACGACGGCTCGTGGTCGCCCGGCTTTATTTGTGAGCCATCGGGCCTGCACGAAGCCACAGACATCACCCACCACGGCGGCTGGAAGGCCTACCTTGCAGAACCGAAACCTCTGTCAAAAGTCCTCATTGCCAACCGCGGCGAGATTGCCGTCCGCATCATCCGCACTCTTCACACTCTCGGTATTCACGCTGTCTCCATCTACTCGGCTGCCGACGCATCATCGCCGCACGTTCGACTAGCCGACACGGCCCTACCGCTCGGGACTGGCAGTGTTGCTGACACGTACCTCAACGGTTCCCACATCGTCAAGCTGGCTCAGTCTGTGGCCGCCGACGCTATCATCCCAGGGTACGGTTTCCTGGCTGAGAATGCAGACTTTGCCAATGCTGTCGAGGCTGCCGGTCTGACTTGGGTCGGCCCGACGGGCGACCAGATGCGGCGGCTCGGGCTCAAGCACGTCGCTCGGTCCATCGCCGAGGCAGCGCAGGTACCTGTTGTCCCCGGTACAGGTCTCCAGACGACCGTGGATGACGCCACAGCTGCTGCGGCCCAGATCGGCTACCCTCTCCTTCTCAAGAGTACGGCCGGTGGCGGCGGCATCGGCTTGCAGCGGTGCGACACCGAGGCCGAGCTCGTAGCCGGTTTTGTTGGAGTGCAGCGCCTCGCGGCTGCTAACTTTGCCAACAGTGGCGTCTTCCTCGAGAGGTTCATTGCCGAGGCCAAGCACATTGAGGTGCAGATCATCGGCGATGGTGCTGGGCGCGTGCTGGTCGTGGGCGACCGCGACTGTTCGGTGCAGCGGCGGCACCAAAAGGTCGTCGAGGAAGCGCCGGCACCTTTTTTGTCAGACAAAATTCGCACTCTAATGCACAAGGCAGCGGTGAATCTCGCATCGAGCGTCAAGTACCGCAACGTCGGCACCGTCGAGTTTATCTATGACACCCAAACAAAAGAGTTCTTCTTCCTCGAGGTCAACACGCGCCTGCAGGTGGAGCACCCGGTGACGGAGTCGGTGACCGGCTTGGACCTTGTCGAGTGCATGCTGCAAGTTGCCAGCGGGCAGGCCGATAAAGTGTTTTCTCTCTCTGATCAATCGCAGAATTCGCAGCAGATTCAGACTCAAGGCACCTCCATCGAGGTCCGGCTCTACGCCGAGAGCCCGCTGCAGCAGTTCCGCCCGTCGTCGGGACACATCATTGACGTCGCGTTGCCCTATGGTCAAGACGGCATCCGCGTCGATACGTGGATCGAGCGCGGTTTGGATGTGGGCTCGTCGTACGATCCCCTGCTGGCCAAGATCATTGCCACGGGGACGACGCGCGCCGACGCCATTGCAAAATTGACTGCTGCTCTCGACCCGGAACTCACACGCATTGTTGGTCTCGAAACCAATGCGTCCTACCTGCGCCACATTGTCTCGAGCGACTGGTTCGCGTCGGGCAATTTCACAACACACAGCATGGACTTTCTCACATACACGGAGCCGGCTGTGCAAATCTTGGAGGCCGGCCCGGCAACAACCATTCAAGACTGGCCTGGCCGCAAGGGGCTGTGGAACATTGGCGTGCCGCCGTCGGGCCCCATGGACCCGTACTCGTTCCGGCTCGCGAACCAGGCCGTCGGCAATGCACCGTTTGCGCCTGCTCTGGAGTGCACCCTGCATGGCCCCACCCTCCAGTTTTATAGTGACACCGTCGTGGCCGTGACGGGCGCGACGACGACTGTGCTGCTGGACGGCACCGTTGTTGACCGCAGCAAGCCCATCGCGGTGCGGGCAGGGCAGACGCTGTCTGTGAGCGCGGCACAGTCGGGGTACCGCATCTGCGTCGCCGTGCGCGGCGGTTTCGCTGTGTCGTCGGTGCTCGGCAGTCGGTCGACCTTTGAGCTGGGCAAGTTGGGGGGTCACAACGGACGCAAACTGCAAGCCGGCGACATCCTGCGCATTGGAGGATTTGCAGAGACGCCCAAGGACCTTACTCAGCATATCCCACAAATCCCCCTGACATCATCGTGGAAGGTCGGCGTTGTGCCTGGCCCACATGGCGCACCCGACCTATTCACAGAGGAGGGCCTTGCCTCTCTGTTTGCCGGCCAATGGACAGTCCACTACAACAGCAACCGCTCGGGTGTGCGGCTGTCGGGCCCAAAGCCGCAGTGGGCGCGCAAGACGGGCGGCGAGGCTGGCCTGCACCCATCAAACGTGCACGACTCGCCGTACTCGATTGGCAGTGTGAGCTTCACGGGCGACGAGGCAGTCGTTCTCACGTGCGACGGCCCCAGCCTCGGCGGATTCGTGGTGTTTTGCGTTGTCGCCGACGCAGAAATGTGGAAGCTAGGCCAGGCACGGCCGGGCGACCGGATCCAATTTGTGCCCATCACTGCGACTGATGCGATCACTACGGACAAGCTACTGAGCAAATCAGTGAATGAGATGTCCACAATGCCAGCACAACACTGGGAGGCTACAGCTGCTGTGTCGCCCATGATTGGCCGCGTCGGCGAGGGCTCGGCTGAGATTGCCATCCGTCAGGCGGGCGACAGCGCCGTGCTCATGGAGTTTGGAGAGGACCAGGTGTTTGACCTTGCGCGCAGCTTCCACATTTACGCGTTCATGGAGCGCCACCGTGCAGAGCCGCTTGCGCACGTGCTGGAGCTCACACCGGGCGTACGCACGCTGCACGTGTCGTACAAGCTGGGCATAGAGCCCGCAACGATGCTCGCAATCCTGACACAAACAGTCCTGTCTCTAAAAATTCCCTCGCAGGTGCCGTCGCGGCGGTTCCGGCTGCCGATTGTGTTTGACGACGAGGTGTGCAACCGGGCCGTGCAGCGTTATGCGTCGACGATCCGCAAGGAGGCGCCGTGGCTGATGGACAATGTGGAATTCCTGCGGCAGCTCAACGGGCTGCAGGCCGGCGAGGTTGAGTCTATTGTGGGGGGCCGTCCGCTTGATGGTGGTCCTGGCAATAGTGGCAAAGGTGCCGAGTTTTTGGTTGTCGGACTGGGCGACGTGTACCTGGGCAGTCCGTGTGCCATCCCCCTCGACCCGCGGCACCGGCTGTTTGGCACCAAGTACAACCCGTCGCGCTCGTTCACGCCGCAGGGCGCGGTGGGCATTGGCGGTCAGTACATGTGCATCTATGCGGGCGACAGTCCCGGGGGCTACCAGCTGGTGGGCCGGACAGTGAGCATCTGGGACCCGGCAAAGCTTGTGTACGGGCTGTCGACTGGCCAGGCACAACTGCAAGTGTGTCCAGGGGATGTGCAGAACCCGTGGAAGTTCCGGATGTTTGACCGGATCTCGTTCTATCCCGTTCTGCAGAGCGAGCTCAACAATGAGATTGACCTCGAGGAAAACGACGGCTCCCTCCATCTTGAGGAGTATGAATCGTGGCTGGCCGGCATCAGCGACGATGTCGAGACCACAATGGCGTACCGCCGCAACGCCATTGCCAATGCACCTTTTATCAGCGAGATTCTCCGGCCGGCGCCACAGATGGACGGCCTTCACGGAGGAATCGCTCTCGACAATGACAGTTTCAAAGACAAGCAAAAACCAGGCCACCTGGTCAAGGCATCGATTCCCGGCCGCTGCTTCAAGGTCAGCGTGAAAGTCGGCGATGAAGTCCGGTCCGGCCAGGAGCTGCTGTGGATCGAGAGCAACAAAATGGAGCTCAACATTGCGAGTCCCGCCGACGGGCGCGTGGCATCAGTGACTATCGAACCTGGTCAGGCCGTGATGGCCGAGGACGTGCTGCTGTCTATTGTGTAGAGGGTTTATAGCAGCCACTCACACAGCACCTTCCACGTACGGCCATAGATATTGGAAAGCACGGGATCCCGTCCGCTCTCCCCTAGTTAAACCAATAATCGGCGGATTAGTAGTTGGGTCGGTGACGACCAGCGAATACCCTCTGCTGTACGTTTTTTTTGTCTTGCAATTTGTTGCAGTTTATTTTTGTAAATATTATAGTAGCCTCGTCTTTTTATTTTGCATTTTTTGGAATTTATTTTGCATTTTGCTTCTCTCTTCTCGAATTGTTGTTCCTCGTATTAACTACCTATCCAACTACCGGTCATAAAATACATTGTAAATTCTTGAAGCTTGTCATGTATCTCTCGTGTATCACGCCGCTTTAAAAGTCATCTTGAATTAAACTCAACTCAACATCACCAAACAATAGAATGCCCTCACAATAGAGCCCGTTGCGGCTGTCAGGTGACCTCCTCTCAGATAGGCAACATTGGCACCGGCATCTCATGTAAGCGTAGGAAAGCTCGGCCGACGGAAACGGCATGCGTTCCTTCCTGATGCGGCCCACCTCTTGTCAATTGATTATGAGTGCCGAGGCCAGCTGCAGGCAAGTGCAGCAAGTGGCCTCGATTGCAGTTGCACTTTCCGTTTTGGCTCATCGTTCTTTGCTCTTTCCTAATTGATCTCTAGTCTCGTGCTATTTACACTCGTCTATCATCGTGTCTTGCCGTTTATGATCTGCCTCTTTTCACTATCTGGCTTCTAGTTGTTGCGATATCTACTGTCTAAACATACTCTGTGAATACTAAAAGACGGTTTGCCAAATACTACCTCGTCTGATGCCCGCCAAGGAGTGAGCACGGGCACCGGAACGAAACACGTCTTGTTTTTGAATGTGAATAGTGAATACCCCGTGCCCCGTGTAGCCCCGTGCTTTTGTAGAGATACAGGGAGTATGGCGATTTACAGTGGCCCAGTTAGTCCCTAAAAGAACCTGACAGCGCCCTGAAAAGAGCTCGAAAAGACAGATTGCAGGGATCTGGTGGGACATGTCCGTCTCCACTTTATAAAGGATAGAGTGCAAATAGCAAGCACAGCTATGGCGCACCCAAAGTGCACACCTAAAAGCAAATAGAGTAGGTGCCACCGATGAGACGAGACCGATCCCTCCTGCCGTCGTGCGGGAACTTTAAGAGCCTAACAGGGGAAGGTGCGACCGGAGTATGAGGTACCTGCACGGTCACCAATCCACCACCAAACTTAAAGTACTCTGGCCACACCTTCCCCAGCTAAAAGGACACATTGCCGTCGAGACAGCCACAGAGGAGCAGACCACACTCACAGGAGGCAAGCGCGTGCGCAGAGCTCTGTCAGGTGGTATTCTAAAGTGGAAAGTGCAGAGTAGGAAAGACGAGATGAAGCTTTTCCTCGTCTTTTTGACTTTTGCCTCTTTTTCGTACTCTGTCTTTTTGTCTCGTATTTCCCTCGTCTCTTGACATCCACACTTGTTTTGCCGCTGTCATTGTGGCTTTGCCTCACTCTCACCTATTAGAACCCGATTCTCACCTCGACTCGCACTCACCGGCCTGCCCTCGACATCGCCATCCTCATTTTTGCATCATCATCACCAAGTTGCTCAACTCAACCGACCACTCACGGCCAGCCTTTGTACCTCGAGTCTCCAGGTGCTCCATCTTACTAGTCTACCGCTAGTATATAGCTGTCCTCTACCTGAATACCTCATATCTTCTACTTGCTCTGCCCTACTCCCACTCCCCTCTCCACCAACCCTTACATTCCTTGCGCGGGCATCATTTCCTTTTCTCTTTGGATTCTTTTGACTACTTCGATTCTCGATTCCATTTCATTCTCGTTGCTTTCTCGGTTGTTTACTTTCGCTTCTCTTCTCGTCTCGTCGTTTCCTGGCACTGCGTGTCTGTTTGGCTGCTCTGCACTCAATCCATCTCGACTCCCTTTTTCCTTTTTGGATACCGACGACATCACGACATCAAGCTCCGCGAGCTCCGTCCATCGACTCTCCTTCTCTTCCTCTCCGACTGCCCTCACGACTACCCTCACAATGGCTCACATGCGCAACACCGGCTACGGCATTGGCCAGCCAAACCCATTCGGCGGCCAGTCACAAGACGCCGGCGAGTCCAGCAACGCCCTCGACGCCATCCGCGCCCAGACCAGCAAGATCGAGGATCTGCTCGACACCTACAGCGAGCCCATCAAGCCCTACCTGCCTGCCATTGGCCGCTTCCTCATCGTTGTTACTTTCCTTGAGGATGCTCTCCGGATAGTCACCCAGTTCGGCGACCAGCTGCGCTACCTCCAGGACTTCCGTCACAGTAAGCTTCCTCTTGTGCCTGGCATGTCTCGTGTTGTCTCAAGCTAACAAGCAGTTCCCTGGGGCATCACCCACGTTTTCCTCATCGTCAACGTCCTCACCATGCTGGCCTGCTCCACCCTCGTCATCGCCCGTCGCTTCTCTGGCTACGCAGTCGGCGGCCTTATCGGCGTCGTCGTCTCCCAGGCTCTCGGCTACGGCCTCATCTTTGACCTCAACTTCTTCCTGCGCAACCTGTCCGTGATGGGCGGCCTGCTCATGGTCCTGTCCGACTCGTGGATTCGCAAGACCCAGGCTTTCGCTGGCCTGCCCCAGCTCGAGGAGAAGGACCGCAAGATGTACTTCCAGCTGGCTGGTCGCGTGCTGTTGATTTTCCTGTTTGTCGGCTTCGTCTTCAGCGGCGAGTGGACCATTGGCCGCGTCATTGTGTCGCTGCTCGGCCTCGTTGCCTGTGTCATGGTCGTTGTCGGCTTCAAGGCCAAGGCCAGCGCCACGCTGCTCGTCGTCATCCTGAGCATCTTCAACGTGCTTGTCAACAACTTCTGGACCCTGCACGAGCACCACCCCCACAAGGACTTTGCCAAGTACGATTTCTTCCAGATCCTGTCTATCGTCGGCGGTCTGCTTCTGCTTGTCAACAGCGGCCCGGGCAAGGTCAGCTTTGACGAGAAGAAGAAGGTGTACTAAGTGGTGGCTTGCCAGCGTGAGCACAAGCTATCTAGCCATCCAGCCATCCAGCCATCCAGCCATGTAGCAGCCGAACAGCAGCTATATAGACCTGACGAAGCAACGACAAACGTAGGCACTCGGGGACAAGACGGAGTGCATGGTGCGTGGAGGACATACCGATATGAGACAAGGAAGAAAAAAAAAGCACAAGCAAATTATAAACACAGCGAGAAGGCCTGCGCAGAAGGCGTGAGAGCGACCATTTTGTATTCATCACCAGTACCATTACTATTACTTTTACGGTTCAATTTTATCATTTTTCATTTGGCATGCGTCTCCAGTGTCTTGTGTCATGCTTGGTGTATTGTTTTGTATCTAATATCTAATAGTCCGACAGTCAACAGTCATCACCGGCCGGCACCGCCGGTATCCTCGGCAGTGTAAAAGTCATTGGCATCCTCCCACTCGTCGCCGCTCACGCTCAGCCCGTCCATCTGCCCGGCCATGTCGTTGAGCATCACCGCATACATGTGGTTGCTCTCCGCCCCTGTTTCCACATCGCCAAACTCGAAACCCCCATTGTCGTCCATCTCCAGCAGCATCAGCAGCGCCGCGTCCGTCTCCGACGCCGACCCCGCCAGGCCCAGACCCTTCTCGACCTCCTCCGCCTCCGCCAGCAGCCGGCCCCGCTCCGCCGCAACCACGCGGCACCACACGCGCTCGCCCTGGTGCTTCTGGGCCAGCGCCCGCTGCTCTGCCCGCTGCGCCCGCACGTGCTGGCGCCGCAGCGAGTCCAGCACCTCGACGCGCACGTCGCGCGTCTCCTCGGCGTGGAACTTGAGCTGGGCGAGCTCGCGGTCGCGCCACTTGAGGTAGTCGTCGAGGCGGCTGTCGTTTTGGCGCTGGTAGTCGCGCAGACACTTTTTGGGGTGGGTTGCTGCGGCGGCATCGACTTTGTTCTTGTACAGGTTTTCCAGCCGCCGTTCCAGGGACAGGCGCGAGCGGTAGTCGGCCTCCCACACGCCCTCGCCGCGGCGGATCTCGTCGGCCGCGGCGGCTTCGTAGCTTGCGCGCTCGTCGGCCTGCTTTTCGGCGAGCTGGCGGCGCTCCTGGATGTGTGCGGCGCGCTGCGCGACGCGCTCCGACCGGCGCACCTGGCGGGCACTCTGCGTCTGTTGCTTGGTCAGGTTGTCGAGGGACAAACGCAGCGCCGCGTACTTGCTCTCCGTCTCGATGCGCAGCATGGCCTCGCGCTTCTCTTTGAGGGAGTGCAGACGTTGGCGCTGCACGCGCCGCTCGGCCGCGAGGCGCTCCGTCTCGCGGCGCTCAAACTCTTCCACCTGGGCCAGCGCGTCGCGCACCTCCTGCAGCTCGCGGTCCGCCTGCTCGGCAAGCTCTTCTTCGTGGCGCTCGCGGGTGGCGCGCGCGACGCGGCGGTCGGCGGCCGAGGCTTTGAGGGCGCGCAGGTCGTCCATGGTGCAGTCGCAGGTGTGCCAGCGCTCGCCGCAGACATAGCAGAACTGGCCGCCGCAGCGGCAGGTCATGTGCTGGCAGGCTTCGCGGTGCTCGATCATGACGTTGCAGTCGATGCAGCGGCGCCAGCCCTCTTCGGCGGCGAGGTTGTCGGCGAGCTGCTGGTCGCGGCGGTCCTGAGCGGAGGCCTCGGGGCAGGCCTCGCGGTTGTTGCGGCCGTGGGTGGGCTGGCGGCAGGCGGTGCAGGTTTCGTGGCCGTTGCGGCAGTGGGCGGTGCGTGCGGCGGCGGAGACCTGGTTCTTGGGGACAAAGACGCCGCAGTCGACGGTGGGACAGTAGACGCGGTCGGCCACAGGGATGGCGAACTCGTCCTGTTTGTTTGCGTAGAGGCGGGCAATGTCGCGCGGGGCGTACTTGGCGACGGTCTTGCTGGGGATCTCGTTGAGGCAGCACTTGGGCGGGAACTGGGCCTCGTTGGCGACGGCCGTGGAAACAAGCTGGGCGAAGCAGTCGAGGCAGTACGAGTGGCAGACGGTCTTGACGGCCTGCTTGGTGGGAATGTCCTCGAAGCACGAGATGCACTCACTGTTTGTTAGATCTGTTCAAGTATGGGACCGCGACGGAAACTCACATGGTCTGGGGCGGCACGACCTCCTTCTTCTTGGCCATGTCCTGCTTGACCATGGCCAGCAGCATCGTCTTGCGCCGGCCCTCGGAGATGGGTGCCATGCCCGGTTCTCGGGCCACGGCCAGCTCGGTGTCGTCCTGGCCATCAGTCTCCGGGACAAGCTGCCACTGCTGGCCGTGCTCGCTGCGCACCCACTTGAAGCCGGGCGTCACGCTGCGGTCGGCCATCATCTGGTTGTGGCGCTGCATGGCGGCTGCTGCTGCCGAGGCGGCCGCGGCGCCCTGTGACGACGACTCGCCGCCGCTGCCGCGCAGCCGTCTAAAGGTGGAGGCCAGCAGTTGCCGTTTTGACTTTTTCTGTTGTGCCGATATTGTCGTCGTGACCAAAGGCGGCGGCGGCCGAAGCGTTGCTGTCGACTCTGTCATGATCTCCTTTCCTTTGTTTGCTGGCTTCGCATTGGACGCCTCGAGGGCCGCCTTGGCGCTTTCTTCTTGCTCCCGCGCCCTGCTTTCTTTCAGCGAGGCCACGGCTGCTTTGAGCAGAGGCACCTGCGCCTGGACGCTCTCGACGGACGACTGCAGGATGGCGCGCAGCAGGTCGGGTGCCGTCTCGGCGTCGATGCCTGTGAGGAAGGGCACTTCCAGGAGCGCAGCGGGCACAGCGACGTCTGTCCACTGGGTTGCATCTTCTACATCTTTACTGGCTGCTGCCGCACCGATTCCCTCTGTGCCGAGCGTGCCGTCCTTGTTGCGCAGCAGGTCGATGGAGGGCAGGTCGCCGTCATCGGAGTCTTCGACGGCCTCGTCGTCGTTGTCGTTGTCGTCTGGTAGAGAAAAGGTAGTGTTTGCGCTGGAGGAAGAGTTTGCCGAGTTGGCTGACAGTAGAGATGTGTAGGAGCCGGAGAAGATGCTGTAGTCGGAGAGTGCAGTCTGTGCAAACGTGGTTGCGGTTGCAGCGGTCGTGGTGGTTGCAGCCGCTGTTGTGTCATGGCTGGCAGTGCTTGGATTGCTTTGATGTGTGCGTGACGAGACGGACGGCCGGCTGTCGTTTGCGACAGGCGCAAACGAGGTAATGTCAAATGCCGTATTTATTTCTGGCTGTGCTGGCTGTGCTGGCAGTAGTTTTGGTGCGTAATCGGCCGGGCCGTCCATCTGTTGCAGCTCGCCGGCCATTTCGGCGCCAAAGTCGTTTGTAAATTCGCCGAGGCCGTTGCCGTTGCCGGAATCAAAGTGATCTTCGTCCGGTACTCGAAATGGGTTGTTGGAACCGAGTGTGAGCGAACTTGACAGCAGAAGAGCCTCTGCCGACTGTGGTGTCTTTGCTTGTAGTGAATATGTCTGTTCTGCCTCTTCTGTTTCTTCTGTCTCTTCTGTGGTGTGTATATGCAGCGGTGCCTGGTAGCGCGTTCGCTGGTGCTGGTCAGCCTCGCAGTCCTGCATCTGCATAGTGTCTGCGAGGTCAGGCGGCTGTCCGAGAGTGTAGGCCGAGTCGTCCTTTTCTGTTGCTTCTGCCTTGAAGAAGGGAGACTCAAAGTCGCCCGGCATGCGATAGGTGAAGCCAGCTGTGTCGGCCATTCTGGTAGTGAAGACGATGATAGTATGAGAAAGCAGAGGGGTACCAGTGAATAAGAATCAACAAACAAAAAGAAAAGTAAAAAGTAAAAGTAAAACAATAGGATGAGGGACACGGATCACGAGCTGGGGACAAGGCTCTCTAGCTAATCACTGGTGGTGAGATCAGCTGCAGGTCTGGTTGCACTTTTTGTTCAGTTGGTTTGTTTTCTTTCTTCCGAATCTTGTTTTTCTTCCCCTGTCCCATGCTTCGGTCGTGCTTCTATATTGCTTCTTTGACGTGAACCCTGAGCTGAGCGTCTAAGACGATCAGATGTACACTCGCCTAATGGCCTACAATGGCTTATGACTATGCGCCAATGCCTCAATCTAAAGGCGGGACACTTGGTGCTCCTCCATCTTAAAATACATAGTAAAAGCCCTGGGCTCTTTGAAGATAGGCTGACAGCCCTGTACTTTTGATTTTCCCGCGGCCAATCCACATCCGGTTTAAATATAAAAGAACCCGTGCTCTTCACTGCATACATCTACTATCTACCTCCTTAACTACATATGTCTACCTGCTTTCTCTTTGCTTTATTTGCCTTTCGGTCTCCTGTTTTCGTCTCTCATCATCCTCGGTGACCACTCCCGGTTCGTGCTGCCAACTCAACACAGCTCCTTTCTCCACATGTTGACTGACAAGTAGTTTATTTAGTGGATCCAAGGCTGACCAGGCGCTGTCTTGGAGTCTTTATTGCTTTCGCTTTCGTCGTATGGCTAGGCGAGGCGAGCGGCTGTACTGCATCTTATTTGTTTCCCTTTTTTCTGTTAGTGCCTTGCAGTTGGTGTGTCAGGTGCTATGAGACCGTGGGCGCAGCTGGCCGACCATTGGTCCCTGTGCGATAGCCTACTGAGTAGTTGAGTAGCATTCCGCCTGACGTGGCTGAGAATTTATATTGTAGTGTTTTTAGGGTTAATACGTGTGCAATAACTATATGCACTGTCTGACTGACTTTCCCGACCGACGTCGTTTTGATGTTAGTCAAACGACCGGCATCGCGACCGGTCCTTTCTCTCCTGTATTTCTCCTATTTCTAGTATCTAGTGCCTTTTAAATGTTCGTCTGATGTCAGATCCATCTTCTAGTTGATTTCTAGTTGATTTCTGGCGTAATCCTGACTTTGGTCACACAAACGAGGAATGACAACCGACAATGGATCAAAGAAGGTGATGTCACCGTTACAGTTGAAGCTCGCGATCCTTTTTGAATCAAATAGATTAGTAGATAATCAGCTCAGCCAAGCACGGCCATGTCAAAGCGCCATATGGTGAGGTGGTCTGCAGATCTTACAGAACGGCAGGGCAGTGTCTAGATGATTAAATGCATACAAAGCCCAACGACCATGATGCAGTAAGGCGCCATCAGCCCTAGCTGAAGACGCTATGTAACTACATTCACCACAGTCTGTTGCGCTTCATCACGACTCGACAAAGCATACCCGGACTCGAGCAAGTTTGAACCATTTATAATCATACTTTTTGTCTATATACATTTGAACTGACAGGTTCTCTTCCTAGGACTTACAGCTTCGACTTGCTGTCAAACTCAACCTTGTTCGTGCACACGCCAACACCCTCCAGCTCGACCTCGACAACATCGCCGTCCTGCAGCCACAGGTTCGGCGTCCGGCCCATGCCGACGCCCGACGGCGTGCCCGTAAAGATCACATCGCCCGGCAGCAGCGTCACGCCCTTGCTCAGGAACGAGATGGCCTGCTTCACATTGAAGATCATGTCGTTGGTGTTGCTGTCCTGCACCGTGGTGCCGTTGAGGCGCGTGCTGATCTGCAGCGCGTTGGGGTCGGGGATGACCGCGGACGACACAATGCCGGGGCCCCAGGGCGCCCAGCCGTCAAAGCCCTTGCCGAGGGACCACTGGCCGCCGCCCTTCTTGAGCTGCCACTCGCGGTGCGACACGTCGTTGCCGACCGCGTAGCCCATGACATACGAAAGAGCGTCGTCCTCGGAAATGTTGACACCCTTGCGGCCAATGACAATGACAAGCTCGCACTCGTAGTCGAGGCCGGCGTCTTCCTGGATCGACGTGGGGATGGGGATGGGGTCAGTCGGGCCGCTCAGCGAGGTCGAGGGTTTGTACTGTTGGTTAGCGCAGATCGTAGACAAGCAAAATAGTGAGACCAAGAACGTACAAAGAGGACCGGGTACTTGGGCAGGGCCATGCCGGTCTCCTTGGCATGGAGGACGTAGTTGAGGCCGAGGCAGCGCACGGTGCGGACATCCTCGGGCGCGAGGGGCGACAGCAGGGTGCGCACGTCGGCGATCTCGTCGGTGACGGCGTGCTGGCCAAAGATGTTGCCGGTAACGACGTGGGCCTGCTTGGTCTGGGCGAGGTCGGTGACGCCCTCGGGCAGGATGGCGTCGCCGTAGTAGATGCGGCCGTCCTTGGACAGGAAGCGAACGAGTTTCTGTCTGTCAGCAGGAGATATCAAGTTTCGGAGCAAGATGGCATACCGAGAATGAAGGCATTATGGTGGCTGTGATCACGAATACAACAAGAATCAATCAATAATCAATCAAAATCAATCAAAACTAAACTTCAACGGAGGGGTCTTCTTTATAGATTTCCTCATTCCGTCATCCGGCTTCCGCTGCTAGCATTATCGCTATTATCGTTACCTCAGCATACAATCTACTTCTTAATATCTATATCTACCATTATCTACCATTATCTACCAGATCCATCGTCAAATACATTTTTACCTCTTTGGGTAGTTTTCGTTCTTCTATTCTTGTTGCTGTCTCATCCCTTCATCGGAGGTCCTCCGTAGCCTGTCGCCTGCCCTGTTCCTGCCTCTTGCCTGACGGTTATCCTCCCGCTACTCACAGGTGGCTCCCCGCTCTACACCAGCCGGCTTATCTTATCGGACGGAGTAATTTCGGAGTCCCGTTGCGTCATGCCTGCCACAACTGAACCACTGCACCACTCAAACACGCCGCGATCGCCCTTGGTCATACACCCCCGAGCCTTCTCTTTACAGCTCTCGTTCTTTCCTCAGTGTCAGTGCTCACCCGACTTATTACTTAGAAAAGCTTTCCTACCACATTCGGACTAGCGGACTAGCCTGGCCGTCGGGTCATATTTCCTCTTCAGTCCATCATTGCTGCAATTGATTCGAGACTCACATCAAACGACAATGCGTCTCTCCGGCCTCCAGCGCGAGGTCCTCAGCCTCTACCGCCAATGTCTGCGTGCCAGTCGGCTCAAGCCTGCAGTATGTCTTTTTGTTTTTTTCTTCTTTTTTATTACGTTCTTGCAAGAAAAAGCTGACAACCAGCGAAAACATTTCGAAGAGTACACGCGCGTCGAGTTTGAGCGCAACAAGGGTCTGGAGAAGAAAGACTTTTCGGCCATTGAGTACCTACTGCGCAAAGGCCGGCGACAGCTCAACACAATGTCGTCGCCGGGTATCAAGGATGTGCGGTAGCCTGGCAGTGTCTGTCTGACCTCCCCGGCGCTGCCCGACACCCGAAAAACGAAACAGATCCCGGAAGACCCGCCGATGCACGTGACTCGGCTGCACCTTCCGTGCCGGTTGAATTCAGCATGGCATCCTTCCTTTATACTTGCGATTGTATTCGCACTCTCCTCTTATGACTAATCTATAAACGACTCGGCAAGAAACGATCACTCTTCTTTTTTTCTTTGTTCCTTAGGACTCAATTCTCCTCTCACATACATCACTGCATACCCGGCGTTTATACCAATATAACATACATTTTGATTACAACTGGCAGCTATCGAAAACAAAAAAGGGGAATACGAAGAGAAATGGAATACTGGGAGAGGAGAGCAGACGACGAATTCAAAAGACGGGCGAGGCAAGACTGGCACAGATCGATACACCAAAGTTGCAGTCACGGTTGCCAGTCAACAACAGACAGAGGACACGCCTACACATCCTTGGCCTTGATCTCGACGTGGTCCTTTTCCGCCTTCTCCGAGCTCAGGTCGTGCGGCTCGGCAACGTCGCCCAGGTCAATCTCGGGCACCGCGCCGGGGCCGTCGATCACGCGCGCCAGCTCCTCCAGCGTCGGGCCGCGCGTCTCGACGTACATGTAGTACACAAACACCAGCTCCAGCAGAATCCAGCACGTGTAGATGAGGTAAAACTTCCACGCGCCGCGGTCGCCAAAGTAGTCAAACGCCACCGGGTTGGCGTACACGTTGAGCGTCAGCGCCGCCTGCACCGTGTAGTTCATAATCATCATGCCCTTGGCGCGCAGGCGGTACGGCAGAATCTCAATCGCATAGCCGACCAGCAGGCCCGACCACGCGAGCGAGTAGAAGATGCCAAACACCCAGATGAAAAAGATCATGGCCTTGTTGGCGCCGGGCGCCTTGTCGGCGTGCTCGCCGTAGAGGCCAGAAGTCAGCGTCCAGAACACAAAGGTGCCAAACATGCCGCCGGTGGCGGCCAAGAACATGGGGCGGCGGCCGACGCGGTCGACGAGCATGGCCATGCCGATGCTGACAATAAGCGAGAGCGCGGTCTGGCCGCCCGAGAGGCCGAGCTTGACGTTGGCGTTGCGCACGCCGGCAGTGTCGTAGAGCTTGGACTGGTAGTTGGAGATGATGGCGTTGCCGGACCACTGCGAGAAGATGCCGAGCGAAAGCAGCACGGCGAGGCGGTAGCGGTTGCCCTTGGTGCGGAAGAAGTCGGCGTACGACGAGTTGTTCTTGGACTGCATCTCGAGGCGGATCGTCTCCTTGATCTCGTGGTACTCAAACTGCACCGTGGGGTGGCTGCTGTCGCCGTTGCCGTGGTACTTGGCGAGGATCGCAAGGGCCTGGTCGTGCTTGTCCTTGGCCATGAGGAAGCGCGGGCTCTCGGGCACCCACCACAAAAAGATGAGCTGGATAACGGACGGCAGGCCCTGGACGAGCGCAGGAATGCGCCACGATGCGTCGCTGTTCAGGTAGTTGGTGCCAAAGGACAGCCAGGTCACAATGAGAGCACCGACGTTCCACAGACAGTTGTAGACAGTCGTCAGCCGACCGCGGTGCTGCGGGTGGCACACCTCGGTGAGCAGCATGGGCGCGGCGATCTGGGCCAGACTGTTGCCGAAGCCGAGCAGCGCGCGGCCGCCCATAAAGGTGCCGAGGTTCTGGCAGGAGCCCTGCAGCACGGCGCCGACAATCATAATAACACAGCCAATGGCAATGGGCAGCTTGCGGCCCCAGTTGTCGGTGAAGTAGGGCACGAGCGGGATGGACACGAGCGAGCCGATCTGGTAGAGGGCGCCGAGGAGGCCGAGCATGGAGCCCTCGGGGTTGTTGAAGTAGTTCTTCCACGACTCAAAGTTCTGGACCGAGTTGAAGAACATGCCGTCGTAGCCGGTGGTGGCCGAGGCAATGCACAGGATGACGGCATAAAAGTAGAGCTTGCGCAGGCCGGGGTCGCGCTTCCAGTCGACCTTTTCAAGGTGAGGGCCATCCTCGGGGCGCGCCGGCCCGGAGCCGATCATAAGAGGCATATTTTGGTATTGGTATTAAACAAGACAAAAGTAAGGGGTATAGACGAAGAGAAGATGCAGACACAGACACAGAACAAGAACCGGCTGATGACAAGACGAGAAAAAATACAAACAGCAGCAGGGGAGAGATATCATATATATACAGGATCGACTTATACACGCCGAGACAGCATGCAGCATTGGAGAAGCAGAAAATATACATCAATAATAATAGAAAATACTCGACAAATGCTCCCCGCACAGCTCTCCCTGCCTGTCTGACTGAATCGCGTGGAATAGAGTGCACGGCAGGCCGGCCCGAAATTGACGTTGGGGTAAGCCACTGAACAGTGAACAGGCCTGTCCTGCTCACTCTTTCACTTTTACTCTTCACTCTTTCAGCAGCATTCCCCCATGCTCGGCTCATTGACTCAAACATGCAAATATTTACACTTCATGTTCGACGCTGGGGTCGCCAAGGCTTGTCTGTTGGCACTCTAACGCGAGACGAGGGTAAAGAAGAAGTAGCAGAACCGCCCGAAACGCAGAACCAACAGACTGGTTAATTAATATAATTAATTGTTGGTCGTTTGATGCGTTTATTGTTTGTGTGGTGATGCTGGATGCGAAAAACAAGGGTGGCGTGATACCGTCCTAATTGCTCGACTGCATGCTACGGCACGGACGACGCGAGATGCAGTCAAAAGTACCAGAGGGAAAGAGAACAGACAGAGGCACGTAAAGATGATGGATGCAGGATGCGGAGTCCAGCTACGACGGTCCGTGAAGAGCGCGAGTGGTACAACACGCGGCGAGACTAGACCAAAGGTGTGAGAGTCAGCCCGATCAGATTTGACAGAACCAAACAACCACAACCACGGCCACAGCAAGGACCAGGACCAACACGTCTGGACACGACACTCACAGCATGATGTGGTACTCGGTTGGATCATTAAACCTTGACCCGAAGCCACGTCTGGTTAGCCAGTCAGAGGCTCGAGTCGAGGACGGGGAAGAGATGGGGTAGGGATGGGACATGGGGAGATGCGGAGATGCGGAGATGGGGAACTACTATGCTGGACGAGTGACAGACTACAATGCAGTTTACTTCAACGTGAGTGCAGACTGGATGCTGAGACTGGCTCAGATACTGACGGGGATGAGGGGATGCCAAGGTGTCTAGCAATTTAGGCAAAATAGGTCCCTCCTCTTGGAATTCCAAGGCCCGTTTTTCCCGGTATGCATTCTTTTAATCTTCTTTAGTTTCTCGATTGTTTGCTATTCTGCTCCCTCAACGCTGGTGGCAAGGCTGGCCAAGTGTCCGGGTAAAGTGAAGCCTTGGCCGTCTGCCCTGAGACATCACGACTTGTCAAAGAATTCTATTGATCTACCTGTCTCGCGTAGGAGGTTATTGATTGATTAGTAGTGACATGTGAAGCTGTAATTATCCGTTTCATCCGCCATCAGTGTTAATTTCTTTTCTCTTTTTCTCTCTTTTTTTAATGAAAAAGGAAAAAGTCTGGGCTTTGCCGCGTGCTCGCTTAGCACAACATCAAGCCTTGCTTAGATTGCTTGTGCTGCAAGGCTTTCTTGTGTCTTTCGACATCCTGGTTGCCATTTTCATGTTTCTTTAGTATTTTATTGAGAATTATTGAGAATTAATGGAATTTTAGCAGATTGTTTAAATTTATTTTCTACAATTTTGAATTTTGGCAGCGTCAAACTAAAGGACTATTTTGAAAATGTTCCAATTCCGACGAGAAACAAACACACAGAAAATAAAAAATGAATTGGTTTGCAATAAGTTTATCCTAAATTAACAGCAACGCAACACAAATGAACAATGTACATATATCACAATATGCTGTTTTGCAAATTGCGGTCACGTGAACCGCTTCCAGCCTTGTACAAGTACAGCGTACTGATAATCGCTGTGGCCACCCCAGTACGCCACGCGCCGCGCTAGCGTAGCCGGGCCGAACTCCGACGTCACCGCGTCTCTCATCTCGCATCATTTCGTGGTTGTTCGCATTCAACTGCTCGTCACTCAATCGCAATGCCCCGCCCGCGCACACAGCCGACACCCTCGTGGTCGTCGTCGTCGCGCATGTTTAAAAAGTCAAAGAAGGACACAGCAAATACAGAGACAAAAAATACAAACGTGCAGGTGGTCCTGTACGACCGGCCGCGCTACATTGCCGGCGTGTCGACGGTCCCGAGCCGGCCCATCTCTCTTGTTCCGGAGAACGACACAAAAGATGCATACATTGTCGACAAGGTCGTGACGCCGTTTGACGGGTGGGGACCGCAGGCGGCGACGGCCGAAGAGTACGACACGGACGAGGAGGACGCGCGGTATGCGGCGGACCCGGCGCGGCGGCAGGTGCAGCGGGTGCTAAACTATGTCGTGGGGTGGCGGTCTGGCAAATCTGATGAAAAGCCAAATGTGTTTGAGCTGGTGCCGTGCACGCGCATTCTCGAGTATGTGTCGCCGTATGTGCTGGAGGCGTACGAGTATGCGCTGTGCGAGCGCCGGCGGTCTCACGTCCAGGCAAAGAAGGAGGCACCGAAAACAGAATCAAGAGAATCAAGAGAATCAAGAGAAACAAAAGAAACAAGAGAAAAAGCGCCAAAGAAGAGAGGACGGCCAGGACGAAAGAGGACGGCCAAGACAGACAAGGCCACGGCCAAGGACGACGACCGGACGAAGCGTGCACTGGCGCAACAGCGCGACGGCAACGGCAAGTTTGAGCGCAGACCTGCATCTGCAGCTTCAACTGCGCAGCCAGTTGTTTCCTTGTCGTCAATACCCTCGCTGTCGCCGAGCAAGACGCGCACTGCCGAGCCGCTCTCGCTCAAGCGGCCGTACGACTCGTTTGCGGAGCAGACAGAGACGGACGATATAAAGGCAGAGGTTGAGGTTGGGGACAGCGACGACAGCGACGACGAGCTGGCGAATGTGCTGCGGATGGCGCCCGCTCCGCTGCCTGCGTATGCATCGGCCTCTTCTGCGTCATCGTCGTCATCGCGGTCGACACCTGCAGCGCCAACATCGACAACAAAGAAAGTAACACGAGTCGAACCGCCGCGGGTTATGGGCATGCGCGGCGAGGCGCCCTTGAAACGGGTCAAGGTGGAGAAGGCCGTCACAGGTAAAAAAGAAAAGAAGGAGAAGAGGGAGAAGAGGGAGAAGAAGGTGACGCCGGTGCCGGTGCCGGTTCTTGGTTCGAGCCAGCCGAGACAAAGCAAGCCAAAAGAAGAACCACCTGAAGACGACGACGAAGAAATCTACGAAGTGGACCGGCTGGAGGGCGACTGCTACACGTACATTGACGACGAGACAGCAGTGCCAAAAAACGGAAGCCCGCCGCCCAAGAAGCTGGTGCAGTACTTTTCTGTCCGCTGGAAGGGCAACTGGCCGCCCGACCAAAACCCCACGTGGGAGCCTGCCGAGAACCTGCCGCCGCGCATGGTGCAGCAATACCTGCGCCGACTTGCTCGCAGGGAACAGGCGATGAAGCAGGCACAGCGTGGCGCTGCTTCAAAATACGACGATGACCTTTTACTGGATTCGTCCGACAACGATGACGGTGCGTCACAGGGCGGACTTGCACCTATTGTGTCCTCTGACATCATCTAGGACACTCCGTCTCCAGCACATTTTTGTACACTATTACGATACACACGATTATGATACCTTTGCCTTGTTGTGGATGAATTGAATTGATTAATACCAAACGAATACCATTTTTGTTCTGCGCGTGGAGCCACAAGGACGATCGCTAGCAAACATGGAACGCATCTCCGCGAGAGATGAGAAATTGAGAGCCATAAATACATATCAAAACATGTCAAGACCCGACATCAAAGCGTCTGTCCACGGGGAGCTCTCCGGTGCCGCGACTGCCTTGACCGTGTCAATAGATGAAGCCATGCCGGGTTGGATATCGACCTTTGCCTGCGCTGTAGCACCACACATGCCGGGGTCGAGGCTCATGAGCAGGCTTGCGGTGCTGTTCGGGAAGCCAGCCATTGCGGGTTTCGAGGCATGGATCTGAGTCGCAGTGCTGTCAGTGGACGACAACGAAGCAGCCGGGCGGTGTTTCTGCGGGACAACAAGCCGAATGTCTTGCTGGTACACAGGAGCTGCAGCTGGTGCATCACTGAGAATCGACATGGTGACCGACCGAGGAGCAGAGCGGGGGGCCGAAGCTGCGACAGAGTTCTTCATCTTGTTGACAAAGAGCTTGGCGTAGCTGACCAGTCCGGTGGTCTCAAGGAGTGACTTGAGGCCCTGGTAGCCATCACTCGCAGCCTTTGCAATGCCGTCACAAGACAGGCTGGCCTCGGCTTGGGCGCAAGGGTCGGACGCGTAGTGGACGCCTGCCCGGTATCTGCCGCAGTGAAGAACACTCACAATGTCGTGCGCCTTCTTTGCCTCCTTGACACTGGTGAAGTGTATGTGGAGTGTATCTTTAGCAAACCAGATCTCTTCTACAACGTGTACCTTGTTGTGTGCCTGCGACTTGTTCAGGTACAGCTCCGTGCAGAGCTCGTTAATGAGACACTTTGGAAAGTTCTCAACTGCGAGGCAGCGGGTGGGCTCTTCTACAAGCGACATGCCCGCATAGCCCGGAGCACAAGAGGGGATGACGTCGTTTGTTGGGTATGATGCTGTCTGGAGTAGAGTGAAGCGCCACTTGCTGGCCAATCCAGACTGGGAGCCGACAGAAGACCCCAGAGCGAGACAGGCATGGGCCTCCTTTGAGGTCTTGAAGGTGACCATTGCATTGCGAGTTTTGCCGCCACAACTCGGGTCTGCAGTCAACTTGACGTCCAGGACCAAGCCTCCACGAACATACGAGAGGAGCTCGTGGACGGTAGTCTCGGGTCCAATGTTTTGGACAAGGACAGAGCGGCGACTGTCTTTGACACCCTTGATGCCGCTGATGCGGTCCGCTGTAGCCTCATCCAGCTTGGATGCATCAAAAGCGATTCCGAAACGACTGCTGTTCTTGGGCGCCTCGGTCTCAAAGTTAATGATGACCGAAGTGCGGCTGGTGTCTGATACATGGTTAGGGCGTGGCCGCTTCGAGTTCACTGGTCTAAATTTGGTCTTACTATCGTCATCGCTGTCGTCCATGCCGACAGGCACAAATGGTGAATTGCCGGGGGGCTCGACTGTGGTCTTGGCGGCCGCTTCGGCAGGGCTCTTCTTGCCGGTCGCAAAGCCATTCTGGGGCTTGGGCTTAGTCGTAGGGACCTGGGCAGCCGGCTGATGCGGCCGAGATTGGTGCTGAGGCTGAGAGTAAGCCGAGTTTGAGTTGTTGGTGGCAGGGTGTCCATCCCGCAGCAAAGTCTGTCTAAGAAGGTAGGCTTCCTTCTCGGCAATGCGACGTTTTTCAGCAGCCGCCTCGCGCATCTGCCTGTTTTGAGCTATTTGTTTCTCGCGCAGAGCCTTACGCATAGCGGCTCTCTTCTCGACGGGAGCATCAGCGATGCCCTCCAGCTCCTCCTCCAGGGTGAACTCATCCTCATCTTCGTCATCACCGTCCGCCAAGGGCTGAATGACCGTGGGTGCAGCCATCGTGTGAGCTTCTGTGGAGGGCATTTCAAAGATGTCCAACAGGGGAGTGACTGTCTGGTCAGTCTTGTGGCTTGAAGGGGGCTTGGGTGCAGTGGTTTGGTGTTTGTGGGTTTGATTGTTGTCGTTGTTCAAGTTTGAGTTTAGGTTGTTGTCAGCATCAGCAAAGTTCTGGCCAGTGTTTATACCTGTTGGAAGCACCTGGAAGGCAGTAGACTGGTTGCTGACACTGCATTTGCAGTTAGTGAGATCATCCAACGTGGCAGTGAGGTCAAGTTGAGCTTGAGAGTGAGCTTCAGAGTCAGTCACCGGTGGTGTCAGGGTGTGTTTTTGTTGAGATGATGACCGAGACCGCTGCGAGACCTGCGAGATTTGCGAGACTTGCGAGACTTGCGAGACCTGCGAGACTTGCGAGACTTGCGAGACTTGCGAGACCTGAGAGGCTTCTGATGCTTGAGACGAGCTTGAATCAAAATCGAGCAGGCCACTGCGGTCGATGAGCCTCTTGATAGTGTCGAGTGCTAGGCTGCTTCCAGCATTGGTGATGGCAAGGTGATTGATCTTTGCGAGGAGAGCCAAGTGACGCGCATTTTGCAGGTTTGCCTCGGCCAGCTGGTCCTTGAGGCTTGCTGGGCTGGTTAAGCTGCTGCGTCTCTGCGTTGTGGTTGGGGGTCTGGATGGCGTCCCAGCCTTGGAGGTGGTCTTTGAAGTCTTCATTTTCAACTGAGAGGTAGGATGTTAGCACAGCCAGCGGCAGCAGAAGAGTGAATTCTGAATAGTCGGAAGCAATCGGGAACGATGAGAAGGAGAGAAAGATGGGAATCAGTAGCATAACGACACGCAAGACTGCAGCTAGAGAAATGTCTTTGCTCACGACCAGACTTGTGCCTCTACCGAAAGAGCCGCCAGAGTCAAGAGATCAAGTCACACTGACAGTCGGCCGGCCATGTTCATCACGAGGACGAGGCTACGACTTGCGAGGTGGTAAGGGGAATGAGAGGGGGGGTGAGAGAGGTGCAGAAAGGGCCAAGGGTCGGGGACAAGGAGACAAAGACACAAGGAGACAAGGAGACAAGGAGACAAACAAACATGGCAAGACAACAGGGAAGGTGCAGACGCAAAACTGGAAAGCACGAGGGAGTCGTATCTACTAGGGAAAGAGCTACTCAGTGGTTGACGCCGTGGCAAGTGCCATACGACCACAACGAGATGGAAGCTCCGAGGTATGAGACGGACAAAACTGACATGTTTGAAGGTGTTGGCTGTTCTTGACCAAGTACCACGACAGGCTTATGTTGGCGGGATGTAGTTCAACTAAAGCTGGATGGAGTTGAAGTCGATGAGTCGATAAAGACGTTGAAATCTCGGGTGATGGCCGTTCGCGACGGCGGGCGTGACGGTAGCGAGTTGGCGACGCGGCGACTAGACGGCGGCAAGCATTACACGGCTGATCAGTCATGTTAGTTGTCTTTGTCTTGTGTCTTGTGTCATGATATCTTGATCGTCTCGTTTCTCGCGCAAGCAACGTCTCGGACCGCCGAGAAAGGAGATGCCCCAAGATGGAAAGAGATGGAACTAACCAGGTGTTCGAACTGAGCACTTGCCGTTTGTGTTGGAAACAGCAAAGAAAGCAGACAGAGAAGTGAAAGAGAAACAGAGGAGGGAAGACGCAATGTGCAAGAAAGGAAGAGCCTCTGGCGATACGATGGGACAGACAGAGGACGAAGAAGAGCAAACACGCGAGACGAAGGTGTGCAGTATATGCAGACTTGTGAGGAAACAAGAACAGGAAACAAGACGCGGTAAATCAGATCGGGAGAACAATAAACAATAAACAATAAACAATAATAAATTCGATAAAAAAGTCTGGATACAATACCTTTCTGTTCAGGAAGGAGCGTCTGGCCAGCGGCAATGGGAGGTTGAGCATGCAGAGGTGTGAGGTCGAGAGAATAGAGGATTGTGGTTGGGATTGTAGTGTCCGTGGTGCTGTAAGAGCAAAATTGCCTGATTAGGCAGGAGCGGTAGTGAAGCACAGAGCAAAAATTGAAAGATCAAATTGAGAGGTCATAATTGAGGGGAAATTGAGAGGTCAAAGACGGACGACAGAAAGACAATCGTGCATTTGTGAATTCGGAACGATACGATAAGACAGAAGCAGAGCATGCTTATATCTAGAGGTCAGTGTCTGTAGACAAGAGAGGAGGAGTGACGTCTGAATGACTTGTGTGACGGTGAATCGGCCATGAATGAGGAAGGAGCGAGTGACTGTAGACAACAACACACCACAACCCACCAATGAGATGCGTGCGTCTATATCGTCTGATGAATAAGTGTCATTTATGCCAGTCGCTGTCCTTGTTAGTCAGTATACAGCAGTCTGTCACCGTTTTATTCAAACCAAGCCGTCGTCACCAGTCCGATCAGCCCGAACCAAAGAATGATGCAAGAGTCACTGCTCGTAGCAGGTCACGTCACTGGCCACCCTGGTAGCAAACTCTATTCTTTTCATTCTACTAGACGTTATGGCTGCTCTGTTTTATGTGTTGTCGGCCCGCCTCGTACTCTTGAGCGACCCTTTGGTGATGTCGACATGCTGCTGCAGCCGGTCTGGCCGTGTGGTTTGTGAGCCTCGCGGCGACTCTGCCAACCCTTGCTGTCCCAATTTGAGTCCGGATACACCCGTGTCGTAGGTATCTTGTGTCTCGTGCGTCTCCTGGCTTGCTCTAGTTGTCTGCGTCTGCGTGCCCTCGGTCCCATACAGCGCCGCCTCCAAGTCCCGCGGGCTCTTCTTTCGGCGGTTCTGGCTGAACACAAAGTCAGACGTGCGCCGCTGCTTCTGTCCTCGCGCGCCTCTGTCTGCGTTCCGGTTCCGCCTCTCCCGCTTTTCGGCCTTGTCAGAGTCGTCGCTGTGGCTGAGCGACCGCAGCGAGCTGCCCAGCCGGCGCGTAGAGCTCAGGATCGGCCGGATCCCGGTCAGGCTCGCACAGCACGTGCCGACGCACATCTCAATGGTCCCCCACATGTCCAGCGCCAGGCAGTTGAGCAGCTGGTCTTCCTGCGCAAAGTACTTGTGGATGGTGTACAGGCGCACAATGGACGTGATGCTGCCAAACAGGCCGGCGCCAAAAATGCAAAAGAGGGCCATCTTTTCGTTGCGCGGGCGGCGCACGTTCATGAGGGCGTGTACGGGCAGCAGCAAAATCCAAAAGTCGGTGACAATGTTAATGCCTGCGGTGGAATAGAAAAAGGCCTGCAGATTAATGTTGAGCTCGAGCGTGCCGTCGGGATTCCACATGCGCGACAGCGGGCTTGTCTGCAGAAAGACAGTGACAACACAGGCGATGCACAGCAGGCAGTGAAAGGCAATGGACGACTTGATGAGGCAGACGTTGGTATAGTTAGATGACCTGCATGGCGAGGGCGTCCTTGGTGACGGCGCGGATGTTGGCGGCCGAGAGATAGATTGTGGGAAAGCCGACGTGGTTGGCAACGGCGACGGCAAGACACACCAGCCAGCCGACGGCGAGAAAGGCAGACACCAGCAGCAAATAGTCGTCAATGCCGGGCTTGCGGATAATGTAGAAGCGGCTGACGGTGCGCATGGCAACAAAGACGACGGCGAGCGCGGTCATGACCGAGCAGGTGATGATGAAGCCATTCTGGCGGTGCTGGTTGTGGGCGTCGCTGTGGAAGGCGCGGGGGAGGATAGCAGTTGCCGTGGCAGACTTGTCAAACAGAAACTGGATTGGGTCAAACAGTATTATCGAATAACAGCCGCGAGCACAAAAGCAAAAAGAAAAAGAAAAACAAAGCAAAGCAAAAGAAAAGTCTAGATGCTGGCCGTGATGTCTAGACAGCATTGCGACTACAGAGCTATCTCAACCGCCTTTACATCTTTGCCGTGACTTTATTAGATCTTGCTTCATATAAAAAGAATAAAAAGAGTCAAATTAAAGTTACTGAATAGACTTGAGCGTCGTGACAACCTCATCGATGTCAAGATTATGTAATCGCATATTAGTCAGTGTCAAGATGAGGCTCTAATCTGTGACTTTAGAGTCGCAACTATAAAGAAATGATTAAAGCTCTAACTAGATTCGAGATTCATAAATACGATAAATTAAAATAATATACAGTACAAATAATGCAAAAAAACGTACAGCAAAAGGTATTCGCTAGTCGTCACCGACCTAACTACTAATCCGCCGATTACTAGTTTAACTAACGTACCGTTGTCGAATACGTTATTTTAAGCTTACCCCGGCGTTAAATTAAAGCCTTTAAAGCAGCTTTTTAGTTTTAATATATATAACTTATTACTTTTCGGTCTACCGGAAATATATAGGTAAAAATTTGAACAAACGTTTTTACTAGTATAATAAAACAACTTATCGGAACACTCCTTTCTAGTTCAGCTAATAAATATATTAAATTGCTAGCTAATAGACCATAACATAACACACGTATAGAAATATATATTCTATCGTTAGTCTAGTAAGCTGTCTATATGTTCAAGTGCAAAAAGGAAGCAAAAAAAAAAGGACTATAAAGTAGTAATAAATATACAAGTGCCCGTAGTAAAAGTTAGGCAGTAGTCCTCGTCACGTAGTTTGCGTAAATATAAAGTAGGTCTATACCTTATACCGCCTTACTTACTTATCGTTTAACCGACATTAGGCTTTTTTTTTAAAAGTCGAAAAAGCCTTAGTCTTTTTAGAAAAACAGTAAAGTCTAATACTAAAACATATAAAAAGCTTAAGTAGTTGTTTGTCTCGAATAGAAACGTCGTTATTTTTCTTCGTTTTTTAATTTTTTTTTCGACTTATCTTAACGCTTTAATATTTATTTTATTCGTATCGATAAGCCGTTTTAGAATATTATATGTTTTCCGTTTTGTTATAGTATTAGCCGGGTTGTTTTCTCCCGGTATTTAATAGACTTTAGCGATTTCTTTACGCTTATACGATTAACGAAGCATCGCTATATCGATTATGAAGCGTTTTTCTACTATAGTCTTTAACTTCGTTATAACGTCATATACGTTTTTCGAATTTATATAAATCTTTAAGAAGACTAGTCGACTATAAATATTATCGACTATCGTTTTAAGGTAGCTTATAATATTAAAGCCGTGTATAAACGCGTATAATTCGGTTACTAACACCGACTTAATAACTTTTTTAGCTTTAGTCGAGCTCTAATAAATAATGTTATAATTACTTATATTATCGTATATCGTAATTACGTAGCCTAACTAAAACGATAGATTTTTATTAAAAGCGAAGCTCGTATCTATAAAAGCGATTACTTTTACCGTTTTTTTATTTAGCTTTATAAATCTTAGTCTTTTGTCGGGGTGCTTAGTCTATTATTATAGTCGGGAGTTTAATACGGAGACCTTTTTTTTACCCGGGTCGACGTACTATACGGCTACCGAAAGGTCGAAAACGGCTTCGGGTTGATAGACGGAAACGACGTAAGCGTTACGTACGTGTTACGTTATATATTGTTGCCGTATACCGAGTAGCTTATTTACTTTACCTCGTATACTTTTATTAACTATCGGCGTCTCCGTTACGGGTGTAATATTAACTACCTAGCTTTTTTGTATAAAAGTTATATTACCGTCGTTTATTAAAGTAAGTATACCGCTATTAAACTTTAAAAGCTTATTAGTCGATAGTATATTACGAGGTTTCGTTAAGAAGCCCGTTTTATCGAAGGCGCGTTATTTTAAATTAACAAACTTTTTATCGGCGAGTATAAAAGTATCGTCCGTTTATAGTTTTACTAATCTAAACATATTTTTTTTACGTACTATAAGGTATATATCGTATATCGACGGTATTATTTTTAAGTCGTTAGTATAATACTTCGTATATATAGTAAACTAGTAGTTGCTTACTTCCGGGACGCCGTAGAGTAGTTTGAAAATATATAAGATATCGTCGTCGTCTATAGCTAAGATATCCCGAATATTACGGCTCGGGCTCACGTAAATATCTCGCTTAAGCGAGGTAGATATTTGTACGTAAGCCTACGAAATATCGCGTAATAGTAGTTTCATACTTTTTTTACTTATCTTATATATAGCTATAGAAATTAATAGTCGTTAGCTTATACGTTAAATTATAAACGATTAGGTAAAGATTACTATTTTACCGTAGTTATTAAAAGCTTATACTATAAATCTATTCTTCTCGATTATTTATACGGTACCCGTATGTTTAATTTCGTCGATAAATCGTCCGTTAAAAAAACGTACGTTATTAGGTAACTCCGTACGTAATACCGTTATAAAAACTCTTTTTTTTAATAGTCTTAAGATTTTTACGCGTCGCGAGACGTCGTAATTAAATAGAAAGAAAGGTACTATAAGTTATATCGTAGCCGCGGTACCGTAAATTATAGTAAATACTACCTTAAAAAGAAACTCGTATATTACTACAATACTAATAGTCGTAGTAAATACTTTTTCCGGAAAGTCGTTTAGTACCGTAGTAGTATCTCCGGACTTCGTAGGTCGGCTTTATCGGCGTTTAGTTTATTCCGTAGCCGCGGTAGTTATTTCGGCGTCGGAAAGGTCCGTTTTAACGATTCGGACTAAAGTCGACCGGAATATATTTTTTACGCCGTTATTTATATCTAAGGTAATGTTTTTATTTTTTATAACACGTACTTTATATAAGCTTTTCTATCCTTTAGTCGTCGCCGTCTTACCGGAGCCGAGAGCGGGCCGTTATACTTTTACTTAGCCGTTTACTTTCGGTTTTTTTACTACCGGTCCGTTCCGTTGTACTAATACTTCCGTAACCCGGCGTTCGGAGTTATACTTCTTTAGGTCTTTAATAGTAACTTTAATTATAGTTATACGGCGCGAGATATTCGGGGACGGTATAGTCGTTTTTATTAGTCGGGGGTAAGTACCGAAAATAAGTAGTATAAGTACGATGCCGGAAAGTCTCGCCGTGTCGTTGATTGTTTTAATAGCTATTTAAAGCGATGTATTTACCGTTATCCCCGGGGCTTTTTTACGGATGATTTTATACGTACGCTTTAGTATTCTATAGTATCGTTCTACTTTACCGACGTTATAGTAAGCTTTAGTCGGGACGGGTTTAGTATACGACTTTAATAAAGCCGTATTCGACTAAAACTTATAGCTCGTAAAGTATGTGCTTTAGTTATACACGATAAAGTTAAAGGGACTTACGTACGTATCGATTTATGTTTTTTTTAACTTATCCTACACGTGTTATACGTTTAAGTTATTTAGCCACTTTACCGCTATAAATCCCGTGCTTTAATCTACGATATAAATATAAACTATACCGTCGATATATACTACGTCGACTAGTATAGTCTTATTAAACACTACGTTATTTTTATCGCGTAGGTTAAATTTAAAGCGTTTAAAAAAGCCTTCGTTTATTTAATATTAATAATAGTACTTACGGATATATTATAGTATTTTCCGGTTAACTTTATTTATACCCGCTTTAGTAAGAAAGTTGTATAGCTTTTTAATAAAAAAGTAGCTAAAACGGCGGTATATACGTTTAAGCTCCGTTATCGTATAAAAGCTTTAAGCCGTATAAGCCGGGGTTATTTTTTTAATAGTAAAGAAAGTATATCCGAACCGACGGACTACCGGTATCTTACTACGTAGCGATATTATAACGTTACGTATATTATCGAAATAACTACGTAAACGGTTAATGTTTTTTAAAGATATTAAAAAAAATATTTCTATTAGGAGTACGTAAAAAACGATAATACCGATAGGTATATTAATCGTCACCGATCTTACCGAAGACGTTTTTTTATTATTACCGAATCTTACATCGATATATTTACCGGTTTATATATTTATCCGGATATTTAGGCGTAACTTACGGAAAGCAACTAGCTGTAGGTTGCCGTATATAAAGTATATAACCGTACCGATATCGATAACAAAACCTATAAATATTTCGTCGTTATACTAAAATAAGCAGGACATTCTAGACAAGGAACACGCAGCAGAACACACACACACAACCTAAAACCAGGTAGTATGGCGCTCGCGCGAAGAACCGATTAGAAAGCCTGAGCTCCTATTCTCTTGTTTTTTCAATTAGGCGGGATCTCGTATTTCGAAGGTAAGGAGTAAGTATTCGTAGGCGTTATACTTTTAAGCTTTCGTTCGTATCTTCGTAATATAAGTATATTAAACCCGGCTTATTCGAAAAATAAAGTGTGTCTTAATTTAAAAAAAAAAACTAAAAATAACGATAACTATCGAGACTACTTTTTTTTATACGTCTTTTATAAAACAACTAATCCGATATCCGTACGGCGCGTTTCTACTTTTAGTCTTCCTAACGTTTTTCTCGCGTCCTACGCTAGTAATTTTTAATCTTACTAAAGCCGGAGTACCTTAGCTTAATTTATTCTACTTTTTAAAGATTAATAGTGTTTTTTTTACTTTTATCCGAGTTTTTAATCGCGAGTTCGGCCGCTTAGCCGCGTTACTTCGGGTCGTAAGAAGGTTTAAGGTGAGTGTCGGGCGAGTTAGCCCGGTTAAAAAGGGGTCGGTTAAAACGCGGGCTTTTATTTATACGTTCGGCTTTTTATTTTTTAGTAGTAAGGTCCGTCGGGGTTTTTTTACTAAACATTTTACTTTTACTATTAGGGATTTTTTACTTTTTACTTTAACGTTACCGTTTTTTTTTAGCGGACTTTTAAACGGGAGTTTTAACGTTAGCTTTAGCTTTACGTTTCGGGTTTTATACTTAAAGCTTTAGTCTTTTCGTAATAAAACGTAAGCTTAAACGAAAGCTAGTATTTATAAGCGCCGGTTTTATCGTCTTTTACGGTAGTAAAAATAAAAGAGGCGTTATAAACGGCTTTACGATTTTCTCTCCGATAGTCGTAGTTTTATTAGTACTATTTATTTTACCTAACTTAACGGTTACTTTTTCGATAGTCGATATTAGTTTACGAAAACTTCTACGCGAAAACTTAAAAGTAACGGAGTCTTTAGTTATCTTAGTTTCGGTAGCTTCTTCGGTAGTAAAAAAATAAGTAAAATCGACAATCTTATTTTCGATAGTAAACACGTCATTTACGGCTAAACCTTCGTTTTTAAAGTTCTTCTATAAAAAGTTAAGAAATTTAAAAAAGTCGGCGACCTTTAGCTTATCGGCTCCGCCTAAAAGCTCCTCGGGCTTAAAGTTTTAATCGGGGACTAGTCGGATAACGTTTTTAAACTACGGCGGGGCTTTAACTAAGCCGCGGCGAAATTTATAATAGGGGTACTTTTCTATACGTAATACTAATACGTTATTAAAAAAAAACCCGAGCTTACCGCCGACTTATATATCGAATTTTATAGTTACTACGTTACTACTAACCTTACTTCCGGTTTTCCGATCGTAGTATTAGTCGGTAAGTATATCGTTTTTATGTTTTTTAACGGTATTATAAGCCTTTTCTTCGTTTCCGTAGAAGTTTTTATCTAAGTAGTTAAAAAAACGGAACCCGTTCGCGGACAATCGATCGGTAAAAGCTTCCTAGCTCTTAGTAGGTATAAACGGGTATTTTAAAGGTACTATAGTTTAATACCCGAGTTCGAAACGTACTTAACTAACCTAGTATATTACGATTTATTAAAGCTTGCCTTTACGTTTAGTCGGTAAACTAACGATCGGAAGTTCGTCGAAGTACTAGATAAATCGAGTCTAGTTATATACGCCCGTATAGTTTTTAATTAAAAGCTCGCGGAAAAATACGCGTGTTTATTTAATAACTAATAGCTTATACTTTTAACTCGAAAGTTAGTTAAAGCAGTTAATTATTTTTACTTTAATATTTACCGTTATAAGTTTACGGTTTATAAAATAGTTAGTAAAGGCTTTTCGCTCGAAAGTTTAAGTTTATACTTAAAGTATATTAAACTAGTATATAATATTAGTCTATTTGTTAGCGATTACTAACATCTAGTAGTTAACTATATTTCCTACGTTAAGTACGGGGATAATAAAAAAACGCCGTCCGACGGTCGCTTTTTCTTACCGGGGGCTTAAGTCGTATAAAATTCCGATCTCGAATTCGGTATTCGTAGGTATTTATATTTATTTATTTATTTATTTATTTATTTATTATACTTATAAACCGCGTATTACAGTATAAAGTACGTCTATAGTAAAAATAGTAAAAAACTCTAAAGTCAAAAGGGAAAAACTCTATCTGCTACGGCCTCGTTAGGCGGTAGCTACGTTAGCGCTAAAGGTTCGAATATTAACGTACGTAAGCTACTACCTATCTAGTCGTATAATTTTATACTTAAGTCTACGTAGCGTACTAGCTGCGTAAATAGTTATAACGGGGTAAACGTTATAGCTTACCTTACTTTTTATTTGTCGTTGGTTTTATCGCTATAGTTATTTATAGTAAGTAGTAGTTGTTTTAACTCCGCCGTAACGTAGTTATAGCGGGCTAAATACGTATATAGCTTTAAAGGCTAGGGATAACGATGTTTTATTAGTTCCGGATCCGGAAGGTACGACTTTTATAAACGGCAAGTACGACTAGTATATCTAACGGGTATATTAATCGTACCTCCCCCCCGTTTTTCGTAAAATTTTTATCTTTTTTTTTTTTTTTTTTTTTTACTTTTCGACCGTTTTTACTGCCGATTTTTTTTTTCGCCGCGTTTTAATCTACCTCGCCGTTTTTTTTTTTTTCCTTCGTTACTCCTTCTAGTTTTATTTCTTTTTTTTCTCCGATATTATATTTATTTTTATTCTTTTTAGTCCGCCTAACGGCTTTAGCGCTATCGTTATCGGTAGTAACGACCCCGCCGTAACTTCGGCTAGTACTCTTACTATCGTCGCTAGTAGTAGTTCTTCCGGCGTCCCTCCTCCTATCGGTAGCGCTTCCGTTACTAAACCGCGCGTACCGCGCGGTATAATCCGTACTTCTACTTTATACTATCCCCGTTATATCCGCGCTATAAGTACGTACGTAATAGAAGTTTAAACTACTTATAAAGCGTATATCCTTCGTAACGGGCGCGTACTTAACTACTATACGTAAGTTAGTAAAAGTATTAAGTACTACCGTTATATTAATTCTAAATATACTTACTTTTAGGTAAATAGTTTTTGTTATCGTTATCGGTACGAAGTCGCTACGGCTAACTTAATTTAATTAAACTATACT
The DNA here is from genome assembly GCA_022392925.1 of Ophiostoma tasmaniense. Classification (NCBI taxonomy): domain Eukaryota; kingdom Fungi; phylum Ascomycota; class Sordariomycetes; order Ophiostomatales; family Ophiostomataceae; genus Ophiostoma; species Ophiostoma tasmaniense. Next base: position 262,835 of record JAKRGK010000020.1, on the reverse strand, counting down.
ACTCGTACGAAAATAAAAAACTTTATTTAAGCTTATCGTAATTAACTAACGGGCACGGTCCCCGTCGCGGATGTTTTAGCTATTTAGCTTACTTACTAGTAAGTCTTAACCGTTAGCGTCGTTAACGGAGGCGCGTTTCGGCCTCGTAGCTATAGTAACAGTATTAACGTTACGGGGTTTTTCGGGGATCTTTCTTTTAATTATTATCGTCAGTAGCTAAAAGTATCCTCCGTTATTCTCCTCGAAGTCGCTCGTAATACCGTTAATACGGGCCGTATTATAACTAATTTCGGCCGTATCGCTAACACTATAGATACTTTTACGCGTACTCGTAGCGACCGTAACGCGGCTACTAACGAAGTTATAGATATTAAGATAAACGATACCGTCGAGTCGGGTAGTATTAGTATAACGACTAACGTAAAAAAGGAAAGTAAAAGTAAGGTTAATAATAAAAGTGTTAAAAATAATATAAAAGATAACGACGAAAAGTAATTTATTCTATACGTATCGTTATCGTTACGTATTCGTTAGTTACTTTTTACGAGGTTAAAGGTTAGTTTATCGGGGTAATTAGTCTCGTTATCGAAACGTAGTCTATCGTATTTTTTTTATTCAGTAGTTATATTAATTTATAGTATAGTAGCTAGTCTCCTTTTAAAATTTAACGTAAGATCTATAAAACGTCGTCGGAGTCTTCTAAAGCCGCGGTAAAGTCGCGGCGACTCCGTAACGGGCGGGTAACTCGGCTATAAAAAATTTAGCGTTACGATTTTATATATAAGTATTATACTAGAATATAGTAGATATCTTCTTATTAGCCGTAGTTATACCGCGGCGTATTCGCGTCGGGTACGTTACGGTTAAAAAAATAGCTTCGGAAGCCGATATATCTTATACGTACTTATATTAAAATACTATTTTCGTATTTTACTATCTTTTAATACTTCTTTAATAGTAACTTATAGTCGGGTTTATCGGTCTAGACGTAAAAGTTACGGTACTTTTTCGGGTACTCGGCGAGTTCGCGGCTCTATTCTATAACTTTTAATTCAAATACGCTTTTATCTTTATACTATAATTCTACTTATAAAAATCTTTTAAAAATCGTAGAAAGTCCGGTACGGGCTCGTTACGGGCGTATCGGGTAACGGATTAATTAAATACGGGCTACTATATCGTACTAAAGTTATTCTAAGTATAGTTAGTAGATTTTATTTATTTTATAAAAGTCGGCCGTTTTTTTACGTATAAAAATATAAACTAGCGGGACCCCCGCCTCGAATTCGAAGAAACGTAGCGGCGTAAACTTATATCTTCCGGCTACTATCTTAAAGGCCGTTTTTTAAATATCGGCTATAACTTTATATATCTTATAAAAGATCGGTTTTAAAAAATCGTCTTAGACCGGCGCCTTATACCTTATCACCGTTCTAATATACACGAAGTAAAGCTTCCGTACGGTATATATACTACATCTTTACGTTAACGCTACGAGTTTCGTAAAAACGAATATTTATATTGCCATCTTGCTTTTAACTTTTTTAACGTGTTCCTACTATCTTAGTTTTCTATCGATCTAAAATCTAAAAAATCGTACTAATTCGACCGGTATAACTATATTACCGTTAAAACGTATCGGCGTAATATTTACGGTATAACTACGGGTAAAATATATTAGTTCGTTTTTCTCGGGTACGAACTTTATTCCGTATTTTTTAGCCTATCGTTTATACGTGCTTTACGCTACTATTAAGTTTTTATAGTTTTTTTAAATACTATCGTTAACGGTTACTATATTCGTATCGTCTACGAAGCCGATAGTAGTTGTATTCGAGTACGTTATAAAGTCGTAGTATAATATAAATATATATAAAACGAAAAAAATTAAAGAAAAAGCTAATCTTTATAGTACTCCTACTATAATCGGTATATAGTTTAATTCTTCGCCGTCGAATTATAGTCGCGTTATTTTCTTTAATAAAAAGCTACGTACCTAAGACGTAATTTATACTAGGTATCGAAAAAAGTAAAATATATAAAATAAACGTTTATAATTAACTATATCGAATACTCCGTTTATATTAAAATAAACAAAACATCCTAGACAAGAAACACGCAGTAGAATACATATACACAACCTAAAACCAGGTAGTATAACGTTCGCGCGAAGAACCGATCAAAAAGCCTAAGCTTTTATTTTTTTGTTCTTTTAATTAAGTAAAATCTCGTTTATCGGGCGCGAGGCGCGCGTATTCGTAGGCGTTATACTTTTAGACTTTTATTCGTGTTTTCGTAGTATATATATATATAATTCGGCTTCTTCGTTAAATAAAGTATATATAAATTCGTATAAAAGAAAAACTAAAACTATAATAGTACTATCGAAATAAAACTTTTCCTTATACGTCTTTTATAAAATACCCGATCTAATATCCGCACGTCGCGTTTCTACTACTAGTCTTTCTAACGCCTCGTACGCGTCTTACGCTAGTAATCTTTAATCTCTCTAAGGCCTAAGTATCTTACTTTAACTTATTCCACCTTTTAAAAATTAGTAGTATTTTCCTCGTTCTTAACCGAGTTTTTAATCGTAAGCTCGGCTGCCTAACCGCGCTACTCCGGGTTATAAGAAGGTTCGAAGTAAGTATCGGGCGAATCGGCCCGGTTAAAAAAAAAGCGACTAAGGCGCGGGCTTTTATTCGTACGTTTAACTTTCTATTCCTTAGTAGTAAAGTTAGTCGGGGTTTTTTTACTAAATACCTTGCTTTTACTACTAAGGATTTTTTGTTTCTTACTCTAACGTTACCGTTTTCTTTTAGCGGACTTTTAAACGGGAGCTTTAACGTTAGCTTTAGCCTTACGTTTCGGGCTTTATACCTAAAGCTTTAATCTTTTCGTAACAAAACGTAAACTTAAGCGAAAGCTAGTATTTATAAACGCCGGTTTTATCGTCTCTTACGGTAGTAAGAATAAAAAAAACGTTATAAACGGCTTTACGATTTTCTCCCCGATAGTCGTAGTCTTATTAGTACTATTTATCTTACTTAACTTAACGGTTACTTCCTCGATAGTCGATGTCAGCTTACGAAAACTTTTACGCGGGAACTTAAAAGTAACGGGGCCTTTAGTCTTCTCCGTACTAGCGGCTTTTTCGGCTATAAAAAAATAAGTAAAATTACTAATCTTATCTTCGATAGTAAATACGTCATTTACGGCTAAGCCTTCGTCTTTAAAGTTCTTCTATAAAAAGCTAAAAAATTTAAAAAAGTCGGCGACTTTTAGTTTATCGGTTCCGCTTAAAAGCTCCTCGGGCTTAAAGTTTTAATCGAAAATTAGTCGGATAACGTTTTTAAATTACGGCGGGGCTTTAATTAAACCGCGGCGAAATTTATAGTAAAAGTACTTTTTTATACGTAACGTTAATACGTTATTAAAAAAAAACCCGAGCTTACCGCCGACTTATATATTAAACTTTACGGCTACTACGTTACTACTAATTTTACCTCCGGCTTTTTAATCGTAATACTAGTCGAATAATATATCGTTTTTATACGTCTCGGTAGTAATATAAGCTTCTTCCTCGTTTCCGTAAAAATTTTTATTTAAGTAATTAAAGAAACGGAACCCGTTTACGGACAACCGATCGGTAAACGTTTCCTAGCTCTTAGCAAATATAAACGGGTACTTTAAAAGTACTATAGCTTAGTACCCGAGTTCGAAACGTACCTAGCCGACTTAATATATTATAATTTACTAAAGTTTATCCTTACGTTTAGTTAATAAACTAATAATCGGGAGCTCGTCTTAGTATTAAATAAATCGCGTCTAGTCGTATACGCTCGTATAATCTTTAATCGAAGGCTCGCGGAAAAATATACGCGTTTACTCGATAACTAATAGCTTATACTCCTAACTCGAAGGCTAGTTAAAGTAATTAACCGCCTTAACTATAACGTTTACCGTTATAAGTTTACGGTTTATAAAGTAGTCGGTAAAAACGTCCCGTTCGGAAGTTTAAGTCTATCTTTAAAATATATTAAACTAGTATATAATATTAGTTTATTTATTAACGATTACTAATATCTAGTAGTTAACTATATTTCTTACGTTAAATATAAAAATAATAAAAAAACGCCGTCCGACGGTCGCTTCTTCTTATTAAAAGCTTAAATTATACGAAATCTTAATCTTGAATTTAGTGCTCGTAGGCACCTACGTTAACTTCGGGATATCCTATAAGACTAATAATAAGCCGGCGACGATTTAATCGTAAGTTAATATCTCGGCCGTAATAATAGCGCCTTTTAAATCGTATAAGTAGTACGCGTACTCGGCGGTAGTCTATTTAAGGAATATACCGTTAAGCCCGAAAACGGTACGGGGTTTAAAACTAAAGAAATATTACTAGACTAACGAAGTTACGTTTTAAGCTTTTATAGCTTTTAAATAAATAAAACGTCGAAGAATAATATCGGCCTCGTAAATAAGTAAGAAAATACGTCTAAAAGTAAAACGCCCGGTCGCGATTATTTTAAAACGTATATTTTTAAGCTAAGCTACGTTATAAAATCTTAAACGGAATCTCGTACTAGATACGATTATCGTAAACGCGCGAAAAAACATAGTTACTACGTAATATAATAGTAGATAATAAAAATAGTATAAAAAAAAAGATTATAGTAAATAAAATTAAAAGTATATAATATACTTATCGTAAAAAGTATTATTATAACAAAAAAAAAATATAAAAAAAAAAAAAAAAAAAAAAGGCTAAATTTATAGATAAAAATCTAGCGATATTACTTTCGAATTAACGCCGTAATAATCTCTTTCTAACGTAAAAATAAACACGTCGTTTATCCGTTTTAAAATAATACTTCGTAAACTAATAAACAACTAAAACGACTTTTTTATAACTAAATATAGTATTAAACAAAGGTTTTTTTTACTTTACTAAGTTAATAAAAAAATCCTATTTATTCGGGGTTTTAATCGAGTACCCGGCCTTAATAAGCTAAAATATAGTAGTATAGTATTAGTTTAATCTATAGCTATTCTTAAGACAAAGCTATAATAAATAAATAGTTATATAAAAAATAGTTTAATCTTTAGTTTTTCCCGTTTACTTTTTATTTAACTCCCGTTCACTTTCTACCTTTTATCTTTTATATAACTTATATATAAAACAGCTTTTACCTACCTTTTAATAAGCTTTTATCTTTAGCTTATAACTTTAATTTATAAATCTAGTAAATTTAAGACTTACTTTTCTTTTTCTTTTTTTTTTTCTCTTTTTTTTTATATTTTAATATAATAATATTAACACTTCTAACTATAACTAACGCTTCCGTTTAATAACCCGAGTCTTTAACTATTTTTTTAGCTACTACTAACCCGTTATTCGTTACCGACGAAACTATAGCTCTTTCTACTTTTACCGATAAAACGTAAGCTACCGTTTAAAGCTTTAATCTACTAAGTATATCGTCGGCTAAAAAAATAACAATTACAAAGCGCCGTAAAAAAGTTACTAACGCCGTTAGTAGTCGGTTTAAAAATACTTTCTAGACTCTCGATTAAAAAGTCGTTTAGGTCGACGACGCTATTTATAATATTTAGCCCGTTATTATAAAGCCTAATACGTATATATCCGAGCTAAAAGACCTATCTAACTAAAAGTCTCGTAGTACTTCTTCCGGCGGCGCGCCCCGTATCTTTCGTATCGAGTAAACGACTTTCTAACGTTATTTATTTTACTATCGGATCGGAAACTCTAACGACTTATACGTAGTATAACTCTTTCGTAATACTACCGACTAAAACAAAATATAAGAAAAACTATACTTTCTTTCTAACTTTTTTTTATTCTTCTATTAATACCGCGACGAACTAATAGCCCGCGCGCGGTTAGTATACGTAAAGCGTCTAAACGGGACCCCGTTAAATTTTTATACCGGGACTTTTATAACGAGTATCTAGTTTTTACCCGTTTTTTTTATTTAACTATACGGCTTTTATAACCTAGTACCGTACCGTTTATACGAGTCTTTATACCGAAGATATATTCGGTTGTCCGAAAACGGCGAATACGTCGCGTATATTATAGTACTATTCTTCGATTACGTATCTTTTTTTTTTTTTAACAATAACTACTACGGCAACTACGTATATCGTATCGAAGCTACTAAGTATTCCTTTCATACCGGTAAACGTAAAGTTAATAGCTAATTCGTCGAAGCTTTAATCGTATCTTCGGATACGGAAACGAAACTCGAGCTTCGGAAACTAAGTTTAACTACTACTTTTATTATCGGCTTAAAGCTAAGTACGCCGGAAATACTAAAACATACTACTATTTTTAAAAACCGTAGTTAGACGGCCGCTTCCGAATTCTTTAGCCTTACCCGTTTTTAAAAAGGTACTTTTACTTTTAACGAATATCCTTTAACTCTTTTTTTAAAATCCGTTAAAAAGCTTAAGAAATCTTTTTTATTTAAAGTAACTTTCGCCGCTTAAACTTTTACAAAACTATCTTAGGCTTAAGCTAATACTTTACCCGTTACTCCCGATTAAAGGTCTAAAAAAGCAACGGCTAACTTATAGTCGGGGTCTAATAATATTAATACTTAGCCTTAGCTAAAAAACAACGTTTAGCTAGTTAAAGTACTTAGTAATAAGTAACTAATATAAAAAGTAAAAGCCGGACGGGCTTCCGATCGGTAAATTATTATACTACGACTTTATCGGGCTTTCGCGAGGCAAAGTTAATAAAGGTATAAAACAAACGGTTAATTCTTTAAGCTATATATAAATAAAAAAAACATAACAAAAACAAAAGATAAGATTTAAAGTATAAGAAAAACAAAATAAAAGAAGATAAAACCTTATAGTAAGAAAATTAAAAAAAGTAATAAAAATAACAAAACAATAATTTCGTTTAACCCGACGTAAAATAAAACAAGAAAAATTATAATAAAAATAAAATAAGTAACAATAATAAAAACAAAATTTACTAGTAACGGTAGATATAAAAATAAAGTAATAAAAGAAATAGTAAGTCGCGAAACTATAGAAACGAAAACTTTACTAAACTTTTAATTAAAAACTTTAGCCGTCTCACCGAAAAATTAGTCTATATTTTTAAAGGATCCGATTAAAAATCGTAACTTTTATAAATAGTTTTAGTAATGTCGTCTTATCGTCGTTAGTTACTACGACTTTTTCTTTAATAAAAAGTAGGCTTTCGTTCTTTTCCCCGTCGTCTCGGCTAAGTTTTAACTTATCGGGGTCGTTCTACTAAAATTAATAGGCGTTTTACTAAACGCCGTACTCGTTTTAAGCTATTTTTTTAAGCAAATCTCCGTTAAAACGTCGCGTAAATATAACGTTATTAAGTTACTCGAAAATAAAAGACTTATTATCGTAGATAGTATATACTATAAAAAGCTTTTACTACCGGTAACTAAACTTAACCGCGTAAGATATATTTTTACTTTTTCTCGAGTCTTAATATAGTATAAAGTTACTTACTCCGATTTACTTTCTTTTAGTCTTCTACTTAAAACGGGCTACGTAGTTACGATTAAAAGCTTTACGTTTTTTAAACCTTAAGATAGCCCGTCTTACGGTATTTAAATCTTTATCCCGTCGCTTTAATATCCGAAGCCTCGTTTTATACTACTTTTTATTACTTATCTTTTTTTTCTAATTTAATAATCTTTAAGTAAAGTACTTAGCTTCGATAAATATAATCGGATCGTAGCTATAAACGAAGTAAAAAAAAGTCTCTTTATACGATACTTTAACAGTCGTCTTATCTACAAACATAGCAAGCTAAAAGAAATAGTACTAGTTCTTCGCGGTCCCGTTCGTAAGTCTAGTAAATACCCGTACGAGTAAGTAATAGCTAGCTTTAATAATACCGTTAGCCTTAAAGTTATAGGCTAAAATAATAGCTATATAGATATTTAGTAAAGTCGCAAACCTTATAAACGTAGACTTAAATTTAAAACCTCTATTAATAACTAACTCGCCGGGGACGCCGTAACGGTAGATAATATAGTCCCGTAAAAACTTTATAGTAAAAATAAAGTTTGTTTTTTTTACTACTACGGTTTCTACGAACCTAATAAAAACGTACCTAGCTTCGATTAAAAACTTACCGTAACTAAAAACTTTTAGTATATTTTATATATCTAAGTATAGCTTTTAAAATAGTATAAATAACGGCGTCTAATAATAAAACTTTTAAACGTATCTTTCCGTAAATACGCGTTTATATTACTCGTAAGCATTAATAGTACTTCTTACTATTTTATTTATACTAAGCTAAGTATAGCTTTTTCGTAAGTAGCCTATAGTTACTTCTTTACTTCGGTAACTAGTCTTAATATACGCGGTTCTAATTAGTTCTTTTTTTATCTCGTTATTATTAATAAGCTTTACTAAAGTAGTACTTACATTTTTTCCTTTCAACTAAAAGCGCTAGCTATCGTAAAAATACTTATTAGCTTTTAGCTTAAATCCGATCCGATCTTTCCGGCGAAGCCTTAAAAGTTCGATACCTTTAACTAAGTATTTAACGATACGTTAGTTAGATTTAATCTAAGACTTTATAAATGTAAGTAAGTCGTCTAACAACTTTTCTACCGCTTAAGTAAAAATCTAAACGTCGATATAATCCTCTAATAGTAGTTCTAACTCGAACTTCGGATCGAATAACTTATCGTTAAAGCGTCGAAACAATATATTAGCTACTACGTTTTTCTAGCTAAAAATATAACGGACTTTAAAGTTAAAAGATTTAATTTACGTAACCTACCGTAGTAATATTAAGCCGGGGGTATTATTTAAAGTACCGTTTAGTTAATAGACTAATACTTACGTATTAGTCTCGAAAACGAACTTTACCTTATAAAAATACGATCGTAACTTCCGTAAAGTATATTTTATTCTTCTCGTCTCCCTTTTTATCGCGTTATATTTTTACTCCGTCGACGACTAAATGCTACTTTTAAACTTTACGGGCCTCCGTTTATTACTTTAGTACTAAAATAATATAATACTTTAGCTTTTTAAGCTCGCGTCTATAAATAGTACTATTTCTCTAAAATCGTTATTATAGCTAATACTAATTAAAAACCCGGGCTTAAGTAAAAAATCTTTTAAGCTAGTAAACGCGGCTTTTTAATCGGGGCTTTATTCGAACCTAGTATTTTTCTTCGTAAAGGAAAATAAAAGTTTAGCTTTAAAAATAAAACGCGAGACTTATACTTTATAAAAAACTACGAATCTTATAAACTCTTTTACTTTTTTTAAGTTGGTATATACTAGCTAATACTTAATTTTATCTAGCTTTTTTTATATTATAGCTCGTTTTTCCTTTAAGATTAAGAATTTTACTAGGTTTACCGTCTTTTGATACTACTAAGATTTTTCGGTAGTTACCGTCGCCCCCGTTAGTTTAAAGTTTACGAAAACTTAATCGATATTTTAAATATATTCTACTACGTACTTCCTAATGCTAAAAAAAACTTCTTTATTTTTATAAGACGTCCTCGGGCTTCTAATCGTTAAGTCGTCTATATACGGCTTATATACGTAAAGTATAAAGCCGCTTAAAATATTTAATACGCTTCGGTAAAACTAAGCGACAAAGTTAGTCCTTTTTTATAGCAAAATCGTATTTCGAAACAATCCTTTTATAGTCTCAAAAGTAGTTAAATCTTTACTTAAAAAGTATAAAAACACTTAATCGTATCCCGAAAAAAAGTCGGCTACTATAGTCAACATTTGCCCGGCAAAGTCATCTACAAACTTATCAAAGATAAAAGTAGCGAAAGTATCTTTAATCGTAACCGCGTTAATTTTAGTAGTATTATAAATAAGCCTAAACTTACCATTTTTTTTTTCTACTAAAAACTACGAGTTCCTATAAATACTATAACTTTACTTAAGTAGCCTACTATCGATTTTTTCTTATAGGATTTCGTCAACTTACTTCCGTAAAACTTTTAGTACAAGTATAACTTTTGCTTACTAAGCTATATAAAGTACCGTTCGGATCGTCTAAAGTAAAATAACGTTTAAGTTAATACGTTTAATTTTACTAAAGTTTTACGAAAGTACCGCTTTTTTATTAATTATTGCTTTAATAAATAGATTAACTTTTCTTTCGGTTAGCGACTTTAGTAGTTTCTTTTAAAATATAGTAACTCGATTTAAGGTTAGTCGGAATTTTATTAGCCTTTAGTTAAATCTAGGCGTTACTAAAGCCGCAACTAGGTCGTTTTTTTTAAGTTACAAAAAGTTTTAAATAGCTTTTTACTTTTTTTTTTTTTATACTTAGTTTCCGTTAAAAATAGTACTATCCGATCCGGTAGTATTTACTAGTTTGACCTTATCCGTTACTTTTTTATGTAATATAAAATACTATACGATATTTATTCGGGGGTTTAGCGATATATATAACGTTTTCGGCTTTTTTTTTTATAGTATATACGTGTCTTTACTATCTTCTTTTAATAAAACAATAAAGTATAACGTACGTAGTCCCGTTTTAAAGCCTTCGCCTAAACTTACTTCTCTTTTTTTTTTATCGATCCGCCGTTACCTAACGGTTTTCCTTTCTACTTTTTTCTTCTTTTTTTCTTGTTTCCCCGAGTATATAATAGTAACGGCGTAAACCTCGGTTACTACGCCGCCTTTTAGTTTATCGCCGATTCGATTAAATCTACGTACTAGCTCGTAGACTTTGTAACGTCTAACGAATATATAACGCGAGTTTTATTTACTACTAAAAATCCGAATATACCCTCGTTAATATATACGAAACTTATTTTCATATTTTTAATAAATAGCATCTTTAACAACGGCTTATCGCCACCGGGCAACGGGTATTACGTTACGAAAGCCTTAAAGCGGAAAAACTAGCCTCCGATCTAAGCTTCTTCGTCGATCCGTCCTTTAAACTTTTAAATCGTACTATAAATAAATTTAAACGAAGCGTCCGTAGAATAAATTATAAACCCGTTTACTTACGTAATTCGTATATTAACTAAGTTATAAGCCGATCTTAAGTCTAATAGTACTTTATACTTTTTTCTTTTAATAGCCGAATCTTTTAAAATAATTAACACTTTTCTTAATACCGCTATAAAAAAAATAACGCCGGCGGAGATACCTACTAACGCTATAGCTAAAACTAACGTTAACAAGTTACCGATTAAAAGTCCTTTTTAATTTACTAAGACTATTTTTTTAAACATCGAGGCTACCGTTTTTTTACTAACTTTACGACTATATTTATTAATAAATATAATAAACTTTACCTATTCCGTTATATTAGCGAAAACTATAGCTAACTTACCGGCTACTTGTTTATTTAAAACGGCGAGGTCTTAAACGGAAAGCTTAACTTTACTTTCTAAAACTACTATAGTAGTATTATCGACTAGCTTCGCTATTATAGCGGTAGCCGTAACTAACCTTTTATTTTAACTTTTATTTTTATTAGCCGTAGGTAGCCGTACTAAAGTCTTTATCCCCGGATTCCGATTAAATGTACGCGTAAATACCTTTCCGAGCTCGTTAAAGTTTTTTTCGTTAGTAATATTTTATATACGTACTTTTTTTACGCCGTGTTACGTAGTAAGTAAGCTTTTATTCGGAACTAACTTAAGTATATTACCTTAAATAACAACCTTTTCGTCGTAGTTACTAAATATTACTTTTATACAGCTAATAAAAATTTAATTAAAAGCTTGTCTTTAATTTATCGTCGTACGAAATACGCTTTTAACTTAACTTTAGCTATTATTTATATAGTCTAACAAGTACCGACGTCTTACGTCTACTTTAATACCGGACTTAGCCTCGTAAGCCTTTATCGTAGCCGTATTTTACTAATTAGTATTTTACTTTAAAAATAACTATACTATACTTTTAATTTTTCCGTTACGCCGGTAAAAATTAAATACCGAAATATCGATCGGCTTTCCCGTATTTTCTTTACTTCTAAACTAAACTCGTTTTTAATAGTCCTTATATACGATTCCTTTTTTTTTATCTTTATTAAGGTAGAGATAGCTATTTATACGGTAAGCTAGATTATTATAATAAAAGTATACTATATTAGTATTCTAGCTAAGAAAAGTTTTAAACACGCTTTTACTACGAGAATTATAACTATCTCTATCTTACCCCGAGCCGCGATTAACTTTTTAACGGTACGCCGGGTAAATATCTTACTCGTAACTTTTTTTAAAACTAGTCTTTAGACCGATATAGTTAACGAGGATCGGATCGTATTATTTACCGGCTATCGACGCCTTAAATAACGACTAATTTTAGATAAAAAACGCTTTAAACTTTTTAGACAAGTCGTCGAATATAGTAGTTTATACGTCTTAGACTTTAGGTATAAAAAGTCCCGAGGTATCGTCTTTAACGAAATCTTCGGATTTAGCCTTTTTTACGGCTTTCCGATTAGTAGTTCTTTTAAGCTTAACAAAAACAAGCTTAGTATCGAAATTATTATCTTTTTTATTATCGTTATTTATACTTTGTTTTTTTATATACTTAGTGAAGTAATCTATAATTATAGTAAAAGAAACTATCTTTAGCTTCGCGCCCGTAACGTTTAAGCGCGTAGCGAAGTTCGATCTAATGTCTTTATTAATATTTTAAATAACCCTCTCAAAGTAAATAGCACTATCGGCTAAAATCTTAGCTTTCTCGAATAAAACATTTAGCTGTTTACGCTAAGCTATATACTTAGCTAGTACTCGGCTAAATTTATTATAGTTAAACTAAATGTCGATTTTACGCTTTCGATTATAACTTTACTTAAAGTCTTTAAGCTAGTACTTTTTTTTAACTAAAGCTACGAATTTAGCCTAGCCCGTTTCTTCTTTCTTAACCGATTTAATTAAAAGCTTAGTTTAAGTCCGCTCGTCTTCGTTAAAATAAAACGGGATTTTTTTTAGTTTCTAGGCTTTAGTAATACTATACTAATTAACGAAAAAATCGAATTTTTTAAGGTAGTTAGTGACTTTTTCCCCGTTAAAAAACGGGAGTTACGCGGTACTAAACTAAAGTATACGCCCGGTCTTATACGAGACTCCGGTAAATTAACCTTTAGGTAGTTAACTAAGTAGTTTTTAAAAGACTACTTCGTTAAAAACGTATACGCGGTTTCCGTTAGGCTTATAATCGGGGACTTAATTTCCGACTAAAGCTACTAAAAAATCGTACGAAGTCGCGAGAGTCTTTATACTAAGAAAGCTAAAGCCGCCGGTATAGCTAAACGAATCGTCGGGGTTATTACTTGTTATAATAAGTATATTAAGTATCGATAGTCGGAAAAAAATAAGACTTCCGTTCGGGACTATTACGAATCGAGTAGTACTAGAAAAGTTTCGGCGGTATTAACGCGGAATAAATACGTTACGGATTTCGTTATACGTATTAGTAGTATCTTCGATAAGTAACGAGTTTTAGCTTATATTTTTATATATTTTTTTTTTTTTAGTTTTTACTGTTTTTTTTACTTTCTATAAACTTATCGTCGTTTTTTTTTTATTAATACTATTACTACTTTTTTTTCTAAGCTTTTATTTTTAAATTCTTTTATACTAACTAAAGATCTAATTAAAAGTCTTATTCTTCCTTTATTTTTTAACCTACTAAGTCTTTTTATTTCTCGGAAGCTAGTATCTTACTTTTTTATCTTTTTATACTTTCTTAGTCTTCTAATAATATTACGCTTTAGCTACTTAGCTTATATCTTAAATTACGGCTTTTTTACCGATTTTTCGTTCGAGACTTTAAAACTTCTTAGAAATCCCGATCGAATTTCTCGTTACCTTAACGGCTATAGCGAATAGTCGCTTTTACGGCTATAACTAGCTACCGCTTTAACGGCTATAGTAGTCTTCTAGATATCTTTTTTTACTACTTTATCGGCTATAGCAAATAGTTACTTTTACGGCTATAACTAGCTACCGTTTTAACGGCTATAATAGTCTTTTAATCGGTTTCCTCGCTACCTTATCGGTTATAACGAGTAGTTACTTTTACGGCTGTAACTAGCTACCGCCTTAACGGTTATAGTAGACTTATGATTAGTTCTTTTTTTTTTTTAAGGAGCTAACTATATCGTAGTCTTCGTACTTCATTATTATATAAGAAATTTTATACTTACTTTTTAAATTTCTCCTTTTCACCCGTTGTTTTCTTCGTAAACGATAAAGTTACGATTAAGTCTTTAAAAGCACGTAGATAGTTAAAGTTCTAAGTATATACCCCTTTTACTCGTTATCGTATCTTTAATCGTAATATCGCTTTCTCTTAACCTTTTTTTATTCAGTCTTCGAGATTTCCTACTTATTTTTATCTATCGAAATTATATAAAGTCTATATAATAACAAATCCCCTACTACTCCACTAATAAAATAAGTAAGACATCCTAGACAAAAAACACGTAGCAAAACACACATATATAACCTAAAACCAGGTAGTATAACGTTCGCGCGAAAAACCGATTAGAAAGCTTAAACTTTTATTCTCTTATTCTTTCAATTAAATAAAATCTCGTCTATCGGGCGCGAGGCGCACGTATTCGTAGGCGTCATACTTCTAGACTTTTATTCGTATCTTCGTAGTATATATATATATAATTCGGCTTTTTCGTCAGGTAAAATATATATAAATTCGTATAAAAGAAAAACTAAAACTATAATAGTACTGTCGAAATAAAACTCCTTTTTATACGTCTTTCACAAGACACCCGATCTAGTATCCGTACGTCGCGTCTCTACTACTAGTCTTTCTAGCGCCTCGTACGCGTCTTACGCTAGCAATCTTTAATCTTTCTAAGGCCTAGGCATCTTGCCTTAACTTAATATCTAGTTATAAAAAAGATATTTTCGCGCCCTACGACGCCGTTACTTCGACGATATTTTTTAAAGCGATGCCGGTTAGTTTTGTTAACTTATACGTTCTATTATTTATTTGTCTTACGGGTAATATACGGTATTACTCCGTAGTCGACGTAACTTTTTAGCTTATGATCGTTTCAACTACTTTTCCTAACGTTCTAAGAAAAGAAATCGAGCGGTATACTCCTACTTTTTATTTTTATTATATCGATTTTTTTAGTTTTAGTAAAACGACTACTAGTACAGTACGGAACCGCTACGGGTAATATACGATATTTATACTTACTTACGTAATATTTATAAACGCGTCTTAAAGTAGTTCGCCGATAGCTTTAAAAAAGCCCGTCGAGAAGTAGTCATCTTTTAGTACTTTCTAAAATAAAAGTTGTTTAAATATATCAACGACTTTTAAACGATCTATATATTAATCGACTACGACTACTTCGACGTCGGGCTATATCGTTAGGATATCGGATAAATCTACCGGGGGTAATAAAAAGAATTTTTAAACGAACGTAGTTATTTTATTTTTGTAGGTTATCGTTAGGTTATCGTTACTTTTTCGTAAAAAAGGTAGTTTAGTGTCTTCTAGTAGCTTATAGCTTTTAATTCTCGCCTACTTTTTAATTTACTAAAAGAACGGGGTATTCGTAGTTATCTTTACGATTATCTCGCGCTATAACGTCGTTTTCGCACGTACTATTAGTTTTTTTTTAGCCTTTTTCTTTTCGGTATATACTTCTTAGTCGAGTTTTATCCAAGTCAAATACTATCGCCGGTATACTTCGCGGCATCGCCGCGATACTTTTATTACTTTTATAGTCTACTACGTTACCGTTTTACCGAGTAAAAGTTTCTTCGTTTTAGCTATCGCGTTAGTTATATTTATAAAGAATACGGTAAGTATATCGACGTACTCGTCTAAAACTTATAGACTTAAAGCCACGTCGCGGCGAAGCCGCGGCGTATCCGCCGTTAACTTTTTAACGAGCTTTTTATCGAAAGTACGCTAGTTCTATCTTAAAAAAGCTACGGGTTTCGAAAGCTTAACGTAAAGTTAAAACCGAAAAACGTTATAGTCCGACCTTACTTATTTTATAATACCGACGTACTCGACGCGTACTCGCGTTAAATATTAGTAAAAGTCGATAATTAAGTCTTTTTAGTTATATTTTTACCTAGTTGGGGTGCCGAAAAAAGTAGTTAAAGTAAAGTTAAAGGTATATATAAAGTTAAAGAAGGTATCTATATTTAAAAAGGTACGATAATATATATCTTAGATAAAGTAGTATATATTAAAGTCTTTTAGCATAATATTAGTATAGCTTCGTTACTACTCCGTTACGATTTCGGTAAGGGGGCTATTCCAGTTCGGTAGTAACGGATCTAAAAAGTATATTAACCATACTATTATATGTTAGTTTCTAAGTTTAAAAGTAACACTACACTAGTTGTAACTTCCCGCTTAAGACTACGCTGCGATCTCCTAGCGTTTGTGTAGGTAGATTGCTGCGTTACCGCTATGGTAGATGACGTAGTATTTCGAGTTGCTAGCTGTCTAAAGTCTGTTAAATTGTCCGCGGCCCGGTTCTTAGTTCGTAATGATATCGGGTTCTATACTATAAAACAGCGTAGTCGCCGCGTTGTTTCTATTCTTCTAAGTATTCCATTATACGATGTTAGGTATTTATGTTAATTTCGGGATATCTTGTAGAATTAAAAGTAGGCTAACGACGATTTAATCGTAAGTTAATATTTCGGCCGTAGTAATAACGCTTTTTAGATCGTATAAGTAGTACGCGTATTCGGCGGCAGTTTATCTAAGGAATAAACCGTCCGGCCCGAAAGCGGTACGGGGTTTAAGGCTAAGGAAATACTATTAGACTAACGAGGTTACGCTTTAAGTTTTTATAGTTTTTAGATAGGTAAGGCGTCGGAGAATAATATCGGCTTCGTAGGTAGGAAGGAAAGTACGTTTAAAAATAAAGCGTTTTGTCGCGATTATTTTTAGACGTATGTTGTTAGGCTAAGTTAAGCTATAAGATTTTAAACGGAATTTTATATTAGATATAACTATCGTAGGCGCGCGAAGAGGTATAGTTACTACGTAGTATAATAGTAGATAATAAAAATAGTATAAAAGGAAAGATTGTAGTAAATAAGATTAAAAGTATATAATATGTTTGTCGTTAGAAGTATTATTGTGATAGAAAGAAGATATAAAAGAAAGAAAAAAAAAGGAAGGCTAAATTTATAAATAAAAATCCAGCGATATTATTCTTAAGTTAACGCCGTAGTGATCTTTTTTTAACGTAAAAGTAAATACGTCGTTTGTCCGTTTTAAGATAATACTTCGTAAACTAACAAATAACTAAAGCGACTTCTTTATAGTTAAATATAACATTAAATAAAGGTTTTTTTTATTTTGCTAAGTTAATAAAAAAATCTTGTTTAATCGGGGTTCCGATCGGGTACCCGGCTTCGATAAGCTAAAATATAATGGTGTAGTATTAGTTTAATCTATAGCTATTTTTAAGATAAAGCTATAATAAACAAGTAGTTGTATGAAAGATAGTTTAATCTTAAGTTTTTTTTGTTTACTTTTTGTTTAACTCTTGTTTACTTTCTACCCTTTGTTTTTCACGTAACTAATATATAAGACTACTTTTACCTCCTTTTTAATAAGTTTTTATCTTTAGCTTAGGACTTTAATTTATAAATTTAATAACTTTAAGACTTATTTTTTTTTCTTTTTTTTTTTTTTTTTTTTTTTTTTTTAATATAAATAATATTAATAGCCGCGACTATAGCTAATACTTCTACTTAATAACCCGACTTTTTAGCTATTTTTTTAGCTACCGTTAACCCGTTAGCCGTTATTAACGATATTATAGTTTCTTTTACTTTTGCCGACGATATTATAGTTTCTTCTACTTTTACCGACGATATTATAGCTCTTTTTACTTTTGCCGATAAAACGTAAGTTACCGTTCAAAGCTTTAATCTACTAACTACTTCGTCGGCTAAGAAGATAACAATTGTAAAGCGGCGTAAAGAAGTTGCTAACGTTATTAGTAGACGGTTTAAGGATACTTTTTAGACTTTCGATTAAAAAGTCGTTTAGGTTGACGACGCCGTTTATAATATTTAGCCCGTCGTTATAAAGACTAATACGTATGTGTCCGAGCTAAAAAACTAATCCGAGTAGAAGTTTCGTAATATTTTTTCCGGCGGTACGCCTCGTATTTTTCGTATCGAGTAGGCGACGTTCTAACGTTACTTATTTTATTATCGGATCGGAAACTTTAATAATTTATACTTAGTATAGTTTTTACGTAGTACTATTAATTAAAGTAAAATATAAAAAGGACTATACGTTTTTTCTAACCTTCTCTCGTTTTTTTACTAATACCGCGATAAACTAATAGCCCGCGTATAACTAGTATATATAGAACGTTTAAACGGGACCCCGCTAGGTTTTTATACCGGGATTTTTATAACGAGTATCCGGTCTTTACCCGTTTTTTTTATCTAACTATATAGCTTCCGTAACCTAGTGCTTTGCCGCTTATACGAGTTTTTATACCGGAGATACGTTCGGTTGTTTAAAAACGGGGAGTACGTCGCGTATGTTATAGTACTATTCTTCGACTACGTGTCTTTTTTTTTTTTTAATAATAACTACTACGGTAACTACGTATATTGTATCGAAGCTACTAAGTGTTTTTTTCATACTAACAAACGTAAGGCTAATAGCTAATTTATCGAAGCTCTAATCGTATTTTCGGATACGGAAGCGAGACTCGGGCTTCGGAAGTTAAGCCCGACTACTACCTTTACTATCGGCTTAGAGTTAAGTACGCCGGAGGTATTAAAATATACTGCCGTCGTTAAAAACCGTGGCTAGACGGCCGTTTTCGAGCTTTTTAACTTTACCCGTTTTTAGGAGGGTACTTTTGCTTTTAGCGAATATCCCCCGACTTTTTTTTTAAAGTCCGCTAAAAAGCCTAAGAAATCCTTTTTATCTAAGGTGACCTTCGCTACCGAGATTCCTACGAAGCTTTTTTAAACTTAAATTAGTACTTTACCCGTTACTTCCGATTAAGGGTTTAAAGGAGTAACGGCTAACCCGTAGTCGGGGTTTAGTAGTACTAATACTTAGCTTTAGCTAAAGAGTAACGTTTAGCTAGTAAAAGTACTTAGTAATAAGTAACTAAGGTAAGAGGTAAAAACTAGACGGGTTTCCGATCGGGTAATTACTTTACTACGACTATATCGGGTTTTTATAAAGTAAAGTTAATAAAGGTATAAAATAAACGGCTATTTCTTTAGACTATATATAAACAAAAAAAACAAAATAAAAACAAGGGATAAGATCTAAAGTATAAAAAAAACAAAATAAAAAAAAAGTAAAACTAAATAATAAGAAAATTTAAGAAAAATCGATAAAAATATTAAAATAGTAATTTCGTTTATTTAAACGTAAAATAAAATAGGAAAAATTATAGTAAAAATGAAACAAGTAATAGTAACTAAAGTAAAATGTTTTTTCTAGATTTTTAATCTTAAGGTCTTTTGCGTTAGCTAGAGATTTAATTTAAAGTCTTATACTTTTTTTATTTCTTAAAGGCTAGTATATACCTTTTTAATTTTTATATCTTTTTAATTTTCTAATATTATTATACTTTAACTACTTAACTAGTATTTTAAGCTACGGCTTTTTCACCGATTTATCGTTCGGGACTTTAGGACTTCTTAAAGACCCCGATCGTATTTCTCGTTACTTTGTCGGTTGTAGCGAGTAGTTACTTTTGCGGCTGTGACTAG
This sequence comes from Ophiostoma tasmaniense, assembly GCA_022392925.1. Lineage (NCBI taxonomy): Eukaryota > Fungi > Ascomycota > Sordariomycetes > Ophiostomatales > Ophiostomataceae > Ophiostoma > Ophiostoma tasmaniense. The sequence continues at coordinate 243,066 of JAKRGK010000020.1, read as the reverse complement.
CTACCGCTCTAGCGGTTATAGTAGTCTTTTGGATGTTTTTTTTTACTACTTTGACGGCTGTAGTAAGTAATTACTTTTACGGCTATAACTAGCTACCGTTTTAGCGGCTATAGTAGACTTTTGATTTATTTTCTCGCTACTTTATCGGCTATAGCGAGTAGTTACTTTTACGGCTATAACTAACTACCGTTTTAGCGGCTGTAGTAAACTTTTGATTTATTTTTTCGCTACTTTATCGGCTATAACGAGTAGTTACTTTTACGGCTATAACTAGCTACCGTTTTGGCGGCTATAGTAGACTTTTAATTTATTTTCTCGTTATTTTATCGGTTATAACGAGTAGTCGTTTTTTCGGCTATAACTAGCTACCGCCCTAGTAGTTGTAGTAGACTTTTAATTAGTTCCTTTTTATTAGGGGGGCTAATAATATCGTATTCTTCGTATCTTATTATTATATAAAAAATTTTATACTTACCTTTTAGATTTTTTTTTTTTATCCGTTGTTTTTATTATAAATAATAAAGTTACGATTAAGCTTTTAAAAATACGTAGATAGTTAAAGCTTTAAGTATATACCTTTTTTACTCGTTATCGTATACCCGATTATAACTCCGTTTTTACAGCTTTATATTATTTAGTCTTCGAGATTCTTACTTATTTATATCTATCGAGATTATATAAAACTTATATAATAATAGATCTTTTACTACTCTACTAATAAAATAAACAAGACATTCTAGATAAAGAACACGTAGTAGAATATATACACATAACTTAAAACTAGGTAGTATAACGTTCGCGCGAAAAACCGATTAAAAAGCCTAAGCTTTTATTCTTTTGTTTTTTTAATTAAGCGGGATCTCGTATCTCGAGGGTAAAAAGTAAATATTCGTAAGCGTTATGCTTTTAGGCTTTCGTTCGTATCTTCGTAATATAGGTATACTAAACCCGGCTTATTCGAAAAGTAAAGTATATCTTAATTTAAGAAGAAAAACTAAAAATAACGATAACTATCGAGACTACTTTTTTTTATACGTCTTCTATAGGATAACTGATCCGATATCCGTACGGCGCGTTTTTATTTTTAGTCTTCTTAGCGTCTTTCTCGCGTTTTACGCTAGTAATTTTTAATCTTACTAAGGCCGGAGTACCTTAGCCTGACTTAATACCGAAATATTATCGGTATAGTTTATATAATACTCGTAAGTAACTTTAGTATAAAAAAAGATATTATCGTAAAAAAGATTATCGAAATAAAAAAAAGTATAAAAAGTATCGTAGAAAGAAAAAATATCGTAAAAAAAGTAGATATCGGGGATATTATAAACGTCTTAAATATATTACCGTCGAATATATTTTTAGCTTCTTTTTCCGTTATAAGTATAGAAGTTATATAAACGTTAGCTTAATCGCTTTTTTTTTTTTTTCTTCTTACTTTTTAATTAGACTATCGTTAACTTTTTTTATATATATTTATTTTTTTCCTTTAATTGCGAAAAAGTACTACGCCGTCGACTTAAAAAACTTATTATACTACGATTTCTTATAAACGTTTTTTTCCGTTTATATATAGTTATTCTATCGATAGTTTTCTTTAGTATAGATAAAACATTTACGTAGGCCTTGCCTTTTTTTATTACCTCGGCCGTTACTACGGCTATTACCGTAGCCGAAACTTTTACGCTAAAGTCCGGCGCCGCCGCGGTTCTATTAGTAAGTACGGTCGGTATAAAAGCTGTCCGGAGTAGCCGTAGTTATAGTAGTAGTAACGTTACGGGGCTTTTTCGCCGTTTTAAACCGTTCATTTACCGCTACTTTTTTTTATACTATAGTAACCATCTAGTCGACGTTAATATCGAGGTTAAAAATAGTGCTTACTAACTAGCTTATAGCGGGGTTTTATTTAAAAACAGTTATAAGACGATTAATTAACACTTTTTAGGTCTTAAAGCTTTCGGTAAAATACCGCTATTAACGCGACGTCTTATCGTAGAATTTCTTTACGACTTTAAATATAGGTTTATTAAAATACTTTTAAGTAACTTATTTAACCGTTATACTATGCCATTTATTATCCCGATAACGTTAAAGTATAAAAGTCTTAAAACGTTCGTATATTACCGTTATTACTTTATTTTAATTCTTCGGATTATTTAATTAAATACGTAGGTCTTAGTAAAAGTTATACGGCTTTTTTTCCGTTATTATTATTAGTAATGTTTTACAATAGTAGTTAATGTATAAGCTATAGTTTATATACTTTTAGTAAAAAGCCGAAAAACGGTAGCCTAAACTTATCTCGTTTATAATATTTTTATACTTTTAGCTTTTACTATAGGTTTTTTCTATACTTTTTAACTTCTTTAGTTGCTTTTTTTTATTAAGCGGCTTTTTATTATTATTATTAGGTTTATATCGTCTTACGTTTTTCGGCTAGTTACGTTTCTTTTTTTTACTAGGTACTTAAAATACTTAGCTTTTATTAACTAACGGAATAGTTCGTACGTTAATATATACGGAAAGTTATCGAATATTACTTTTATAAGTCCGTTATTATTATTAATATTATTATTATTATTACTATTACTATTCCGATACCGAAGGAAAAAAGTAGCGAAGGTTAAAGAATTAAAGGTTAATAAAGCGTTATATAAAAAAACGAGTTAGTAGTATCTTATAATCCGAAGATACCGCCGGTATATTTTTAAATCGTAAACGTAGTATAAAAAATTCCGGGATGATATTATTTTAGAAGTATAGATGATTACTTTAGTTAAAAAAAAACGAAGAAGACTTTTTTACTTTTTAAATAGTAGTAAAACCTTACGTTTTAATTACCGTCGGTAAAAATATTATTAATAGTAGACGGTCGTTAGTTTATGACGCTACGATTCTTTAAAACTACCGGTCGATATACTATAAAAGTAGTTTTTTACGAAGCTTATCGTTAAAAAACTATAAAAGTCGTCGTTTAAAAATCTAGTCCCGACTAGTTTTCGGCTACGAGATTATTTTCCTTTTAGCGATCGTTTCTATTACTTTTTCGGCTTAGTTAAAGCTTTTATTAATTATACTTTTAATATATACGCCTCGTTATATTATTAAATCACGTAGTTCGAAGGTATATTTTAGTCTTATATCTATAAAGTCTTTAGTCTTCTATTCCGTAAACTAACTCCGTAAAATATCGAGTAGATCTTTATCGTATACGGTAGTAGCTATAATACGTTATTTAAATACGTTAATATACTTACGTTTACTTATATTATTTATTACCTTTATTAAATTTAACGAAACTAGCGCCAAAAGTAAATCCCCGTCGTTTTCTATAGTATTTAAGATCTTTTTATCTTACGTCTCAAAGGCTCAAAAATAGTTAGTTCTTAAGTCTTTAGTTCCTAACTTACAAGTATCGGAACACTCCTTTCTAGTTCAGCTAATAAATATATTAAATTACTAGCTAATAGACTATAACATAACACACGTGTAGAAATGTATATTCTGTCGTTAGTCTAGTAAGCTGTCTATATGTTCAAGTGCAAAAAAGAAACAAAAAAAAAGGGACCACAAAGTAGTAATAAATATGTAAGTACCCGTGGCAAAGGTTAGGCAGCAGTCCCCGTCACGTGGTCTGCGTGAATGCAAAGTGGGTCTGCACCCCACACCGCCTTGCTTACTCATCGCTCAACCGACACAACTATCGTTAAGTATACGTACTTTTAATTTAAGTAAAAAAAAAAAATTATCGGGCCCGATGTTTTTTTAATCTAATTTACTTCCCAACTTTTGCCCTCTTTTATGTCCCCACTCTCAGGTAAAGTGCTGTCTTCATAGTCCATACACACACCCCTGCTAGCCGTTTTCCCCTATTTTCTCTCTTCTCCTCTCTACTATCATCCATCAACCTCGTCTTCCCATCATCGTCATCATCTTCATCTTCCGTGGCCATTTCAAAGTCCTCTACGCGGTCGCTCCAGTCCGGCACCATGTCGTCGAACCAAGATTTTCTCAAACAGATCGAGCAGCTCAAAAGGGAGAAGGATGAGCTGGCTCGCCAGTTGGAGGAGAACACCCGCCAACTCCGCAACACCACGCTGGAGGAGTACCTAGCTACCTGCCACCAGTGCATCCTGTCGCGGATTCGGCTCAACACCGACGGCTTCCTCACCACCACGGTCCCTACCACAAAGCCTACCAAGAAGCACTGCCCGCTGCTTCTGCGGCCGTGGACCGACTTTATTTCAAAGCAGGCCGACATGCTCAAGCTCGTCGACGCCATTATCCCTGCCCAAGACCGCCTGTTTGAGAGCACCAGCTTCCTCAATACCATGGGCCAGCGCATCGCTAGTATTCTGGTCCGGAGCGAGCCCAGTCTTGCTCTTGTTCAAAACAACGCCATCGAGTATCCTGTCCAAGCCATCGTGTCGAAGATTCCTGACTACAACCCCGAGCGATACAATCTCGCTGTTCCCGACAGCATCGGCTTCCAGACCACGGCGCAGAACCTGCGCGACCCTGAAGACAAGAGGGAGTCGTTCCAGCGCGATGCCAGGCTGCTGACAGACCAGATCTGTGTGGCGCGCAACGCGTCCGGGAGCGACATTGCGTATGTCATCGAATACAAGGCGCCGCACAAGCTGCACACGAGGCACCTCGAACAGGGCCTCCATCCCATGAGCATTCTGGACGAGGTCGTCAACAAGCCGACCGTTCCCAAGGCCGACCCCGAGAGGTTCACGCACTACGCAGAACTCCTCTCGTCTGCTGCCGTCGTCCAGACTTACCACTACATGCTGGAGGCCGGGCTCGAGTACGGCCTCCTGACCAACGGCGATTCCATTGTTTTTCTCAACATTGACTGGACACGCCCCACAGTGCTGCAATACCACCTGGCGCGCCCGTCGCGCGAGGTGGCCGCAGACCAGGACCCCGTCTGGAGCAACGGCATTGCCCAGGTGCTCGCCTTTACCGTCCTTGCGCTGCAGTCGGAACAGCACACCAACAACGAGCGCTCGGATGCAGCGCGCAACTGCGGAAAATGGATTGTGGACTTCAGCTCAGCCCTCGAAACCATTGCGAAAGAGGAGGAAGAGCACGAGGAGGCGTCGAATGCAGCTTCAACGCCCAACAAAAAAAAGCACCGCCGTGTGCCTAGCAGCCCCGAATGGCAGCCGCCGCCGGTAAAGAGGACCAGGCGGAACCCACGCCAGCCGTCACCACCCGGTGCGTCAGACCGCATTCTTCGGTCGCACGACAGACGCGACGACCCCGACAGCGGAGCAGGTTTTGGCGGCGGCGGCGGCGGCGGCGGTTTGAGCGACGCCAGCGGCGCGCCCGGGACGCAAAGGCCCAGACACAGCACCGATCCCAAGCCGTGGCCGTCACGGCCCAAAATCAAACGCGAGACGCTCAGGGAAAACTACTGCACGCGCGCGTGCCTCATGTCGCTCAGCAAGGACCGATTGCTGGACAGCAGATGCCCCAATGTCGCGCAGCACCGTGCCGGGCCGCGTGCCGTCTCCGATGCGGATGCGGCAGAGGAGAATGTCGAGAACAGCCGAGACGGCAGAAATGCAGTGGGGCCCTGTAGGACTAAAGTGGTGCAGAGACACCCAGTGACCCACGCGCAGTTTCTGCGCCTGCTCCAGGAGCAGTTCCGCCGCGGCCTGGAGCCCGGTGTCGTGCCCCTGCGAGTGGAGGGCGCGTGCGGCGCGCTGTTCCAGATCACGCTGGTCGCATACGGCTACACGTTTATCGGCAAGGGCGTGACTGGCGGGCGCGTGCCGGAGCTCGAGAAAGAGGCCGCCGTGTACGAGCAGCTGCGGTCGCTGCAGGGCCGCGGCATCCCGGTGTGTCTTGGCACCGTGGACCTGAAGCCGCTGGAGCAGGTCTACTACTACGGCTTTGACGTGCGCATCATCCGCTTCCTTCTGCTGTCGTACGGCGGCACGCGGATGCACGCGCCGGATGTGGACGGCAGGGCCAAGACGCGCATTGTGCGGACCGTGGCGTCGGTCGTCGACGAGATGCACAGCCTCGGCGTTGCGCACGGGGACATCCGGCTGCCCAACGTGCTGCAGGGCCCCGACGGCGAAATCAATGTGCTCGACTTTGATTGCGCCGTCTTCCTGCCTGAGACGACCTCTGCGAGCTCTAAACTCTCTACAAGACACAACGCCGGGGCAGAGACTAGCGGCAAGCGCCCCTTGAGTGCTATTTCGGAGAACAAGCGGCAACGGCTGATGGAGGCTGCGGAGGCGGACGGTGACGTCGGCGGCGGCGAGGAGGCCGAGGGCCAGCATCCGCCGAGGCTGCCGCGGCCGGCGACAGAGCGGGAATGGCTCGCGCGCAAGGCCGTGCAGCTGGACGTCGGCAACGCACAGAGTCTCTTTACTCTCGACTGCGGCCGGCTTGTCCCGGGAACTACGTATGAAGAACTAATGACGGGGTCATAAAGGTTTATGAATGTTTGGGAATGAGCAGCGACGACAACAGCAACGGTTATGATAATGATAATGATAATGATATATCAATACTAACGACACAATTAATAAGTACAGTTGCACCGTGTCACCGGCCGCCTAGCACATGCCGCTCTTTCTCCCGAGCAGGCCGGACTTGTGTGAAAATAATAATTAAAAAACAAAATGTGAATCAAGCCAGACAAGGAAAATAAGTTCAGATACCACTCTTTGATGCGTGGCCGTCAGCTCGCAAGGTGCAAGCGACATAGCAGCCAAATTGCCGTTTAGGACGTAGCAAGCAAATAAATTGAACGAATACAATCAAATGGGGTTTTAAATACGGATGATGCACCAGCAGGTTGAGCTGCGCCCTGTCTGCAGATCGCACCCTGCGGAAAGTGTCTGCACTACGACAATCCGGGCCCTTCAGCCTAATAAGACATAAGATACAGTGTACAATGCACTGTAACGGTGGTGAGACGGCCCGCGAATCGAAGCTGGCCCGTGAGAGAAGTAGACAGTACGAGCTGTTGCATCTCACGCAGTTTGTCGTAAGCTGCTATTCGTTGCTGAGGTTTATGTAGGGTGATGTATTACTGATGGAGCTGAATGCAAGGGGCCCTTCTTTATTTGATCAAGAGTGATCAATTGTCAAGTTAGTCTACGAATTCTAGACCAAAATAAAACAAAACTTTAACAACAACAGCAACAAACTAGGATACCTGGAGTGATGTGCACACGACATATATACAGAGTGAAGATATATCTACAGCCAGTTGCAATTTCAAAGCATTCAAAACAAATAAGTAATGAGTAATAAAGCAATGTGTGGAAAGAAGTTAAGCTCACATTTGATGGCCAATACTTCCTTGCCGCCTTTACGGCTGCGTCAACAGCTAAACTAATTGATATTAAAACTTGCGGCGGTTCATGTGCTTCGGCTTAGCACTGGAAATGCTTTTTGAATTCTATTGAACATAATCGCCTTGCCGATGCATGTCTAGGAGGTAGGCTGAGTCGCATTGTGTGACGTGCTTAGTGTCTGATGCTTTCCAGCCATTCCAGCCTTCGGCGTTTGACTTCCAAACTCCCCAGCGCCGTCTCCTCATAAAACTTTGAAATGGCCATCACACGCTCGACAATGCTCGTCATGACGGCCAGTTGATCTTCTTTAGACCTTTTTGATTGAACAATGGCTGCGCCAATATAATGTAGGAAACGATCAAACACTGGACCTTGCTCAGCAGTCGGCTTAGTAGCCGCTCTCAACCCAGCCTTGAGAAAGTAGTCCCACACCATCCCAGTCCGAAGTTGTAGTTCTGGATGCGTGAGACCAAGGGCGCCTGTCATGTCGTCTTGCCACCGGTGGCGGTCCCACAGAAGACAGCTTTGCCCACGAGGGCGTGGTAGAGAGACGGCATCTATAATGTTTTCAGCGAGGAAGGCCATGTTGAGCCGGTACTGGATAATGGCCACAACGTTCCAGTGTGACATTGGGTCGTCGTGGTCCACATCCTCGCCAGTCTGAATCGGAAAGCCTGTCTCGGCGCAGTGCTTCATCAACCAATCCAGTAGATGCCCGTAGCCTTGCACAACTTCACCTGGGCATGCATGCTGTCGCCAGAGCTTCACCATCTCGCTGATGCGATTCTTGTAGATGCTTTCTATGAAGGAGCCGATAAAAACATCGCCCACCACGGCACCGCTGCGAGTTGGTTGCTCATCGAGATCAGCCTGGAAGCTCGGATTGTGCGGAGACGGATTCAGACGAGAGCCTTGGAACTCAACAATCGGCAGTCTGTCCCATTTGCTGCTGTAGTCGACTAGCGGCACTGACATCGTGGTGTCCCAGGGTTCTTCCCAATTGTCTCCTTGTGCCGAGAATGTAAAAGTGTGCTCGTTCCACAAGCGGTACATTCCACGGCATTTTTCCCAGATAGACTCACACAATGAGTTGTACGCAGCTATCTCGCTGGGGATTGCCATAGCAGGTTGGAGGTTGCGAGTTTGCTCAGCATTGGGCTTTTCCTTGGCGTCTTTCTCCTGTCTGCAGAGTTCGCCTGATGTAGAGGTCATGGACTCGATTATGGAGCTGACAAAGACAGAGCCCGAGAAACTTTGGCAAAGGCTGATCGACTGCGGCCAGGACGAGGACATGTCTTTGGAGTTGGCTGCTGTCATTGTCGACATGTTTAGATCTGGCCAGACCGTCCATCCACCGGAATAACAAGCTGTCGTCACAAGGCAGACTGGGACGTATGGCTCCAGAGCTCCTCTCAGCATGGTGATTGAGAGGGATGTCTTCCCAGTGTAGTCCAAAGCAAGATGCTCCTGATCAATGCCGTGACAAAAGAGCAGCAGGAGAACGGACCCATTCTCAGTTTTGGCCCTTTCCGTTGCAAGACGGACCGCTTCGAGAAATCTGTCGACAATGTTTCCTGTCCGCACTACTGTCACGGGGCTCAATCTGTCGCCCTCCTCCAGTAGTTCTTGGCTGAGAACCACCCTTCTGGTTTCAAAGGGGTTTCCGTGCACGTACTGGCCATGCTTGCGAACTAGTGTCTGAGGTTCCTTTCATTGTTAGTATATGGTTTAGCAAGTTTGGTTGGACTCATTCAACCACCCAAATGAATACATACAGATAAGGTGAGCCAGGTCTGGGATGCTCCGAGACCATGTAGTAGATAATTGAACGCATAGAAATCAGCAACAAACCACCCGTCCAGGGCATGGGCGGCATGTGCAAGAGAGGGGTGTGTGGCTGCAACGATGTGTGTGGAGGAGTTGACACGGGGTGGTGTGGTAGTCACAAAGGATCGCGGGATAGAATCTCTGTTGCGCGAATGCCCACCGCTGGTAAGAGTGGCCATGATGGTGGTGATGGCCTGGTGGAGATGGAGAGATGGGGTAGGTTGCAGAAAGTGGAGAATCCCTTTCGCAGTATCAGAGTAGTGACAAGATTGATCGATGAATAAACTAGGCAGCGGGTAGAGAAGATAGTAGGGAACGTGAAGCTCACGGCTGGCCACAGCAGTTGACAGAGATCTGGCTCACAAACAACTGCGCGGTATATAAACTGGCACAATATTGATATGGTTGGAATGGGGGAGATGAGATGTGTATGGAGGTGATGGGAGATTGTAGAACTTGATGGTTGTGGGAGTAGAACTGATGGTGGGTGATCATGAGTGGTTGATGGATTAATCGGCCCACGCCCCACTTTATTACGCCTTCCTTTGGTCACCTATCTAAAGATAGGGCTGCCCACCCAAATGAGCACATCAGCCAAATGATCACTTTTCACTAAAAACATCACGACTTTTGTTTTTTTTTTTGATTTTCATTACATTACAAATAGTAAAAATAATACAAAAATTACTCCATCGTATTGGCCTCTCTCCGGGCTTTCCAACGAGCCTCTTTTAGTAGCTTTTTCGGCTGCCCGTTTATCTATATTTGCGGCTTTTTTCTCTTTAGCTTTTAGTTGTTTTCTCATCTTCTCGATGTCGTTTTGTGCTATGTTTTCTGTAATTTCGCGAGCGTCAGCGACGGTTAAAACACTTCCTCTTTGAAGGAAGCGATTCTTTTCAATATGGCGCATGTCACGTTTAGTAGAATTCTCTCGAGTCGCCCATTGTTTTCCGACGACGCGATCTGCTTCTACATCAGTCCGAGCCTTTTCTTTCAGAATCAAATTGGCGGCCTCTACGACATGCGATTTCTATAGGGATAGATTTATATGGTCGAGCTTAACGATGTAATTATAGAAAACATCTTCTTTTACTTTAGAAAACAACCGGTGCGTAGCTTTTTTGCCTTTTACTAGACGGCCTCCTTCGACGCGTCTTTTCAAAGTATGTCGGTTAACCTTAAATTCCCGTGCGACGGTCGCGATTTTCGCGTTAAGGTTGTACTCGACTGTAAAAACGGCATCGGCAAGCCGTATCTCCACGTCTAGGGTCATTTCGACGACGTCGACGTCCGTATCGACGCGTCGAAAGTGGTGATGTTTTTTAGTGAAAAGTGATCATTTGGCTGATGTGCTCATTTGGGTGGGCAGCCCTATCTTTAGATAGGTGACTAAAGGAAGGCGTAATAAAGTGGGGCGTGGGCCGATTAGAGAAGAAGAAAAGAAGAAAAGAAGTGTAAAAAGTCTGTTATGCATGCAGGTACAACAGGACCCATATTTAATGGGGTGGAGAGGGGCTGGCCCCTCAACGGATAGTGATTTCCTACTTCTTTCTATTCTTCTCTACACCATTTCCTGTGTGCCCAATTAGGCAAGTCCTTGCACTATGTGGGGAAAGCTCCAGCTATCATCACATCATCGCATCTATCCTATCTATACTCGTACTCGTTTCTCGTTTCTTTCTCGTTTCTCGTTCTCGTTTCTATACTCGTTTCTCGTTTCTTTCTCGTTTCTCGTCTCGTTTCTTCATCTTCAACTACAGACTATCCAAATGAAGTTCCTTCCGTTCCTTGCTGCGGCCGGCGCTGTCGCCCGCCTCGACCAGCAGCCGCTCGGCTCCGACTCGTCGGCCACAAGCGACCGCTCGTCTCTGCTCGACCTTCACCGCAACCTCATCACCATCCCCTCGCAGAGCGGCATCGAGGGCAGCGTCGGCGACTGGCTCGTCGACTACCTCGAGCAGCACAACTACCACACGCTGCGCCAGGCCCTGCCGGCGCGCGCAAACGTCACCGACGACCGGGGCCGGTTCAACGTCGTCGCGTGGCCGTCGTCGTCGTCTGCAAACACTCTGAAAAAGCTGCCGCCTCTGCTGGTGTCGTCCCACATCGACGTCGTGCCGCCGCACATTCCCTACAGCATCGACGGCGGCGAATTGACTGGCGCGACGACGATCCGCGGCCGCGGCTCCGTCGACGCCAAGGGCAGTGTCGCCGCCCAGATTACCGCAGTCGAGGCCCTGCGCGAGGAAGGACTCGTCGGCGAGGGCGATGTTATGCTGCTGTTTGTCGTCGGCGAGGAGGACTCGGGAGATGGAATGAAGGCGTTCTCCGCCTCGCTGCAATCGCTTGCCGACTCTGCCGGGGGCTTTGCGAGCGCCATTTTCGGCGAACCCACGGAGAACAAGCTCGCGTGCGGCCACAAGGGCATCCTCGGCTGCCACGTAACGGCCACCGGCCAGGCCGGCCACTCGGGCTACCCCTGGCTCGGCAAGTCGGCCAACGACGTGCTGATGCGCGGCCTTGTGGCGGTGCTCGACGCTGCCGCGGCGGGCGAGCTGGGCGCAACACCCGTGTTCGGCAACACCACCGTCAACGTCGGCACGCTGCAGGGCGGTGTCGCGGCCAACGTGATTCCCGCGGCGGCGTCGGCTGCGCTGGCCATCCGCGTTGCGCGCGCGCCGCAGGCCGACGGCCACGAGTTTGTGCGCGCGCAACTCGAGAAGACACTGGCCAGCATTGACGCCGACGCGCTCGCCGTCGAGTGCTCGCACGGCTACGGCATTGTCGAGTGCGAGTGCGGCGTCGACGGTTTCCAGAACATCACCGTCAACTACGGCACCGACGTGCCCAACCTCGCCGGCAACCACACCCGCTACCTCTACGGTCCCGGCGACATCCTCGTCGCCCACTCCGACCACGAGGCCCTCACCGTCGGCGACCTCGAGACCGCCGTCGAGGGCTACAAGGCTCTCATCAAGCACGCTCTGGGCCTGTAATCCGGGTGGGATATGCTTAGAATTGTGGTTTATATGTACTGTTGATACCTATACTGTTAATGCTATTTCTGTCTACTGTCTACTTGATTGCTTCAAAAGCCTTGATGCCGCTTCGCCCGAGCGCATGTCCTGCTCTCCCCAGCAGCCCGCTTCCGCTTCCGCGTGCCGGTCTTGGTCTGGGTTTTCGTAACGTCTTCCAAGCCAAGAGTCTTCGCCATCTGTTCCTGCAGTCGTTGCATCGCCTCGACATTCTTGGTAAGCATCAGCTGCCGGAGGACCTGGAAGACAATCGTGTCACTCGTGTCACGCAGCCCCCTGTCCTCATCTGCCTTCAAACTGGAAATTGAACACGGCGCATCGGCGAGCTGGGTCGCCGTCTTGCCTTTTCTGCTTCTGCTCTTCTTCCCCTTTACATGTAAACGCTTGGCGGCGTCCCGCATCGCCACCGTCTCGACATAGATGGCCGTGTAGAGGACGGCCGCCTCGCGCGCCCGCCCACGCATGCGAGCCAATTCGGTAAGCTTCTCGCCACCGCGAGGCTCAAAGACGAGCCGCCGCATGGAGGCAACGCTTTCGTTCTCGGCGGCCTCTTTCCGGCAAATGGCCACCAGCAGCTTGTCAAACTCGGCCGTCCACGACGGACTGCAGCACGAAAAGAGACGGTCAATCGCGGGGGCAAACTCGTCCAGTCCGGGCAGGCCGGGCTTGAGCAGAACAAGCATGACGCAGCGCTGGATGAGGGCGCGGGCCTGGTCGTGGCTCTGGCCCCCGGCACCAAACACGGCGAGGGCTTCGGCGGTGTGCACGGTAGCGAGGTGGCGGGCTGCGTAGCTGGAAAAGGCGGCGCTGTTGTAAATGTTCTTGTTGGGATTCTGCATCTTTTCGGGGGCAGCAGCTTCCCACTGGTGGACCGGGGGTCGTGGGATATACATGATGAATGGGTATGTGTGTATAGTAGTGGATGTGGTAGTCTTTCAAGAACTGATGCTGGATTGAGTGATGTTGTTATGGGATGGTGAGACTGAAAGAGAGAAAAGAAAAACAAACACGGCATGTTTATATGCTGACTGTTGACATCAGGATGGCCCGGAGACAGACAGTTGCACCTGCCGTATTGTCACAGGCACTCAAGACACAAACAGAAGGCGCAAGTGATCAAGATTCAACGCAGCCAAACTCACAATGGCTTCATGTTCAGTGGTCAGAACACAGGACCAGCACACAAACAACAGCAATGATATGATATAGATATAGACACAAGATCCAGCAAACAGATGATACAGCAATGATACAAATAGATATCAAAAGCGTAAAGCTGCAAAGAAAACAGTAAAGAAATAAGGCTAGTCTAGACTTTTTGGTATCCCAAGTGATATAAGAACAAACACAAATACAAAATACAAACAACAAAAGAAAAAAGAAGAAAGAAGAAAACTACTTGCGCTCCTCCTCGTAAATCTCCTCGACTTGCTCGCCAGGACCGCCAATCACTGGACTAAACGAGTCCACCTCTTCGACATCGTCCAGTCCGCCGCCCTCTTCCATCATAAACCGGCTGATCGTGTTGTCGTCGTCGTCGCCTTCGGCTTCGTCTTCTTCCTCGACTTCTTCTTCTTCCTCCTCAATTGTGATCTCGCCCGACCGCCGGCCTAAGCCGCTTGCTGACGCGCTCCGCGAATGTGAGTGCCCGCGCGTCGTGCCGGCACTAGGGGCACTCCCAAACGACAGCATCGGCCCTTTGAAAATATTGCGCTTGCGCTTGGCGAACATGACAGGGGTGCCGAACGGATTCGGCGACGAGGGAGCGCGGTCGCGCGGCATGCCCTCGTTGTAGCCGGTACCAGAAGTAAAAATGGGCGGCGGCAGTCCAGAGCCATTCCCACCCCGTGCGAGGCGCAGATTCGACGGGAAAGTGGTTGCGGTCGGCGTCGCAGGCAGGACCTTGACGGAGTGGTGCGGCGAGCGGCCGCCGAGGCCGCCGGGTCCCGGAGTCTTGGACATGCTGGTGGACACTGAGCCATTGGAGCTCGTGGACGACGCCTTGGAGTGCGAGTGGTGGTGGCCGGGGTGGTGCATGGAGCGGATGGACGAGACGGACGAGGACGTCGACTTGCGGCCGCGCAGGTTGCCGGACGGGCGGCGGCCCGAGTTGCGCGGCGTCAGTGGCGACGGCGACAGCGACTGGCGTTTGTAGCCTGAATGGCGCTGTGGTTGTGGTTGGGATTGGGATTGAGATTGGGACTGGGACTGGGACTGAGACTGAGACTGAGACTGAGACTGAGACTGAGGCTGAGACTGAGACTGCTGCAACTGGTAGTACAAACTCGGCGACAGGGGACTGTTACCAGTGCTGCTGCCGCTGTTGAGCCCGCTCAGCACAATGCCCGGCCCGAGCTGCGGCGCATTCGTGTTTGCACTGGCCTGTTGTCCGCCCAAGATCCCCAGCGGCCCCAGCGGCCCCAGCGGCAGAGGCGGGACGTCTTGGTTTGCCTTGGCATAGCCGTTGGCTACAACGCCTTTGGGCAGACTGGCCGTGTTAGAGCCCGTGCTGCCTGCCGCGCCCGACGCGCCGTGGTACTTGCTCGTCTGCGGCCGCGGGCTGTTCTCGTGGTTCCCAGACTTGCCCGACTTGTGGCTGCTGTTGGATGGTTTCAAAAGGTTGGGCGTCGAGTGGCTGCCGCGCTTGCCCGCGTGCTTGTTACGCCGCGTGCTCTCGGCGATCCAGTGCGTCATCTGTTTCCAGTGCGTGATAATAACCTGGGACGTCTTTTTGCGCACCTTTTGGCCGGGGACGGCGTCGGCGTCGTCGTTTCCGTTGTGGCCAGTGTCGGCAGTGTGGCTGCTACCGCCCACCGGCAGACGCCCGACATCCGTGGTCGTCACCAAGTGCAACGTCGACCCACGCGACCGCGCACTCCGCAGCACGCCTTCCTTGGGCGGCGGGATGGGGCGGCGCTGGCGCGACGAGCTGGCCGAGCGCACCGAGTCCTTGTCGACCGGCGGTGGTTTGCTGTAGGTCTCCAGCGCATTGGCCGCTCGAAAAGCATCATTGACCCGACTCAGCTCGGCAAGGCCCGGGAAGTCGTCGATGCGCAAGCCGTCATAGTGCCCGCTACGGCGCTGCGAGCGGCCACGCGACTTGGGCGTCGGCGGGTCGAGTTTGTTGTTGTGGCTCTGGCTTAGACTGCGGCGGTTGGAGCCGGCTTCATCGACTGTAGCAAGGCGCTCGAGGCGGCTCGATGTGGTCGACAGCCGTCGCGAGCTGCGGTGCTCGAGCTCTTTTTCCTTTTCCTTGCGCTTGCGCTCGCGGCGCACGAGCTTGCGCTGCTCCTTTTCGATGAGCAGCGTCCACCAGCCGGCAAGGGCGTCGCAGCGCTGCGACAGGACAGACTCGATGACAGAGTCAATGTCGACACCGGCGCTGTGCATGCGTTCGAGGGTATCTTTTTCGACGGGCGTGCTAAAGGGCGACGGCTGCTGCAGCTTCAGAATGACCTGCTGTTGTGGTGCGTGGTCGCTCAAGAAGGGATGGCTGAGGATGTCGGGGAGAGTGGGCCGCAACAGCGGGCGCTTGGAGAGCAGGGCCTTGATGAGGGCGAGGGCGTCGTCGGGGAGATGGTCGGGGTACTTTGGGTCGGCGGTGAGAATGTTGCGGCGCGTGACGTCGTCGTCGTCGTCGTCAAACGGCAGCTCCCCACACAGCAAGGCATAGAGGATGATGCCCAAGCTCCATACGTCGACCTTTTCGCCGGCGTACTTTTCGCCCTTGAGCATTTCCGGCGCAGAGTAGCAGATGGTGCCGCAAAAGGTGCTGAGGGAGTTTGCCTTGCCCTCGTACTCGCGGGTGAAGCCAAAGTCGACGAGCTTTACATTTTCGTGTTTGTCGAGCAAGATGTTCTCGAGCTTGAGGTCGCGGTGGACGCAGGACTGCAGGTGGACGTAGGAGACGGCGCCAACGAGCTGGGCAAAGATGCGCTGGACCTTGTCGACGGGCAGCTTTCCGTGCTTGAGCAGATAGTTGTAGAGCTCGTCGCCCTGGCAGTACTCGAGGACGAGCCAGACCAGGGACTCTGTGACGATGACTTCGTAGAGGCGGGCGATGTGGGGGTGTACAAACTGGCGATGGTGGTGAATTTCGCGGGCGAGGTTGGAGTCGTCCTTCTTTGCGGACTTGAGGACGACCTTTGAGCCGTTGATGAGCTTGTGGGAGGCGAGGTAGACCTTGCCAAAGGAGCCCTTGCCGATGAGACGTCCGAGGTTGTAGTTGCCGACGGAGCGGAGGTCCTTGTTTGAGAATTCACTGTCTGTCAGTCGAGGTCTCTCAATCTATCGAAAGCTTGACAAAAGAGGGATACGCACTCTAGGAGTTGTTGGTAGGAATGGGTCAACTTGGCCTTGCGGCCCATGGCCTCGGCCTTGCCTTTTCCCGTCTGCATCCCATGCGCCGGTGTGGTGTGAGGGGGAAGTAGTGGAAGGGAGGGTCGTCGGGTGTGTCGTGTCTTGAGTATGTCGTCGGGCCACGCGATCAAGCCAATTGTCGTGTCGTCGTCGAGTGGCGAGAAAAGGGGGAGTCAAGTGACTGGCCACCGCACGATGCCAGTAGCAACGCGTAAAAACAACAGAACAGAGTAAAGAGCGTGATGGAACAGACAAGGAAAAAGGACAAACACCACCAGTCGATCACTGTGTCGCGGTGCTGGAGAGTCGTCAATGTCGCGGGATGCGAAGATCCCAGATCACGTCGTCGAGGCGAATGGACGGAAGCAAATGAGGCTAGAGTGGGTCGCAATTACAGGTAGTCACACAGTCGAGGTATTACTGAGTAGATACAGGAGTCCCTCGGTACCTTGACCACACTACCCCGTGCACTAGCGCCACTATTACAGGAACATCAACAGCGATCATTGTGTTGTGTTGTGCTACATGGGAGGAATAGGAAAGGAAAGAGCAGTCGAGGTTTACAGAACAGAAAGAGCAGTCGAGGTTTACAGAACAGAAAGAGCAGTCGAGGTTTACAGAAGAAGAAAGAACAACCCAGATCCTCTTTAGCTAACAATAGAAGCTGCAACTGACATGCGACTGCATTTACATTTGCTGTATCAACAGTTAAGGCAGGTGCAGCGGTTTGTTCTACAAATACACAGTACTGTACCAAGTACAAGACGGGGAACAGCCAGTGCAGGGATCGAGACCAGATGAAACAGTTGGTGGACGAGCGACTGGTCCCGGCGGAGGAGTTCAGTATTGCTCGATATCGTGGTATGAAGTAATAGTCGTGGTTTGTCTTGTTTTGTTTGTAGATGCTGGCTTTCATATTATTCAAGTCAACCAAAATCCAACGTAAGAATAGATAAATAAAATAAAATAAAAAAGAATAACAAAAGCAGAAAAGCAGAACAAAATACAGAACAAAAAAGAGTAAAATAAGAGGCAGGCAAAAAAACATTCATAGAATGGGCTCAGTCGGGGATCGAACCCGAGACCTCGCACAGGTATCTCTCTGCGTTGACAGAGGGGTTAGATAAACCCGAAGCACGAATCATACCACTAGACCACTAAGCCGATGCAGGTGTTGGACTGCACTTGGTTGTTGGACGGCGGTCGTTGGCGGGGATTTTGTAGGCGTGCAGCAGGTGCGTTTAGAGATTGGAGGTGTCCTAGATGTTGACATCGAGGTCAATAAAGTTACAGAGCTCACGTACTTTTTAAGCATATAACAACAGAATAACCAGGTTCAAAGAATAAAAGAAACGAGAATGACAAAAGAGCTGACAGAGGGTTAATCCAGGGTAGCTGGAAGAAAGAAGAGAAAAAGAAAAAGAAAAAACAACAACAAAGAAACCTTATTCTTGATTATTCTTTGATTCTTTCATATTCTTTGAGCTTTCTTCCACAATAAAATACGATTTGACAACTAATCAAAAATAAATGTCACAAGTATATGAAAAAAAAACATCGACGAGGTTCAACGTATTTATCTTGTCGTTATACAACGAATACACGAGAAATATTTCCATTTCCAGTGATATCAAAGAAAATCGTTAAAAATAAAGAAAGCCTTTCGATTGATAAATTGACCAAATTCTTGTCACCATGAAATGTCTGGTACTGGATTCTATTAAGCACATCTAGCAATATCTCCTGATGCATTACTGCATATGCATATAACAGACATGAGCATAGCAGACACGTGAACATACTTCCTCTGTTGTACTTGTGCCTGCCTGATGAGTGCCCCACAGCAATAAAACCTCGGAATTAAGACCCATAGGAAGACGCAATCCAGAAATTAGCCATGCATGTCTGTCTTTTACTGTATCTGTATCTTTGATTTTCCATTTGCAGGATCTCCATAGTACATAAATAATCAGCCGGAGTAGCCAGAATGGTTCCCCATGCCGGAATTAAGGGGTAAGCTTGATAGAACAGGGGAGTGATCAGAGACGATCACTGTTATTGCTATTGAGAAGGATGGAAATAACGGAAAAAGAAGAAGGAAGAAAAGAAGCAAAAAGGAAGGAGTAGAGAACAAGCGGACAGCAGGGGTGTTGACGATGTTGACAGCATTATCATATTGAGTTGTCAATGTCAATATTCACGAGACGTCATGCAGTACGTTGCGGAAGCGCGGACCAGCAGGTCCAGACTGATTAGGAATGGCGGAGCTATTTAAAGATGCAGAGAGAGACACGAAAAGATTCCACGCAGAAGAGAAGAATCTAGAGAAGAATACAAATCGAGTGAACGGAACGAAGAGCGAGGCTGGAATGTGGAGGGTAGAGTTATGGTGGGTTGTGTGTGCTGTGCTGTGCTGTGCTGTGTGCTGTGTGCTGTCTGCTGTGTACCTGGTGTCTATAACTGTACCTGCATACGCTGTAATACACGCAGTTTGACGGCAATGTATTGGTTGGATGGCCATCGCAGACACCCAAAAATAGACGAGTCTTGTTTTACTTTTACTTTCCTCTCATTCTCATTCTCATTCTTCGTTCTTCATACAGTATCTTCATCTCATAGACGCCACGATTCTGTAATTGAATGCTGTTGTTGATTTGAAGCATCAACTGATCTCTACTGACCTTGTTTACCCCTGTCTTTATTATGCAAGTGCCCTGTATTTGTACTTTGTTCACTGTATTTCTACTCTTACACAGTAATGCACCACTGCCCCATCTCATCGTCTCCATGTCTCCATGTGCTGGCGGGTCTTGTTTATTCTTATCTTTTATCTTTTATTTATTATTAATTATAAATTGTTTTATCCTTAGACAGTACTTTATGTCTTCATCCCAACTTTAGCCACGCTTTAGCCAAGTTACTACTTCGTACTCATGACAGTAATATCCAAACATTATGCCTTTGATTATTCTTTCGTTCTGCTTTACTCAGATAACTTCACCCTCTCTTCACCATCATCACCCTCTTCACCGTCAATTCTCCGACATGAAACCTTGAACATCAGACGAGCAGCTATAAAAACTAGCACCTGCAGATAAATAAAATGGAAATAATAGAAAAAAATGCAATTGCCAAAATAAATAAGAATAAGAATAATTAAAAGGGGCTGCCCAATCAGGCTAGAGATCCATCTGCCCATTTCTCATACCCACAATCGTCGCTGTCCGATCCTCCACACCATCTCCTCTCTCACTGTGCCTGTCACCATTTCCTGTTTTTGCTTTGAGCTGCTGTTCGTGGGCACGTTCTGGACCGTAGAAGAAGGAGAAAGAGGAAGCACGCCCGCTCTTGCCTTGTGCGATGCCTTGCTGCTCGCATCGATCCAACTACGTAGTGTACAAAGTAGAAGGAGCATTGCTAGCACTTTCCTCTGTATCCTATATCTTGTATCTTGCCATTTGCTCTTTCCTTACGCATTACCTCATCCCCTTTCTCCTCGTCTCTCTTTCTACTTTCGTCTTCTTCTTTCGTCTTTCGTCCCTCGTCCCTTCTCTTTCTACTCTTTATCATCTGCCAACCCCTTCGTTTCAGGCGCCCTTGACGCCCTACCTCTTTCTCTTTCCTCACAGACTATTATCCGCTTTCCTCTTTCGACATTCTCATTAAACGCTCGCTACCTGTCTACTGTACTCTAATCTATTCTAATCACCGCCACGCTCGCTACTGCACATTCCTCGCCGTCTCCCTCCTCCTCTCAACTCCTCCCTCTTCACTTCATCCTCTCTCAACCTCTTCTCGACACGCGCGCTTCGCCTTCGTTTACTTGACTTTTGACAATCTTCACCGTCTGCCACTCCTTACCGACATCACTGTCAGCCATTCTTTACTTCTCTTACCTTTTATCTACAATCAACCTTATTTGTCGCGCAAACAGTCTCGACTCACTTTTGTTTGTTTCGATCGACCTTGGCTCTGGACGCCGTCTTTCGACTCTATTCTTCTTCTTCTTCTCTCTATTCCCATTCTCTTCTTCTATTCTCATTCTCTTATACGCCATACTACCTCGCACACGATCGCCGCCCTTGTTTGGATCATCTCGCAGGATCTCCATCTTCATTCATCCTCGCTCGACCAAACACTCAACACAACAATCTAGACCTCGAGACAGACTCGACATCCCCATACCGGCCGTCATTTTACTATTTTACTATTTTACTACTTACTACTTTACTATTTTTACCGGCCTACATGCCAACGCCAAACACGCCCGCACTCCATTCGCACCTGAGACACGCTCATCAGGGGTTCTCTCTTTGACTCTTACTGTAGTACAGAGCACAACCATCCCTGCCAACGTCTACAACGCTCTACTGCACGGACGCTGCACACGGCAACTACAACCACCTACTACACACTACACCTCTAAACCCCAGCTCAATTTAAGCATTGCCCGGCAAAACCGCGACACTCAAAACATCCCGCAATCAAGGGGTCCATCCGTCTTCCGTCTCCTTGATCCTCTCTGATTCGAGTCTTGCGTCTGTTTTCCTGGACTCTGGATCTGATCTCCCAGATCTCCTAGATTCTCTGGATTCTACGTTCTCATCTTATCTCGAGTGTCTGTTCTCACTCTGTTTCCAAGAGTCTGTTCACTCCTCGACCTCTACCGAGTCAACACAGATCGCCAGAGCCCGCGTCCCAGGTTTTCCTCTCTCATCCCTCGGTTTCCAGTGACATCGCGTTGATCTGTTTTGTCAATCTATCTCTTTCTCTCTTTCTCTCCTCTATTCTTCTATTCTTCATATTCTATTCTCTTTTCTTATCGAATCACTTCATCGTCTCGCCGACCAGTCTTGTACAACACCAGCCCAATACCGACCATCGACGACATACATCCTATCTCGCATATCTCGCATATTCTCTTTTATCTCTATAGCTCTATAGCTTCGCATATCATATCTCGCATATCATAGATTCGTCATCTTCACACCAACTACGGACCACCGACGCTTATCTCGGTCCCCCAATTACGTCTTGGATTGGATATTAATTGGACAATTGGACAATTTGGATATACACGATTAGACATCGACACTCGACCACAATCTAGGACATTTGCACCCAACATAATGCAAATATGATGATGGTCTATGAACACGCCATCGTCGACACCGTCGGCCCCAGCCCCGGCTCGCCTCCCGGCATGACTGCCTCCAAATCATCAAAGTCCTCTTCCTTCCATTCCATCAGCTCCGACGACAACAGCGTCCTGTCCGACGTTAACCATTTCGAGGATATTGGCCTCGACGACGACTCGACAATCATTCCCCACCACGACCGCGACACCGATTTCAAGGCCGTGCGCCCCAACCGGTTTTCGCCGTCATATTCTGCTGATCTGCGCACCGCCTCTATCCAGCAAAAGGCACAGGCACCGCGCATGCACGCCACACGGGAACTCGCCCGCACGCGCCCGCACACCCGCGATATCATTGCTCCCAAAGTCCGTCCGACCCTTAACCCGCTGCAGATCCAGCAGCACAACCAGCTCTCCCACACGTCGCAGCCGCGCCGCTCGCACAGCACCAGCGGCACCAGCAGCAATGTCCGCAGCACAAGCACCAGCGCCCTGATGCCCGATGGCCTCGGCGCCAAGAGACACAGACCGACAGCCAGCCGGTCGGCAACGTCTCTGTCGTCCTACCGCCACCGCAGTCCCAGTCCCAACACCATGAACGTGCCGCACGGTCTCAAGGACCCGGGCGTCGTCGTCAAGCCGCGCCGCGGCAGCTGGCAGTCGACGGCGTCGCGCAAGTCGGCGCTGCAGCTTGAGATGGAGTGCGACGAGGACGAGGGCGACGACATCCCTGAAGGCTTGGTCTTGGACAACGTGCCCATCTCGCCGCGCCCGCCGTCGGAGCGGTCGCACCCCATCAGCCCCATGAGCTCCAAGGCGGGCTCACCAGACCGCAACTCCAAGGGCAAGGATCGTGTACGCAGCGTCGGAAACGGCACGCCCGCCATTGCCGCCGCCCAGGGCTGTCTGCGGTCGCCGTCGTGGAAGCAGGACGAGCCCAACCCTGAGAGTATTAGCGGCACGGCCAGCCCGGTGAAGCTGCGGGCCAAGAGCTGGACCGCAGCACTCTCCGAACTGAGCATCGAGGCCAAGCAGTTGACAGAAAAGCTCGAGGAGCATGCGGACGAGATCAAGCTCAAGAACCAGCGGTCGAGCACGGGTTCTTTGCCTGCTGCGCGGCGCGCCGTCACGAGCCCTGTCGAGTCCAAGCCCAAGCACAAGTCGGCGCTGCCGGAGCTGCCGCCACTGCGGCGCAGCAACATTATGATCGACCCGCTGCCCGTCTCAAAAGAGAAGGAAGCAGTGCTGTCGCGCACGCGGCCGTCGTGGCTGCCGCCCAAGGACCCCGCCGAGGAGAAGCGGCACCTCAAGGAGTACCAGAAGATGATGGCGTACAGCATCGAGGCGGAGAAGCGGCGCGAGGCCACCAAGCAGGCCAAGTCGGAGTGCCGTGACACGGCCGTGAAGGGCCTTATGCAGATTTGGGAGCAGGACATTATCCCGCGCTGGAACGAGGCCATCCGCGAGCGCCGCACGCGCGACCTGTGGTGGCGCGGCATTGCCCCGCGCAGCCGTGGCGCCGTGTGGACGCGTGCCATTGGCAACGAGCTGGGCTTGGTGGAGGCGTCGTTTGATGCCGCGCTGAGCCGTGCACACGAGGTCGAGGCGCGCGCCAAGGCGGGCGCGGCCGTCGAAGGCGACGAGCACCACATGGCCAACTTTGCGGCGATCCGCTCGGATGTGCAGGAGCACACGTGGCACGACCTCAAGATCTTCCAGGCGGGCGCGCCTTTGCACCAGGGCCTGGTGGACGTGCTGATGGCGTACTCCATGTACCGCAGCGACATTGGCTATGTCACGGGGTGCAACACGGTGGCGGCGTTGCTGCTGTTGAACCTGCCGGGCCCAGCGTCGGCGTTTGTGTCGCTGGCGAACCTGCTGAACCGGCCGCTGCCGCTGAGTTTTTACGCGTCGGACCCCGGCGCCAAGTCGTCTGCTTACAACCTGCTGATGCAGACGCTCTCGCCGCGCGCGCCTGCCCTCTACTACCACATGAAGAACATGCCCGACGCTGACCTTGATTACTTGTTTGGCGACATTTTCACATCGCTGTTCACCGGCCAGCTCGCGCTCGACCAGGCAGCGCGCCTGTTTGACGTCTATGTGTTTGAGGGCGACGCCGTGCTTGTGCGCGCGGGTGTCGCCTTTGTGGTTGAGCGCGAGGCTTCTTTGCTGGGCACGCGAACTGCCGAAGAGGTGCGGCGTGCGCTGATGTTGTCCACCGACAAGAAGGTAGTCGCACAGACGGGCGAGGAGGGCCGCTGGATGGAGGCGGTGCGCGAAGCCGGCAAGATTGCCAAGTAGACTCTGTCTTATACCCGATACGCTTAATGACCCTTATTGTTTATACTTTTTCTATTCTTACACTCGCTCACCCTCTTCAAACACTTATTGTTTATTCTTAATCGCGCCAGACGCGCCCTTTTGTCTATTTATTTATATTACATTGGATTAGATCCCAACGATACTTGTTGGACTTGAACTTTGAATATTGATCAGATGCAGTGATTGTGGATGTTGTGGTTAGTGAACAAGGCTATTTTAATTTACCCTCTTGTTACGAGTGGCTTGCAAAAATGAAGCGCTTCACGTCTTTGCAATTTGCAACTTTGCAAAAAGACAAAAAGACAAAAAGACAAAAAAGACAAAAACAAAAAAGAGGGCTCCACCGGGGATCGAACCCGGGACCTCGTGCAGTTGTAATGTTAAACCAGCCACTCTAAGAGCGGCGTGCTATCGGGATACCCAAAGCACGAATCGTACCACTAGACCATGAAGCCCTTTTCTGTGGGGTGTTGAGTGGGAATAGGAGTATATATAGGGGTGTGCGATGGAGGATCCTGTATTTAGTAATCAAGAGACCACGGGCAATACACAGCCATGATCCAACACGCAACACACAAAATATTACTGAGCCATTGCAGTCTCGATACAACACAATCAAGAGAATCTCGGCGTCACATGCAAAAGTGCTAGTGACATGTTCGTTTTGATAGCTCCATTGCCAACAAACAAGCAAAAGTAAAATAAAATTAAATCAAGTGAAAATAAATGCCCAGTTCAGCTGTGATTGCCTGTACTTGCCATACTCAGCAAGGCTTAGCTTACGTCTAAAGTATTTCTGCCGTCGTGGGTTGACTTTGCTGTTGAATTCTCACGGCATCTGCTCGTCTTTTGCCTCGTTTGCTTTGCTTTTCTTTCCTCGTTCTGCCTTTCCTCGTCTATGCCTTTCCTCGTCTTTACCTTTCCTCGGTTTGCCTACCTCTTGCTTGTAGTATTTGCAAGGTCCCCTCCATGCCAAGACTGTCTCGTTCAGTCTTAGTTCTAATGTGTCTACAAGTAAAGTGTGTCGCCCATCTACACCGCCATCGTACCTTCTCTGTCAGTACTCACCGACCACTCACACACTGCCAGATACAACTGACACCACGCTCCGATCAATGGGTCTCCCCACACAACTTTGCTCCTTCTTTTTCTCTTTGCAAATACTTCCACTTCACAGCAGGCGCTACAGGCTTGGTCGCCCCGAGCTCAACAAAATGTAGAGGTTACCCCAACGAAAAGAAGTGGAGATCAACTGCATCTTTCTTTCTTTCCCTATGCAGCGTATCGCAGTCCGAAATACTCTGCTGTATCTGATTGTGCTAGAGTAGTGATTGGGATTGGGATTGTGTGATAACGTGTACTGCATTGCTGGCAAGAAAACGAACACACCCCAATGTCTAATTGTCTACAAAGCGGCACTGTGCAACTACTCTCAATGCGTGCAAATTGACATGTGAATCTAGACAGCTCCCAGTCTAATTCCATTCGACCGTTATTGCCATTCCATTCCATTTCCATTTTAATTCATCTTAATTCCCATCAGTATCTAGAGATGCACTGTATTCTACTACATAGTATGTATTCCCCTCAAGAGTACAGTGCAGCGGTACTCGGTAGATCTGCTGGGGAATGGAGTCGATCTAGGGTTTTTGAATTATGAATTATATTGAAAGAAAGAAGCTGAACGGTGCCTTCCTTACAAAGTAAGAGTGCCGTGCCACTACCGTCTGCAGATTCAACAGATCCAGCAAGCGGTGTGCTTTGCTTCCGTTTTGCTCTTTTTTTACTCTCTACCGACCGCTTGGCTAGAGTCGTATTCATCTCTATCCTCTCAGGCACGCTGTTTGACCTGACAGCGATTACACATTTACCAGCTCTATCAAGGTACTTTTCCGTGGCAAATTGGTACTCAGTAAAAAACAAAAACGTCTACAGTATTCTAGCCCGGCCTAGTCCGTCGTTCTTTCCGTTTTTGAGTTTTGTTTGCCACTGGCTTTTTTGAGCCTTCCTTCACCCAAGTTTCTCGCGTTATGCAGGGCCTTTTGGCTGTATTCTGTATTCTGCATTCGTCTGATAGCTCTTTCCTTGCGTAGAATTCTTATCCAGGCGGCTCCTGCCAGCGTACCGCGTACCTGACTACTCCTGTTACCGTTTCTCATTTCACACAGGAGAAAACAAGAAATGAGAAACGAGAAACGAGTGTTCCTGTTCTTTCCTGTACAGAGTGTGTTTCCTCTTTCGGCTCAACCCTGACGGCTCCTTTCCTCCTCCCTCCTCCTTTCTGCTTCACGTCGACCGTCCCACACTATTACCCCGTACATCCCTCCGTTTTGTCTCTTGTCTTGTAACACTCCCTCACTCCTTCCGTCTGCCATCGTCCTCGGTTGTTTCTCTTTTTGTCTCTTTTGTCTCTTTTTGTCTCTCTGTCTTGCCTTTGTAGGAAGTTTCTTTTTGGCCTTTTGGCTCCTTCTTTTTCTATTTATCTTTGTGCTGTTCTCTTCTGCTGTCGCTCTTGCTACCTCCAGCTCTAGTCAGTCGATTGTCGTACTATTCCTCCTTGCTTGGGCCATCTTTGCCTCTTGCCTTCCGTCTTCCGTTCCGTCTTCTGTCTTCTGCCCCAACCCTCCTGATTCTTATTTGTACTGTCCTCGGTTGTGGTTGCTCTTTCCCTTTTTCCTTTTCTGCTTCCCTTTCTTCTTCCCTTCTTCTCTTCTCTTCTTCCCTCCTCCCTCCCTCCTTCCCTTTCCCTCCTCATCCCCTGTTCTCTCCAACAACCTCATCGCACACAATGGCCTCAACTGCCACTGCCAGCGGCAAGGCCGCTACAAAGCCCGTCACCCGCCGTGCTGCTGCTGCTGCTGCCGCCGACCTCGACTCGTCCCCCTCCACCGCCGCCCAGTCGCCCGCAGACTCTCCCCGCCCCTCCGCCTCGTCCACCTCGCTGTCCTCCATGTCCGAGATGGACGACATCAAGCCCAAGTCTGCTTCGGCTGCTGCCGACGACTTTGGCAAGCTCATCGACCTCGACGGCAACGAGTTCAAGGTCCCCGACTACACCATCAAGGACATTCGTGACGCCATCCCCAAGCACTGCTATGAGCGCTCCGCCATCCGCAGTCTGAGCTATGTCCTCCGCGACGCTGTCTGCCTCGCCACCACCTTTGCCATCTTCTACAACTTCAACACCCCCGAGTACATCCCCAACGTTTGGGCTCGTGGCCTGCTGTGGGCTGGCTACACCGTGCTGCAGGGCCTGTTCGGCACCGGCCTCTGGGTCCTTGCCCACGAGTGCGGCCACGGCGCCTTCTCGCCCTCCAAGACCACCAACGACTTTGTCGGCTGGGTCCTGCACTCGCTGCTGCTCGTCCCCTACTTTAGCTGGCAATTGTCCCACAGCAAGCACCACAAGTCCACCGGCAACATTGAGCGCGACATGGTCTTTGTGCCCCGCACCCGCGAGGAGCACGCCTCCAAAATCGGCCGCTTTGCCCACGAGCTGTCCGAGCTCACCGAGGAGACCCCCGTTGCCACCCTGCTCAACGTCCTCGCCCAGCAGCTGTTTGGCTGGCCCATGTACCTGATCACCAACGTCACCGGCCACAACTACCACGAGAAGCACCGTGAGGGCCGCGGTGTCGGCAAGCACAACGGCTGGTTCTCCGGTGTCAACCACTTTAGCCCCAGCTCGCCGCTGTACGAGAACCGTGACGCCATTCTGATCATTTACAGCGACATTGGCCTTGCTCTGGTCGGCACGGGCCTGTACTTTTTGGTGCAAAAGTTTGGCTTTGCCAACATGGCCCTGTGGTACTTTATCCCCTACCTGTGGGTCAACCACTGGCTCGTTGCCATTACCTACCTGCAGCACACCGACCCGACGCTGCCGCACTACCACTCGGAGGAGTGGAACTTTGTGCGCGGCGCCGCTGCCACCATTGACCGCGAGTTTGGCTTTGTCGGCCGCCACCTGCTGCACGGCATCATTGAGACGCACGTGCTGCACCACTATGTCAGCACCATTCCCTTTTACAATGCCGACGAGGCCACCGAGGCCATCAAGCCCGTCATGGGCCAGCACTACCGCGCCGACGTGCGCGGCGGCCCCATGGGCTTCCTCAAGGCCATCTGGACGAGCTCGCGGTCGTGCCAGTGGGTCGAGCCCAGCGAGGGTGCCACGGAGAAGGGCAAGAAGGTGCTCTTCTACCGCAACCACAACGGCATCGGCACCAAGCCCGCCAAGCTGGCGCACTAGTTTTCTGTTCTTTATCTCTTTGTCTGTTTATCTGTTTATCTGCAGGGGCGTCTAGAGTCAGTAAAAGTAGAATGATATACGACTGTAGCGGGAATTGATTTGGTTGTTTTTTGAGTTGGAACGTGAAGAAGTCAAAGACATAAAAGTGAGAACAAGAGAACACAGAAGGTAAGAATAAGAATCAGAACCTGGCCGGACCATTCGGATCAGATACCGATACGAATAAACGCGTGGTAAGCATTGCGGGGAAGACGGCCATGGACCAGCGAGTCGCCTGACCTTTTTCGCTCTTCTTATTCGTTCCTGTTGATTCTTCGACAGGATGATTGTCAAGCTTGTTATCTTATTCTGTACCTGTGTTTTGGCTATTACAATGTTGTGTTTTGATTAAATCCAAACAGATTATATCAATCCTTTGCCAACGAATAAAAGCAAATATTAACAATCAAATCCGAGATGCACCAGGAAAGAAATGCAGGCAGCCCTCATAGGAGCCGACAAGCCCAACAGCCTCGTCCACCGCTTCACTGACACCACCGACAGCAGCCTCTCCATTGCCGTAGATGCCGAGAAAGTCGAGATCACCCTGTAGACTGTCGGCTGTCTGGTTCGTAGATGCCTCCGTTTCCTTTTTCGCAGCTTTTTTCGCAGCCTTTTTCGCAGCCGTCCTTTCCTTTCTTTCCTTTCTTCCCTCTTTGGCGGCCCTTCTGGCTTGCTTTTCAAAGAGTTTCCGCTTCTGTGCTGCCGCCGTGTCTGTCTCCTCGACCAGCAGCTCCTCCGGCTTGATGTTCTCGGGCTGGTGCTTCTCTTTCCTCTCCGTCTTGTCCTTCTTGTCCTTCTGGTCCTTGTCCTTTGCCGTCTCTGTCCTGGCCGGCATCTCCTCCTCCTTTACACTCTCCGTAGACAGTTCCTCGCCTTGATCATCATCCACCAACACGACCTCCTCGTCCACCTCCATCTTGTCATCGGCGCCAAAGAGTACATCCTCAAAGAAGACCTGGTCGTCAGTGTCGGCAGTGGCGTCTGCAGCGTGGTCAGTCTCGACACCTGCCACATCCTGCCCGTCTTCGGGCACTTTTGGCCCTGACATCCCATGAAACTGCACCTGCACCTCCGCCCTCTTCTTCTTCTTGGCCCCAGACTTGCACGCATCCTGCAGCCGCGCAAGAAACGGCTTGGTCGTCTCCAGAGGAAAGGTGCCGTCCAAGTCAGCACTCCCCCCATCGCTCTCGTCCCCGTCACCGTAGTCGCTGTCGCTGAAGCCTTCAAAGTCGGCATCAATGTCCAGTGGGCGTATTCCGGGGGCTGTTATTAGTACTCGTAATTGTCTGTCCAAGCAAAGAGAAAAAGAACGTACAAAACCCATTCGCCGTAGACGACAGGTACAGCGGCTGCTGCGCCATGTACCACGGTGCGTTGCCCGACTGCGGTGTCTTTGGCGTGCCGGGGGTCGGCGGTGTATGCAGTGTCACCATCCCCGTCTTTGGCGGCGTAGATGTAATGCTGTTGCGCTGCCGCTGCAGACGCTGGCTGGCGTACTTGTGGCGGCTTGCGTTCTTGGCGGCCTCGCGCAGGCGCATGTCGACGTCCGAGTCGGAGATGACATCATTCGAAGAATCGGTGGTGTTGCCGGTGCTGCGCAGGTCAAGATTGTCCAGGGCAGACGAGGCAGACGAGGCAGAAGCAGACGTCTCGCTAGGGGTGGACTGCACAGGAATCTGAACGGGGATCCTGCCAGGCGGTGTCATTGGGATAAAGTCGTCCAAGTCCGTGCTTGGATGGTTTTCTTTGTCACTGTCTTCATCTTTGTCTGCGTTGTCTGCTGCGTCACCGGGCAGGCTGCTCTACAGCTCTGTCCTCGGAGCCAGAGCTGGACTGTTGCTCGTCTCGACATCGGTAGACTGATCGAAAGACTCATCAAAAGGCTTAGTGATAGCATTGATCACAAAATCTATATCGATAGGCCTGACAGCAAGAGACTCGACAGACTTGGTGTCGACAGCAGACCCAACGGCGACAGGCTCGGCGACAGAATTGCCAGAAGAATCGACAGAAGAACTGGCAAAGACAGTCTTGGCACCGGCAGACTCGACAGCCACAGGCTCGACCGAGATAGCCTTGACAGCGACTGGCTCGGTGAGCTCGGCCGCAGCACCGACAGCCCCCTCCTGCGTCTTCCCCTCCTCTAGCCGCCGCTTCTTCCGGTTCCTGCGGCCGCCGCGCTTGGTCCTGCGCTTCTTTGGGGCTGAGGTGTCGACCAGCGTCGGTGGCATCTGCACAGACTGGACAGGCTCCGAGACCGTCTTTGTTCCTGTCTTTTGGCTCGCCTTTGCTGGCTCTTTTTGGGAATATGCCCACTTGCGTGCTCGTTCGTGTGCTCGCCCGCGCTTTCTCTTCCCGGGACGATGCATCGTGATGTCGCCGGTGGCGGTGGACGACTGCATCTTGGCGGTGACGTTCTTGTAGTTGTCAAGGTGCGAGTTGCGTCGCAGTAGATATAAAGTGACAGTCAAGACCACTCTGTATAAGAACAAGGGAGAGAAACCACACCCATTCACGTCGGCTGACGGGTTGCATGGACGCAAAGTGCTCACAGTGACTGTTGACAAGAGTGAGTTATCAAAGAGTTTGAACTCCTAGTCACGGTAAACTCATAAAATATATTACATAACATCACCTGCTGCCTGTTCCTTCCTTCCTTCCCTTTTCATCTGCCTCGTCATTAAAATTTGCAGCTTGCACCCATTGGAAATTTCCGTTTTAGGAAGGAACGGTGAATAACACGATTCGACGCCACCAAAATCCACGTGACCATGTTCACGCCGCTTCACGCACATCACCAGCTGCACTTTTGTGTATCCATGATTACTCTTGCAAACACAGAAAAGCAATATGAAATGATACTGAGTGCAATCTAGAACATGAATGTCTCGCTGTATATTGATGCTATATCACCAAATCGCCACACAGATACATCATCACTACCACTCACTCTTCCGCCCGACACCGCCCGCGCAGTACAGCGTCCCGTTCACATTGCCAATGCCGACGTCCAGGTCCAGCGTCGAGTTGGTGCTGGTCGGCCGGACCTCGGTCAGCGGTGTGCATGCACACGCCATTTCCATTCCTTGTCCCGCCGCCCAGCACGCGCTGCAGTACTCCGAGTACTTGCCGTAGACCGACCACAGCAGCGATGCGTCGTCGTAGTTGATGCCGACGCACAGGTTGAGGTCAATGGAGGTGTTGTGGAAGCGGCCGGCATAGTCGAGGCAGCGCGCGCGGAGCTGGTCCGGCAGTTTTTGTTTGGTTTTGGTGTAGGTGGTGTCGTTGTAGCCCTCTTGCTCTTGAATGTCTGGTGCAAACAGGGCGATGGACTCGCACGACAGGCTAAAGTTGGCATATGTGGGCAGCGGCGAGACAGCTGTATCGAGGGCAGTGCTAGTTGGAGTGTTTCTGCCGACAGGACTGCCGTCGACACGACTGACAGGACTCGCTCGCGCCGTGCTGGCTGTGATGATGCCGCCGACGAGCACAAGACTGGCGAGCATGCTGGTGTGTAGATGAGTGAGGCTGCAATGTGGCCGACAAAATGTTGTGATTGCAGAGTGTTTAGCCTGGTGTCAAAGAGACCGAGATCAGAGGCCAAGACGAGAGATGGGAGGTCAGCCAAGGCGGCTGGCAATGACGGTTGGGATGATTGTGCCCTAATCACGGTAGATTAAATAGCCAGAAACGGCAAGGTAAGGCTGTCAGCAAAGACGAAGAGCGCAAACAGCAGGAGCGCAAAACGCAAAACTCAAAAACGGCAGGAGCGGACGGGAATTAAAAATAAAATTAGAACAGGGTCAGGTGAGTTGACGGCAAGAGCAAGGTGAGTCTGCGCTGTCTCTGCTTTGGGCATGTGCGACAGCAAGTGAACGACAGCCGGAAGTAAGGATACGGACAGATGGGGTACAAGAGACAGGATACAGGACAGTGACGATGACAAGACAAGACAGGTGTGTTTTGTACTGACGTGTAGGACAAGCTGGGATCGGGGTAGACGAGACATCTGTAGGCAAGACATCCCATTGTTTCGGTCAGAGTCTGGCTGTTTCTCTCTGACCCTGTTTTGACTGAAGCAACTGATGCCTCGTTGTCAATGCCAATGATGATATTGCGAGATGATTTGATTATTGTTTATTATATGTTGTATTCGTGCTGATGCAATGCTACAAAGCCTTCCGTCCTGGATAGAAACATGACAAAAGAAACGTGTTGATAAGCTATAATGAAATGAAGAGAAAACATGATTAAAGACAAAGGAAAAATCATGACGACTTTTGTTTTGGACCCCGGGACAAATGAAGACTGACAGAAGGATAGGATAAGTCGGTAGACACAAACGAATTCATTTTGCTTTTGCTTTGCTTGCTTTTGCCGACCTATGACCTAGTCAAAATAAGAACACAACAGAACACAAGACCCTTGCTCCTGTTTGCCAAGACCCAACATGTCCGAACTCGTGAAAACATAACATGGTTGTAGGAAATAAGAAAGAGACGAGAGAACAAAGAAGAGAGAAGAGGTTAAAGATCCTAAGCGACAACCTCCTCGGTCTCCTCCAGCACCTCCTCGACAGTCTCCTCGACCACCTTCTCCTCCACAGCGGCGCCCTCCGCCGTCTTCAGAGAGGCAGTCTTGGCAGCCAGCATCTGCGGGATAAGATCGACAGGAGTGCCGTTGATCTCGCGCTCCTCGGCCAGCTCCTCCTCCATCGACGCAACAAACGCGTCCCACTCCTCCAGCTGCTTGCGCCGCCGGTCCACAACCTCCTGGTCCGCGCCGGCTATCCGCTCGGCGTCCTCCTGGTCAAAGACCCGCGAGTACTCGCGCAGGTTCTTGCGGATCGCCTTCTGCTCCTCCTTGCTCAGCAGCGACGCAGGGCGCGGCCGCCACTGCAGCTGCTTGAACTTCTCAATTGGCTCCTCGCGCAGCAGCTCGCCGCGGAAGTCGTACATGTGGTAGCCGTTCTCCATGCTGTGCTTCCACGCAGACGCCCACGTCGCAACGTACCGGCCAGATGGGTCCCACTCAACATCAGTCACGCCGTAGTGCTCCGCAGAGTTCATCAGCTGCAGGTTGGCCGTCAGGTCCTTGTCAGACTCGGGCTTCTCGCCCTCAAAGTCGACGTCGTAGAACTCCAGATCAGAGCTCTGCTGGTTGTGCACCGTCGCAATCACAACGAACCGGCCCTTGGGCGACCAGTAGATCGCGTTGCTGTTCTTCTTCTCCAGCGTGCGCAGCACCTTGAAGTTGCCAACGGCGTTGCCCTTGGCCTTCTCGGGGCAGTAGAACGACACCGACGTCTTGGGCGCCGATGCAACAACACCCGCAGCAGCAGCAGCGCTGCCAACAACAGCCACAGGCTCGGCCGTGATAATCACGAACCGGTCGCCCTTGGGCTCCCACGCAAAGTTGATGACCGTGTCCTTGATTGTGTCCAGAACCTCAACGGGCACACCCTTCTCCTTGACACGGAAAATCTCCAGCGTTGTGGCCAGCGACTTCTTGGACTTGCTGTGGCGGTCCACCTTGACGCACAGGTAGTTGCCCTCCGACTGCCAGTGCAGCTTGGCATCCGTCACGCTGAACAGGTTCAGCGTGCGCACAATCTGCTTGGTCGGGATGCTCATCAGACCAACCTTGGCAGGGTTGCTGCCAATCTCGGGCGTCCAGTAGCACAGCAACTGCTCGTACTCCTTGACACCTTCGCGCTGCGGCCGTGCCGGCGCCCACTCAAAGTCCATCACGCCCTCAACCTTGATGCTCGTCTTGTCCAGCAGGTTCATGCGCGGCGTCTCGTACACAGAGATCGACTGGCCCTGTGTTAACCGTGCAACGTACTTGTCATCCGACGACCACTTGAACGCGGGCCACGGCTGCTTGCGAGGAGTATTGTCCTCAGAGCCGGCAACGGGCGGCAGGTCAATGTTGGCAAACGAACGCAGAGGCTTGGCCGATGCAATGTCCCAGATCACGTAGTTCTTGCCGTCGTCGTCAATGGTCAGCGCGGGGTGGCCCTCCTCGCCGATAGAGATGGGGCGGTTCGACCACGTAACCAAAAAGTTCTCCTGCGGCGAGAACGCGACCAGGTTAACAAAGGGGTGGGGGAAGCGGCCGACACGGTCCCATTTGGGGCCAGCCCACAGCTGCACACCCTGGGGGTGCACCGACGTCAGGTAGGTGCCGAGCGGCGACCACTGCACAAAGCTCTCGGTCCAGTGCGCGCGGTCGACAATGGTCTCCTGCTGGTCCTTCTCGTTGTTCCAGAACACACCGACGTTGTCGCCGCGGTACATGATAAGCTGGTCACGGCCACGGCCGCTGGGGTCGGCAAGGAACGAGCGCAGGTGGTCGCGGGGCTCAAAGTCGGGGATCTCGGGAGCGTGGTACTCGTCGTCAATGCGGCCTTCGCGGCCGTAGCGCTCGATATCGGTGAGCTTGTTGACGCGCAGAACGTGCTTCTTGTCGAGGGGAACGCTGTCCAGCGAACGGACAGCGGCAGCAGCCTCACCGGCAGAGGAGTACTCAACAAAGGCGAAGCTAAGATGTCAGTATATCTATGAAATTCATAGAGGGGCGTTGGACGTGACGCGGGGTGATATCGCGATGTAGAGCTACAACCGCGGATTGCAAGCATCTGCATCACCCCCAGCTCATCGCACCGCCATCGCCATTCTCGATAAACTTACCCGTGGGACTTGCCGTCCTCGCCCATGGGCATCTCCAGGTTCTCCTCGCTTGTGCGGCCGACCGAGTTCAGCTTCTTCAGCAGGAACTTGACCAGCTTGGGCTTCTGCTCCTCCGTGACAACGGGGAGGCCATCGATAACAACAAAGGTGTCAAAGCCCTGCTCGAGCTGCACCTCGTACTTTGCGCGCAGGTCCGAGATGTCAACCTCCTCATCGTTGAACTCGTCGTCGTCGAGGTCAGCCTCGCGCAGATGGTCGAAAGACATGATGGCGGTTTGTGTCGTTTGTATTAAGTGTTCGTTTTATTTCGTATTTGAATGTCAATATTGGTGATTTTGTTTAGGATTTATGCCGCTGGTGGTCGTACTTTGAACGGTGTCGAGGTTCCCGGATTTGGCTTCCTATTCTTGCATTCAGAATACCTCCATAATGCCTACAGACGAGCCTACTATGCCGCTACTGGAGTATGCTGTTGCCATTTTTTTCATTCTTTTCCTCAAAAGAGTGGAGCGCTCGCAATTTTGGTGAGGCAAGGCAAAAACTAGAGAAGGCGGACATATGTTCTACCGGCCCGGAGGGGTACTGTAGAGCAAAAGGGAAGGGACAGGTACGAGGTACAAGGTACGGGAGTACATATGATGAGTCAGCAGACTAAATGGAGGACAGCCAGGGACAACGCAGAAGAGGCAAGCGCAACAGCGCCAGCACTAGGCTCCTGGGCAAGAGCTAACTTTTAAGTGGAGCCGAATAGGAGAGGAGGGGAATAGGAGGTGAAGAGACGATTGAGGAAGCAGCTAGAACAGCACAAGGCAGGCACGACACGACAGGCAGAAAAAAAAAGAGGGGAGCTTTGGCGGTGGTGCAGCATAGTAATTGTGTAGTCTCTAGTAATCTTGGGTAGACCGTAGTTGGAGGTGAGAATAGGAGGCAACGTCAACAGACTTATCACGGTCAACACACACAAACATCAAAATGGTAGGCCTTCTTGGTTAGGGTGCAACGGCCAGTAATTGCCAGTCTTTACTAACACACCCAGGCCTCTTTCAGTCCAACACAGATTTTCGACGAGGGTACTACTGAGGAGAAGGGTGAGAATGCTCGTCTGTCGGCCTTTGTCGGTGCCATCGCCGTCGGCGACCTGGTCAAGAGTACCCTGGGCCCCAAGGGCATGGACAAGATCCTGCAGTCTGCGTCGACCGGCGACACCATGGTCACAAACGACGGCGCCACCATTTTAAAATCGATTGCGCTCGACAACGCCGCCGCCAAGGTCCTGGTCAACATCTCCAAGGTCCAGGACGACGAGGTCGGTGACGGCACCACATCCGTGGCCGTGCTGGCCGCTGAGCTGCTGCGCGAGGCCGAGAAGCTCGTCGACAAGAAGATCCACCCCCAGACTATCATCGAGGGCTACAGAATAGCCAGCCACGCCGCACTCAAGGCGCTCACCGAGTCCGCCGTTGACCACTCCAAGAACCCCGAGGCCTTCCGCAAGGACCTCGAGGCCATTGCCCGCACGACCCTGAGCTCCAAGGTCCTCGCCCAGGACCGCGAACACTTTGCCCACCTCGCCACCGACGCCGTCCTGCGCCTCGGCGGCACCGTCGACCTGACCCACATCCAGATCATCAAGAAGACGGGCGGCAAGCTGAGCGAGTCGTACCTCGACGAGGGTTTCATTCTGGACAAGAAGATTGGTGTCAACCAGCCCAAGCGCCTGGAAAAGGCCAAGATCCTGGTCGCCAACACGTCCATGGACACCGACAAGGTCAAGATCTTTGGCGCGCGCGTCAAGGTCGGCTCGACAGCCAAGCTCGCCGAGCTCGAGAAGGCTGAGAAGGAGAAGATGAAGGCCAAGGTCGACAAGATCAAGGCCCACGGCATCAACTGCTTTATCAACCGTCAGCTCATCTACAACTGGCCCGAGCAGCTGTTTGCCGACGCCGGTATCATGTCCATTGAGCACGCCGACTTTGACGGCATTGAGCGCCTGGCGCTCGTTACCGGCGGCGAGATCGCCTCGACCTTTGACCACCCCGAGCTTGTCAAGCTTGGCCAGTGCGACCTGATCGAGGAGGTCATTATCGGCGAGGACACGCTCATCAAGTTCTCGGGTGTCGCGGCCGGCCAGGCTTGCACGATTGTGCTGCGCGGCGCCACGGAGCAGCTGCTGGACGAGGCCGAGCGGAGTCTGCACGACGCCCTCGCCGTGCTGTCGCAGACGGTCAAGGAGCCCCGCACGACGCTGGGTGGTGGCTGCGCCGAGATGCTGATGGCCAAGGCTGTCGAGAGCGCGGCGACGCGCGTTGAGGGCAAGAAGCAGATGGCAGTCGGTGCGTTTGCGATTGCGCTGCGGCAGCTGCCGACCATTCTGGCGGACAATGCTGGTCTGGACTCGGGCGACCTGGTGGCGCGGCTGCGCAAGACGATCTACGACGGCATGCTGACGTACGGCCTGGATCTGATGACACCGGGCGGCGGTCTGGCGGACATGCGCGACATGGGCGTGATTGAGAGCTACAAGCTGAAGAAGGCTGTTGTGTCGTCGGCAAGCGAGGCGGCGGAGCTGCTGCTGCGGGTTGACGATATTATCCGCGCAGCACCACGCCGGCGCGAGCGGATGTAGGGGATAGACACTATGGGAAAAAACAGAAACAGAAAAGAAAAGGGGCATATAGACTTGATCTGGCTGTTCTAATAAATGTAAAGCAAACACAAATGTATTGTAGTTATAGGTGATTGGTGATGTTGTAATTTTATTAAAGCTATTCCAGTTGCACTGCTACTTTTTATGTAATGAGCCGGCCATGCTGAGAAAGGCTTCTCGCCGCGCCGCTCCCTTATCGGTGAGCCCCCGCAAGAGCCCGCGCCGCGCCGCCTCGATCGTCCGTACCGTGTCCACACTGACACTCATGGCTGGATCGAACGGCTTGAGGGCCGGGTCGCCGTGCGTCGCCAGCGACGCCAGGCCCAGGTACGAGTGGTAGATGTCGGGTGCACCGCCGGGCGTCTTGGAGAAGCCGCCAATGATGTGCTGTGTCTGGTTTAACAAAAAGCGGCGGCTCGCGTCCCAGTTCGCTGTCGTGTCTTCCTTGTACTCGAGAGCAAGACCGTTTCGCTGCAGGATGGCAATGCTGCCGAGCGTCCACCATGTGTAGCACGAGTCGGCGTGCTTGTTGCAGCGGCCATTAAAACCGACGAGACAGGACGGCGTCAGAGTGTCTGCCGTGGCGATGGTGCTGACAATGCTTTCCTGCCACTCTTCGCTGCTGTCGTCGCTGGCTTCCTCCTCATCGCTGCTTGTCTGATAGACAAAACTGCGCGATGCCAGCCACCGCATAAGCCCGGGGAGGTCGGCGATGCCGCGCGCGAGGGCTGACGACTGGACTGGACCGCCCTCCGCCGGCCGCTCGAGCAGCTCCATGGCCGCAATCGCACAAAAGGCATAACCGGCTGTTGTGTTAGTGTGGTCAATATACAGAGATTATGCAGATCGACTTACCATGGCTTTCGTGGGACGAGCTCTCGGCGAACCCGCCGTCGTATGTCTGACCGCGCCGCATATGTGCTATTAGGGCCTCGACGTTGATGTCGTCCACCCAGGCCGGACTTTGTGTATTTGTTTGTGTAGAATCGGTCTCGTCGCCACGCAGCATCCACCGGATCATGGACGCAATGTAGCAGTACCGCATGTCCGAACCGCCCGCAATCACTCGCTTCTGTCCAGACGCAGACTCGGGGTCTGCCACGTCCGCCAAGAACTCGCCAAAACTGCCGTCCGGGCGCTGCAGCTGCCGCAACCAGTTGAGCGTCGCATTGCGGTCGACCCCGACAAAAGCACTGTCCGCGTTGTCCTTTCCTAGCAGAGCCAGCAGTTGCAGCGCAAACAGCGTCGCCGCAATGTTGGCCTCGCCGCGCGCGCCCACCTCGGGCTCGGCGTTGGCAAAGTCATAGCTGCTATAGACGCTGCGCGGGAACGCATGTGTAGTTCCACCGCCGAAGCCACCACCCGGGTGCTGGCAGGACAGGACCCATTTTCTGTAGCTGCTGCGGTCGGCGTCGGTGAGCAGAGAAGAGCTGCCGAGGAGGTCGAGGGCAGCGACGGTGAAGCAGCCGAGGAGCATGCGGGTGCTGTCGTTTGCGGTGTACTGGTGGGGGAGGAGGGAGCGGAGGCAGCGCTGCCAGTAGCGGGTGTGCCGCTGGGTATCGAGATCCATTCTGACCAAATCGAGCGCGCAGCTGTATTAGTTGCAGTTGTAAAAGTACAGAGTAGTTTGTTGGTAGTTGACAACGACGGCTGAACGAGCTGACGTCGGGAGCTACCGCCGTTATCGATAGCGCCAGCTTATCGGTACTGCTCTTTCCTTATCGGGTACACGTGAAATTGGTGTTTATTTTTATTTTTATTTAAGTTAATTATTTAGCTAAAATCTATTTTTATTCTCTGACGTACTTGTCCTTTGGATTCATCACAAAGGAGATCTTGTTGAACTAGATAAATACGCCCAGAGATCCAGTATTCAACGCTGTTTCAGACTGTCTTCTCTGTCATCTGCGGATCTACAGGGTCCCGTGCCACACAAGACAAGACACAAGACCAGTCTCCTCACAGCTGTTGCTACTTGCTACCTACGTCGGGCGTGCCTTCCTTCTGCCTTCTCAGCCTACCACCCTCAACTCAACCTATTACCTACCACATCCGACCTGCATACGTGCCTGCCGCCAGCACACGACACGACCCTTGTTTCAAGTCAGGTGCTCTTCTGACTAATCTTCACTGTTCGACATTGCATCGACTCCACGATTCCACGACTCTGTGTTTTCGACTCTTGTCTTTCCATCTCGACAAACCACCGCGCATCGCGCATCTCGCACACACTCGCTTTCGCTGTTGTTGTTTTTTGGTTATTGTTGCCGATTCCACGTTTCAATCGACTCACACGAGCCAACTAATATATCGACATCCACGAGCTTCAACAAGCACAATACCCCCGACGACCTCTTACGACCACACACAACCGCAGCCATGGCGCTCATCTCCGCCCGCACCATCATCACCTCCCTCTCCCTCTTCCATATCACCCTCGGCTACTTCTTCCTCACAAGCCCCGTCTCCCTCGCCGACCAGTCCCTCGTCTACGTGGTCGGCGAGTCCATGGGCCTGCCGCCAACCCCTGGCTTCGACGTGCCCTCGCCCGCCCTCGCCTTCCTCGCCGTCGTCCTCGCATTCATGGGCATCTCCGACATTGCCACGCTCAGCCTGCCCGAGGAGGTCGGCATGGTGCACTACTGGGGCACGCAGGCGCCGGTGCGTGTGCTGCTGAGCATGGCGTCGGTGTTTTACACGTTCTTCTTTAGCGAGTCGCGGTGGCACGGCAAGAAGCGGTCGTACGCGTTTGCGCACGCGGGCGTGGGCGATTTTCTCAAGAACCGCGTGTTCTTTACGTTTATGTTCCTCGAGATGGTGTCGTGGTTCTGGCTGTGGGTGACGCTGCGCGAGGAGCACGCCGAGATCCTGCGGCGCAAGGCCCGCCGGCGGTCGTCGCAGAGCTACTAGTCGGTCTGTTTCAGGCAAAGCAATGAGAAAGAAAAAGAAAATACAAATAGAATTAACAAAGTGATATCAAGGTGATAAGCGAGCAATAGAACAAAACAAAATCATGGCAATGGCAATTAGATCCTCCCTCCTTATTCTTCCAGTCATCAACTCGATGCTCTGCATCTCGTTCTTCTTCCTCGGCGTCTCGCCACTACTTGTCCGAAATCTTGTGACTGAACATCGCACTCGACAGGTCCTTGATCCGGCTCGGATCCTCGATCAGATCCCACGCAAGCTGCTTCTTCGTCTTGTGCAGCTGCCCCAACGTGTCGCCCCCAAGATCGCTCAGCCGCGACTCGTCCGACGAGCTGATCGACGAGCTCGTCGAGTTGCGGTTCAGCACCATCTCGACGCCCGGGCCCTCGTTCTTCTTGACCCGCCGCTGCGCCTCCTTCATCTTGCCCAGTGTCTCGTCCTCCCAGTGCATCGCGACAACGCCGAGGCCGGGGAAGTTCTCCTCCAGGTACTTCTGAAGAATAGGGAGCAAGGTCTTGTCCGGCCGGTACGTGCCCGAGTCGTTGTCAATCACGAGCTGGTAGTACCCCGGCTGGTGCGGCGGTGCCTGGTTGGGCGGGCCGCCAGGCAGCGGGTCGTCGGGGTGTGTCGAGGTGGGCGGGTCGGGCTCGGACGACGAGAGGGGGCGGCCGAGACGGCGAATGAAAAACTCGCCGCTGAAGGCAATGTATGTGGCGACGTCGGAGTGCATGGAGTGCTTGGAAAGCATGTCGATGCCAAACTCCTTGCCGGTCTCGGTAAAGCGGAAGATGCCGTCGACGGAGATCATGTAGGTGAAGATGCGGCCGCCCTCGTCAAAGTGGACCAACTTCAAAAACTGGAGAGAGGCCTCGTCGGTACATGCGGGAAAGGAGCCGTACTCGGTGGTGCGGCTGTAGTTGTAGACGCGGTTGTGCTGCTTGTGCAGCGCCTTGTTCAGGATATGGCCGCGCACGCCCTTGCGGGAGAACATGCGGCCGATGATGGGGCGGAACTCGACGTAGCGGTGGTATAGCTGGGCGGGCACGGGGCCATGCAGCTGGAGTTCGTTGGCTTGGAAGTCGTACTTTTTGGTGGCGGAGCGGGCAGAGCGCGCCGAGTGGCCGGAGCGCGCCGACGAAAACGATGCGCGCGGCGCATCCGAGCTCGAGCGGCCGGCCGTACCCGGCGGCGACAAGGTGTTTCTGTCTTCTTTTGCGTCATCGCCATACGACTCTTTTGACTCGTCCTGGGTCTCGTCCTTGTTGACCAGCGTCTTGGTGAGACGGCCAATCATGGGCGAAAAGTGCCGCACGTAGCCTGTCGGGCCGACTGTGTAGACGCGCGCGCCCTCGCCGTCTGCTGCCTTGGTCTTTTCGACAATCTCCACTTTGAGAGTGAGGGTGGGCGTGATGCTGCCGCCGGAAATGGCGGACGCAGCGGCCTTGATCAGGTATGCGCGCTTGCTGCCCATGCGCTTCTTAACATCAAAAGTCGTATCGATGCCGGGCCAGTTGTCGTCGAGCGCGTCGACCTCGACGGTGACGTTGCCAAGGCGGTCGTCATGGTCGGCCGAGTCTTCGTCGTAGAGGCGGCACTTGAGACGGAAACCGGAGCGCGGCACGCCGGCAACGATCCACTCCTCGTTCCACTCGGGCTCAGTGGTCTTGTGGATGGTGCGTGTGCGGTGGACGATGGGGGGGTCCATGCCGGGGTGGCGCGTGGGCACGTCGGTGGTCAGGGTGGCGTGGACAAAGGGGTCTGACGAGGCCTTGCCGATAAGGACGTCAAAGTCTGCGACGGGCAGATTGGCGGCACGGACAAAGGTGAACTTGACCGTATAGCCGGGGAAGCCGTCGGCAGGCTGCGGCACGGGAGTGTCATCGTAGCCGCCGGGAAATTTATGGGACGAGGCGGACGAGGAGGACGAGGCGTCGTCGGCCGGCGCCGAAGCAGGGTCTGACATTTTGTTTTCTTATTTGTATTGTTTCGTAGTGTCTTTCTTTGTTTCGTTTTGCGACTCGCCGAGATAAGCGTACGTGAACGTACAGATCGATCGCCGTGTAAGTGGTGCAGAGCCAAGACCAAGGGTCGTGATTGACGTTGCCAAGAGAGGGGGCACCCGCAAGATATAGGGCGAAAGCAAGGCAAATAAAAAGAAGCAACAAGGAAAGAACGACTCAGGTAAAGTCCGAAAACGGGCTGTCAGCAGGCCGCCCGGGGAAGGAGGGTAAATTGCTGAGCAGGTGAAAGTGTAAATTCTAGGTAGCGGTACTTGATAG
This sequence comes from Ophiostoma tasmaniense, assembly GCA_022392925.1. Lineage (NCBI taxonomy): Eukaryota > Fungi > Ascomycota > Sordariomycetes > Ophiostomatales > Ophiostomataceae > Ophiostoma > Ophiostoma tasmaniense. The sequence goes on along the minus strand of JAKRGK010000020.1, from coordinate 200,215 downwards.
TGTAAATAGTGCTAAAAGCGGTAGTGTTACTAGTGCTTGAGGCATGTTCGTAGTGTAAAAATAGGCATGGCTGTGCAGTAATGAGATGCGCGCTCGGTTTGTATCTGCCTAGAGAATCGCATGGCAATTTCGCACATACCGCAGTAATTCCTCAAGTTCGTAGTGGCTTTTACCTATTGAGTAGTAGAGTGAGAAATGGCAAATGTCAGTCGACTGACAGGCGATACTGCCTGGCATTTCTCACGTTGTCGCAAAGAGGGGTATAGTGAGAATAGACACTTTGCGAATTAACCATTTAATTCTCGTAAGAGAATAAATCGTTTAAAGTGACAACCCATTACGTATTCTCCAATAACCGAACCAATGCATGTCATCGAGCCCGTCATCGGTCCAAGAGCCGAGCCTGTACGTCTTTCTGATTCAATTTACTTGATTTCTATTCTTCGTCTCCAACACATACCACACCATGTTGCCATTGTGAAATATCTTCAGTCGTGACGTCAGAATGCAAGGTGAGGCAAGAATGCGACGCAGTGCAACAGTGGAGAGGTCCTGCCATAATAGGCTGTTGTTATCAATTTGATACGCCAATTCTATGCTCGGGGGCTGGCAGGTGTCACTAGGGTCTATCGAGTTATTGGCTGAAGGCTGCCTCAGGGCTAGCAGTGGCCGCGCACGACTGTGGATTTGACAAAGGTAAAATGACTCTAATTCGAGTAGATCAGAATAAGATAGCGAAATGGCGAGTATGAAATGAAGCAGCTGAAAGATGAGAGAATCTCGCAGCGGCACATGTGGCTCAGCTCTAGGTAGCAGCATAAGTGATGATTGGAGTGGCTGAGCATGTGGCTGGTGATGAATATCTACGAAGAAGCTGTGAGATGTAGATATTGACAAGATGAAGCAACCGGTTGAGGTAGAACATATGATTATTGATCAGATCAGGTGGAATAATATCTCATTGTCGAGGGTCAAGATCGAAATAGGATATCGAGCGGATCTGGGTCCGGATGGATGCAGCACGATGCAGTGCAGATAGCGATAGGGCTGATGTCTACGTCATAAGGCCCTTGGCTGGTGCAGGTGTTGTTGTGTCTCGACAGTCAAAGATCAGGGTTGAAGGATTGTTGAGTTTTATGGGATTTATTTGGATGCTAATCGTCCATTGCAGGTATCACTAGACCTATTAAGGGCTAAAGATCCCACAGAGGTGTTGTTTCTGAAACATCGTGAGAAGCATCGAAATCTCGATCAATCCGTGATCGACAAGTTGATAACTCTCCTCCCGAGAAGCAGACGGAAACAAAAACACACTGGTCGTTGAATATGATGTCTCCTAAACGAACGTAAAAACCATTCGAGAACACTGCATCTACAGACAGTGGTCGGAATTCAACTTGACTTGATATCGACATCTATATCTAACGTCCGAATGCCATAAGCCTGTCTTATCTTATCAACTATCACATTCATCTCACGACGAGGCCAGAACATTCCGACATCGACAATGAATAGTAATCATATCATGGAATACGGCATCCTACACTCTGCTGACCTCAGCCTCCCATCGTCCTCGTAATGCCATCACATGATGATGACTCACATTCTCTGTCCGGTCAGAATGAGGGAAGAATGGGAAAGGCTCAAAGGAAGACAAGAAAAGGGAAAATAAGAAAGACAACCCACGCTGATAGCCACGCTGATAGTCTCGTATCTTCTCGTGTCCTCCAACACCCTGGTGCACTCCACTCCCCACATCGTCATGCTTGCTGCGAGCTCTGCCTCGTCTACCACGCTCTACTGAGTACTAGTCTCGGCCTCATGTTTGTGTAACCACACTCTTTTAAACTCTCCAATACCAATCAACCGGGTCGGCGCTCCCCACTAGAACCGTTGTGCGCACCATTGCAACCTCACTACTCTGTACGCAGTATTGTGCCGGGGTCTGGGCTGCAGAACTCCATCTACTCAGTAAACTACTCTGCAACAGTCCAAGACGGGCCAAGAACCGCCTGACAGCGTGAATCCTTCTCTCTTACACATTAACCAACTCTTCTAGAAGACCAATGTAGGGCTGTGATGGCCGACCACCCTCGCTGACTCTGATACGAGCCACTCGTATTATATTTGATACAGCTTAGTTTGTGTGGTATTACTGCTAAGTAAGCTATTCCAGTGTATTCTAAACTCTTCTCAACACTGGAATCAACGAGACTGAAACAGGACAGCAGACACCATTTCGCCTCTCCGCCTCTGCCTCTGCCGTTGCCTCTCACAGCATCACCTCAACACCTGTCAACGCCAAATACCGGAGCTTGATTGCTGCCATCTGTCTGACTGGTTGCATGCACGTCAGAGAGCACAGCATATGCTCCGCAAAGAACTAGAAAACACAAATAGTCCCAAAAAATGAAATATGAAATGTCAACAGCCCTGCATCGCCCACTCAAATACCTCGTCCGGTGCCTATCACGGCTACCCGTCCGTTCTCCACCGCCCCCAACTCTAATCTCACGACCTCTTATTTTCCTTTTTCGTTATTCCATTTGTATACTTAATACTTTGATTATTCCTTATATTCAAATACCATTTTCAGATATCCGTGGGCTCATACGCTCTGCTTTTGCATGATGTCTCGTTGCTTTTTCGTTGACTCGCCTCGTATTGTTGTCGCAGTAAACATAATCTGATACTCGAGGAATACTTGCATTTATTCTCTCTTTTATATCTGATAATGCTTCTGCGTTTCTATATTTACACATCCCAAAGGAAAGAAACGTTACCGAGCGGAATAGTTACCGTCTGCCCGGGAGCTTCCAACCCAACTCCAGACATATAATATTCACCCTCCCTTCTCGTAGTAGATGTCATCCATTAGTTAATCATCCATTGTGTCCGTACTTCAACTTGGCTGTGCTTGCAACTCATACCACGAGCTAGTCTACACTTCACTATACTTCATCACACGACACACATATACAATACCAAGCAGCATATATCACCCACAGACCAACATGCCGGAGCCCGCACCACAGCAGCCAAGACGCCGGAGGCAGCACAAACGAAGCCGGAACGGCTGCTATACCTGCAAGCAGCGGCACATTCGCTGTGATGAGAAGACGCCTATATGGTGAGTCAGGCACGAGGCCTAGAACCTTGATTCAGGCCCTAAAGACAAGACCCTGAACACATGGACCTGCATATACGGTCCCTGCATAAGTCTGCTTTGTGATTACTAACATCTACAGCACAAACTGCCTCGTGCGAGGCGGCGAATGTGGCTACCCGAACGGCGAGTCCCCAGTACAAGATAACAACGGCGAAACTTCCGGCAACTCGTCTGAGACGCCGGGTCCCGCAGGTTTCGACTCTGTTGATTCTGTTGACTATGTTAACCATGTTGACCATGTTGACCATGTTGACCCTGTTAATCTCCAGCCCGAGCAGGGCTACAATCTCGACTATAACTTTGACTATAATTTCGACTTGAACGTTGATGTCAACTTCGACGTCAGCTTCGATGTCGAGGCCGACTTTGGTACCGACTTCCAGTCCTACTTTGCGCCGACCCTTCTCGAGCACTGTACGTGTTTGTTTACGTTGCATACCGAGCCAACGCTGACTGTTAGTAACCCACTTTCAGGCGCTGACGCACTGCCTGGCGCCGAAATCACCAGACACTCTCGACGACCGCGCCAACCTCCTCCTCGCGTCCATGCACTATGCCTGGGTCCACGGCGCCCTCGGCGACACAGAGCAGGCCTACCTCTATCACAAGGGCGAGGCCATCCGCGAGGTCAATACCTACTTACACACCGACGCCGAGACAAAATCCGGCACTGTCCGCTTGATGGCCGCCCTGGCCCTCGCCGAGATGGGCATTGGCGATGCCGACGCGGCCCAGGCGCACCTCAACGGACTTGTCACGCTGCTCCAGTGGCAATGCCCGGACGGCTGGCCAGAACAGCTGCGGAGTCTCTTTGACAGCATCATTATCGGGTTTGTTGAATATCTGCAAGCCTGATAGTTTTGAAAGCAATAAGTAAAGAGCAATAGTGATAGCGTAAGTGTTTACATTAGCAGTGCTTAATATACACCATGTCGATGTGGTCACATAGCAAGTGTAGCACAGGAGACTCTATACGCCTACCCCTATTACCTCCCCGTGGTAGTCGGTAGATAGACTCTTCTCCTTAAGCATCACCAAGAGACCCGATTCATACCACCTTTACATACGAGCGGATTGAAGGTGTAAGCAGACTATCGAATACATACGTTTTGCACCGACACACCATGAATTCACGTCTATGAGGAAAACAATGTATGTAGAATGTAGCTATAGCGCACACAATCTGCTAAACGCGCTATATTGACTCACATGCGGGCGCTAGAGAGCGCTCATACGCTGAGAGACCGATGTATGGACCCATATAAATTGCTATCTTGGCCAATCACATTCACCTAAACGCCCAAACATAGGCATCCATACTGATATCACACCCAGCGCCGCTCACACATCACGGCATCTCCTTTTTATCACAACAAACATCAAACATCACTTCGCGCGCGCGTACATTCATCAACTTCATCAACCCAGACCTTTCTCTCTTCAGAGACTGCTCGCAAATGATATGATATGGAAGCCTGCAAGCCGTACTGGCTAAAGTCGCGTGGCCTCTTCTAAGGTCTGGTTGTTTGCCTAACTGCTGCCTGCGCACACTTGACAAAATGAACCCATCAACCGCGGTGCCCGGGCGAATCGCAAAGTCGCCAAGGTTCTCATGGCTTTCAAAGCGAAACGCTACAGTGGCACTGTCAAGCAGTTTGCGCCAAATTCTCTTAAATGCTGCCTATGGAAACGCAAAAGACCAGAAATATTTAAAGCGGCCACCGAGCCCGTCTGAGAATCATTCTGAACTCCCACCACAGAAGCGACCGAGGCTTGCCCGAGACAGTTCAGAAATTACCACATCCACAGAGGTTTTTCACCCCAGCGTTGACTTGGACATATACCAGCCAATGCCGGCCCGGCCAAGCACAAATCAAGGATACGCTTTGTATCTCGAGAGTCTTGTCAATCCTCACGAAGAATCTTTGTACTCAGGCCAGACAGATTTTGACAGGTCGTCACGCGTTTTTGAGGGAGTAACTTCCTGGCTGGAGTCAGTACACCCAGAAGAGCTTATTCCTCGAGATCTACATTGTAGGTCTGATAGCTGCATCGACGGCTGCCGTACATCTCACTTGGCTGTCTCTCCTGGCAACTTGATTGCACGTCCTCAGTCCGTTTCTGCACCCGAAATGGCCAGCCAGCGTGACAATGACGGATTCAAAGTCCCTTCGCTGCCCGCTTCGGCGACGTCGTCCCGCAAACGAAGGGCTTCTGTCGCAATGTCAGCCACATCAGACGTTGTCTCATCGTCGTCCCAAATCTCATCCCAGACTTCTTCCAGGAGCTTGGTCGAGAGGTTTGCTTATCGATTCTCAAACTTGGCGCGGAACAACATCGTCATTCGCCTGCCGCATGAAACTATGCCGCAGGACATTGTTGATCTGGTATCAGAAATAAGCAGGCCGCGCAGCGATAGCGAAAAGGACGAAAGCGACAGGGAAGACCGAGGAGTGCTGACCCCAGAAATTGCAAAAAGCCTGGCAAAATTCGAGTCCGAGAATGCGGGCGAGAGTGCGATCGAAACATATTTGAACAATGTCTTCTTTAGTAACACGACCCCTGGCTGTATCGAATATTTGTACCAGCTGTACCGGCAAGTCTTGGGAAAGCACACGCTGCCGCACGTGTCTGGAAGAATCGATATACGCGTCTCAACGCCCGTCCCGGATCTTCTCTGCGGTTACAAGCGCGCCGGGGCCTTTGCCAACCAGGCCATTCAGCTTGACGACCTCGACCTAGAACCAAGCGCTTACCAGGCGGACATGATCTACCCTTTTCTCGTGGTGGAATACAAGGGCACGAGTGGCAACATGTGGGTGGCCACAAACCAGTGTGCGGGTGGTTCCGTGGCGTGCACCAACATGATTGAAAATCTAAACACACGGCTCAGCGGCCGTGCTGTGAGTAATGCATCCTTTAGCATCGCCATGAACGGAACAGAGGCACGGCTGTATGTGACGTGGAGAGAGGGTGATCACTTTTACATGCAAAAGATCAGGGGCTTCCTGCTGCAAGACGCCGAGCATTTCGAGCTACTGTACCGCTATATCAGCAACATCATGGACTGGGGATTGGGTGAACGTCTCCAAAGCATTCAAAGCGCCTTGGAGACTTTATGATGTCAACTGCACATTTCATCTTTACTTTATCTGTACGCATATACATTGTATAGTTTGTTGATACTATTTTTTGTTGTGACTTTCAACGACGTCTCACTAAAAAAGCGAAATATGGTAACACGTAATATATTTCAATGTAGAGATATACATATAAATGGAAAAGGTGACTTGTAGTCTTGATAAAAATCGTGAGCAAGCTGTGTAACTGCGACAGCAGCAGGCTCAAAAGAATGGAAAGAAGAAGAGTATCTAATGTATATACAAGAAGTGAAGAAATCATATATCAAATATCAAAAGGGAAAGAAATAAAAATCAAAAACTCCGTCTGTAAGCTACGCAGTAGCCATTTACAGCATCATCAGACCGGCAACGACGGCAACGGCGGCAGCGACGCGCGAAACGGTCGAGACACCGGCACCGCTGACGCTGACGGTCGAGGCAGTAGCAGCCGAGCCGCTCGAGGTGGAGCTGCCGGCAGTGGCAGTGGCAGTGCGCGTGACAACAGTGTTGCCGGCACCGGTGGAGCTGGCAACGCCGCTGGCGACGGCAGAGCGCGACGTCGTGGGGTACGGGACCGACGACGAGGCCTTGCTCGAGGCAGACGAGATGACAGTCGACTTGACAAAGGTCGAGGGAGCCACAGAGGAGGAAGAAACAACGACAACGGGCACCGACGAAGACGTGGCAGCAGACGAGGTGCTGTAAGAGCTAGAGGTAGAAGAGCTGGAGCTGGAGCTCGACGAGCTCGACACGCTAGAGCTGGTGGTCTGCGACGGGGTCAGGACGAGGGTCTCGTAGACGGGAGTAGAGAAGATGGAAGAGGAAGAAGTCGTAACGGGCGTGGATGAAGAGGAAGAGGTCGTAACGGGCGTGGAGGTCTTGGAGAGCGTGAGGGTAATGGTGGACTCGGCGCAGGTCGTGGTCGACACGATCACTGGGCTGGTCTGGGCATAAGAAGAAGCAGCGCTCGCAGAGCTGCTGCAGGGCACCGTGGTGCTAGTGGTCATGTAGACGGTCGTCGTCGACGTGTGGGACGTGGACGTGGTCGTGGCCTCCGAAGAAGAAGGAGGGGTGTAGACATTGGTATCATAGGCAGACTGGCTGCTTACCTGTGCGCTGCCAGACTCGCTGGTAGCGATGAAAACGGCCGGCTGAGCAGATGTGGTGGCAGCAGCGGCAGTCGAGAAAGAAGAAGAAGAAGTGGTGGTGGCAGCAGCAGCGTAAGCAGCGTAGGCAGTGGAAGAAGCAGCCTCCGTCTCAATAGCAGAGGTGGTGGTGCTGCCACTGGACGAAGAGCCGCCGCTGGAGTAGCCAGAGTTGGACCAGTCACCGCTGCCGTCGCAGGTGATGTCTGTGACAGTCTCGGCGTTGGTCGAGTCGTAGATCTCACCAGTGGGGTACTCAATGTCGTAGACGCTGAGGCCGGTGCTGCCGCTGGCGCCGAGGCCGCTGGGGCAGTCCGCCTGGTTGGCGCCCTCGTAGGTGGGCATGGTGCAAACCTCGTCAACACCGTACTTGCAGAGCGAGTCCTGGATGTTGTAGAGGACGTGATTGTCGCCGACCCAGGTGCCGGAGGCGCAGCTGGAGACAAAGTTCATGCTGTTGGTGGCCGACAGGGGCAGCTTGTTGTCGTCGGTGTGGATGAGCGAGGCGCACTCGGAGGCGTCAACCCACTCGTAGTCCATCTCGACACCGCCGCCGGCCTGGGGGTCGACGGTGGCAGACTCGCCAGTCTGGAGGTAGTTCCAGGCATCGTAGGAGATGTCGTGGGCACCCTCGGAGTGGTCAATGGCGAGCAGGTGGACGGAGCGGCTGCCGTAGGTGACCTTGACACAGATCTGGTCGCAGTCGACGGTGATGGGCCAGTAGGCAACACGGTTGGTGTTGATCATGCAGCCCATGACGCCGATGGACGACGAGAAGCTGGCATGGGGCGTGACAGAAGCGGTGCCCGAGGAACCGGCCATGGCAGTGCGCGCAAAAGCGGCGGCCAGCGTCAGAAGAATGGTGGAAGTTGTGCCGGACATCTTGTTGATTGTTGGTTTGATTTTGGTTGATATTTGAATTGAAAAATGATATGATTTCTTGAGTCGTTCTTGTGAGGGTATCTTAAAGAGTGATGTGAAGTCGAGTCTCTATTTCTTGAGCTGAATGATTGTACAGTAACCAGAGGTGAAGTTTGCTTTGAATATATGCAGAGAATGTGTGATATCTTGGAATATGTTCTGAAAAGGGTTGTTTTGGGAAATGCAGTTGAAAATGGGCACCGGATGGCCTGAGTGATGTCGTCAAGACAGTAAAAAGGAATGTGTTGATGATAAACAAAAAACAGCACTCTGGAAAGAATGAAAGGAAGGTGTGGTGAACAAGATGTTCAAAGGTGAAGCACAAGAGAATGAGAGAACGAGGTTAAAGAAGACAGAAGAGAAAAAAGAAGAATCAAAAAGAGAAGAGGTCGTCCTATCGCGAGAGCGGCGGGAGGTTGTTTCTTTTAAACATTGTTCTACGGTTGCAACGGGCTTGTCTTGCCAAGGCGCGTGTCTTTTGTTTCCTTTTGTTTCCTCTTTCTCAACCTTCTTTCTACCAGACTTCTTCCACTCTACCTCAGCTCGCGCTCACTATGCGCCTCTTTGCGCCGCTTTGCGCCCTGGCGCCCTGGGACCTGGATGCTACGTCGAGGGGGCGCTTCCCAAAGAGGAAAGGAAAGACAGGGAACAGGAGACGGGGTCCACCGCCCCATGGCGTTTTTCTTTTTTCTTTTCTTTTTCGGTTTTTGTTTTCTCTTTGGGCTGAGCGAGACTGTTTCGTTTCTTTTTATGTATTTTATTTCTCTTTGATGTCTATTCTCCTTCCCGATCCTTCTTTTTCTGATTTACTCAGTAGGTGCCCGACGTGTCCGCAAAGAGGCGGTAAACCCAAAAGCAAGATGATGAATAAACAACAGAAAGAAGTACTGCTTGTGCAGGTCTTAAAAGAAAGCATAACAACGGTGAGATAAATCCGAATGGTGAGTGAATACTTCGTAGAGTACTAATGCAGCTGGAATTGTTGAAAGAGAAGCAAAGTTGATCCAGCAAGGGCAGGGACCAGAGTTGGCAAGGATATATCAGCCCAAGCAAGGAACTTCAGCGTTGTGATGGCACGTTGTCAATCCACCGCTGCTTTGCACATTACCTCGCTCTGTAATTACTCTGTACTCTGTAGCTACGTTGCCTTCTTTTGCGATCTTTCAGCATCTGTTCAAAAGTTATAGTTTAGTCAGCTTTTATTTCTGTCAATGCCCATCGCTCCTTCCTGTTACGTCTGTACTCTGTGATTTACTTCCTGATCGCCAGTGGCCAGAAACTAATTATGCCTTTTCTCGGTGCATCCTCAAGTCGCCGGTGAGCCAGAGCAATCACAGTGCCATATTGAATCTCTAGATCTGTCGATTTATTCGTCCATTTCCATCTTTATCGGGTTCCTTTTTCATCTGAAAACAGACTTTTAAGTGCAAGTAGCTTCAAGCTTAGTCGGCCAAGTGGGGATTCCGGCAACGGCAAAGGGAAGGTGCCTCCCTTCCTTTTCCCTTCCCTTTGCCTCTTTCCTCTCTTTCCTTCTCGTTAGGTTCCTCGCTCATTCTTTTTGGGACTCTTGTGCCCTCACTGTTCCTGCATCAAAAGTGACTTGTCTGGCTTTTCTCCACTTGTACTCCTGGCGCCATCCTGCAGCAGCCCGCAGTTTCCCCTTTTCGTTGTCACCCTGGCTTTGTTGTGTGCACACCATTGGCCTGGTTCCTGGCGCTAGTGTTTCGGAAGATCCACACGAACGTGGACCCCCAGGGGCTCTTTCTCTCTTTCTCTCCCACTACTTCGTACACACTGCGCTCTGTCGTACGAAGTAATGCCAGGGCAGGCAGCGCTTTCTTTGTAGCGGGTGTTGTCCGACTTTTCCTTTTGTTTCCAATACAAACTTAAATTCTTTATTTAGCTAAGCAAACTTAGTCATCCATGCAAATGGGCCATCTTCTTTGTCCGTCGTACAACATTTTCTGTTAGATGCAATTCTTCAACGCCCAAAATCCCCGACTCTTTGTTTCGTATTGATCGGGTTTTCTTTCCATGATAATGTTCATCGGCCCATTATCTTTCGCTCTAGTATTCAATAAAATAGTCGTCAGCAAAGACGCTAGACATTTCGGTTCAACAGTGCCCCGATAGTCCAGGGCCTGCTCGATAGACGAGCATATGTCTTTGTCCGAGGATGTAATGGAGGGAGACTGGCCGTGAAGATACTTGCCGATATCAATATTCCGATCACTGTAGCGGTCTTTCTGCATACTGGCACACTTGGTAGACGGTTAAAAGGGACATCTAGTTGGTTTTAAGCAGTATGTATTCAATATTTATTCAATATCTGCTCAAGATCATACAGAAATACCTTCGTGTGGCTATACATTGCTCAGAAGTTGGTTATTAGCTCATAGAATCGTTCTAGATGTACTCGCAGCATCAATATTTTTGCAGTGAAAAAGAATTAATAAAGTTACAAGTTATAGATTAAAAAATCATATGAAAACTCCAAATAATTCATATTAATTTACAATTTCCACAGTATCGCCATTGACTACTGTTGTCATCATGCAGATGCAGAGTTTTCGGTCGCCGAAGCGCCATAGATGCAACTAAGCCATTAGCCATCAAGTTTGATACTTTTTAATAGCATGCAACATAATTCAGAGTCGTTCGAGAGAGGTGAGAACTGGGAATAATGAATACGCGGGCACACAGCAAAGTTTCTCATACACATTTTAACCAGTGGCTACAGGCTCTTTGTCCATGTGGGCCAGTCCACTGGAGTTGCATTCGATCGGTGCGGATTACTGTAGTTTTCTTTTCTTTTGGCTGGCCATGTCTGCCTGGCGCTGTATTCTATGCAGCCCAATAGAAAGAATACAACGCAGTGGTACCCTTGTCCGGCTACCGGCTCCCGGCTGGTATGCCTGTGAGCCTATTCTATTGTCCAGGGTGCCTGGCCCCGGCTGGGCCTGATAGAGAGAAGAAATAGTGTGCAAGCGTGCCTGGGCTGGACTCCCAGCCCCCCGGTGGACCGACCCATACTAAGTAGTGTTATGCAGGCTTAGGCCAGCCAAGCCAGACGGTTCTCCTCCGAGTGCTGTTCCATTTACGATTTGCCTCACTGGCTGCTTTCTTTCAGTGGCCACAAAGTAGATTATTGTAGTATTTACACGTAATATCTACATAATTATGTCCTGTGTGATCCAGTTCTCGCATCTGCCTACGTGTGTCTTTCTCTCTCATTCTTTTTTGAGCCGTTGACTCATGACAGACTCTGGCCTAAATAAAACGCAATGGGACCAGACAGGTTGAAAACTCTTCACGGCTTGCCACGTCGAGATCGCAGTGTCGAGTGAATAAATCCAATGATCCCATGACCACTGCCGGTCTACGGAGCATGACACGTCAGGCATACATTGAGAACTACTATACAAGAAGGATTCAAGTGAGCAAATGCGACTGCTGGCGTGAATAGCGACGTGGTAAGATAAGCCCAGGATCGATAGGTACCAAAGGACGAGTAGAGACGTTACAAGTATCTGCCGCGGTGCCAATGTGTGCAGAGGAGCACAGGTCTGATATTCCTTCAGGTGCAGCCATTAAAACACAACCAGGATGATGGATCGCCGGTGCTTATTTACTCTATGATATATCAGAGATCTTTTAAAGAGTTGTCAACTATTATTGTCATCCTCTCACAAGAGAGTCAATGGCGTGTTTCATGATCTAGTTGTGTAAGCCAAAACTAACATAAGGTGCAAATTGGTGTAAATTGGTGCTCGCTCTGTCTTTTTTCGACATTGCTGGCTTGCCATGTGTCCCGCGGGCACTCATGGAATGTGTTATCGTCTCATTAGGAATTTAGAGCATGGAAGCATAAAAAGCATAAAGGAACAGGCTGAACGCTAAATGGGATGCAGATTTAGATTGCTGTGTATCGTTACACTGTTTTTTATGATTCAAGAGATTACTGGGCTGAATCCTTGTAAGACATAGACCTGAAGACCTTGGTCAGACCTAGTTGATAGCATGGAAAGCAAAGACCACAAGAGGACCGTGGCAGTGTAAAAACACCAATACGAATAGACTGGAGGCCACAACTCTTCCAGCATCCCGTGTTGAGATGGAAAGAAGTTGGGATACGCAAAAGCGAAAATAACAGTTGAATGTGGCTAGATGTCTTGCCCGGGTCAGACGGGGTGCCCAACGCGGTCATGATTCAGGTCAGAAGAGCAAAAGAGCAACAAGGCCTCCTAATATGGCCACTGGAGCCACTGTTGTGCAGTGCACATCTCTGCAAGGGAGAGCAAGAAACTCGAAACAAATCGAAAAGAAGAAAGCAACGAATATCAACAAAATCGAGCTGATGAGACGAGACATGATGTAGCAAAACGTCTTCTCTTCCTGCCTCTTGCAATAGTCAAATAATCAGATACACAATATTCGATTATGAGGGTTGCTCATGCACTCCTGATCGCCTATGACATGTCATGAAGCTTGTTCAGCCGACGCCCTGCAGCAACTCAAAGAAGACCTATCCTCGAGCAAAGGAGCAAAGGGCGGTGTTGGTAGTTCAGCCTGTCTCAGCGACCGTACGAAGCATGTTTTGGAGCACGGGCATAACACAGAGCAACTGCCGGATGCAATGACGCGTGAGAACTGAAAAGGGAAGCATGCGATTTTGCAGTGTGTCCTACGATCCCAGTGCGCAAGATGCCAAATGCCATTGCCACTTGCAAGCTATTTGCCATTATTGGAAGACCAGGTGTCGAAGTGATCGCGGGTTCTCTACCCCCTGGGATGCGCGAGCCCCTTGATATCCTCGAACTGACCGAGTTGACCCCTTTCCATTCAGGGCGAGTCACGACCTTTTGACAGCTGACTTGTGACGTATGGCCAGGGCGCGAGGTGTGTTTACTTATCAGTCGTTTCGTAAACTGAGCGGCTGAACACGGCCCCGGCCAAGTGCCAACAGGAAGCAATTAGCAAATATGAATCGAATAATCGTAGGAGCAAGCCGTGATGGCTGAAGGTAATGGTAAGCCGCCTTTGGCGATGCCTTTTCTACCAGTACTCTACCAACATCAACACTCTGTAGTGATTGCATTCCACACTTGCTCAACACTTGGAGTCTGAGAATAGTAAAGACCAGCCACGTGGTGGCTGGTGATCCAATATAGATTGAGCAGAGAAAATCAATCTTGGTCGCACAGCATTTCATTTGCGCTGCGCTGCGACATGACGACGGCGCTGCAGGCAACCTAGGGTTTTGTACCTTTTATACCTTGGCCTGTGATACAAGTATACTGGGTTGATGTCTCTGGATTGAGATGTGCAGAGGCCAAGAGCGCGCTACCAGTACACAGCATAGGCTGCAAGCAAAAGGGCACTGCATTATCGCTTTTGCATATAGCGAATCATCTTGTCGAAGCAGGCGCAGCCGGCAGCGACGGACATCCGAACGGCCAGCATGAAGGCACGAGAGGGGTAGCCAGCGGTTGCTTCCCGATGGGAACCGATGCGAGTTGACCAAAGACAAAAGGCAGGCGCGATCTGTGACATTGGATGTTATTGTTGTTTTCTGCTTCTGACAAGCATCAGGCCTGGCGACGTCAAGGCATCTAGGACAAACCAAGACCCAACAGGCAATCAATACGGCCAATAGACGCCGCCAAAGTGAACTGATCCCTGACCGTACAGAGACCGAGCCGCTTCATTTCCGGACGCCTCATCATTTGCCTCACAGGGCCAACCCTGCACCCAGAAAGTAAAACTTCATCAATCCAAAACAACGAAGATGGACGAACGCCCACCTGCCGAGAGCCAACTGGCCACCAGCCTGCCCGGCCCCGTTGTCTTTGTCACCGGCCACGATGACAAGGGCAAGGCCATGCTCCACTCGCGCCGGCCCGTCGAGTGGATGAGCTACGACAACGCCGACATGCAAATGTCTGTCGCATGGACAACGCCAAAGTTCCCCGTCAAGGTCGATGACGACCAGGACATCAAGGCGCACGATGCACTGATGGCTAAGGGCTCCATTGGCTTGGTGTCGCCTGGCGGCACTGTGCTGCGCTATGTCGACTTTTCACCCGGCTACGAGTGCCTGATGCACCGCACGGTATCTATTGACTACGGCATTGTACTTGAAGGCACCGTCGTGAGCAAGCTCGAGGACACGGAGACGGGCCAGCGTACCGTGATGAAGCGCGGCGATGTCATGGTGCAGCGCGCGACGATGCACTCGTGGTACAATCCGAGCAAGACAGAATGGGCACGGATGGTGTTTTGTCTGCAGGACTGCGAGGTGCCGCAGCTGGCGTCGGGCGAGAAGCTGCGCGAGGACTTGGGCCGCGACATTCCGGGAATTCTGCCGTCGGGTAACGACAAGGACGATGAAGACGGAGGCGAAGCTGGTGCAAGTAAGCCCACCTCAAAGGCATCGCTCTAGACTCTAAAGTCAAAGCCATAGGTCCGTACTTCTGGGCGACGTCGTCATGTACACTTGTACACTGTTTTCCACTCTTTGCTAAAAGTATGAACTAGGAAGGAGAGCAGACGACACAAATTTGGGGATGGCATCAGTATTGTCGTGGGTCTGCAGATGAGCTAGAGGATAAAGTTGGCGTGTTCCTGCAAGTGTTAAATATATTCATGAATGGACCAGAATGAAGTCTGTGCTTGACTATGCATCGTTTCCTACCGGTTTTGCACATTATTTCCTCACGTTTGCTCGTGATTCCGCCTTCCCGCGTGGCCCCTTTTTAGAAAATGACCGCTAAACGACAACGACGAGATCAGCAACTAGAAGTCTACAGAATGAGGGCCAACTAAACACCATTATGGGCGTAATGGTGCATAGTCGCAAGGGCCGCTTATTACGTACTGGCAATTGAACAGCACGACTCGGGTCTCTCTAGGCTCTTGGCACCGACCTCCTCTCATCTTGTTGACGATGTTCTTATGACATCTGAAAATCCGACGATGGGTTGCTGCTTCCATCACCACATGAATAAACATCCTTTGCTTGTGCTTGCATTCATTCTATACATGAAAGACATGCATGCTTATCTTTGAATGGTCGCCATTCTTTTTTGGTTGGCTGCATCCTTTGATGTTTGAGCCTTTGTGCGTGTTTCGACACTGCACACCACCTCTATCCAACCTCTGGGGGCTGTATTCTGCCTGGAATAACAACCCCACGAGTGTTCAGAGTAAATCACAGTCAAAGCCATCCCCTGGCCTGTTCTATTACTGATTTCCTCCCAAATACAGCAACTGGTTTCGTTCATCGTAAAGACAATCCACCTAGCCAGCTCTCGAGCCACTGGAGCCTTGCGATCGGCCATCACGTCATTCGCCCTAATAAGGCTCGATTGCATGCTTGCACATACTGTGCTTACATGGCTGTGCACTTGAAATCAAGCAGACAAAACATAGTAGTGAAATTCAGGGTTCGTCAATACAGGCCGTTGCGTGCTTTTTTTGCGTTAAGCATATGTCAAGCTTTATTCCGCCTTGGTCAACTCTTGTCATGTCTCTTGTCTTGTGTCTTGTCTCTAATAAGCTCGGCTTGGTCGCCCGTCATCTTGTCGCCCGCGGTGCGTAGATATAGATACAGCCTTACCTTCTTCCTACCGATTTTTGGAATACGACCTGCAAAACGTCCTGCCCATGCCTCGAAATGGCGCTCACGGCGGACCAGCTCCGCATCTTGCAGATTGTCGAGCGCAGCGCATCCGCCCTCTCGACCCTCGGCATCGTGACCATTATCGTCACCTTTTTCTCGTCGCGCTACTTTCGCAACCCCATCGACCGCCTGATTCTAATTAACGCCTTTTACAATGCGTTCGACATCACCGCCACCATGATCTCGCTGAGCGGGCCACGCGCCGGCAACGGGTCGGCGCTGTGCCAGTTCCAGGGGTTCCTGATGCAAATGTTCCCACTCGCCGATGTGCTGTGGACGCTCGCAATGGCCGTCGATGTCTTTCTGATTGTGTACTATCAGTACGATGCACGGTCGCTGCACCGACTCGAAAAGAAATACATTGCCATGATCACGGCCTTTACGTTTATACCGGCCTTTGCCTTTTTGTTTGTGCACAATGCCGATAAGGGACACATGTACGGCAGTGTGACACTGTGGTGCGCCATTGCGCCGAACTGGGTGCTCTTCCGCATCATTTTCTATTACGGCCCTATCTGGTAGGCATCCTATGTCTCTTGCTTTGATAATTCATGTCTAACGGACAGGCTCTCAATATTTGTCGTCTTTGTCCTGTACTCGCTCGTCGGCTGGAAAATCATCAAGGGCAAGCGTGCGCTGCAGTCAGTCGAGAGCGACACCATTGCCATGGAGACGGCTTCACGGGCGTCCGAGAAGGACTTTCAGCGTGTCGGCAGCCACGAGCTCACTCAGATTGGCGCCCCCGGGCCAGTTACGGTCACCACGACCATCACGTCCGATGCCACCCGCCGGTCCAGTGGCGCAGAGTCATCGCCGTCGGTCGCGCCTTTGGTGTACCCTTGCGACACCGAGAACCATCACAACTACCACCAAAGAGCTTCGACGAGCCGCGCTGACAATCACCGCAAGTGGCAGGCCAGCCGGTCGGCCCTGTCACTGCGTCAATACCTGCTGATGCCCGTCATGTTCTTTGTCGTGCTGCTCGTCATCTGGGTCGCGCCGTCGACAAACCGCGTCGCGTCCTTTGTGAGCCCCGGCTACGTGTCGTTTCCACTTTACTTGGCCGTCGGCGCAACTGGCTCATTGCGCGGCTTCTGGAACGGTGTTGTGTTTCTCGCAGTCGGCTTGCGGTCGAGGCAGAGTGCGAAAAAGCTGGAGCGGGACAGGCCTAAAGGTTATTAAGTGTACATGTTTTGGTCAGTTAATAGTTTTAGCAAGCGCTGCTTTCTTGTCGTTCGATATCCCATTAGACTCCTGATGTTCAACTTGAAATACTCAATATCTATATATACTCTACTATAATTCAACCTCTACGTACGGCCATAGATATTGGAAAGCACGGGATCCCGTCCGCTCTCCCCTAGTTAAACCAGTAATCGGCGGATTAGTAGTTGGGTCGGTGACGACCAGCGAATACCCTCTGCTGTACGTTTTTTTGGCACTTATTTCGTACTTTGATTTTTGCTTGCTTCATTTTGCGAACTTGATACAACTAAGTTTTTTAGTTGAGCTAATTATGGAATTAATTATATTTGCTAAAAATATATACAGAACTTCTTCACTTTTCCTCCAAAAGGTTCATTCCTCATTCATCATGTTTATACGTTCTGGACACCGGGGGCAGCGGCGGCCAGCAGGGCAGGGAAGTTGGGGGTACCCAGACCAGTGACGGGGTCCCAGCCCTTGGTGGCGTTCCACGACGCAGTGCTCTTAAAGTACGTCTTGTCAGTGCAGCCAGTGCCGGCACCCGTGGTGATATCGTTCAGGGCGGCAGCGTTGCTGTACAGCCACGGGTTGAGGAAACCCAGAGGGGGCTCACCCTGGCTGCGGCGCGCAGCGTTGAGCAGAGCAACGACACCGGCAAACACGGGGCAAGACGCGCTGGTGCCCGACAGCAGGCCGGTCCGGCCCTTGTCGTAGACAACAAATGCCTGGCCCTGTGCAGCGACATCGGGGATACCGCGGCCGGAGGCGTTGAAGTAGGGTGCATAGGTGCTGCCGATGCTCTTGAGGTAGGCAGGCACAGTGGCGTTCTGCCACGAGGGACGCTCGTGCAGGTAGCTGAAACCACCCGATGAAAAGCTGACGGCTCTCTCAGGGCTGGTCTTGGTGGTGGCGCCGACAGCAGTGACGTAGGGGCAGCCGGCCGGGAAGGTGGACTGGAAGTAGGGCTTGTTGTCGCTGACACGCACGCAAGTGTCACCCGGGCCAGAGTCGCCAGAGCTGAAGAGGACGCTGACACCGCGGGCGCCGAGCTCCATGAAGAGGTCACAAATCTTGTAGGCGTACTCGGCGGGCACGGACTGCTCCTCCTCGCCGTATGACGTGGACAGAGTCTGGGGCAGCTGGGAGTCGGGAAGATCCTTGAGGGCGGTCAGGAACTCGAGGTACGGTTCGTTGCTACCGGGCTGGGTTGGCTCGTCGGGAGTGGGGACGAGGGGACCGCGGCCGGCGGTGCTGTACTCGACAATGGGAATAGGGTTGCTGACGCCGAGGATGTACTGGACATCCAGGTTGGCCTCACCCGAGTCGTCGGACGAGTTCTGGTCGTCAAGACCGCCGTTGAACTTGACAACATCGAAGCTCTGGCCCGAGGCAGCGGGGACCTGGTTCTTGGTGAAGAGGTTCAGGTCAGAGTAGCGAGCGTATTCCTCGAGGTAGGAAGCAAAGCCGACGAGGTTGCCGGTGGCGTTCTTGGGAACAGTGTAGTGGATGTTGTACAGCGACTTGAGGCATGCAGGGGTAATCTGCGAGTCGCACGACACGGCTGCGGTAGAGTCGACACTAGCGACATGGTGATCGGGAACGAACTGCATGTCGAAGACGGTTGACCGCTTGGTGCTGAAACGACCGAAACGAGTTGTGGGCTGAACCAGGTCGACATGGTCGACGAGAGCATCGGGGACGCTGTAGGCGAGGGTGCGCAGCACGGGGGTGTCGCTGTCCTCGTACTGGTACCAGTCAAAGCGGGTGTCGAGCAGTTTGTTGGCCTGCTCGACTGTGGTGGTCACGGCAACCCAGTCGTTGCTGACCTTGGCGGAAGCCTCACCAGCAATTCCGTGCTCTGCAAGCCATGCAGTGACAGAGTCGACAGCCTCGGATGAGGGAGCAGTGTAGGCACGTAGCTGGTTGCGGGTCAAGTGCTTGCCGTAGCTTGGGTGGCCAGGGGTCGAGACCTCATCGACGACACGCTTCAGCTCCTGGGTGTTGCGCTGGTGGAGGGCAATGCGGAAGGTAATCGGGTCCGAGGGACTGGCAGAACGGGCCAGAGTCCAGCCGTCAGGAGCGGAGGGCAGGCTGTTGTAAACCTTGGCCGAAGCGACAGAGGCCACCGAGGCCATGACCAGGAAGGGGGCCAGCATTGTAAGGGTAGGCGGTCTTAGGATGTAGAGAAAGACGTAGGAGGAGAAAGAGGTAAAGAAGAATAGAAGAAGAAGAAGAAGAAGAAGGAAAAGAGGTGAAGAGGATGGGGACTGAAAAGGGACAGGAATGAAGAGGGGGCGGGTTGATATTATATAGATGGGGGTGTAAGTGCGGATAGGTATATGAAATAGGAAAGAGAAATGAGGAATATGACAAGAGAATGAGGAAAGAGACGACGGTTAGATATTGCGGACAGCGATTGCAGATTCTAGATTGCGGATTGCAGATTGCAGGCAGGAAGAGGACAGCTCCGTACCAAGAAGAGGAGGAGCGAGTGTGATGCAGCGGGTGCACCTGCAATGATGTCAAGCGGGACTTTGATAATAGTAGAGAATAATAGGATAATAGGATGCGCCTTCCCGGATAGGAAGTTGAGTAGGTAGCGAGTGGAAGTACACCAAGTACGACGGAGTACCGACACGGACCACCAGACAGCGAAGAGCGAAGAAAGGCGGCACAAGCACAAGCACACGTACAAGTACACAACAAGAGCAAGACAGAAATGTACAAGTAACATTCTGCACGGCCAAGACATGCCATCGGACGACGGTCTCCTCCTTCCTGGAAGGGCAGGCACAAATGCAAAGACCTTCCTACAAGAGATTTGATTCGTTCTCGTTTCTTGATTGTTTTCATTTCTATTTGTATTTAATCATTTGATGTGTGACTGTCTGTCTCTACTCTTCCTTGATTGTTCCCCTGGAACTCACCAGGTTGTCTGATTACAGGGACCCGAGAGACTACTAAATGTTCTGTACAGGCAGGATATGTGGCCCGAAGTATGTTTTGATAAAAGATTAGCGAGCATGGGCCTGTCGATCAGATGCCAAGGGTTGATGGTGGAAGATGGACTCAGCATGTTAAATGTAAACGGGGAAATGACAGGCAATGTTTGGCTTTCTAATGGCAATGTTAGGTTGGCTTAAGTATGCTAATTTTGAACGTATTCCTCTCGATAAATAGAAGCGAAGCGTGGAAGACCCCAGAAAATCCATTCGCTGGCATGCCACACTGGCTGGAGGCTGACGATGGAATGCATCCTTAATTTACAAGTCTACTTACAAAGTATCTCTTTAATCTGCATCGAAAGGTGGGCAGTGTAGATCCCAGGCGATCTCTTGATTATGGCAGCAAGTCAATTGAACTGCCCAACAGGGCAATGCCGTAGAAGCCAAGACACTACTGATTGTAACAAGCATCAAAAAGTAAGGGGATAAGAATTAACAAAGTAAATAGAATAACGAAATACCCCGACCGACATCAAATCGCGATTGGTGGTTGGGGGTCTCGTATTGTGTATCACTCCCGATCTGCACAAGCCAACGGAGAAAGGAAGGAGCCAAGACATTGTGGGAGAGGAGAGATACTCAGAGAGATATTCAAGCAGACGGTAGCATTACTCTGTAGGATGAGGTGGTAGAGAGAGTGACAACTGAGCATGGATAAGGCCTCCTCTACCGGAAGACGGCGAGGTTGAGTACAGAGCAGTCATTCGCAGCCGGGCAAGTCCAAATCACATCTGGAATCAAGAGTGAAGCTGATGATGAAAAGCACGGTTTCGGAAGATGTGATTGAACAATTGAGAACCAAGCACACCACTCGGCTTGATACCGCTAGTTTGCTGCGTTCCTGCATCCATGCAGCCTATATCAATGGCAACTAAAGAAAATACGGAGCACACGGCTAGTTGATATTAACTCAAGCATTGACAGACGGACTGCAGGCTTGGCAGATAGATAAAGAGTCGAATTAGCCACTATTATTTTAATCATGCATTATATGCCATTCTACCACTCTTCGTCTCTTTATTTGGAGATTTGAGATTAAGCTTCCGAATGGCCAAGATGCGGGACACGGGCTTGGTGATGCTGGGCATCTTGTCTAAAGTCTACTAATGCAATTGCTTTTAAGCTTGATTGGATCTGATTGGGGGCCGATGTAAGACAACGTACCGGCCTGCATCGTCACCTGTCTTGTAAACCCTGATTTTCCACACCGAGCTGCATTCTGCATTGAAAAGGACAACGCCTGTGGCACTTCATAATGGCTCGATGTGATTGAGATAGTCAATCACGCATCATTCATTATTACGCTCTAGTGAGCTTGCTGATAAATATCCGGTAGTGGTGAAGCAATACCCAGAACAACATCTTGGTCTTTACAGTGTTGTGGCCCCATCCCGAGAGACGTGGCCTTTAGCACCCCCGACGGCTGGTTTGCCTGCTACTACTGGTTTCTGCCCGTCAATAACATTCGAGTCCTGCCTGCTCGTAAGAGGCGAGCGAGCACCGGCAGAGTCGTCTGGCTCTCGCTTGACACGCTTGGCCTCAATCTCCCCGCTGTCGGTCGGGTCGTTCTCAAGCTTTGGCGCAGTCGGCAGCCTGCTCAGATCGACTCTGTCAAAATCGAAATGCATAGCACGCTGCACCTCGGCATTCCAAGCCACGTTGGCTTCGCGTACGTCCCAGTTGAAGATACCGGCTCTCTCAAGGTCCATGGTGGTGCTGTCTATCTCCGACATGGCATCAATGTGGCTGGGAAGCTCAAGCTTGTGGCGGTCGGTAAAGTCAGGCCCAACGTAGGACATTAGCATAATGTGTGCCACGCGCGTTAGATCTGGCAAAGGAATATGATGCTGAAGGTCGATGATGCCAAGGAAGACGGGAATTAAAAATCCTTGCAGGTCCGGAACAGCGTTGTAGACCACAGCCTCATGTTCAAGCACGTTGCGACTGACGGCACCAACGCCCTTGCCAGCAAGGGTGTAGCCGAAGTCGGTCACCGTGAGCTTGAAAAACCTGCCGTAGCGAGCTTTTCTTGTGTGGGGCGCCATGCATAGGCAGTCCTTGTCCATATTGACGGCAAGCTGGGCTACCATACGTGCTCGTAGGGCGGCCTCCGTAAGTGGATGCATGTCCAGGGTTTCTGCGCTGTCCGAATAAATATATGGCGATGACGGTACCTGCCTGCCCTCTGCACGGAACCGCGCATCCCGGTGCAGGGCAACGTTGGGGCACTTTTGGTCCAAGGCATGCCCCTGTACCAGTCCTCGCAGACACGCCTGGGTGCAGTATGGAAGGGTAGGTGGCTCGGCAAACATCGGCTTGAGCTGGCTTGGCATTGGGGTGAGTGTTTTTGCCGCCATATTGTCCTCGTCTCGGTAAGACTGCTGGCCCCGCCCGTGTTGTCCGCGTCCCTCAGGCGAACGGTTGCGCTTCTGACGAGATGACGGCATCGGAATGTGCCGGGTAGCCGGTTTTGTGTTGCTTCCGCCATCGCCGCTGCCTTCTCGTCCTGCATCACCCTCTCCAGCCCCGCCACCACCACCACCTCCCCCAAATCCCTTATCGTCATCCAGACCAGGACCTCCTTGCCTGTGCACGCCCCGGCTCTGGCCGTCGGCAGTTTTCTTCGACTTTGGCCACCGTAATGCTGCGCGGGTAGCTGTGTCGATCCATGTGGATGACCGCTGTGGCGTCTGGCTTGCCCACAAGGACAGACTGGCTAGGTAGGCAACTGCCGTCTCGTGCGGTTGGCGTCGACCATGATCTTCATGCTGTTGCTCTCCTGCGTCTTGCAGTCCCGGGTCAACAAAGCTGGCAAAATGATAACACAGGCTACAATCGTCATCGACACGCAGCAGCACAAGACTTTCTCCTGACGCGATGTATCCGTATTTGCAGCCGGAGCCTATCATGTAGTGGTAGGTCTGGCATAGCGCTCGAGCCACAAGCACATGGCCAGCTATACGCTTCTGTGCAGGTTCGCTGTCCTTGTCGTCCGAAACATAGCTATTGATTGCATCGCGGAAGAATGTAGCATGGCGCATTGAGGATAGCACATTCGTCAGCGTAGCCGCCCTCAGCTTAAACGGAGACTTGACCTCACCGACAAGGAGGTTCACCGTCTTGTCCTCATCCTCCTCCTGGGTCCCGTCCACAGTAACGAGCTCATATACAAAACACCATCTATCTGGTTGTAGGTCCTTTGTTGGCGAACGTCTCTTAGCCCGAGAACCAGCAAGTCCGAGCTTCTCGTACGCATTGTTTTGGAAGCGAACTAAGCGAGTTTTATCAGGACAAACGCTATTCAGGTACGCCGTCATGATTTCGGACACCGGCATTTCGATAGCTGTCTCGATGAAGTGGCGCGTGTCCATCTCATTGGCAATGCTTGGCCGCCGGCGCAGGTCATTTCGGAGTGTCTGTACTGCAAAGCTTGACATGAAGTGCGGCTCATCTCCCAACGTCTGACGTAGGTCGTCAAATGCCGCCGCGTGCTGCTGGGCGAATTCGGTCCACGAGTGAATGGATCGCGGGTACATCTTGCCAGTGACGTCCGTGGAATTTTTGGTGGACATTTTACCGGGAGTTTGCTCTGTAGTCTTGGCTGAAAAGAGGAGGCTCTCGATGCTGTCCAAAAATACAAGAAATGGTACCTGTTCCATTTGTTGCAGGGCTGCATCTTTTTGTTGCAGGGCTGCATCTTTTTGTTGCAGGGCTGCATCTTTTTGTTGCAGGGCTGCATCTTTTTGGCGCCGCTCTTCTTCTTTCTGACGCCGCTCTTCTTCTTTCTGACGCCGCTCTTCTTCTTTCTGGCGCCGCTCTTCTCCAAGCAGTGCCATCAAACGGGCCGCAAACTCAGCCGCGGTCTCCCCCGGCTGCTGGGCCTCGATATCTGGGGCCATGATTGAGTGATGGCAGTGTGTAGACGAGTAGATGAAGTAGAAGAGTCGGGCCTTCATGCGACTCGCAGTTCACAGCTCACTACTTGTTTATCAACAAGGACCCACTAAAGTAAGATGTTGCCGCTTATCTTATCTTGAAAGTGGAGTGCTTTATGCATTATATAGGAGATACATCCTACATGTACTTTCACATACAAATCTTATGTGCACATCGCTTACGTTTGTTTTTCAATGTCAAAGTCGATACGTTTGCCCTTGATTGCTTTTCGATATCGTTTAATACAATTTTGAGACTTTTGCAGGCAGAACTGCCACCAAAATATGCTGCGCTTTGTTGATCAAGTCATGTCTTGGCTCGAGCTGATCGCTTCGAGTGAGGGATCATTCTAACCGATATCACTCTACCCGATACAGCGGTGTCGTTTTCCTTACCCACTTTTCTCGACTTCGACAGTATTTGTGCAAAAAGCTGTGGTGTCATTTGGTGTTTAGTATCCTGTCGTCTTTTGTTAGTCGCAAGCTATTAAACGTTACTGTTGACGATATTACGGTTCACATTCTTTGAGTAAGAGATTTTCAAGCTTTTATCGCCCTGGTCACAAAAGTATGCACATACCGAGTACAGAGTACAGATGCCAGATCCGCATGTGATCGACGTCATCTTGCCCCACTGTGTGTATTATTACTGATCAGGATGTAATTGCCAACTTGAAGTCGCCCTACAACAAAGCCTGTGACCGGAAATACATCGTACAAATGCCATCAGAACTAGCCTTTGCTCTCAATGATTCTTTGTTGCACTCGATTTTTCACTGTGTGAGCAGGTTTGACCCAACTTGATTTACTTTGATGTATCGTCGGCTGGGAATCCTCGACCCTTTTTCTCGACTTCGTGTCGACCCTCCTCCGCGACCTTTTTCCAGACTCGACTCGACTTGACTGTCGCTCAGCCACATAACTCACAATGCTCTACCAGCCATGACAACACGCCCATGCCACCACACCTTTACGGCACGATGAACCCCAACGGCAACGCCAGTAATGGCCGGGCCTTTCGGCCTCTGCTACCCATCGCCCCGACACAGGCGGCGCACCCAATGCATCCACAGATGCAGCCACCACATTCTCAAATACACCCGATACAATACCCAACACCATTACAACGGCAGACACTGAATGCCACAGTACTAAACCCTTACCAGAGCCAACCTCAAACTCAAAATGCAAGCAAACCAACACCCACCTTGGCACAACGCCGCCGCCGTGACACAGCCTCGATCGCCTGCAACATGTGCCGTACAAAAAAGACTGCTTGCGACAGGATCCGCCCGTCCTGTGCGCTATGCATCGAGCGTGGCAGCAAGTGTGTATACCGTACAAACTACCGCACCACCGACACGCCTCCCGACTCGGCCCTGCAGAGCCAGCTCACTGCATTGCAGAGCACCGTGCAGTCCCAGCACAATTTGTTGCAGGCCTTGATTTCTCTACCGCAGGGCGAGGCTCTGTCACTACTAGCCCGCCTACGACAAAACCCTTTGTTACCTGACTCACTGAATGGCAGAATGCATGCGCAAATGCGGCCGAGCGACTACCGCGCGTCGCATTCCATGTCGCCGGCCAACTCGCACATTGAATTTGAGCTCGGGGCACGGCATGGATTCGTATACAACAGGATTGAGCCAGTTGGAAACAAAGACATACAAGCGCTCCTCGAACCCGGTATGGACGGCGGGTATTTGGCGGACACCGATATGGATACGCCGTGTCTATCGCCCAACTTATCGTCAAGTTTCACGTCATCCCCTGACTCCAATACAACCTCTGCTTCGACAGTCGACTCGGCTCCGTCATACGTAGACGGCCGGCTTCACCAGATCGACATCTCCTACTGGACGAGCGTACCCATCACGAACAGCATGGCCGCCGCCGTCATTTCTTATTATCTCGAGAATGACCACACTCTATTCAACATCTTTGACCCCGACCTGTTTATTGACGCCATTTTGAACCGCACACCCTACTGCTCGTCGTTTCTCGTCAACGCCATATTATTTGTCGGCTGCCAGGCCTATACCGCACAAGACCGCAGCGCGGCACCGCTTGTGCATGCCTTCTTTACACAGGCCCAGATGCTCTGGAAAGGCAGGAGCCAGTCGCTCCCCTCCGACTTGATAGCCACGCCGGCCGAGTTTGCGCTGATATGCGGCTGCGAAATTCTCGCCATGGGCAGCTACTTTTACGGCCGCGACACGCTCGCACACGAAAGTCTGGCTGAGGGACGGCGGCTAGCGCAGACGCTGGGTCTCCTGGGTCAGCCCGCCGAGCAGCAGATCAAACACCACCGCTCTGGGCCAGGGCAAGAAAATTGGACGCGCATGGCGTCGCATGCCGGTTGGGGTGTCTACAGCTGGCTTAGCGCACACTGTTTCTACTACAACAGTGAGCCCATCGAATACCCTCCATCTTTGCCACCCCCGAAAGCAGGCAACGCCGCCAACGCGGCAATCTGTCAGTTCTGGACAATCACACAAGAAGTCGCCGTCGTCTACCTTGCACCGAACCGGCTAGACCGCGAGCATGCGCAGTATGCGCAGCAGCCGCCACCACTGGCGTTTGCCGAAGAAAAGTACCAGAAGCTGCTCGCGTGGTCGGACGCACAGCCGCCGACGCAAGTCACGCTGCAGAGTCTGTTACTACAATGCTGGTTCCACTGCACGGTGATCCACATCTTTCGGCCGTTTGTCGACGAGAGTGAAAAAAAGGACAGGCAGAACCCCGAGACAGAGAAAGAGAAAGAACACAAGAAAGGGTTCGGCTCGTTTGCCTCTGTGGACGGCTCGCCAATAACCGCTTTTAATGCTTCGTTGCAGCAATTGAAGCACCTGGTATATACATATCTATCCAATGTGCCACGCATCCCGCTGTCAGGCTTCTTCAATGCCGCGTTTGTGCACGTCGGTCACGCCATGGTCAAGGACTACAGCAATCTCCAGTCGAAAGAAAATAGCGACCAGATCCGGCTGTACTTTTTCCTGTGCATGCGCGCGTGGGCCGACTTGTATGTATGTTTCCCGACGATCGCCGAGTTCACACAGGCGTTCTTAAGCATGGCCATGGAGGCCGAGATTGTGTCTGGCGCCGAGGCGCAGTCCAATATGGCGCGGCTAAAGTTTCGGGGGCGGCACCACGATGTAGGGGAGGCGAGCAAGCCAAAAGGCGTATCGTCCTTGATCCAGCTGGACTTGTCACTGAGCAACCCGGCCGAGGCGTCGGTGACGTCGCTGGCGCGCAGATTTAACGATCTGGCCACCTTTAGCGAGCTGACCAACGGCGGCGACTATGTCGTCGAGGATCCGTAGAGTCGATATTATATCAGACTTACGGATTAGATAATACAAATAATATTAATGAATTAATGCTCTCAATAATTACCACTGAATTGTCAATGGACCGTTGCAATGGTGCATTTCTTGTAGTCTGTGTAGGTACTTACCATCATCCAGCGGCGTCACGTATAAGTAAAGTATGTATTATATCACCAAAAATACATTCGAGTTTGTGTTTGATATCGTTTGATTCATATTAGTTTTAGCATCAAATGTTTTGCTGTATATCTTTTGATTTCAGCTGTTGACATCTTATAATTCAAGTATCAATTGACTCTAATTCTGCTAATACATCTAGATCGTCTTGATCGTCTTCTTGTTTGCCCCGTTGGCCTTGATTGTCTTGCGCTGCTGCTGCTGCTGCTGGACGTAAAAGTAGCCGGCGGCGGCGAGGACGCCAATAACCAAAAAGTTGCCTGCGACAAATTTGCCGAGACCACCAGCGATAGAAACCAGGCCGCTGACGGTGTCGGACACAAAATGGAATGCAGCAGCAAAAACGCCGGCAATAAATGCCAGGATGCCGTGGAAGAAGCTGTAGACGAGGTGGAAAATGCCGCCGATGGCTTCATAGATGGACCGTACGAGGTCTGAGACTGCGTTAGAGAAAGCCATTTTGGGTTGATAATGTTGTTGTGTGTTTAAGATTTTGTGTTTGTAGGTGTAGATGTTGTCGATGCCGTTAATAAAGATGAGAGCAGTTCTCGTGATATTGAATTTGCGCTGTGAGATAGCAAGTGTGGTTGAAATTAAATCCAAAACACTTTTGCAAACACAAAGAGAAAACAGCCCAATATATATCAATAACTGGCAGCTAACCTGATGCCATTATGTTCTTCTGTCATGCAGTCCTGTGACGCTTTGTCTGTTTGTCTGACGTCACTGACACACTCTCACACAGCGATGTGCGCCACGTATGACGGTATCTTCATTACATCGCCCACTAGTAGAAGATCATTTCTCATTCGATTGAACACACTTAAAAACATTTAATTCCCAATATGGTATCATTCTTATTCTCTCTTGATCGCCGGAACCTCGTCGCCGTCATCTACATATGACGTCCGTGATGACATAATCACATGCACGTGAACCCTTATCTTATCGCAGACCCACAGCGCGACGACATCGAGTTGATTCTGACCATTTCAAAGCAATCAATCTGAACCCTGACCTTTGACCAGCCTCGACAGCACTCGATATCGATTCAAAGAACAATATGTCAGACTCGCAGGACAACAGTACAGATAGCACAAAAGCTCCTTGGACGCCGAAGGTCCGGGAGAAGTTTGAGACGTGCGTTAGGTGATTGATGTGATTGGTTTTATCGATTGAGATATTGAGATATTGAATTGCTGAAACTAAACTCGACACAGAAAACACAAGAGCGAGTACTTGGATCCGTGTCAGGAAGCGGCGGCCAAGAGTATTCGGTGTCTGCACCGCAACGGCGGCGACCGTGGCATGTGCCAAGATTACTTCCAGTGAGCTTCTATAGCCGGAAAACTGCATTTCTTACAATTTTAAGACGCGATGACTAATGGACCAGAGCATACCGCGACTGTAAAAAGCTTTGGGTAAGTTGAATTGATGTATGAAGTGGTACGTGGTGATCATGCTAACAACACAGCTTGACAAGAGACAGGAAGACAAAAGAAAGGCGGCAAAGAAAGGCTGGTTCGACTGAGCCTCTGTATGTTCTGAGAGGACATCAAAGCGAACGAAAGACAAAAGTCGAGCTTGGTATAGCATATTGAGTGAGCGTGTACAATAATATCATTTTTTCCAATAATAAGAGAAAAACAAGAGAGCATCTGCGACGTGAATTCGAGAGAAAGTCATGGTATCTTGGTGTCATCCGATGCCTAAACCTCACCACTTCTAAACGGTATATCAACAAAAAACTATACGATTGAAATTTTATGTTTCGGAGTCCATAGAAGATGGCCACTTCTTTAGAAAATAAAGCAGCGAATACCTGTGACAGAGGGATGAATCTCATGTCAGAGACAGTGCGATTCAATACAGTGTTCCACGAACACACTGTACGCACTATGTGGTGGGGCGCTGTTGAACATTCTCACGAGCTTCAGAGCTTGCGATGAGCTTGCGGTCGTGTAACTAAAGCTTAGAGTTGGAGAAAGACCGATTGAAATCACCGGCCTTCTAGCCTGTTTCCGAGAATAAAATAAACAAAGAAGCTGAGATGGCCTACTACAATCAGCGCCAGGGCCCCGTGCTCAAAAATGGCGTCGACATCCAGCTGCAGTCTGCCTTTCAGGAGCAAAACTGGCCAGCAGTCATACGTCTTGCCGACAAGCGCGCCAAGCTTGCGCATACCCCTGGTGCCGCCCCGGAAATATCATACTACCAGGTTGTCAAGGTCTGCGCGGAAACAAGGCTCGATGGCGTTGCCGAGAAAACCTCTGCCGCCGTTGCCATTGATGCCTGGGTGCGCCAGAGTCCGACGACAGTCCCCAAGGATCTGGAGGGCATCGATTTGCTCGAGTGGGCAACGTCTGATATTTCACTAGACTATTCGGTTGGCATTGGAGCACTGCGCGCACGCTGGACAAAGGCCAACCCGCGCAACACCAAGGGCGGCCTCGCGTGCTTGCAGCGGTGCGTGCTGCAATGGGACCTGGTGAACGCGCAGCAGATTGCCGCCGTCCTGGAAAAGTCTGGCAAATCGGAAAAGTCCGCACAGCCCGACCGCCGCTTCTTCTTCTGGAACACCCTGCTCACACATCTGCTGTCCGTCACACCGGCACAGTGCCCGGCCGAGCCGAAGCGCAACTTGTTTGGCATGCTTGCACAGAAGCAGCTCGAGAAGGCAGCCTTGGACAAGGAGAAGCTGACAGACGAAGAGGAGTTTCTCTTCTACTTCCGCGTCCTGGCGACACACGGCACTGCTGAAAACTACGTTCAGCGTGCTGTCGCCGACGACGTCACGGGCGTCACCAAGCAGTTCAGCGCGTCAGGCCGAAAGCAGCTCTTCTACGAGGTGCTGGCCCAGCTCGAGTCGACCGAGCAGTGGCCGGCTATCTTTGGCATTTGCAAGGATGTCCTGTCTCTCACAAAGGAGGACCAAGACGTGCCGTCTACGCTTGCATGCGACCTACGGATATGGAACTCGTTTATTGCTGCTGCAGCGCAACAGGCCGACAGCGAGGCTGCTTTTGACACCGTGCAAGCCCTCCTCCAGACATTTGTAGCGGCAGAATCCAAATCACTTCTGCCGCCACTGCACGCAAAAAATATCAGCCTCGCTCTTCTCCAGGCCGTTGCCAGCATGCCGTCGTCGCTCGTGCCGCAGTCGATGCTCGTCGACCAGCTTGTAGTCTTTATTGAGGCCAACATTGACCGCGCGTCCGTCTTTGGCGATGTCAAGAAGCACGTTGAAAAACTCTCGTTTGGCGAGGCTAGAGATCTGTTGAAGAGACTGCAGGATGCTGAATCAAAATCAACGGGCGGCCTGCACCGCGACGTTCTCACACTGAAGCTCCGCTACCTCTTGGCAACATGCCCCGAGACACGGTGTGCGCGTGCCTTGCTCGGTGGAATGACATCTGCTGCCGCTGCCGAGGTTAGCGAGAAGACAAACAAGCTGTTTGAGATTGCCTGCAAGGTCTGCTCCAGCACGACACCTGAGCCTTATGGCTGCACTGTCTGTCTTGAGGCTATTGCTACTGATGCGATGAACCTGCACCGCCAGCTATCGTCTGGCGAGGTGGCGCCACCTGCACGCGTCGACAAGGACCTGTGTATCGATCTCTCGCTCATCGCAGCCAGCAGTCTTTTGCGCCTCGCTGGCGTTCACCGCCCCAACGGCTCCAGTTCGCCAGTCGTCGGCCAGCCGTGGCTGCATGGCCTCGATCAAACCCGCCTTCTACAGGCTGTTCTTGTAATTCACAACCAGCACACCATGACGCCCGATGACATCCCTACAAGGCTGCTGCTAGTGCGCGTACTGCTCATGGTCGGTTCGGCCCCGCGCGCGTTGCAGCTGTGGCAGCCTCTCGGTGTGAAGCGTACCATTCTTGACGCGCTCGGGCCGCTGTTCTACGACCGCTTGTCAACAGTCGCACCGGGCGTGTTTGCGGGCCGGCAGCCGCTCATGGAACCGCTGCGCAAGTACTACGATAACGTGCTGCATTACCCGTCGGCAGTCAAGGTCTGGGACGCGTTTGCATCGGGGAGCTACAGCAGCATTCTCGATATGGCTGCGTTCCAGCAGAATCTGGAGAACAGCTGCACGCGCGTCATGACAGTTGTGGAGGAGCGCCGGGCGACACGCTTCTTTGGCGGCAAGCTCGAAGATGTTCAGGACATGTCCATTTTTGCCCGGGATAACACAAATACCACATTGGTCAATGTGACCGACTATGGCTCGCTGCCGAACCTGGAAAGCTCGTCGCAGACACCGCTGGGCCAGTCACTGGCACTCGGCCCGGCACTGTCCAACGTGCGCATGCAGCTGGGTCTGCTTGCTGAGCGATTCCTGGACATCATCAACTTCAAGCCGGCCAAGGAATACAAGCCGGCCAAGGGCGCAGAAGCGGCAGTGCGCGAGCGTGTGTTCTTGCAAGAATCGTTG
Source organism: Ophiostoma tasmaniense (assembly GCA_022392925.1). NCBI lineage: Eukaryota > Fungi > Ascomycota > Sordariomycetes > Ophiostomatales > Ophiostomataceae > Ophiostoma > Ophiostoma tasmaniense. The sequence goes on along the minus strand of JAKRGK010000020.1, from coordinate 168,081 downwards.
GTCGTGCTGCAATTCTCGTTTGACAACCTGCTTCGCGACGACGCTGAAGTTGCAAGCCAACTGACACCTGCCGAGTGGACTTACTTTACTGTTGTGTCATCTCTCACGGCATACCTGTCCTTTGCCCTCGGTGGTGGACCGCCAACCATCTACGCGATGCTGACCAAGACCATCGTATCTGCTGTCGATATCCTCAAACCGGCCGTCTTCACGACCGAGGGCGCACCCATCACAGTAGTCACAAACCTGCACGCGCTGGGCATGCTGCGGGATACGGCCATGGTGATTAAGCAGGCGTCGTCGTTTGTGACCGTATTCCAGGACCGCGAGCTGGCTCGTGACCGGAGCGGAAAGTCGGGTCTGGCGAAAGAGGTGGTGGCCGAATCACGCACATACAAGACTGCGTCGACACAGCTGCTCGCACAGATCAAGGCACACATCAAGAGCACAAAGGAGAGCTTGGTCAAGTTCTCCAACAAGGACTTGGTGGCTGCTGTACGCGGAGACGATGCATTGTCGGCTGCCATTTTTGAGGCTATCGGTGCATCAGCTGTTGAGGACTGGGTGGCCGGGTTGGTCTCTGACTGGGAAGAGACAATGCAGGGATGGAGTCTGGTGCAATCGGAGTAGTATATTTACTGTTTACAATGCAATGACTGTTCACCAAGAGACTTATGATATGTTTACTGTTGTTGCCACGAGGACGATACTATGATACTTCGCTGTAATGGCTATTCATCGACGCCCAGCGAAACTGTTGTCTTGCGAAATCTAGCGTTGCCCTTGCAACCATCGCATTCACTTACACCGATGGCTGGCACTAGCTCTCGCTTGTTCTATCAAGTTCCATATCATAGTAGCGAGTCACTACTCTCTAGACAACGAGGTACATCGCCCGAAGTCGCGACGCGTCGCTCCCAGCCCCCCGCCAACGTGTCAACACGTGGTAAATAACAACTCATGGCCCGCCATTCACTGTTGCTGATTTATTTCTAAGAGGCTCAAAAGGTCTATAAATACGAGGCACCCCCCCGCCTTCTTTCATCCTCTCTTCTCCCTCTTTTCTACCTCCTTCACCTCTCAACTGTCATACTTCTTTCTACATTTGAAACTGAATCACCACTTCGCTATGTAAGTCGGATATATGCACACTATCATCTCAAGCCTTCAACTTCTTTCATCACTACCTTCTTCTTCGGGTATCTCAGCAACACAGTCATCACATACTGATCATCGCTACCAGGTCCAACAACCCTCTTGGCCTACCTGTTCCTGACATGGCCGCGCCTCCCGCGCCTCGCCGGGCAACAGAGGCTGCCCGTTAGCAAACGGGCAGCTCTCTCGCGTCTTGGCAAGAGCCAGGCGGTAGCATAGACAATGCCATTGAGATCTCTGACGACGAAACTTCTTCAGTCAAAGAGGAGGATAGTGATGATGTCGACTCGATCGAAACAGACAGTATCAGTGCATACCATGACGAGGACGTTCTTGTTCACGGCCGTCAGGCCACTTATGACCGCCTCACGCCCGAGGCCACTGTTTACCCTGGTGGTGCAGAAATGTCGGACAGCGATAGCGGGGACACGGAAACCCCAGTTCAAGCACCTGAAGTGTTGGAGAGTGACGACGAGAACGCGGATACGCTTACCCCCTCCCGTATCTCCTCGCCTAGTGGTGTGAGCCGGTCTGATTCCGAGCCAGCATCCGCCATTGAGGACGATCGCATCCACCCACTGATTGACGCCTACCGCATCTTCATCCGCCGGTACGAGTTCGGCGCAGGCCACCCCAGGCCTACGATGGCTGATTTGGAAGCTATCATGGCAGACCAGATGCAGTCTGACATTTTTGATATGCCGGGCAGCCTGCGGGGCGCTTACGAGCCACACGAGCCAGACGAGCCAGGTGCCCCAAGTCCTGCCAACGTCAGCCACTACAGCATTAGCTCTGATGAAGAAGATGCCTCTGAGGCAAACAAGTTGAAGCGCAAGCATGCTGTCCTCGAAGATGAAGAGAATGAGTGGCAGCAGCCGGCGGAGGAGTTGGAAGAGGAGGACGAGCCAGATCTTTACGACCTGGACTCCGAGCCCCGTCCCACGAAGAGAAGCCGGTTTTACTGATGAGTCCCTGCTGCCCAACGGAGTGGACAAGCGGACGGATCGGCACACTTTTGATTCGAGATGAGGTTATTGATGTATGGTCTGGAGGTATTTGTTTTCTGATCTGATGCTGTTTATTTGCCGACCAGGATGAAGTTTGTCGGATGGTGTTGTTTATTGATCTTGTAACTGGCCACTAGTTGGGTGCTGTCATGTATAGTCTCTTGATTTTGTGTCATGTTTGCTCGATCTTCTTTTGTTCTATTTACATATCTCTTATTACTTGATGTATGAATCTTGCACATGATACGAAGCCAGTGACTATAAACTGTGGTCGCAGTTTGCTATAACGATACCAATCGCCTATTAGCAATGATATATCTCCTACAATATAGATGCGTACAACTCATTAAAGTATATAGCCCGTCACTTGTTACACCAATGGCCGTTCGACCTTAAGTCAACGGTTAGACAGACTATTGTACTTGCAATCAAAGTAGATCTGTGTCACGGTATACCTCGGTCGAGTACTGGTTGTTTTCACCAACGATCTGTCATCTTTCGATAAAAGTCGAGCTGAGAAGGTGGCCTGTCCCTTGAGAGATCATTGATTAGCTTGTATACTTTGCCATGGACCCCAAGCATCAATCAAAGTCAACAAGCTTCTCAAATAAGAATAAGCATAAGTTTAAACAAATGACACGCCGGCATAATGCCATGGCGGTAGTGCGGGTATTGGAGTAGTATCAATACATGTATGTGCATTTGGAGCCCATCGACCCGTCGCACGGCACGGCCTGCATGTGTTAGCAATAATAACGTCATTTGCATTTGTCAGCTCTCACCGTATTTCTTACCAGCACATCGTGTCTATCGCATCACTACGAGTCAATCATTCACATTTGCTGTCCGGTCTCAATTCTCATCTCACACTTCTTCCTATTCTAAAATGGCTGATCTCGGCGCGATCCCCATCCCGGGGCAGTTTGCCCTCGGCAACGCGGCATCGGCCCTGACAACCTACTCACTGCCGCCGCTGCCGTACGCCTACAATGCCCTCGAACCACAAATCTCCGAGCAGATCATGCGCCTGCACCATGACCGCCACCATCAGGCATACGTCACCAACCTCAATGCCGCGCTGAAAAATTATAGCGTTGCCGCCTCCGCCAACGACCTGCAGCAGCAGCTCGCGCTGCAGCCGCTGCTGCGGTTCAATGGTGGCGGGCACATCAACCATGCACTGTTCTGGCCGTCGCTGGCACCAGCGAGCAGCGACGATGCACAGTTTCCGGAGAAGAAGGCACCGCATCTGTCTGAAGCTTTGGTAGAACAGTGGGGGTCGCTGGACGCATTCAAGACAGTGTTCACGCAAGTCCTGCTGGGCATCCAGGGCTCCGGCTGGGGCTGGCTGACGCTTGACAAAGCCCAGAGGCTCTCCATCGAGACGACAAAAGACCAGGACGTGCCGGTGGGCAATGTGGTGCTGGGCGTGGACATGTGGGAGCATGCATACTACCTGCAATACCTCAATGGCAAAGCAGACTACGTCGCGGGCATATGGCAGATTGTGAACTGGACGACGGCCGAGGCTCGCTTCACCGGACATCGTCCAGCGTCGGTTGATTACATTACTGTCACCCTTGAGTAGGCACCTCACTGCTACAGTATGATATCATTACACCATCGAGCCCTGTCTTGTTTAATCTCTTGTATATGCAATTAACGCCCCAATCTATGTATACTAGTAGTATAAAGAATAAAAGTAACAAGAAAATGCAAGAATACAGTATATAAAACCAGACGCCAAACAGCAAATGTATTTGTAAGAGCAGGAAGCGTGAAGAGTGAAGAAAGATGGCAACAGAGGACATAATGTTGTTTCTTTCTCAGCCTACTCGCACGGCTTCCAAGAGTGGTAAGATGAAAACGTGCTGTAGCGTTGTAGTGTGATATCATGATCGTGTTATTGTTGCGAATGCGGTGGCTGATTGATTATTGTACTCGATTAGTCGTATGTGTGGTATGTATACGCAATTGTTGTGGTTTGCGATGTGTGCTGCACCTGGGCCTCACTGTCGTGGTTGCCGATACCCAAATATGTTAGGCTTTAGACAACACCTCGTGGACGCTGCCCGACGACCTCGCGTGCGTAAAACTCGACTAGCATCGTGGCATATGCGTCCAGATCCTCAATGGGGATCGCCAACCGGAAATCATTCAGAATCAAAAACTGCAGCTCGAGATGGTTCAGCTCAGCCAGTGGCAAGCCGCCGACTTTGGCGTAACGGGCATTCGTATAAAAGACATCCGAAAAGAACTTGCTGGCGCAGGTGACGCCTGCGATAACGAGGCGGTGAATGTTGTAGCTATCCACCACAAAATACGTGGCCGACATCACGTGTGGCGATGCTGTTCGTGGCGGGTGTGGTTGGGATTGGGATTGGGTAACGGACCGAGCGGTTGCGGCGCCCTGGCTCTCCGCGCCATTAGTGTCGTCGCTGCTGTCACTGCTGCTGTCGGCAATATTCTCGTCCGTCTCCTCGATAATGACTGTAGAACCATCGCCATCGCTCATAACAACATCATCTGGGGGAGACGGGGCCACGAGAGGCGCTGTCGGTGCTGTCGACACAGTGGCGGCAGGCTGGACGTGCTGCTGCTTCATGACCAGGTCATTGACGCGTTCGGTCATGCGGTCAAAGTACACGAGCAAGCTCAGAAACACTTCGTACGTCGTCGGGCAGTACTTGTGGATACGCGACAGGTAGCTGAGAATGGTAATCGCAGGCACGTTCTTGCCGTGGAATGCCAGTACCGAAGCGGAGTGTGGGCTGTGCGAGTGCGAGCTCGTAGAGTTGGAATTGTGGCCCGGTGTTTCGTCATTGTGAGCTTGGGCCTGTCGCGAGTGTGTCGCGTTGCGGTGCAGCGCATCGTGTTGGTGGTCGTTGGTTGTGGTAATCTTGGTAAGCAGCGCTGCGACCATCTCGATGATGTCGCCAATGGGCATGGCGCTAATGTCGAACTTGACATCTTGCAGCGGCGCGTCGCCGGCTAATATTCCATCGCCGAGGGAGTGGGTATGGGGGTGGGAGTGGGAGTGCTCCGGCTGTGTCAAGGCCTGGATGTGAGCAAGGTCGCGGACCATGATGGTCCTTTGCACGCGCGGCTCATCCTGGACGGGAACCGCGATCACCGGTGCTAGTGCGGGCGCCGGGGCTGATAAAGATGCATTAGGTGTTATTGAAGCATCTGATGACATGACCACGCGGCTTGGCGCCGGCGCATCCCCTAGAGATGTTGCGGTTGTGGATGATGTGGATGGTGTGTTTGTCTGGTGCTGCAGTTGACGCTGCAGGTGCGGATGCGGACTGGTAGGCGTGGACGAGTCGGGCGGTGTGGGGATGCGCTCGGAGCCGTCAGACACTATGGACGCGGACTTAATATCAGAAACGGCGCGCGATGATAAGTGAGAATGCGACTGCAAATGCGACTGCAAATGAGGTGGCGACGTGAAGCTGTTGGATGAGGACAAGGGTGGCGATGCGGGGTGTGAGGGCGCCGTGTGTTGAGGGATGGCAGAGTGTGTTTGCGTTTGCGAATGTGACTGCTGCTGCTGTTGCTGCTGCTGCTGTTGTTGATGTGTCGACGCCGCTCGGACGTGCTGGAATGAAGAAGGGTCCGCACCGTACAAGTCGCCGATCAGAGTGGCCATGATCTCATGTTGTGGCGTTGTGGGAGTAGGAAGGAAGGCCGGAGGCGGGGACGAGTGTATCGGCGGAACAGGAAGGTGTAGGAAGGAGGAAGCAAGAAGGGAAGGCGCAATGACCGTGAGCTTGGACGATGTAGACAGCAGGTAGACAGATAAGGCAGGTGCAATGACAGGCACAATATACCACAGGAAAGAACCGAGAAAGTGGGAGGTAGAACATACAACACTCTCAAAGGACGAACAAAAAGAGAGACAAATGGCAAGAGAAAGACAAAAGCCAAAAGAAGGAACAAAGGTGACAAGAAGAATGACAAAGAGGTCTGGGATTGGTATCGTCCGCCTGTTCTTTGGTGGCAGTAGTAGTGAATTTAGGGAGGGGAGAAGTTGACAAGTACAGCAATGGGGAAGGAACCACCAGAGAACTTAGCTCTCTCGTTCTCAAGAGAGACTGGAAGGAGGGAAAGAGGGAGAGTGGAAACAGACGGAGCGAGCCAAGAGGGGCGGAAGGAGCGACCGAGCACTACGGAAGGCTAGAAGGCAGCACCAGAGACTGGAGACAAGACAATTTTGTCAGTAATAATAGGGACTGTCTGTCCACAGTAGAACTGATACCGCAACACGCAGATACCGAGCGTGCTGCCCGTAGCCCGCAATACTGCAGAGAAACACTGGATCTGACAGAAGGCTACAATGTGATTAGCTGGTTGGCTGGCGCTGCGTGTTTGATTAGCGCGCTGGTCTAGACCTTATCGTACGCGCGATAAAGGGCCGGGTGGGTTTACAGACAAGGACTCTGTACTCTAGCCTACAAACGGAGGACAAGAGAAAGAGGTTGCGGAATGACGGAATGACGGGATGACGAAGAGATGGGCGATGCAGTAAATAGGAGAAAAGGCGGTAAATGATGGGTAGAGGGAGAAGGAGGAGAGGAAGGAGGATCCAAAGACTAATTACTTTGTAAAGATAGCAGGACAAGGGCAAGAGGAGGGCGACAGATAGCGAGCGATAAGCATGGTATGACATAGATAAAGAGGGGATGGTTTGGGAAGGAAGAAAGATACAAGATAGGGTAGGCGCGGGGTGGGCAAGCAAGGCGTGATGGATCACAGTGATGATAGTAGTGAGTGCAGAGACAGACCAGTCTTCCATCATACTGGAAAGGACGTTTCAGTTAGACAAAGAAGCAGCAGCTACAGCATTGAAGAGCAAATCAAGGTGAGGCATAAGACAGGTATGACAGTGAGACAAAAATAGAATTTACTGTTGAAGAGAGTATGCCACTTGGATTTGACAGAGTCCAGTTGACAGATGGGGGATGAAAGTATGGGAAAAGCTACTTGTACTCAGTAGAGAAACAAGTCAAAATGCAGGTGGACTGCTGAAAGGCCCAGACCGCGCCGTGCTTGACCGAGGCGTGAACGTGGATACAATGTACGATGTGGGTGGCGACTACAGAGTATGCTTGAATGGACTTAAGGGAGTCAACGATGGGGGCAGAGTGGACGGGGCGGTGGATGCCAGCAATGGCGATGGCAAAGGGGCAAATGGAAATAGAGAATAAATAGAAGGAAAATGGACTGGAAGCGGAATTGTACGTAAGAATAGTGGTGACAGTATGATGTAGACCATGAGTGTCAAGTACTGGTAGTAGGCGTGTAGGTGAATGGTATAGACAGAATACAGGGAATCATAGAGCAACTACATAGTAGATAGACAGGTACATCTGATCTTAAACAGTAGACAGAAAACAGAAAACAGAGGCCAGCTGCCGTCGGTTGACTCCTGCTGCCTCGATCAGGTACCGATCTTGTGTGGTACTTTGCCATTCACAGGCATTAGCGAAGGGTAAGTGGCCGGTTCAAGTATCAAAACAGATAAACACCAGGCGAGCGTTGACAAGTAGCTTGTAAGAAATATCTGGTATTCAAAAAAAAAACATTGAATTGTGTAGAGAGCAGAGGACAGAGTGAGCCACAAAGAATAGATATCACAAAAGCACAAGCATTCTGAAGACTATGACGAAGAGCGGTAGACTGCAAGACGTGGCACAACGATAGGCGGTGGCCGATTGAGGTGAGTGGTGTGAATGGTACGGGCTAATGTCAGTGGTCAATTCGTAGATCAAGCTTTCTTTTGGAGTTTACTCGTATATCGGTATTCCGTCAATGTACTTGAAGCTTATGTCATGTGTCACATGTTTGTATTCTTTGGCCAGAGGAAGGAGCGCCTGTGAAACATCGCAGAAGGATTAAAGTCACGTACTTTGTACTAATAACCAAGTCAAAGCAAGATCTCACAATCGAAACATTGGCATCCAAATCGTCTTGTATGATGTACAATACAGAGCACAAACAAGAATACAAGAATGATACAGGATACATTGGCCAATCTCTGCACGCAACGCGACCACGAGGTGCTCGCCCAATGCATGCCGCTGCAGGGGAGGATCCACTGTCTAGGCCGTGGGGTGTATAGTGCATATAGTCGATGGCCGACAATGGAGATAGTGCAGATAGCTGGTGTCTAGCAGGGAGTTCTTGAAATTAAATATTATAAAAATAGAAGCAAACACACAACGGTACAGCCTTCCATCGCAGCCTTGTCTACCCTTTCTTGTCCTGTCCATTGTCGGTTGTATTTTGGCAATTGCGTTGACCGACTTCAGATTTCTTCGACTTTCTCAAATAAAAAGTGCCAGCATGTCACATCTCAGAACACGTCACTGTACGTCTGTCGCCGTCGTTACTTATCATCATTGTATGCATTGAAAGAAATAAAGAATGCCAAACTACAGTCTACCGTCTAGCGTATGCCGACAAGACCTAGACCTCCACTACTGCTGCCGCACAGCATAGTCTGTGTCCGGCAGGTATAGGTGCCGGTCCGCACCCTGTGCGGTCAGCACGACCATGCGAATCACACCGCCAGAGCTGCCGTCCCACTTGATCGCCTCGCGCAGCGCGCCCTTGACAAACGCCACAGCATCCGCCTCCTCCATGCCCTCGCGCCAGTTGGCATCGCAGTAGCCGTAGATGTACGTCGAGCCCGAGCCGCCAATGGCGTACGACTGCTTGTGCAGCGAGCCACCCAGCGGGATCGAGTAGACCTGGCCGCCGTAGCGCTCGTCCCAGCCGGCAATAATCAGGCCGGCGCTAAGCGAGTCCTTGTTTGAGTAGCAGATCTCCTGGAAGATGGATGCAGCCGTCTGCGTGGTGGGCTTCTTCTTGTTGAGCATGCCGAAAAGGCCCAGCTGGTACTGCACAATGTCGGCAACGGCCTGGGTGTCGGCGGCGGATCCGGAGCGGCAGCACCAGATGGTATCGTGGACGCGCGTGAGCTTGTCGGTGACACGGTTGGCAATGTAGGCGCCCGTTGTCGTGCGCGAGTCGGCGCCCAGAATGACACCATCCTTGAATGTGACCGCCATGCTGTTTTGTTAGTATGCCGTGTCGGGGCTGGTAGACTGTCCTATGATCGATGGTTCTTACATTGATGTGCCGAGGCTGTTTGTTAGCAAAGTGTTATAGCAATAAAAATTGAAATCGTTCGACTTACTTGACCTCGCCCTTCTTTAGTCTGTCCATGTCGACATGGATGCCATCTATGCTGTCAGTTACGCGGCCATGTGGTAGAGGTGAAGACGGCCCCTGGGCCTGGATTCAGCACACACCTTCGCTGAGCTGACCCGAGTTACCGTATTCCATTGTAATGTGTGTGGGGTGTTCGTGTGCTCTTCTTTCTGGGATATGGGAGTGTAGGCTGGCTGCCGGATGTCGTTGACGTCAAGGTCAGCAAGTCGGCGAGGGGTGTAGGTAGTTTGGTGGGGAGTCACGAGCGTCGTTTGTCTATATGAGTCGTCGATACAGAGTGGAAGATTCGTCTAAACTCGTATGAACTCGTCAAGTCGTCAGTAGTCGTCAATGGCAATGTTCAATGTAGTGGTCGTTTTGATGCGATGTCGATGCAGTGCCCGCCAATAGCCTAGGCGACAAGCTAACGAAGCAAGCACGAAGCTCCAGGCAGCTTGCCACAACGCGTTGCAAGGTTTCACCGCCCGGCAGAAGTCACGTGCAGCTACGACATCTGGAATCGTAAGACATATGATTCAGGGTTCAATCACCAGCAGAATGCTCTTCATTTCACATTTGAATTTTATCCGATTTGCTTGCAGTATATCCGTTCCTACTTTTACATGCTACTCCCACAGAAATACAGCGCTGGCAACGCAATAATATAACAACCGAAAAAAGACCTTGATATTGTATAGATAAATGGAAGAAATGCTAAAGGATGACGTACAAAGAAAAGGTGGCATAGGGAATCAAAAGACAAAAACGATAGCGTCTAGTCGCCTCTTGTTAAGCTGCGCTGTTAGCATCTCTTCTGTGGCTGTCTAGGGTCCTTTTCAAGACTTACCCGTCTTCCTTTTCAATCTTCAGTGTGCCCTCGGCCAGCTCGTCAAAGCTGCTCAACAGGTCGTCGTCGCTGCTCGAGTCAAGGTCGTCATCTCCCTTGGAGTCAGTCTTGTGGCCTGCCTTGTGGCCGCCCTTGCCGTCCTCGTCGCCGCAGCCGCAGTCGTAGAAGTCACCAATTTTATTGCAGTCAAACAGCTCCTTCTTCAGACGCGTGTTGACTTCATTGTGCACAAAACAGGCCCAGCCAGCAGCAGCGTTGCGGCTTGATGTCTGTGGCGGGTACTTTTCCAGCAGTGTCTGGAAGTGTGCAGCGCACTCGCCGCAGGGGTAGAGACGGGCAAACAGTTTAATGTAGGTCTGGAGAGCGAGCGAGTCGTCGGGCGTCGGCTTTTCGGGGAAGCGGGCCATCATAGTGTGCATGAGTCGCCACGAGGCGCGGCCAAGCTCCTTCTTTAGGGTCTCGTTGCCAAGCTTGGGCGCAATGGCACCACCGCCTAGGACGCCTTCGGACAGGCCCAAGCTGTCGATCGAACCGCCAAAGGGCGCCGACGAGGAAGACGACGAGGCTAACGAGGATGACTCGTAGGATGTGAGTGTTGGCTGGCTGCTGCCAAAGGACAGGTATAGAATCGTCATAAAGGCGAACAGGCCCGAGGCCAGCAGGCCAAAGCGGACGCGCCGGGTCATTGTGGTGAAGTCGGAGATTAGAGTAGTCAAAAGACGGGGGTAATTGTAGAGTCGCGAGTGCGCAATGCGAAGGTACCGAGTTGCCGGCGAGATAAATCGGATTTGAGCACGAAAAAAGGAATGCCAGTCGTTCCTTCTGTTTGTAGAAAGTCGTGGTGTCGAGATGTCGAGATGTCGAGTCCCTTGGAGGAAGGGGCAAGTCTGATGATGTGGTGTTAATAGCGTGCCACAGTATGGCCTGGAAACTTTAATTACCAGATAGGGTTAGCGTGTCCCCTTTTTGTCTTCTAGAACGAGTCGAAAGTTGCTCCTTTGGGTCGCATTAACAAGACAGTCCCACGCAGGTAGAATAGGATGCCACAATCTTGCCTTTTAATTTTTCCGAGTCTAGAACTACACATTAATTTTCTTTTTCAGTCATCACTCGAGAAAGATCTACTTGTACATATTTTTTTAACAGCGGAATTGGTATGTACCTTGGGTTTAGTCATAACTAGTGGTGGAATGGTACAGCAGTCGTTGTATCTAACATCACATTTATTTTCATTGTAGTTAACCAGTAATCCCGCCATCATTGTTTTTAATTTCTGTTGATTTATCAAAATAACAAAATAAGTCTCAAGGATTTTTCATTCTAGCCTCTATTTTTTATTTTACATTTGTGATTGCCGATCTAAATCAACGTATCAATCTTTCTAATTTATTGTAAATTATTTGTACATAATTCAACTTGAAGAGAAAATACCAAAATTAAATTAGTTAGAACTTTTTCACAGATGATGAGGATGCATCAATCCGATGATAAACGTTGTGAATTTCGACTAGGTTATGTATCGCTACACTCAGACAAGCTCGCGCCCAGCAACTTGGGCACGCTCGCTCTCAAGCACCAACGGACCGCCGCCTGGGCCACTAGCATCCAGGCTCAGCGTCACCCGCTTCCGGTCCGCCACGACGGCCACCGTCTCGCCGAGGTTGCGGTAGTCTGTTTCGTGGTGTTGCTGCGGGAAGTCGCCGTCCCGGTCAGGGTTCGCTTCCTGGCCCTGCTCGTGCGGCTGTACTTCGCGAATTTCAACACTCGGGTACGGCAGCCGGCCCTCGCGCAGCGGGATAAGCACAAGCGGGATGGTGGCCTCGCTGTCCGTAGTCGAGCTGAGTCCCATCTGCTCATCCTCTGGGGCGGGAATCACAAAGTGTCCCTTGCGACGGCCACCGATGAGCCAGGCATCCGTGGGCGCCGATACCTCAAAGGCAAACTCGATGTCGCTGTACTGCTTGGCCTTGTTGGTGAGGCCCTTTTTGTCCTGCTGATCGTCGAGAGTGTCCCAGATACGAGTCCATTTGAGCTGCAGCGTTGCCGGCAGGAGCTGGTTGACACAAAAGATGGGGACACTGACGCTGATAGCGCTATCGTTGTCGTCACTTTCGCTGTCACTCACGCTATCCTCGTCACCCTCACTCTCTTCACCAAACCCTTCGACGGCCACGGCCGAAGCAGACGGCTGGAGCTGAATATCTGCAGTGTGGACAATCGTGATGCTCGGGATGTCAACGGGAATGAGGATTGTGCGCATCAGAGCAATCGCATCCTTATCCTTGAATCCTAGACTGGGCAGTGTAAGAACCGCGTTCTGTGCTAACCACGTGCTTAGAACACTAGATAACTGTTGTGTTATACCGCCGTCCAGACCGGGGAATTCCTTGACCCAGTCGACATGGGCCAAAATGGCGCCTATGGCCAGTTCGCTGAGCAGTGCCGTGCGCTCGAGCTCATAAGGCGTCAAGGCCGCGTGCACATGGCGCAGCACTGCTGCCGCTGCCACCTTCGAGAAGGGCGGCACGGACGCAAACGAGGAGTCGGTCGCATTCGTTGCGAAGCTGGCTGTCAATGATGATTTGATGGCTGCATCAAGCTGGTCCTGAAAGACGCTGTAGTACAGCTTGATGTACATAGTCGTCTTGCGGGGATCGCTACTTTTGCTGCCAACAGTAATTATCGAATCGGACCGGCGCGTGATCTTGTATAGGAGGCTGATGGGCTGTTTGGGATACACAAGAGGCAGGCCCTTGTCATCGCTGTCGTCATAGGACTTTGTAGATGTAAAGTACTCCGAGTCCTGCAGCTCGCTCTTGTACACCTGTATCGGACTGGCCGTCGCCGTCGACACAGTAAAGCGCGAAAATACCGCGCTGTGCTTGAACACGTCTTGCACATTAACGCCAAGGGAAAGAGCTGTACTGATGGTCGGTTGCTTGGCAAACACAAATGTGCCCTTCTTGGTCGTGAACACCACCTCGATCTTGAGACACAGCTCCAGTGCGTCTTGCTCAATGGAAAAAGGAAACGAGATTGTCACTGTCTCGCCGGCGCCAATGCCATCAAAGCACACAATTCCAGCACCGACAGGCTTGGAAAACTTTCTCTCTTTTGCGGTGGTGGTCGACTGAACAATTTTTGATTCGGACGTCGTGAGGCGCAGACCACCGGTTGCAGCACGGATCTTGATCTCGCAGCTCAGTATATCATTCCATCCAGACAGCAACGAAAGCTCCAAGAAATTGTTTTTATCCAGCTGTAAGTCGCGACATGTAGACAACTGAACGTCGAGACCTTCGGTTCGCTGGTACAGCACTACACGGGGGTCGGCAAAAATCTTGGTTCTAGCATTGGCGTGGGAGGAGCTGTAGCTGCTGCTGCTGTTCGCGGGCGTCTTATCCTCCTTAAACTGTGACTGTTGTGATTGCGAGACTTCACGGTCATGGTACAGCACGACATTTTTGCTCTTGATGCGCACCTGGTCAATCTCGTAGACACCCTCCACAATTGTGTTGCAGAACAACTGAACAGAGCTTGTCTTGGAGCCCAGTGATGTGGCAGCCTTTGTCTCAAGCCAGATCTCACGTGGCGCTCCGACGCTGACCAGGCCGTGTTGCTTTTGTACCATGCGCACACGGATCGAATCAACCGGCAAGGCACCGGCCAGCATACTTGTAAAGCGCAACATCACCGTAAAACTGTCCTGGCCGCCATCATAGACAGGCGGGCCTTCGAGTGCGATAAGGCCGAAAAAGCTTGCCAGAGATACACGCATCTCAGAAGACACCTGGGATGACGCTTCAAGTAGGGCCTCTAGGCAGCCCTCAGTCGACACGCGCTTTGCATCCCCCTCGGCGGAAGCCGCCTTTGTCAGGAACTTGAGCAGCTGCCAGGCGTATTCGCCGGTGCGCCCCAAGGCTTTCAGAGATGTTGCATACATGTGAAGCATTGACAGCTCCAACAGGCTCCAGCTGTTGTCGCCAAAGAACCGAGTCGTCTCGTGAAAGTACGCAGCAGCCGCAGCATACTCCTCTAAGAAAAACTTGAGGACCGCGAGATCAGACAGGTTGGCATTAACGGCATGGTTGTGCCCTGCGACGGTGAAATGCCGCAAGCATTTGTCTGTCAGTACCTCATACAGGCGATAAAAGCCCGTGCTTGATTCGAGCGCGGTCCGCAGCAGCATATTCTCTATGCCGGCAGTCGCAGCAACGGTAACAGTACCAGCCACATACTTGCTTTCCTTGTTCTTCTTGGAGTCATTCTCGTCATCGTCGTCGTCAAGACTGACGTCCTCCATACCCTCATCATCACTGGACTCATTGACCAAAGGCGCGCTGGACCATCCGTCAGACCAGCCCAGGAGTTGGCCGCCTTTTTGCAATATACTACGAGATAGCATGTACAGGTCTGCCCGGCGCGCGGCAAGATCCTCAAGACCCACCTTGAGAAACTTGCTCTTTTCAGCTTCGTTTACTGGAGCACCTCGGGAGCTCGGAAAGATGCCCGGGCTGAGCGGCGGTGGGCCGCGTGCAGCCGGCTGCCCTCCAACTCCCAGCGATGACGTCCGCGCCGGGTGCATCATTGTCTTGGGCTCGGGGATAAGTGCTTTGGGCTCGGGTGCATGCGGGTCGGTTGCGAGTAGAGTTGATGGTGGAATTGGTAGCGCGCGTGTCGACGTCTGTGCCAGGATCTGCTGCGCAATGGAAAAGGCAAACGACGATACCATGTTGTCGACAACGCGGAGAGCATTGGCGTCGAGGGCCTCTTCCTGAGAAAGTGCAAGCAGTAGGTCCTCGCGCATGACCTGCGATACTGCCGGCACGAACTCGATTGTGCGCCGACATATCTCGGCCAGCATAGATAGATTCTCGGCGTCCTCGCCTGTGCCGACAGACGTCGTTGCTGTAGATAGATAGGAGCTGGAAGATGAAGGAATGGATGACGTCTGGCCTGGCATGGCTGCCTCCTGCTGCTCTTTAAGTTTTGCTAGCAGCTCTTCACGCGACGACCAGGCATTGCCCAGGCGCAATAGCAGTGATATTTGGCGTGCAAAAATGTAGCACCGGAAGTCGAAGACGGACACATTGTTGGCGAGGATTAGATCGCGGTAGGGCTTCTTGATCGAGCTGATTGGGATCTCGTCGGCCGCCGCAACCGCCGTTGCAGTCGATGCGGCTAATTTGGCAGGTGCTTGTAGATCGACAGTATCTTCGTCACCGTCAGAATCCGTGGCTGTACCAGAACTTCGAATGGTTTTGAGTGCTGCCTCTTTGAGGTCTTGAGTGAAGCTAAGAAGGGAGCCGCCGTGAGTGGCTGGCGAGCTTCCCGTGCCGTGTTGCTCTTTGATAACAGTATCGAGGCCAACACTGAGCTCATCATAGCCGACCAGCGAGTCTTCGACTAGACCGACGCTCTCGAAGCCGCGCGCAAGGCCTTCTTTGAGAATGAAAAATGTGCAAAAGTTCCAGCCCGGCAACGACCGTTGAACATCCTTCTCGCGAATGTCCTCTTCGTACTGAGATACACGCACGTCAAAGCTTGCGAGAATAAGCGTTTTGAACTTGTCCATGAGGTCTTGCCAAGCACTCTGAGTCTCGCGCTCCGTCTCGGCATGCCCGCCGGGTGTGACTTGCGGTGCCGGCGCGGCCGCACGCGGTAGCATTTCGTACGGCACGTCCTCCAGGCCCATACGGATCTGGGCCACCCTGTCTATGGGAACCTTGGACGAGGGAGCATTGATGGCACTTGTGATGTTGAAGTCGGACCGAAGGCGCTCAAAAATGGTCGAGGAGCTCTTACCCCACCGCGACGTTGTCTTTGTGAGGTCCGGGGTCGAGCCGTCAGCGCCGGCCTTGGTGGTGCGTGGCTGAGCATAGGCTGCGGAGTTGGGCAGGACAACGTGCACGATCATCCACTCAAAGGCGTCGTGGTTTTCTGCGACGGCGGCCGATTTCTTGGCGCTCGTGTTCTGTTTAATCCATTCTTTGATCTCGGAGCGCGTCTGGGCTTTGTATGTGTCGTTGTCGTCACAGCGCACGATCAGGAGCTTGAGATATGGTGTGCGGCGTAGGCCCGGAATTTGGTGTCGGCGCGGGCCTGCAACAACTGTACTTGTGCTCGTGCTTGCAGATACGGTCGTCGGTGGTTGCTTTGCAGCCGCGGGTGTGCTTGTGTCCACGGAGCCTGAGTGGCCGGTAACGGTAGTTGTTTGGAAGCCATCGTCGGGCGTGTTGATTGAGGGACTGGGCGTATTTGTATTGGTGTCGTTCTGGGTTAGGGAGGAGGAAGATGTCGTGGAGTTGGAGCTGGCGGAGACGAGCTCGACGTGAAGAGTTTCGATAGATCGAAGGGGGCCGGAGTGCGACTGCCAGTGAAGATGGCGCAGGGGCAGGCGGGAGACGAGGCCGGGTCCTAGCAGTTTATAAAGCCCATGGGGGTCAAAATACTCGACTAAAATGTTAGCGAAAACATATGCGTCGCAAAGGGAGTTGCTAGAGAAGCTCCAGCTCGCCGGTGGTGATATTCAGGGGGTGTACCTGTCACTTTGGACGTCGAGAAAGGCTGCTCCATGGAATTGTATATAAAAGGAGCCTGCACTGCTCCTAAGCATCCAGAAGAGTTGTTTTACGTCGCAATATGCTCCCAGGCAATGCTGGATTAGTGGTGTCGTGGGCGCAAGTGTCCCGAGATTTGCGTTGCAAGGTGGTGATAGCTGTTACGGTGAGGTACGTGAGGATTACATAATACTCTCTTGAGAGGAGCTACTCCCGACAATTACTGAGTAGGGAAGGAGCAACTAGTGTACTTTAGGTGCCACCTATTTGGGAAGGTGCTTCTTAAAGCAGAAGGCGGTCAAGTGGCACGATACAAAGCCATTGGAGGACAGCGGCGCAATGATGCTGCCTGGTGTAAGTGGTGGGGCAATGGCAGAAAAACAATACCGTTTATATCACTTGTTATCCCATCATGGCCATGGCATCATGGAGGGGTTTATCTTGTCTTCCCCGGTTGTGTCACTCTTCTATTTCTCGGGCCCATACCCATAGTCTTCACACATTCAAAAAGATGTCTCTCGAAGCGATTCGCTACCAGCGCGGTAAGCTGGAGGTGCTGGACCAGCTGCGGCTGCCGCACGAGCACCACTACGACAAGGTGCTGACGAGCGAGGCCGCCTTTGACTGCATTCGCTCGATGCGTGTGCGTGGTGCGCCGGCCATTGCTATTGTGGCCAGTCTGGCCCTTGGTGTTGAGCTGTGGAATGCCAAGTTCTACGCCAAGGACGGCCCGGAGACCATTGCCTTTATTGACAGCCGTCTCGACTACCTCTACGAGAGTCGCCCTACAGCCGTCGACCTTGCCAATGCGATCACCGTGCTCAAGGCGGCTGTGCGCGAGGTGGACGATACCGGCATGGAGGGTGCTGTGGCTCGCTCAGCTGTGATCCTCAAGTTTGTTGAGACAGCCGAAGAGATTCTGAAGCGCGATCTGCAGAACAACCTGGCCATTGGCAACTATGGCGCAGACTGGCTTCTCAAGCAAGGCGAGTCTTCCACGGAGACTCTGTCGGTGCTGACTCACTGCAACACGGGATCGCTGGCGACATCCGGACACGGCACTGCTCTCGGCATTATCCGGTCGCTGCATGCGCGCAAAGTGCTCAAGCACGCATACTGTACAGAGACGCGCCCGTACAACCAAGGCAGCCGGCTGACGTCATTTGAGCTGGTTTTCGAGAAGATCCCGGCAACGCTTGTGACAGATTCCATGGCTGCCGCTCTCTTCCACCTGAAGAAGGATGCCATGAACATCCGCGCTGTGATTGTGGGTGCCGACCGCGTTGTGCGCAACGGCGACACGGCCAACAAGATTGGCACGTACCAGCTGGCTGTGCTCGCACGCCACCACGGCATCAAGTTCATTGTTGCAGCACCGACTACGAGCATTGACCTGGATACCGTGACGGGCAGCGACATCAAGATCGAGGAGCGCAAGCGCGAGGAGCTGACGCAGATATCGGGCCCGGTTGTGAAAGCGGATGGCACTGTCGACGTGAACCAAACTGTGCGTGTTGCCACGGCCGACCAGCATATTGACGTGTGGAACCCCGCGTTTGACGTGACGCCGCATGAGCTGATTGACGTGATTGTGACGGAGAAGGGCGCCGTGGAGAAGAATGCCGACGGCGAGTTTGAACTGACCACTGTCAAGGTTTGAAGTCTGGTTTCAACTAAATCGAGGCTCGAGGTGTGAAGTACGGGGAGGACTCGGTTGCAGCGACAACCAGAGACACGAAGAGTTGAAGAAGGATATGACACTAGATACTCAGTACATATGAATGATACACGATTAATGCAAGTTGCGAGTATTTGAGATGTTGAACTGTTGATGCTAAGCTAGTAGCTGCGCAGCGCCTCGCGTCTTCTTGGTTTGGTGGAAACTTGGAAAATGCCCTGAGCCAGTGGGACAACAGCACCCCTTATTCGGAGTATCCAATCCGGTCAGTCAAAAGCTACTCAGTAACAACAATTGAAATTAATATGGGGCCTACTAGGTATCGCGGAATATTGACTCTAGAATTGGCTCATTGTGAGTCTCGCTAAAATCGGCAACGTAAACCTCATCCTGATAGGTGGCGCTGTTCAATCAGATAAATGTGATCAGATAAGACGTTGGTAGTGAAGACAATTGATTTGTTGAGATTAACTCCCTCACGCAACTTATGTGTAGTGAGAATATAAATGAACAAAAAAAACTTCAAAAAAAATGCTAGAACTTAACAATAAAATTGAACAACCCCCCTTTATATTTCAAAAGTAAATATAGAAGGCAAGCAACCAAAAGACAAACATCTATCCTGACGAGAACCCCCCCAAGAAGCCTATTAAGCACATACTATCACAATGAATCTTACTACCTTTTGTTCGTATGCAAAAGAAAACAAACATATGAAAGCCATTACGCGTATTGTTGCATCGACAATGCCAACCTGCGGGTACGGTATCTTACCACTTGATATTTCCTTAGTACTCGCGTAAGTCGACAAATAGCAAAGAGGCAATACGCTGAGTAGCATGAACAGCTCCCGATCCGAAGACGGAGTACTCCGACCATAAATAAGCCTGGATGAGGCGATCAGGCAGGTCTAGTCTGTAGCCGTAATGAGTTGCCTCTGCCACACTGTAATTGGTATTTACATTTGCTTACTTTCTCGAATGAAGACTAGCTCAATATGGCAACATAGCGGGAGATTGATTACTTTGCATAATCTGTACTATTTTGCTGTGTGTGTTTGACACTGTCCTCAACGACAGAACTTGGTTCTTTGACAGTGCTTTACGAGGCAAATGCCCTACGAATTTGCGAGTTTATGGATACTCCGAAAAAGATCAGCATGTATATACATAGTAGACGTTAGAAATTACCAGTCGTAGGGCTGTTTCCGAGCTGCCGGGCGTGACAAGCCCGCGAAGGATTCAACCAGCGCGGGACACGGCATACCAATAGGGCCAGCCATCAACCGTGGACCCCCTTTCAACTTTGTACGAAGTATGCTAATCGTCACATATTGAGTGATAGAATGCCACAGCTAGCCAATATTAGAGCTAAAATTGAGTGCTGCAGATTTTTTTGGTTCATTTTTCCAGCGACCCACTGCCATGGACAATACGAAGACTACGAAGTGGCACAACGAAGAACACCGCACGACTTCATAACGACCTCCAGTGAAAATATGCACAATTATTTACTTATTTGACAATTTGGCAGTAGAAAGAAGCGAGAAGGAACAATAAGTGCGAGATGCAAGTTGTTGTTCTCGGCCTAAAGGTCTGTTATCTGGTACACACATCACCGAAATGTGCAGACAGTGAAGAGAACATGCAGCCGAGTTCAGAGATCTGGACAGCCAGTCAGTAGCATGAATAATTTGTCACCTGCCAGCAATTCCACGATCACAAGCCATCGGAAGAACACTTGCGCGCTGTCTAGTGAATTAAAAACACGCGTCGCCCAACCATCCGAGATCCGGGCTACTCAATTCACTCATGGAGCAACTTTCACAGAATATTCTGGTTCTGCTCACATTAGACGCAACCGATGATATACTGAGTATGCCACATCGTATGCTATCCGCATATCATGAGCCTTGCCTTGCCCATCGTCGCTTGCTACCCTGCATGCCCATCACCCCAGGTCGCGGCAAGCCACCACGCAGCGGCACCGCGTCAATGGGTCCCCCTAAGATGAAAAAAGACAAAATAAAGAAGAAAAACATCTTGGATAGCGACATCTAATCTTATCAGATAAGCTGATAGCATAGATGGTTCCAATCAGAGCGAGGCACATGCAGCTAGTGATGAGCTAGCCAAACGTTGCAACCCTAGCTTCGCGACTCTAGACCCATCTCATGCTCATCCATGTTCTATCCTAGACCCGGACATGGGCCGAAACCCACCCTCCAGCACTCAGTGTACCTATACTTTCTCGGTACTGTATTGCCTAGTAAAGTACCGGTAATCGGGTGCTTACCAGACACCTTGTGGACATCTAAAAGTAGCTCTACATCATTCTACGGTACCCGTTTGTTTTGTAAGTCATCTAGCTCGTGGAAGTTTTTTAATGTAATTTTCAGACAATGAAATAATCGACCTCGTTGAGACAAGGCGTGCCGCGGCGGGATTCCCTCTTGGCGGGTCCCAGCGGGTAGCTTGTAAGACTTCTAGCTTGTTTCCGAACTTTTGTCATCGCGACTTTGTTATCCACCAAGAACGTGGTATATAAGAAGGATACTTCCCAAATCAACCTCATCATGAAGAAGACATTTTAGAAACAGCAACAGTCTGCCACACGCAACCCCCCCTCCCTCCTCTCTCAAATAACACAAAGACTGCCCGAGACTTTTTCACCATCTCATTATGGGCCTTCCCAAGTTCCGCTTCTCCAAGCAGCCCGTCACTGCGCCTGCCGAGGACGTGGCTGCTGAACCCGTCAACATGGCAAATGTTGGCGTCAACCACAGCGATGGTGTTGCCCCCGCAGAGACTAACGTCGACATCGAGGACCTGCACAATAAGGACCCTGCCATCCTGCCTGCTGATGATGCACAGCGTGGTGTTCAGGACGTCGAGGGTGTTACCTTGACCTGGTCCAAGCCGTCGCTGATCGCCGTCTTCATCCTCATGTTCCTATTGTACTTTGTCAACGCCATGCAGGCCTCGATTCTCTACAACCTCACCCCTTTCGTCACCAGCGACTTCGAGACGCACTCGCTGCTCACCGTCATTGGCATCGTCTCCAACGCCATGACTGCGGCCGTCTACATCCCGCTCGCTAAGATGCTGGATCTGTGGGGTCGCGCCGAGGGTTTCGCGGTCATGATCGTCTTTGCTACACTGGGCCTTATTCTTATGGCCACCTGCCACGACCTATATACCTACTGCGCCGCCCAGGTGTTCTACTCCATCGGCTTTGGAGGCATGACCTACAGCATTGATGTCATTACGGCCGATGCATCTAAGCTGAAGAGCCGTGCCCTCGCCTATGCCTTTACGTCATCGCCCTACATCATCACTGCGTTTGCCGGTCCCAAGGTGTCGGACGACTACTACTACAACATCAGCTGGCGTTGGGGATTCGGTACCTTTGCTATTATTCTGCCCGTTGTTGCCCTGCCCCTGTTCCTGATTCTCAAGGCCAACCTGCGCAAGGCTAAGAAGCAGGGTCTGTTGATCCGTGAACGAAGCGGCCGCACTCTGACACAGAACATCTGGCACTACCTGGTCGAGTTTGATATTCTCGGTGTGTTTTTGTTTGCCTCGGGCCTGACTGTTTTCCTGCTGCCGTTCACGCTTGCCGATTCTGCGCCCAATGGCTGGTCGACTGGCTACATTATCGCCATGATTGTTGTCGGTGCTATTGTGCTTATTCTGTTCGGACTCCACGAGTGGCTTCTGGCCCCGGTGCCCTTCCTCAATATCGGCCTTCTTGTCAACCGTACCGTTGTTGGCGCTTGCCTGATCGATATCACCTACCAGATCTCTTACTACTGCTGGAACTCGTACTTCACTTCGTACCTGCAGGTGGTCAACAACCTGACCATCGCCGAGGCAGGCTACGTTAGCAGTACATTCGATGTGCTGTCGGGTATTCTACTGCTCAGCATCGGTTTTATCATCCGCAAATATGGCTACTTCAAGTACCTGCTATACATTGCCGTGCCCCTCTACATCCTTGGCCAGGGCCTCATGATTCACTTCCGCACCCCCAACGGCTACATTGGTTACATTGTCATGTGCCAGATTTTTATTTCCTTTGGCGGCTCCATTTTTATTATGATCGAGCAGCTGGCCATCCTTTCCGTCGTCGATCACCAGCATGTCGCTGCTGTTTTGGCTCTTCTTTATGTCGTCGGCAACGTCGGTGGTGCCATTGGCAACACCATTTCTGGTACTATTTGGACCAACACCTTCGAGACGGCCCTTCTTAAGTATCTCCCTGAAGATGCTCTGGAGTCGATCGAAGATATCTACAATGACCTCGACACCCAGCTTAGCTATCCCGTGGGCAGTGCCACACGCTTGGCTATCCAGGAAGCTTATGGCTACTCTCAGAAGCGGATGCTTATCGCTGGTACTGCCATTATCTCCCTATCACTGATCTGGATGTTCATGATCAAGAACATCAATGTCAAGAAGGTTCCTCAAGTTAAGGGCAATGTCTTCTAATTGATTTATGCCGATGCCACCTACGAGTTAAAGTTTGTTTTAGCTCTACCGTCGCAGCAAGCATAAAAATTTAGGATCTCAATCCAATAATGTTACAATAATAATAATAGACATAACCCTTTTTAATCATTCGTTATGCTGAGTTATGGGACGATTTCAAGTCAAAATCAATCACGCTGCGACTCTAATAATTAGATGGTGATGCCCGCTGCTCGCTTATGGCCCCCGCCCCACCATCCGTATCTGCATAGTGAAACCCAAAATGCCTGCGCCCAGCCCCGCCTCTCGGCATGCGTGTCCAAGCATATGACAAACAACTCCCGTTTCTTAACGAGCTCGCCAGTGATACAGGTCCGTGACACCTAACATTACCAAGGTACAGGTACCACGACGTTATCCTATCGGGTTAAAGAGCTGTACGAACATAAGCGATCATACTTCTGTGGTACCGACACATCCCGTATGCCAACAGTGTTGGTGAAATCACAGCCAACATTCAGGTAGGGTACAGACACCTGTTTGTCTATTAACTGTCTGGCCAGGCCACACCGATTCTAATATAAATACATAGTCGTCTCGTCAACAAAGACCTCAAAAGGAAAAACACAGAATAACAGATATCAAAGGGAAACCCACACAACAAAATCACCTTCAAATATGGCAGAGCTCGACAAAATTCTGGAGAAATATACAAACGTTGAAACTGGCACAATTCATGGAGCGTCGTTTGTTGCCATCAACAGGGATGGCGATTACATTTACCGCAAGGCAGCCGGGTCACGCAAAGCCAATGGCAGCACATCGCATCCACTCACGCTGGACACCGTGACCTGGATTGCTAGCCAGACTAAGCTCACCACGTCTGTGTCGGTGATGCAGGTAGTTGAGCGAGGCCTCGTTGGCCTGGACGATGACGTGCGCCAAATTGTCCCCCTTTTGCGTGACATAAAGGTGATCACCGGATTCGAAGACGGCCCCCTACTCGAAAATGTCCAAGGACCCATTACTCTCCGGTGAGTTATAGTAATGGAAAGCTGTACTCGATTTCATGGACATTTTATACTAATACGAAAATACCCATAGCCAGCTGATGACACATACGTCAGGGTTTCGATATGATGTTCGTCACCCTCTGCTCATCAAGTACTCTGAATGGGCAGGCCGCAAGGAGAACATGTTCTCCGGAACTATTGACGGTGTCTTACATCCGTTAATCTTCCAACCCGGGACATCGTGGGATTACGGACCAGGGCTTGACTGGGCTGCTCGTGTGGTAGAAACTTTAACTGGCATGAACTTCGATGAGTATCAACAAGAGCACATCTGGACGCCACTAGAAGCCATAAACACGTCTTTCTTCCCTGTAAAGTGTGGTCTAGAACCAGAGGACATTCACGAGTCTGCAGAGCGTGTCGGCAAGACTGGGGTGAACGAAGGAATGACAAAGATTCTCAAGTCAGGCCAGAGTCCATGGCTATTTAACTGCCGGGATGCACTAGGGGGTGCCGGTCTATTTTCAACAGCAAACGACTATGCAAAGCTACTCGGTGCACTTTTGGCTGGTGGAGGCCCTCTTCTAGCCCCGGAGTCGGTAGACCTACTGTTTTCCCCCCAGGACCTTGACCCGGACGTTACAGCAGCACTTCGCACATTTGTGACAGGACATGGACCGGAAAAGTCCAAGGCTTGGCTATGGGATAACGCGCCTAACAACCAGAACTGGCAGGAGTACATGGAAATAAAACACTGCCTATGTGGCCTGGTCAACACAGAGGATGTGCCAGGCCGCCGTCGCAGAAATACAGTGAACTGGGACGGACTGCCAAATCTGCTGTGGTTCATCGACCGTGAGAGCGGGGTTGCTGCTACAGTCTTCACGCAGATAATGCCACCTGACGACGCAGAGGTGAGGAAGATGTGCCAAGAGCTGGAAACAGCTTTATACAAGGCGATGGGCATTGAGTGACGTGTTAAAACATTGACGCAGTGAGAGCTATCAATATGAAAACATCGACAGTTAGTTCATTGAATAAGATTCCAACGTGTGAATTGTATTTAATAAAGCTACACCGAAGAACCGTCACGTAATCATTCTTCAGCCTCGTACTGATTTATCAGCCGTGCCGGAACAAGACCTCGGAGCACAATTACACCTGCGTGCACAATCCCCCAGCGCACCTTGGCCAATGTATCTGCCATTACCCACACCAGCCCATTAATTCTCCGCTGTGTCAGCGTTCTGCGATGCCGCTGGCCCAGGCGAAGCGGTGCATCCTGGGTTGCGGTCAAACCAGCAATCAAGGTGTGCATCTCCGCGCGAGAGTCCCATACCATCTCATCGGCGTCTATCTCATTATGGTGTTGCATGCCATGATCAATGTCAAAGCCTCCACTGTCAAACTCTGAATCGTTCAATCTATTCAACCCGCCCTTGGGTGAAGCGTGGTAAAACGCCCAGCATGTCAATGTTGCCAGGTAAAGGCACCACGGCACATGGAATAAGCTTGAAACGGCATCGGACTCGGCACCGGGCACGACATCGCGAAGCATCTGCGCAGCATGCCATACCGCACCGGTGGCATCAGCGCCGCTGCTTACTGTATCTGTTGACGGCGTGGACATCATAGCAGCCGTGTTTGAATTGGCATTTGCACTCACGGGTGCATTGCTACTGGGAGTCTGGCTTCGATCTGTCATTGATGCGCCGTCATTATCAATCGAGTCCGGATCCAGAGCTAACGCAGACGCGCTTGCCCATGATTTGACGACCTGTGCAGAACGCAAGTAGTCGCGTTGCTGAACAGGACGTCCAAGAATACTGCGAGCACCAGCATATATCTGAATATCGAGAAACTCCATGCGCAGTAGACATTGCGCGGCATGATACACCGCGTTGGCAGACGAGGCAAATGCCGAGATCTCATGCGCTAGGTTCGTGTGGGGGCCTGTTTGGGATGGCTGGTAGTGTTGTTGTTGGTGCTGCTGAGGTATGAGAGCTAGCTGTGCCGAACAGCATGTGTCAAAGTCCTTTTTCCAGTGACCATATGCTGCAGAGATCATCTGCCTCCAATTAGAGCCACCCGAGACAGATCCTACTGATGCACCCAGGCTGGTTTGATCACGCCTCTGCATATCCCAAAAGATTGACATCAGGCCATGAAGTACGAGAACGCGGCCATGAAGGTTCAATTCTGACGGGGCTGGCGGTCCGTTGGGCGTCAAATATGTCCGCAAAGTCGGCAGATAAAATGGCTGTGACTGAGAATGGAGCTGGGGATGCGACCTGGAGTAGTTCGTACCCGTCTCGCCCCGAATCTGTGCCAGAGATGGCGGCGTTGTTGCCCACCACGCCTTTTCCCATGAGTTTGCGTCCTCTGCTTCCCAGACTTGCTGATTACACGGGAAATTGAGGCGCAGTTCAAATGCCGACATACAAAGGCTTTGGCAAAACAGGACAGCATGCTGTGTGTCCCACATGAAACAGTATAGAGCAAGCCTCTTCTTCTGCTCCGCCTCGGCCCATCTCTGCCAGGCCTGCTCAACAGCACGTGCGTGTTGCTCGACCGTCCGGCTTCTGCCTAGAGACGGTGGTCCTGCAGGTCTTACGGACTGGCAGTCAGACCGGCGGATGAGGTTGATCAGCAAACCATGGAACAGATGGCTCATGTCGTGCTGCTTCTGTCCAGCGCGTGATTTTCCAAAACACTCGACTAAAAGGATTGTCTGTAAAGTCCACAGTGCAGGACGTGCGGAGAAGCCTTCGTGCGCAAAAACACTTGGGCGGATGACGTCGTGAATGCAAACTGCAACTTGGTGGGCATCCTTGGTCGCATATGTAGCCCCTAGAAGAATAATCGAAAGCAGAAGTAATGGCTCGGCAGTCCTTGGATCGAATAAAGCTGTGTGAATGATAGGGTAGGCGACATTGAAGCGGGTGAAGAAGTGGTCGATATACGACTGCATGGCAGTTTGGGATAGAAGGGGATGCTCTTTTAAAGAGAATACTGGGTTATCCGGTAGACATGGCTTGGCATTTCCAATAATTGTCAGCACTCGGTCATGAGTTATGCCGTCGATGATGGGAATATAAGTAGTGCTGTCTAGACGCGATAGCGGCCTTTCAATGTTGCTTAGAGTTGGATGAGAGGCATATTGGATGCTGGATTTCCGTGATGTTACATCGCCCACAAAGTGGCTTTCCGCTGAGGCGGAGTGCGTATTGTTTGCAGTGTTATTGGCCATACTGTTGGCCAGGGAGTTGCTGGTGCTGCTCCTGCTAACACTTTTCGGCGATACTGGCTGTACTTGTTGATGTGCCGTTTGATGGTGATTTATGCTGATATTGGGAGACGCAAAGTTACACGGTTCGCGGTCTTGGTCTCTGTGAAACTGTGGTCCATCGTGGCCATCACCACTGCTGATAGAATGTGACTTTAGAGACTCGGGCTGGATACTTGTGCTGGCAATTGTGCTGCTTGATCGTGGTGTTATGATGTTTGCAAATGGAACGGAATCGAAAACGTTGCACTGTCCTGCCTGCTCTGATGCGACAGGCCGGGGCGCGTTGAAAAGCCAATTGTAGTCGATGGCCGTGGTGTATGGCATATTAAAAGAACTGGCTGTGTCTGGCTGAAATGGCTGCTCATTCCAAAGCTGCCACGGATCTTCGTTGGTGTATGAGGCAGGGACAAGAGTGTTCAGGAAAATGTCAAACTGGGGTGCGGGTATCTCTAGTTCAGATTCAAGGCGCTGTTGGTGCCGCTGTTGGTGTAGTTGGTTGTGATGGTGATTATGAACTTGACGTTCTTGACCCTGGACTTCTGAGTGATAGTCAACGAGAGTGTCGATATCGATGTCGACAGTGATGGCGTGGTTGTTACGGCCGTGGACATGAAAGATGGAATCGTCGGTCTCGCGCTCTGATGCTGGCGATGTTGGCAACTGTGGCTTGGCCTGTTGCGACTTGGTCTGTGACGTTTGTGACTGAGCCTGAGCCTGAGACTGTGATTGAGAATGAGCTGAAAGAAGGTAGTGTCTTCTCTTGGCCTCCTCTAACCTGTTAGAATTCCCAGAAACACCTCGCCGTCCTCGGGCCGGGACTCGCCCAAGAGAGTGGGGCCGGCGTTCAGCAACACTGCCGTCTGGGGCCTTCCACGCTCTTTTTCGAGTGTCAAGGACACCACAGCCTTCTCCGCCGGCTTCAAGATCTTTCTGACGGTGTCGGTTCATATGTCGGTCCAACAGGTCACGGCGCTTGAAAGCCGCAGAGCAACGTGGGCATGCGTGATCGCCGTTGGTATGGTTTAGGGCGTGCCGGTGGAGATGCTCGGCGCGGGTGAATCTCTTCTCACAGCCAGCATGGGAGCAAGCAAATTTCTTGTCCCTGTCCCCATTCACCACCAAAGGCAGTGCTTGATTCCCAGATCCTGGAACAGGACCTTGACCTGAGCCTATACCACTCGGTCTATGCTCTGGCTTCTCCATTCTTGCAGATGTTCTTCTATTTTCTTCTCGTTTTTCTCCTCTTTATTTCTCGCTGATTTCTTCTGGGAGAGTTGGATCAAACAGTCGCAAATATCTCTCCCACTCTCAAGTGTAATTCCAGTAGTCACGGGTGGCGATCAAGGGCTGCGAGACTGTGTCTCTGGACATCTCCGAGAGAAGTGCGAATGGGAAATGGGGTTGTTTTCAGTTAACAGACGACGACGATGAGCCAGCACATGGGCGGCACAACCCCCACTCTTGACACACCCACTTATTAGCTCCACTCCTGGTTGATTGAAGATTAGACGGCAACGTCCGTTATCTTTCCAGCCCGCATATCAACAAAAGAGGGGAGTGAAGGAGGGAATGGATTACTTGCATTGGCAATGACGTGCCCTTCTTTGGAAACTAGAAGATGCAATAAGAATATGGCCACGGTCGTGTGGGGTAGCTTTGCTATCGGCTCCGACGCGAACCCTGAGCTTTGACATCTATTCACTTAACTTATTCATCGCCCCCGTCCTCCAAAACAGAAATTGAAATAAAACTAAACAACATCATAAAACAAACATGGGCAAGAAGGAAGTTCTCGTTTGCTACGGTGTTGATATCGATGCTGTTGCCGGCTGGCTCGGCTCATACGGCGGCGAGGATAGCACCAGCGACATCAGCAGAGGTATTTGGGCCGGTACCGAGGGTACACGTCGCCTCCTTAAGCTTTTCGATAAGTACAACATCAAGGCGTCATGGTTCATTCCTGGACATACACTTGAGACGTTCCCCGAGGACTGTGCCGCAGTTCGCGATGCTGGCCACGAAATTGGTCTTCACGGCTACAGCCACGAGAATCCGGCCGACATGACCCTCGAACAGCAGCGCGACGTGCTGGCCAAGACCTGGGCACTCCTAACGGACTTCTGTGGTGGAAAGCCGCCGCGTGGCAGTGTTGCGCCCTGGTGGGAAACAAGCGCGGAGGGCACAGAATTGCTTCTGAGCTACGGCATCGAGTACGACCATAGTATGAGCCACTCTGACCATGAGGCCTACTGGCTCCGCACGGGTGATACCTGGACTAAGATCGACTACACAAAGAAGGCAGAAGAATGGATGAAGCCTCTTGTTCGCGGCAAAGACACCGGGCTCGTCGAAATTCCCGGCTCGTGGTATATCGATGACCTGCCGCCTATGATGTTTATTAAGAATTCGGCCAACTCCCATGGCTGGGTAAACCCGCGCGACATCGAGGACATTTGGAAGGACCACTTTGACTACTTCTATCGCGAGTATGACGAGTTTATCTTCCCGATGACAATTCACCCCGACGTTTCAGGCCGGCCGCATGTGTTGTTGATGCACGAACGCATCATCGAGCACATCAATAAGCATGAGGGCGTGCGTTGGGTGACTATGGCCGAGATGGCAGATCATTTCAAGAGCAAGAACACACCGCCCGACGGCGCGCTGATGCCTGCTACCAAGGAAGAGGTCATGAATAAGTACGGTCACATGCTGGCGAAGAAGCCCGAATAAGCTATTTACGTTTTGTAGAAAGATAATGACATACTATCACTTGAATACCACCGCAGCTATTTCTACCTCCACCATTTCAAGGCTGGTTTGAAGGTGCTGAATGAATATATTCTACAAAAGTTTTGTGTACAACAGGACAAACTGTACATTTCTGAGTTTCTTAAAACTTATTGCAATCTAGTCAATAACAATTAACAGTTAGTGATCAACTAACGACCGGGAAGGATTTTTCGATCGTTTGAAAATAATAGAAGTTGCAGAGTTATTCTTTCAAGATATGGCCCACGACCTCGCCGATGCCGATCAACTTTTCTTCTTCTAACCTCTTGCAAACGATTTGGATACCAACCGGGAGTTGCAGCTCAGCCATACGTGACCGGTGGTCAATCCATAACTTTTTGTTCGCCGTATCAAATGGATGACTGAGGCCACTATCCTCCAAAGTCCAAGGAGTATCGAGGTCGACTGAAGATACTCTTCCGGCAGGCATTACTAGTGCTGGATAGTCTAAGACGTTCCAAACTTTCGTATAGCCAACCCAGGCACATGATCCGTGGGGCACAGCTGCGTGCGGCATTGGTGGCAATATAACAGCGTCAACAGTGGTACCTGTCTCCTGGCACAGGACTGAGTTCCATTTGTCGAGGTACGCATTTTGCAATGCAAGTTTGCGCTTGTTGAGTTGCCAGTACTCATACACCGATATGGCTGGGCCCCGGTTGACAAGGCGTTCGACGTGCGGAATGAATGGCTCACCACCCCGTGCCACATCTTGGCGGATATCCTCACCGCCATCCGCCGAGTAGTAGGCGTCCATAACTGCAACAAGATCAGCGTGTAGCGACGCATCCCATTCCACAACATAATGCCCTGCTGACTTGAGCTTCGCGATTGTCTCTTCAAGAACCCTAGCAATAGGCGGATGTGGCTGAACAACACCATCAAAACGCAGCACACCAAACACGAAGGGACGCTGTTCTGATGTGATACTCTTGTAAATATTGTCACGCCACGGAATCGGCGCGCACCGCGAGTCAAAATTCCATGGCTCCGCATCAATGACGGCCTTCATCGCCACGTATATGGTGTTGAGTGAACGCGCAAGTGGCCCTACCGACGACGGGACGTGTTCCTGACCATCTGTAGAGACGGGAACACCGCGATAAGGCAATCTAGAGCTCTGCAATGTCAGCACATAGTGTCATTCAATAACTAGGACATATCATACATACTGTTGGTTTGAGACCGTATAGACCCATCATATGGGACGGTATACGAATGCTTCCACCAATATCGGTACCCCAGCCCAAGGCGCTGCCATGAAGAGAAAGTAGAGCTGCCTCTCCACCAGTTGATCCGCCCGGGGTATATTTGTGATCGAGTGGATTAACAGTAAGGCCAAACATTGGATTGTCAGTCTCACACCACTGGAGATTTTAGTATTATTCAAATGTCGGCTTTGGAAACCACAAAGACAGCTTGTTTCACATACCATTATGCTCTGTGGGAGATTGGTCTTTGCCAGAATAATAGCGCCTTGCGATTTGAGAATATTGACGAGTACACCGTCTTTATCTGCCGGCTGAAAAGCTCGACCGACATACCCTATCGTGGAATCATACCCCTTCACGTCGAACTGATCCTTGAGTGTTATCGGGACACCGAATAGCGGGAGTGAATCGCGAATGTCTCTGGACGTATTATCCAGCTCCCTCGCGCGGTCTAGCGCATCGCCGAACATGACCTCAGTGAGGCTGCCATTGTCAGCATTCTGCTTACGTAGGCGAAGATGGAAGTATAACTGCGTCAGAGCTTACCAGTTCGTCTTTTTGTGCGCGGCATATGACCTTGATGATTAGTGGCCACAGTCGTGTATGCCGATATGTGGTTCTCAGCTCACTTTGCAATGTAATCGGCAAGTACCGTCTCAACACTTACGCCACCAGATACAATCTGTTGACGAAGGCTTTCGATATCATCTTCATCAGTGATGGTTGTTGTCGTGGTCGTACCCGTGAAGATATCAAGAGCTTCTGCCCGCTGACCAAGCTTACGCTCGACGACGCTCTCCCACGGTTCCTTAGTAGCCATGACTAAAGCTGCAAACTTATCATTCGAAGGCTCTAGGTACAGAACATTTTAAAAAGAAGTCACAATACTTTGAACAAACGTCGAGCAATTGTGGTGATAGTAGGCCGTAATTCTCCATAGTTTCTGCGTGTAGGCATTTCCATGCCGTAATGAATCAAGGGTCTCATATCGCTATCAGGTAAGAAGCTCTTATCGTGGAAGCAAGAACTGGGTGACGTCTTAGTCTAAGTGGACCTGCCGATCCCTTCGACTGGCCATACCCGGTTTAGGCGGGACAGACACGCGCGTGGACGATAAGAATGGGGTGTGAACAGGAGCCGAATGTGTAAGACACATCACCCACTGTTATGCCACTGCACTCAGTCAAGCGAAAAACAGAGCACAAGAGTGGGGGATGCGACGCGAGACATCACCCCCGACATGCATTTTGAACACCATATTGTCGTATGTTGGACAACACGAGGCTAAAAATGGAATGACGTCGCGCAACCAAGAACTGTAGCTATATTGACAACATCGTGCGCTAGGTGTGAATACATAGACAAAGCAAGCCGCAACAAACAAGCTGACTGAGTTCCACACAAAAAGCGTCATACCGAAGACTTGGAATACTTCAAACGTAAAGCAAAAGCAAAACGAGAATAACACGGCGATGGACGACAAAAAAGACACGGCAGGCCAAGATGTCTACGACGTGTGTGTTGTCGGTGCCGGCCCCGCGGGTCTCATGTTGGGGTAAGCGTCGATATGCCTTTGAAATTTACCAAGGAGAGACGACCAAGTACTGACTGAGAAGGTCGTTACTGGCCCGCTTCGGTGTCAAGACAACAGTTCTGGATGAGCGTTCCGATACTACAACAGTCGGTCGCGCAGATGGCATCCAGCCCAAGACAATCGAAACTTTTCAGATGATGGGTCTCGGGGACGAACTTCTCCGTGACGGTGTGCGTGTTCATGATATCTGCATGTGGCGCGGGTCGGCTGAAAAGAAGCTTGAACGCGTTTCTCGCGAGATTCACTACCCCGAAGAATACCTCGACGTATTGTGGCCGTTCGTCCTACTCTGCCACCAGGGTATGATTGAGGGACTGTTGCTGAACGATATGCATGATAGTGGAAGTGCCGTTCAACGATCGCACACGTTCAAGTCACTGGCGACATCCGAACAAGACCCATGTCGCCTGACGGTGCAGTGTGAAGACGAGTTCCAGCGGCCTGTCGTCTCAAGCTACGTCATTGGCTGCGATGGCGCACGCTCGAAAGTGCGTGATGTCATCCCTGACACATACGCTCAAGGCACGCCGCACCGCTCTGCGTGGGGTGTCCTTGATGGCGTGTTGGACACTGACTTTCCTGACATTTGGAGCAAGACGATCGTGTACTCAGAGGAGTATGGAACCGTCCTCATCATCCCTCGTGAGCGCAACATGACGCGTTTTTACATTGAGCTTAAAACAGAGTCAAACGATGCAGACTCCAATGGGCGCACGACTGCACAGACGCAGGAGCTTGTGATGGAGCAGGCCAGACGTATTCTGGCGCCATTCCGTCTCAATTGGAGCTCCGTCGAGTGGTTTGGTCATTACACTGTTGCACAGAGAGTTGCTGCAAAGTTCACAAACCCAGAGCAAAACGTTTTTATTGCCGGCGATGCTAGCCACACCCACTCGCCAAAGGCTGCTCAAGGAATGAACACCAGTGTTCACGACTCCTGGAATCTCGCCTGGAAACTCAATCTTGCCGTACGCAAACTTGCTACACCGGCCCTACTCGCAAGCTATGAAACTGAGCGGAAGAAAATAGCCCTTGATTTGATCCACTTCGACTACGAGCACGCGAACCAGATTGCCGGCGGCGATGCAGCGGCGCTGGCTGAGAACTTCCGAACCAACATCCGTTTTATTGCTGGTGTTGGAGTCGACTATGGCTACAACTCGATAAATGAACCAGTAAGCGAGACATCTAAATCGAAGGCTGGCGCTTGCGGCGGCGCAGTTCCTGGCCACACTTTGCCACCGGCTAAAGTCACACGCTACATTGACGCGAACCCCGTGGATATCCAGATGGACATTCCAGTGCTGGGCCAGTTCCGTGTCTATGTTTTTGTACCCAACATCCTCGCTGCATCTTCGTTCATGAAGGTATTTAGTGACGCGATCTTACTAGAGTCGTCTCTAGTTTCACGGTTATCGGCTGCAGCATCTCGGTCATACTCCGAAAAGCCACGGCCCACGCGCAGGAAGGATGCCTACATTCTCCCAGAGAGATATACTTCTGTAAGCGAGCTCTTCACTTTCTGCTTGGTGACCCAGTCAGAAAAGTCTTTATTTGAGATTGCCGAGCTACCAACCGTTTTTGATCGGTCACCATGGTCGATCTACCTCGATGATGTCCCCTTATTGGATACTCGCAAGAAGTCGTGCACTGAGAAATGGCTAGGTGGATTGCAGGAAGGTGAAGTGGCTGTGATAAACGTGCGCCCCGATGGTTACGTTGGATCATTGAGAAGATGGGAAGCAAAGGACGAGTCGACGGGAGCAGAGGCCGCTCGCTGGCTGGAATCGTACTACGGCGCCTTCCTCCAAGAGCCGTGAAAAAAAATGAAATTATCAGCTATTTTCAAATATCGACAATATCACATCTTTCCAATAAAATTACATGGCTTCCTACGTACGTTCTGCGCTTTCACTTGGAATAATCGATAAATGACGAGAACCCCCAGTTCTCCCCACTTACAAGACAGGCCAACGTCGAGAGTGGGCAGACCTGCTCATCCCTGGCCTAACTAGATCAAACGACAGCGTTGTGTACTAACACACCGGCAATTATATGTAAGGCATTGTGTTAAGACATCTAGAAACAACATGCATTGTAGATCGACCACGCTTCCCAGCTATTGCTAGCCGAATCGGGGACGTGTAAACTTGCCTGAAAAGAGCACACACGTTGCAATGAGTGCCGGGTTCACTTATCTTTCATATCTAAGTTCCAGTGCATGCCTTGTTCATCGATAAGAGATATGGGGTATTAGTGTATGAGCATTGACCTGTGGAGTGACATGATCCAACACGATGGGAGGAAAAGAAATCATGCCCCTATTGTCGTGTTGCGATAACAGTAAAGTTCAATACTGTGATAAAGCATGATGGGAGGCTTCCTAAGTGAAATTTATCTTATAAAAGAGCGAAAGCGACCACCTCCTAACTGCCAGACGTACTGAATAGATGCATGTTGTGTTTCGCAAAAATATATACCGAGCCAATAAAAAGACATCAAGCTACCTCCTCCACGACTTTAATCTATACTACATACAATGGGCTACGAAAAACAACCTTCAACGGAACGGCCGCCTTCCGAAACCAATGGCACTGCTCAAGATGTAGTTATTGCTGTTGCCAATGATGATCAGGCTGTTAGTGAATTTTATCACTCCGCCGTGAGCGACTCCT
Organism: Ophiostoma tasmaniense; assembly: GCA_022392925.1. Lineage (NCBI taxonomy): Eukaryota > Fungi > Ascomycota > Sordariomycetes > Ophiostomatales > Ophiostomataceae > Ophiostoma > Ophiostoma tasmaniense. The sequence goes on along the minus strand of JAKRGK010000020.1, from coordinate 132,572 downwards.
ACCGACTCAAGTCCGAGTTGGTTTCCCAGCATTTAGCTGAAATTGGAATGGGCAAATTCCAGTGGTGCCTGTTTGTGGTCAACGGCTTCGGCTGGATGGTTGACAACTTTTGGTCCCAGGGTATCAGTGCAGCACGCCCGGCGGTGGCCAACGAGTTCACGGGAATTTCGCACCTCAGCTTCAGTTCGGTAGCATACTACGTTGGACTCATCATTGGCGCCTCATTCTGGGGAGTGTCTGCCGATCTTTTTGGCCGTCGCCCTGCCTTCAATGCCACGATCTTGATGGGCGGTATTTTTGGCTGTGCTGTGGCTGGGTCCCAAAACTTTACGACTTTTTGCGCTATCTGGGGCGTCATAGGTACAGCTGCTGGTGGCAATGTTCCTGTCGACAGTATCATATTTCTCGAGCTCGTGCCACAGACCTATCAGTGGCTGCTTGTTAGCCTGTCGGCCTGGTGGAACTGTGGCCAGCTGGTCGTGTCACTGCTCGCTTGGATCTTCCTGGCCCATTTCTCTTGTGACGAGGATGCAGACGTCTGCTCACGCGCAGATAACATGGGTTGGCGATACCTTATGATCACACTGGGCGGTCTTGCCATTGCGTTTGGTCTGATTCGAATCTTTGTTTTCAAAATACCCGAGTCGCCACGCTACCTCATCTCCAAGGGACGTGATGCTGAGGCCGTTGAGTCAGTGAACTATATTGCACGCTACAATGGCAAGCCTGAGACTCTCACGATTGAGATGCTGCAAGCCATCGACTACCGTTGCCTTGTCGCTGCTGAAGGTGAGGATGTATCATCCGCCAAAGATAATGCGTCCGCCGCGGCCCCAGCCCCGGTCAGCATGTCCTACTCGCAGATCATCAAGGAGAGTCTCAAAGACTACGACTCGTCCAGCTACAAGAAACTATTTGCCGGTCGCAAGATGGCACAGCACACGTCTGTGACCTTCCTCCTGTGGCTTACAATTGGCATTGCATACCCTCTCTACTTTGCTTTTATCACATCATATCTGGAGACCAAAAAGACATACAGCTACGATAGTTCTCTGAGTGGCACATATCGGATATACTGCATTGTGTCGGCAGTGACTATTGTGGGACCCATTGCAGCCGGATACGCAGTCGAGACACGCTTTGGACGTCGCTGGATGATGGCTGCCTCCGCTGTCCTCACTGGCGCGTTTCTTTTTGCGTATACCGGTGCAGCCACTGAAGCTGCTGACATCGGCTTCCAATGCGCTACGGGCATTCTTGGTAACTTCGAGTATGCCGTGATGTTTGCCTATGCGCCGGAATCGTTTCCAGGTCCTGTTCGTGGTACTGGAACCGGAATGGCAGCGACTCTTTTGCGTCTGGGAGGTCTCGTTGCATCTCTTATCTCAACGTATGTGGGCTATTCGGTTGTACCCATCTATGCCAGTGCTGGTCTTTGGATTGGTGCTGGTCTTTTGTGCTTCTTTTTGCCGTATGAGACTCACGGCCATGCTTCTATCTAGAATACTCCCCAAGCTTGTTAGGGTGCATCAGACACTCTGGTGTGTACGGGCTTGCTAGCCGTATTGAGCTGCAGTCAAACTTCTTCAAACGGGCTCTCTGAATAACCTTGTTATCTCTGCAATTTACTTTCACCACATAATAAAACGTGTACTTACCTCTGATATCGATAATTGAATAATCTACAAGCATGGCATGACTGTCAAACGATCCCACTCTAGCAATGTTTGTGCAGCGACACTATCGCACATCCACATCCCACTTCTGCACGAAACGGGAATGGGAGGCTAGGTTCAAGGTCGTCTCCACAACCTCCGTAGCGGAGTTCACAGCGTCCGTTCACAGCTAGCAAACCCCCTGTCCCACGCCCATAGCTACTACGGCGTGGAACATGGCCGCGGCATGTTATTAACCTCGTACCAGTGAAAGCTAGCTAATCAGCTACGACATAGATGCACACTATATATGACAAGAGCCATTTCCGTATTTGGACTTAAGCCTATCAACCCTTATGTTGTCTGCCCTACCTTGAAAATTCAGCAACAGGAACACGTTAGAGTTTGTTGTCACCCCGGCATTATATCGTTCTTATCTACCCCCACACACCAATATATCACACCTTACACCTTACAACACCATACATCACCACAACACCACATCCCGTACCAAACCAGCCGTGATGTCTGCCGCTCCATTGGCCAAGACGGCCCTTTTCACGCCACTCAAGGTTGGCAGCGTCGAGCTGGGCCACCGCGTTGTCATGGCTCCTTGTACGCGTATGCGCTGCGATGTTATTGACGGGGTCAATGTCCCGACCGAGCGTATGGCAATCTACTATGGTCAGCGGGCAAGCAAAGGCGGCTTGATTATCGGTGAGGCGACTGACATCTGCAATAACGCAAGCGCCTACCCCCGTGTGCCAGGCGTCTACACACCAGCCCAGCTTGCTGGCTGGAAGAAGGTCACTGATGCCGTCCATGCCAAGCAGGGCAAAATGTTTGCTCAGCTCTGGTACACCGGACGTGCTACAAGCACCAAAATGCGCGGTGGAGAGCAGTGTATTTCGTCAGGAACTTTGCCCATGAGTGGCAGTTACCTTGATGGCACTCCTTGTGCTGAGGACCCGCCTCGTGCCATGACTGTTGACGAAATCAAGGCACTCACGGCCGAGTGGGCCGCGGCTAGTAAGCGGGCTGTTGAGGACGGTGGCTTTGATGGTGTTGAGATCCACGGCGCCAACGGCTACCTGCTGGAACAGTTTCTGCACGACAACATCAACACTCGCACGGATGCCTACGGCGGCTCCGTTGAGAACCGTGCCCGTTTTCTGGTCGAAGTAGTGACTGCTGTGAGCGAAGCCATTGGCGGTGGCCGTGTTGGCGTCCGCCTGTCTCCTTTCAACTACTTCCAGGACACCCACGACAGTGACCCCAACGCCCACTGGACGTACATCAGCAAAACACTGGCCTCGCTGCCCATCCCTCCTGCATACGTTCACATGGTTGAGCCCCGTTTTGACGAGGTTCTGAGTGAGGAGCAGAAGCTCGAAGCTCTTGCCAAGTACACGTCTGGCGAGGCCACGGACGCCGCACCCAAGGCTCGGAACTCCTTGGCGCCCTTCCGTGCTATTTTCAAGGCTGCAGGCGTTGCCTTCATCACATGTGGTACTATGAGCCGCGAGACTGCTGCGGATATGGTCGAGTCCGGCTCCTCGGACCTGATTGCATTTGGCCGCCACTTTATTGCGAACCCTGGCTATGTCGACCGGCTGGCTAACGGCTGGCCTCTCAACGCATATGATAGATCCACGTTCTACGGTGCTGACCCCCTGGAGAAGGGCTACACTGACTACGCCGAGTATGTTGCATAAATGTCTGGCGATAACAAATACCTGGGATAAATAGAGTATCAGAATAGACAATTCATGCGGCCGAAAATTATAATTTTAACTGGAAATTAAGCTGTGTTCATTTTTTGGTCCTGTTCTAGCTTTACATGATCTAATATCATTATTAAAGATAACAAGATGTTATTATAAATACATTGCCTAAAAGGTGATACTGCCATTGGTTTTATTAGTGAAGCTACAATTTTGTTCGTTACGAAATATAGTATTCAAGACACACATCTATCCCAAGTCGCGTCAACATCCTTCCACATATCGTACGTAAGCAGCCACCGCGCAACGCCGTTGTAACGCCAAGGAAACGGATCTTCACCAGTTTCGTCACTCACTGGGAGCACAGGCGCTTCTCCAGCTGCTTCGGCGTCGGAGATCCATTTCTTATCGACGACCTCGTAGTGTGCCAGCTTTTTATCGCGGTCGATCTGGTCGGGACCGTCATGCATGTGATACATGTGCTGGTTGTAGGTGCCGCGCTGAACAACCTTTTCGGTCCGGACCCGGCGACATGATTCGTAGACATGCAAGGCTTGTTTCTTTGACTTGATTGATTTATCTTTGATCCTCGCCAAGCATAGACCTAGGACGCCGGCATCTTCCAGAGCCATTCCAGCCCCGCTAGCAAGATATGGTAGTGTCGCATGGATAGCGTCGCCAGTCAGCGTGAAGCTAGCAGAATCGTTTGTCCAAGTCGGATCGAGACCGGGCCGGATGCACAGCCTCCACTTGAGCACCTCGTTGTTTGTGCATAAAGACAATAGCTTGTTGATTTTCGGGTCCCAGCCCTCATATAGAGCTCGCATTTCTTCCGAAGTTCCGGTTCCAGTTGTTGCATGCTCTCCTGGGGGCAGATTGTCTGGTACGAGCAGTACCATGTTGAGTTGTTTACCGCCGCGAAGGATATAATTGACTGCATGTGCATCTGGTCCGAGCCAGTAGTTGACTTGAGGGTTCTCCACCATGTCACGTAGCTCGGGATCATTCATCATGTCCTTTGTGTCTAGGAGCAATCGGTAGGCAAGATCACCTGTCGGTGTTGGCGGGTCATCGTGGCCGACAAGCTCTTCTCTCATCTTGGAGTTTATGCCGTCGGCGCCAATCACCAAATCTCCGGTAAATGTCCTTCCGTCTGCGAGGTGGACGGTTGATGTTGAGAATCCGTCAGCATCTTCTGTGGTGACTTTGGTAGCCCGTGCATTTGTTTCAAGTTCTACCCCGAGCTCTACAGCTCTGTCGAGAAGTGCACGATGCAGATTGACACGGTGAAAATCCCAAAAGACACCATTGGCTGCCTTTCCATATGCGTGAAAGTCCATCGTCGCTAGCCGATTTCCCTTCCATCCATAGTAGTTGCACTGCTTTGGAAGTGTTGCGTACTCTTCGAGGCGCTCCTTCAAACCCCATGCAAATAGGACACGCGATGAGTTTGGCAGCACCTGAATTCCAGCACCAATCTCTCCAATCTTGGATGCGCTTTCGAGGACGGTCACGCTGTGCCCAGCCAACAAAATAGCTATAGCGGCTCCAAGGCCGCCTAAGCCGGCGCCTACAATGACGACCTAAAACATAAAAAGCATTAGAAAAATGTCCAACATAGTAGTACTCCATTGGGATCATTGCCTTCATTACCTTTAGTTTTGATGAAGCATCTTGCTTTTGCTGTTCGACTTTACGATAACTAATCATCGTCGGTGGTGGATAGGAATACCGGATAGGCGGTCGTTTTCGGTGCTGGACAAATTCAGCCAAATGAGCCGACTTCTCCTGGAAAGTGATTGTGGCAAGCTCTTATTCATGTACAATGTACGTAACACCACTGTGTATGTTGTGGAGGGATTTGTCATCTACTCTGCACTGCATCTCTATTATCTCTTTATCGATACGCCGATGAATATGCCGTTCCCTACATCTGCGTGCGGAGCTTGTGCTCGTCACTATCGCGCTGTGAGAGACCACCATAACGTCCATTCCCGTCGGCGCCTAGCGTATCTAAAGTGGGCAATCCCACTCTTGCTACGGCCCATAGCCGACCCCCACTGTCGTGTAAGTGGGATCTGTTAGCTGGATGGCTCTACGGAGAACGGAGCTTCTTTTCAGATACCACTAATCCGATTGCGACAAGAAGCTACATGAGCTTCATCTTCCTCCTGGTCCCTGGCCGTTTACCTCGCAACCAACTGCATCAAACTTTTTTTCTGAAATTAGCTATCAATATGTCCAAGGTAGGCTAATTACATATTTGTTTTGAGATCATGCAAATGCTGACTCAATTAGTTTTCGTTGGCAGGCCGTTTGGCAGTCGTCACCGGTGGTGCTCGTGGATGTGGATTGGCATTCGCCCAAGGTTTGGCCGAAGCCGGTGCCGACATTGCCATATTTGACGTCATTGAGGCTTCTCCAAGCTTCTTCGAAATCCCTACTCTATTCGGCGTTCAGGCCAAGTACTACAAGGTGGACGTGACTTCACATGCGTCCCTCGAAGAGGGGTTCAAGAGCGTCCAGTCAGATTTCGGCGGCCGCATGGATATTTTGGTTGCCTGCGCTGGTGTCAACAAGAACGTCACGTTTTTAGACACATCCAACGATGACTTTGACCGTCTTCTGGATGTCAACGTGAAGGGAGTGTACTTTGCCGCGCAGCACGGTGCCAAGGCCATGATTGCCAGTGGTACAAAGGTCGGCAGTATTGTTTTAGTGGCCAGCATTGCTTCGTGGATGGCTATCCGGTCGCAGAACTCTTCCGCGTACTGTGCAACAAAGGGTGCCGTCCGTGCCATGGTAGCTCCTATCGCGGCCGAGCTTAACGGGCTCGGTATTCGAGTCAACTCCATCAGTCCCGGATATGTGCGCACGGAGATGACTGCCCCTTTCCCGCATCTGTTGGAGAGCTGGAAGGATGAGATCATGAACGGGCGCGTTGCAGAACCCGACGACATCAAAGGCGCGTGCGTTTTCTTGGCTAGCGATGCCAGTCGGTACTGCACAGGCAGTGACATTCTAGTCGATGGAGGCGTTACAAAGTGGTGAACTCACATGACCATCTTGACTACAAGTTAGTACAATAATACGTTTAAGAACTACAGACTATCCGATGTTCTTGTAGAAATGTCGGCTGAGTATGCCCTTGTGTCGGAGGGGGGGAATGTACATTGGTTTATTAGACGTGACGAACGTTTGAGAGTATGGATTTGTAGTCAATTAAAAAGACTATCTCATTATCAGTCCATAGTATGTGCTCTCATTATCAACCATCAACTGCGCCAGTATTTGCGGTTAGTATGTGTAAGAATGCGACTTGAAATGCAGTAAAGGTACAAGTCTGATTACGAATCCCCAAACTGCAGCGACAAATACTACTCTATATACTGATGAAGGTTGTATACTATGTAAATAAATATCATTGTGATGTGGTTGTACACCGTCGGTCTACGAAGTACAAATCTCATGGCGGTTAGCATCATGGCAAAGGTTTAAAGTACCGGCGCGGGGGAGTCAAGCTAATTTTACAGGTACAATTTTATTTTACATAAGCTGCTAGCCTTATTAAGCGATGTTACGAAGAAAGATACAGAGTTTGTTGTTGAAGTCATCCAAATATCATAAGATCGAAGTAAAATTTGTCTAAACATTCATCGCAATTCTGGAGAAAATAAATAAACCTAGCGCGTATTGAATTTAGTTTTTATTCGTAGAAATCAAACGCATGACGTTAAGGTGAAGTATGACGAAACAACGTATCTTATTTTATACGCGCAAATGAAGTAATAACAAGTAAATACTTTTGCTCACTAAAATGCCGGCTTTAGCGACCTAGACACTCACTTAACGCTGTAGCAAAACTGCTATAGTGGCAGAAAGCCACGCCGCCCTGCTGACTCATTGCCTACGCACTTGCTGAATCATCGACTGCAAAAGCACACGGACCCCCTTGGCAGAATCCCCCCCCCCCCCGCCTCCTCATTACAACTTTCTTTTCCACTTCTTCCACTTTCCCCCTACACTCACTATCCAAACTATCCGCAATTGCAACAGAAACTCATTTACAATGGATACTCCCGCGCCATGTGAGCAGCCGATCCGCAGCCCTGCGAAAGCTGGAACTGCACTGAACCTCAACGTCCCATTCGATCTTCGCATCGACCATCATGCGATACACGACAGGAAGAACTCTACCTTCTTCCACTCCGCGTTCCCAGGGGCTCGAGAATATTTCTTTGATGGGCTTTTTCTGCACGTGCAACTCGATGCACCTCATCCACCAATCCGTTTTTTTGCCGGTGTCCCAGTGATCTTTTTACCCACGGACACGGCTTCGGCCACATACCACTCACCCATCATCCCCCACGGCTTCTACGCCAACCCACTGAAAGGGTCTATTGCGAGCAACATCAATTACGCCGATCACCCTAGCCATGACTCCAACTGGCAGCCTTTGTTTGAGGCCATCCGCTCCCACTTCGAAGGGATTCAAGTCCCTATCACCGAAGTTATCTTCTGGGGGTTTTTCCTCCAAGTAGTCTTGCTCGATAACGACACTGATCGGGCCGTGCTGCCGTTTAGGGCCGGAGGCTTAATTTGCCGCTATCTCTACGAGTCAGATATGGGCCGGCCATCAACTCCACAATCCCAAACTCGAAACAAGAACCCCAACGAAGGTGATGGGCCTGACAACACGCAATACGAAATATTGCGCCCAGGAGTACGTGTCTCCTCCGACTTCATTCCAGGAACCGACCTCTACCGCTCGTCTACTTTGGGCACCCGGGTCCATAACAACAAAGGTGATGCCTTCATCACCGTTGCTGCTCACACGTTCCCCACCGACGACGCTGTCGTCTACCACGCTTTGCGCCCAGGTGGGCGCCGGATCGGTAAGTTGGCGGGACGTATTGGGACCACAGATGTTGCGCTGCTGTCCCTCGACGCGGGCCAAAAGTTTTCAAACGAGGTATTTTTGAGTGCCAGCTACGACGAGGGTGACAAGTCGCCCCAGGTAGGAGGCCTGGGACGGGCCAAGCAATTCGACGTCGTGACGATGGACTCCCCGGACACTGGAGTGATTTACGGGTCCGTAATGGGATTTTCCAAGCGCTGCCTCTCTGGCGGCGAAGGCCATAACGAGACATACTGGGTCGATGTCGATTACGTTTTTGTTGGCCAAAACAACGACAAAAGTCTCCCAGATAGAATCTGCGGGTCTGTTGTGCGGAAAGACCAAGACGTCATCATGTTTTCCCAATATCAAATGGTCGGCGGCATCTGGGACGGGTGGTGTACGGGGACATCATCGTCCGAGCTTCTAGACAGGGGATACTCGTGAATACAGCAGGATGATACGGTGTGTGTCAGAAGCTGTTGTCATGTTGTCCGAGCTGTAATACAATAGGCCACAAAAGTTCCTGCTTTCTTTGTTTCTTCAACATATTGTTTTGTTGTCTGATTTTCGTTTATTTTCAATTTGGCCTGTCCCTCGGGCACAAGGGCAATCGCATCCAATTATTTGGCTCTTTGTGTATTTTTACTACAACTCTATGGTTTATCGCTTGAACCTTTACTTTCTTTATTAATTTCTTTGTGGCACTCTTAATATAATAATACTTCTTTCCAGCATGTGATCGTGGTAATATCATCTAAATAAAAAACCGGAAATTCGCATCATTAATGCCACTGACAAGAGTCTGTGTGTTGACATCCTCTGGTCTGACTTTAACTCCCTGCGCCCTATCGCGGCGACGATTTTCAGCCCTCATCCACAGCCCAAGCCACGTTGTAGCAACTATGCATACCACATTGCAACACGCGGTCGCCACGATCGTGGGAATATAGTGTGGAGCATATTGCGTGCGGAAAGTTGCTGCTGACAGAATACCCGAGAGATTGCCCAGGCCAACAAGAATCCCAGTCGTAGAAGCACGAGATGACTCGCGAAGATTGTTGTTGTTGTGCCAGCTGTGCACGAGGCAGCTTGGGATGTATGCTCCCGAAGCAAGTAAGAAACAGGCAAAGTAAGCAACTGCAGTATTACTGTCACTGACGGCCGCCAAGATAACAAGACCCGCGAGACTGAGGCAGAGGCTGCCGACAATATGAAAGGTGCGCTCGCGTTTCAGGTCCGAGTGGTATGTTGTTGCTAGTAGGACCACAAAGCCCACGACATTGGGAGGAACTGTGAGCAGATTCGTCTTGACCGTGCTGTAGCCGAGGCGCTGCAGCACAAGAGGTAGAAAATTTGCCGTCGTAGCAAAAGCAACGGCGTATGTAAAACTGATCACGCACCACAATGAGCACTTCCACCCCCACTCGCGCCATGTTTCAACGCACGCCTTCCAGTCAAGCCTCTCGCCAACTTCTGATGAACCATCACGGAGGGTTCTGTGGGTAGCCACTTCTCGCTCGTCTTCGCTCAAGAACCACGCCGTTTGTGGGCTTGCAGGAAGCCAGAAAAATGCAATTATTCCAACGACAACAGTCATGCCACCCTCGATAAAAAACAACCACATCCAGCCTTTGATATTGTGGTGCTTTATCTGAAAAACACCAAACGCAAGAATACCGGAAAAGGCGCTCGCTAATAGGGCGCTTCCAAAATATATAGCTATGCGAAAAGCCAGCTCGCCTCTGGTATAGAAGAGAGTGAGATAAAAGACCGTACCGGCGAAGAATCCGGCCTCGAAGATGCTGAGTAAAAGTCGAACAACAAGAATGCCAGCAAAAGATTTGCAGGCTGTTTGTAGTAATGCCATGGCTCCCCATGATGTCATGAGAAGTGGAAGCATTAATTTTCCAGAGAAGCGCTTTGTCAACATATTCAATGGAAGATCAAAGAGACCATTGGGAATATAAAATAGAAGCACCAATAGGGAATATTCTTCGCCAGCAAAGTGCAGGTCTGTCGCCATACCGTCAGTCTTAGCATTGGCTAGATTACTCTGCGCTGTCAGTACGATACAATCCGAGGTCATATTAGAACGATTCGTTGCCTCCTACCCTATCAACAGAGTTGAAAAAGTACATTAGACTGAGAAACGGTAATAACCACAAGTCCATTTTGTGAACTGTCCATGTCAGTATCATACATGATGTACCATAATAGACTTTTTCATTTCAAAGAAGGGGGGGGGGTACCGTAAGACCGCTCCAAGGCTGGTGTCAATATGATCTGATTCACCTGGGCAGGTGAGTCCAGTCGTGTAGGCAGGTGTTTTTCGTCAATCATATTGTGCATCATTGGTGTTAGTCTAGACACGTAGAGCTTCATTCAATGTTGATTCAGTGTAATGTGTATGGCTAGCCAAGAAAGGCTTGGAAGGGATAATATATATACAGCCCGGGTGTCAGTCAATCCGTGCTGTACATTGCAGTAGCTATCTTTGCCTGTATTGCTCCCCACTTAGGAATGCAATTCAAGGATATGAATTTTATTATTATTATTATTGAGCACGACGTTGTGGCATTCTATCTGCCTTGATAAAAAAACTGATAATATAAGACCACCCCCACCCTAGAAGTCAAGTACGACTGTATCATCGGCTATTCTCTTCTGCATTGTAGTCATGATCTAGAGGTCAAACATTTATTTATTTTCTTTGTGGCAATAGGGCTATAGATTGCCGCTGTTTAGAAAAATTCTATGATGCTGCTACAGCAGCATTGAGGGCCGGCACATCAGCTGCTTTCTCTGTCACCTTGTTCTTGAAAAGCTGTGCGCGCCCGTATGACTCGGCATAAGCAGCAGATACGACGGCTTCGACAGTCACCGGCTCAAACTTGGCAGACTCGCCCGCAGCAAGACACGTAGGGATGCAGTCCACCACGTAGTCAGGATTGCCTGACACGAAAAATGGGATCGAGTATCGCTCAAGGCCAGACTTGTTGATGACACGGTGCACATTGCTGCGGTACCGCTCGTTTGTCCAGCGTTGCATCAAGTTTCCCAAGTTGATAACAAGCGCATTGGGGGTTGGCTCAACGTCTATCCAGGTCTGTGTGGCAGAATCCAGCACCTGCAATCCGTCGACGGTGTCTTGGAGAAGCAGTGTGATTGCACCGAAATCTGTGTGTGCCCCGATACCGCGAGACAGCTTTTCGTCGGCATCTGGCGCTTGTGATGGGTAGTGAAGATAGCGCATCGTGGCAACAGCACCCGTCATAAAGTTTTCAAAGTAGTTCTCGTCAAGATCCATGGAAAGCGCGAGCGCTTTCAAGAGGGAGCGGGCCAGCCCAAGTGCGGAGCTGTAGTAGTCCATCGACACTGTCTTGAACTCCTCCAGATTGGGAAGCGCTTGAGGCCACTGGTTGGGACCGCTGTTGAGGCGCTTGTTGACGAAATAGGGGTGCGTTTCTGGAATTTCGTCGCCGATATAGAACCCTTCCTTCAGTTCTGGCTCTGTTCCCTCCTCGAGCATTTGGGATCTTAGCATCTCATAGCCGCGGTTCCAAGTGTTGTTCAGCTTGGTCACGGCATCTTTGTCCTGTTGCGGCATTGCGAAGAACCTTTTGACGGCATTCATGACGGCATTCTGCTTTGCCAGCTCGATACCGTGGCCCGTGATTTGGAAAAACCCGTTATGCAGGCAGCAGGCCCGAATTTGGTCGATGACTGCCTGTTTTTTGTCCGCATCATCGGAAAAAAACCCTGGTCAGTCAGTTGCAAGTTCATATATTAATAAAACTCTCAAAAAGAACCTTTATAGAGTCTAGTGAGACATCGAGCAGTGCAGAAAGTATCGCTTACCGGAAAAGTCGATGAGGGGGATTTGCTTTGTCATTTTGATCTAGACATAGAAATGGAAAAGGTTTTATTTGTTTCTTGTGTGTTTTGTTTCAGCCGTGATGACTTAGTCAAGATTCCACCTCAGATCTTGTGACGATACGGAGGTTTATATGTGACATCATGACAAAGCTTTTTTTGGCCGACTATTAGCCGTATGTTTATGATATCTAAATCCTATGTAATGTAAATAAATTTATAAATTCGATTGCCATGTGCCAAACCGAAAAACAATCGTTTTTTGAGCAACTGAAGCTGTCAAGGTTACTTGCAAATTACCAAGAGTGGGATGATCCAGCCTTATCTGATCAACAGTGGGGGCATAGCCCGATGATACCCGGAACACTCAACTTCATGACGGCACCTATGCAATGGATAGATGATAAGAAGTAAGATAATAGCTCGGTTTGTCGGCGTTCAGGGAAGTCGTATTATCAATGGAAAATAATCGTTCTTATCTATCGGCGGAACAAAACAGCGTCTTAAAAAGAAATCCTATTGTCTTTTCGTCGCACAGTCTGGTACTCAGCACAGGCTCGGGCACAGGCGCAACATAACACAACACAACAGAAGAGACAATTTTGTCATCATGTTCAGATTTCTCGGTCTTTCGGGTGATAGTAAGACAACACCGGCACCGAGTCGCGGCCTTCCAGCCTCGTGGTACCGCAGCCCGGCCATGTACGAGCTGGAGCGACGTTCTATCTTCTCTCAGCGGTGGCTCTTGCTAACACACCGTCTCCGATTTCAAAAGGCTGGAGATTATTTATTGTTTGAGGTCGCTGGGTTCTCATTCTTTCTTGTCCAAGATCGGGATGGGAAAATCAACGGATTCCACAACATGTGCCGTCACCGAGCTTACCCAATTGTCGACAAGAGCTGCGGTCATGCGTCAATATTGAGCTGCAAGTACCACGGCTGGTCCTACTCGTACAAGGGTGGGCTAGCCAAGGCACCCAGGTTCGATACTGTGCCCAACTTCGACAAGAGCCAACACGGTTTACTACCAGTCAATGTTCGTGTTGATGCTGCAGGTTTTCTGTGGGCCAATTTAGAGGCCGGTGAGCCATCAGTGTCGTGGGAGGAAGATTTCTCTCGGGTTGACACGCGACTACGCGACACATACGACTTTACAGGCTACCAGTTTGACCACCGCTGGGACATGGACCTTGACGCGAACTGGAAAGGCGTCATTGAGAACTACAACGAGTGCTACCACTGTCCGACATCGCACCCTCTCATTGCTGGTGTATCTGACCTCACAAAGTACACTGTGGAGCCTAAGGCTGGTGTTTTTGAACATACCATTGTCAATAAGGAGTCTAGCGATGGCCAATTCCGCCGATCTATCATCTATCTATATCCACTAACATCCATAACCGTCACGTAAGTTGAGCTTGTTTCTAAGTGTCTAGGTTCCATTCCTTGTTATTTTGTCTTTGCTTATTCTAACTAGCAGCGATAATTTTTTTTATATTCAACGCATGGTCCCAACCTCACCTACCACGTCTCGAATCGAAAACGACGTATTCCGGCACAACAATGCAACAGATGAAGAGTTTAAGGCCATCATCAATTTCTATCACCAGGTACTAGATGAGGATAAGGTCCTGTGTGACCGGGCACAAGCAAATATCAACACGGGCGTGTACATCAACGGTGAATTCCATCCTCAGAAAGAAAAGGGGCCCCTCTATTTTCAGGCAACCGTTCGTCGGCATGTCATGGAGCATCGAGCTCTCGAGGAAGACACTAATGACGGGCGTGAAATCTGGCCGGCGGTTCCGAAAGTAATAGGTCAAATGAAAACAGACAAACTTGAGGAGGAAGAGGAATTCTGTGCCAGGTTGGAGGCAGACTGTCCTGCGCGGCCCGAACTGTTGTGGTAGGAATTAAGATGGTCTGAGTGGCTTTGTTTTTCTTGTGTGCTAAACAACTCATTTTGAAGTCATTAACTCTTATATTCCAATTTACCTCAAAAAAAAAGGTACTTAGTTTTGTTTTTGCAAATTTGTAATTTGTCATCTTTGACAAAGCAATTTATGAAGGTGTTTTGAAAATTACAATTATGAAAAGAGTATATGTGCCCAATCTACACAACGAAGAATTTATCTTTAATAATAAAAATAATGCCAGCGGTTTTAATAAAACAAAACATTAAAGAAAACAGAAACACAGTAACAAGGAGCACACAATTTGGAAGGGGATGTTTAAAGATTCACGACGCAAAATAGTGAAACATGACAACAACAAGATAATTTTACTACAAAAGCTGGCTAGGTATTATGACGGAGGAGGGTGTGTTGATATGACTCCAGACACGCTGGCCAATAATATGGTCGAGTACTTATCGAGTGCCCCATAATAATTGATCAGTGTCCTAAAATCACAGAATTACTCACACGCGACAAGAGCTTAATAAGTATCACTTCAGCTAGACGCAAGGGGGGCTTGCAATCTGGCCATGCTGGAACGCAAGATGCAGCGCCAGCTGTTGCGACTATGATGGCTATGGGTGATAAAAATACAATTGACAAAAGGAACTTGCTCGGGTACCATCACAACGACCATTTTTTGTCACAATAGGAGGACGGCACACTTCTAGTCGGAGTGGTCAACATAAGTTCCGCTGCGCGTTCTGTCAACGACTCGACGTCTGTAGCGACTGTTGGTGGTTCTGGGCGAGGTGAAGATAACACGCACATTGTCGGGCCGGTCGAGACCGCCGACGCACCCGTTCTCTCCGAGTCTTTGACAGCAGACCGCATGTCATCTTGGATACCAGCGCGGCCAAGGACAATCTCACAGAAAGTTGTCATGTTCAAATGCGTTCGGAAGACACCCTTGGAAATTGCTGTTGCGCAATCCGGCAGTGCTCAGCAATGAGAAATCATCGAAAAGATGCTCGAGCCATCGCTAGACGAGTTGGCCCAACTGTATGTGCAATCACATTCTATGGCACCAGCAAATATGTACGACTAACGAATAGGCTGATAGCTACTCTCTAAAAGTCAGCACTGCTCCCCCCTACTCGACAAGCAGTCCTTCACGCAGCTATTCATTAAAGTCCGCTTGAAGATTTCACCTGCATTACTTTCTGGGCTGTACGCCAACAGCCTCACTTACTGTGCGTCTTCAGAAAAGCTAAAAGTAGCTCGATACTTCGGTTGAATCGGGATCCGACTGGATGGGACATACCGGAACGCGAGAAAACTTTAAAAAACAGAACATGGTGGGCGGTTGTTGTACACGATATATGGTAAGTTCATCATGTACGAAGTACGGTTTTTGATAAGAAATATAATAGGCTAGAATACTGACTATTCCAAATGTGTGGCTTGGCATACGGTACATCGACATATATAAAAATTCAGCAACGAAGTGCCTCTTCCAAGCCTGGAACTGCAGTTACCCGCGGCCCCTAAAAATAATGCTGAATTTTCCATCTATTGTTCCTTGGTATCACTCACGTAATTATTAGGAATATACCTAGACCAAGTATAAGACGTGAAAGCACCTAAAGCCAAAGCAGAAGACCGGTTGGGTCAGTGCTATAGTAACCTACAACTCTGGGAGTCGACACTTAGTGACGAGGTACGGGAAACCGTGCTTAAAGGAGCCAACTTAGAGCAGCCAGACGACGCTAACCTTCAACTATCGTATCTATCTGTGACGCTTCTCCATCGCACCTGATATTTCAAACACAACAGCCGCAAAGTTTTCGGCTGTTTACAAGACGGCCGAAAACATTGTCTATTTTATCCAGGGTTTATTGACAGACCAGCTGCACGGATTTCGGCCCAGGACAATTGTATTTGCAATTACATCAGCAGCAACATCTACGCCTATCACAGTGTTCCTTGAGTGCTTTAAAATATCCTGCAGGAAGTACATGCATTCCTGCAGAGGTTTGAATACACTCTACGATACAAGCTGCAAGTGAGCCAACGGAGGCATGGTCGACAATACTGCAGCCGTAGTCAAGCTCGGTCTTCCAGTCGTATGAGCCATCCGGGTGACGGAGTGGCGAACGGCATGCATTGGGTTGGAGAAGCATTTGCATCCCAGGCACTCCTGGCCCATGGCCTTTTCTGCCATAGTAATACTGGGCACCGAGATCCTGAGCAGTAACGCCGTGCCAGCTGCCGCCATGAGCTACTTCCTCAAACTTACCCGCACAGACCTTTGCCATCTTCATTGCCGCCTCATTTCTCTCCACCGGTGCTTAGAAAAACTGCCCGTTCTAGACCATTTGGAAGTAGACCACAAAGTCGACGGCCAAATCAAATGACAGGCGGCAGCAGTATGCCCGAGAAAAGATGGTCCAGGTAAGACGCATGCGATGTAATGACATCAACAATTTCTTGATTGCCGTGTCCCAAAAGACTGGACATTTTACCCGACGTCTAGTCCAGCACTGTCCGGCCAGTGGAAGTATAGACAAAAAGTCCACGGCTGCCAACATTGAACCTGGATCCGTAATGGGCTAACCAAGTATCGGCATCCTTACTAAGTTGGGCGATGTGCAAGCCGAAATAAAGAGAGGGCATGTCGTTCGAAGGATTGCCCATTTCGTGGATGATAATTTTTCAGGAAAGTGCTTATGATGATATACAAAATTTGACACCTAGACATGCTTTGTTGGTCCAATTCGGGTACTTATACTTATTAAAGCTTATTCATTGTAGGACCTACTACAGATAACTTTTCCGCGGATGCCAAGAACTCAGCACAGCACTTTTATCCGCGGATTACTTTCATGGCCTCGAACGTCAGATTCACATCTTTGTGACACGCACTATAGATGTGATAAACAGTTTCAATCAAGCTTCCGCAGTTTACTCATGTTGTATTTGCGTATAACTACAAATACGCTCCAATGTTGCCGGATAAAATCCGACACAACCAGGACCAAGGGCGCGATTGGCAGGCTCAAATGCCAGTATTTTTGTCTGACTTTCTGGCTTTAAATACACAGTCTCACACGATGGTGTTCATTGATAGTTTGCTCCGTTTTTGTACTATTTCAAACTTCATTTCAAACAAATTAACAAATGAAATATTGAAGGGATAGTTGGTCTAGTTTGACGCGTCCAGTGCAGAAGCCATTGTGTGTACACTCCCAGCCGCACGAGGATATTCAATCTTAGGCTTCCATGGACCATTGGACTTGGACCCCTTCTCTCTCGCCACAGGAAGTCCAACTCCAGAGTCGGCATCCGTGTCAGAGTCATCATCCGATGGCGTGCCCCAGCCACCACCACCTGGTGTGTGAATGACGCATCGATCGCCTGCCTTCATGCTCACCTGACCACGAGAGCCGATGTTGACCCATCTCCCAGAGCCGTCTGGCTGCAATTGAACCCAGTAATTAGCACCAGACTCGCCATTATCGCCACCTTCCATGCCATATGGCTGATGCACGCGACGCTCGGTGATAATGCCAAATGTAATGGGGCGGCGACACTCGATGTCGCGGACAACACCACAACCGCCACGAAATTTGCCATTGCCACCGCTACCCTGGCGGATCCCGAACGTACGGAGAATAATAGGGTAGCGCCGCTCCATAATTTCTACATCAGTTGTGCGTGTGTTGGTCATATGAATCTGCACACCAGAAGCACCGTGCCAAGTTGGGCCAGCTCCCTCGCCACCACAGATTGTCTCGCCGTAGCTGAAGCCGAAGCCTTTGCTTTCGTCTTTCTCATCACCCTTCTCCGTGCTGATATCCGTGTCAGAGTCTCCAAAGAATCCGAAGCAATTCATACAACCCTGTGACCCCGAAGCCGCACGGAAAGCCTTCAGAAGAAGATCAACAAGCCGTTGCGATGTCAGTGTATTGCCGCAACAAACGGCTGGGCCTTCTGAGGGATTGAGGAAAGTTCCTTCGGGCAAGATGACCTTTGTTGGCGTTAGGCAACCCTGGTTAAGCGGAATGTCACTGCCAATCAGTAGACGCAATGTGTAAATTAATGCGGAGAAGGTGATTGCAGGTGGAGCGTTCATATTGGAAAGCATTTCACACGATGTACCGGTGAAGTCGAAAATGCCAAATCCAGTCTCATCCAGTGTGATGGAAACCCGCATGCGAGATCCGTTGTCCAGATAGTCAGTGGCTTTCAATGGCCGTTTGCCAAACCGCTTGTAGGCGGACTTGAGGTAGCCACGAACAGATAGCTCGGCATTTTCTTGTATTTTCTTCATATAAAAGTGGACGATGGGCATGCTGTACTCGTCAATCAGAGCGTGAATCAGGGTACTACCCTTGGCATTAGCGGCCACCTGAGCTTTAAGATCAGACAAGTTCTCAGGAAGACGACGCGACCCGCTGCAGTTGGGCTGTTCGCCAGGCTTGAGAAGAATTTCAACAATTCCATCCTCGTCGAAGTGGCCATCACGAATAAGGAAGAAAGACTTGATAGCGGCACCTTCTTGCCAAAGGTGGGTGGAATCAGGGGGCATGGAGTTGCCGCGCCAGCCACCGATATCAAGATGGTGCCCACGTGACGCCGTGTAGAAAGCAATAGATTTTCCATCCTCACCAAACACGGGAGTGATGACTGTGATATCTGGCAGGTGGGTTCCGCCGGCCTGAGGGTGATTGGAAACGAGAACATCACCAGGCCGAAGCTGACCCTTGTGAAGCTCATGCTGATACTTGATAGCATAGCTCATGCTACCAAGGTGAACTGGAACATGAGGAGCATTGGCAACGAGGTCACCGTCTGGACCGAAAATAGCACAGCTAAAATCAAGACGCTCTTTAATGTTGAGACTCAAGCTGGTCTTCTGCAAGGTACGACCCATCTGTTCGGCGATACTCATAAACCGATGACCGAAGATACTGAGGCGGATAGGGTCCACAGTCAGCGCAGCCTCATCGTTCTCTGCCTTGTTTGAAGGTAGATCCACCAAATCAATAACAACGTGTGAGGTGAGTATTTTAGCGGAGGCACCCGGCACAACCACAATCGTCTGTGTGGCATCAATGATGATGGCGGGCCCGGAGACAACAGCACCGGGATGCAAGTCGCTGAGTTGAAAAATCCGGGTGTCTAGCATGCCGCTTGAGAAGTAGGCCTTGGTCTGACTAAACTTTCCGACCTCAACACCAGTGAACTTTAAAGTGGAAAGATCATTGACCAACATTTCATTATCGGTGGATGATTGCGTGCCCTTTCCAATACCACGAACACGGATATCGTCCACGTGGACGGTGCGGGTACGAGGGAATGTGAAGGTGAGCTCCCGTAGATGCTCACGTTCGAGTGCAGACAGCCAGTCACCGTCCTCCGGCTCCTTGATCATGAAGTGTGTGTCCGTGCCGTTGTAGCGTAGATTCAAGTACAGTTCTTGTACAACAGAATCCTTCTTGATTCCTTGAGCAGCCAAGCCCGACAATGTTTTGAGTTTCAGTTCATCCAGCTTCTCGTTGATAGCCTGCATGTTGGCTTCCACGAGATTCAACGAGCTAGGCTCTTGTGCTTCCTGAACAACCTCGGCCAAAGCCATGCCGTACGCCGACAAGATGGAAGAATACTTATGAATGACAATTCGACGAATACCGAGCTTGACCGCAATTTCACACGCGTGCTGTCCACCTGCACCACCAAAAGTAGCAAGATTGTGAAGAGACGTCTCAAAGCCACGAGCTTCAGTAAGGGCACGAATAGGACGACTCATAGACTCGTTTGCAATATCGACAAAACCGAGGGCAACCTCATGAGGTGTCATAGAGCGACCGGTATCTTTGTTGATAGTGGCAGTGAGTTCGGCAAACTTGACAGCGACAATTTCGCTGTCAAGTGGTAGGTCTTCGTGGGGTCCAAAAATGGAAGGGAAGACGCTTGGCACAAGACGCCCAAGGCTAAATAGTTAGAGCAATGTTTCAACATTTTACCATGAATTGAGCCCAGCATAAGTCACTTACAAAAGATTTGCATCCGTGACAGTGAGTGGCCCGCCCTTTCGGTATGACGCAGGACCAGGATGGGCGCCAGCAGACTCTGGTCCGACCTTGAACAGGCCGTCTCGCCAAAATAGCATGCTACCACCACCGGCTGCAACGGTGTTGATGTCCAACTGTGGGCTCTGAATTGAGACACCGGCTGTGGTCGATTCGAAAACATGCTCCAGGCTACCCCCATACCGGCTAACATCCGTTGATGTACCACCCATGTCAAATCCAACGATGGGAGAAGTGCCATCATAAGATGTGCGGGCATGTCCGACAACACCACCAGCGGGACCACTGAGAATTCCGCGAAGGCCGTTGAATGTCTTATGGCTCACAAGGCCACCGTCACTCTGCATGAACTCGCATGAAATACCATCGAGGTTAGTGTCCGCGAATCTCTTGGAAAAGCCGTCCACGTAGCGGACAATCTCAGGAGTAAGATAGGCGTCAGCAGACGCAGAAGAGCCGCGTGAAATCATTTTAACCATTCCGGCACCAGCAGTAGCAGAAGTCGAAACGTGGCTGAATCCTAGCTCGCGAGCAATTTCAGCAACACGCTCCTCGTGTGTTGGGTAAAGATATGCGTGCACGAGGCAGATAGCCAGAGCATCGATGCCCCGTGCTTTAATGGCAGACAGCTTGTCGCGCGCCTCTTTCTCATCGAGTGGGCGAATGATACGCATCATGTCGCCAGTGATGCCACGAACAAGAACGCCAGGGATTTCTTTGAGGGTAGACTGGTGAATTTGAGAAGCGTCCTCATCAAAACCCTCCACTGTGATGCGTTCGCTTAGCTCAACCACGTCGTCGTAAAGTAGCTCGGGTTTGCGGATGCCCAGTGCAAAAAGATCGGGACGGGATTGATAGCCAATATCAAGGACATCGCGGAAGCCCTCCGTGACAATAAAAGCATGCCGTGTGCCCTTTCTCTCGAGTAGAGCATTGGTTGCAACTGTCGTACCCATGCGGATAGATTTGATGAGATCTTTAGGAATAAGCTCAGTCCTCAGAATAGTCTTTCCGGACACCTTCTCGAGCACTCGCCGAATACCCTCTGCGGGAGCATCTTCATAGTTCACAGGATCTACAGAAAGCAACTTCAGAACAATGTCCGGCTGGCCAGGAACAGCCGCCCAAACATCAGTGAAGGTGCCGCCGCGATCTATGCAAAGTTAGCATCAGACGCCACAAACTTGCTAGGAAAGATCTTCCAAAGAGGTACTCACCAATAGCGAACTCAACGCTATGAGCCTTAATTTCAGACATTGCGAATTGAACAATAGGAAAAGTTGATGATTGAAATGTGCCGATAGCGATATGCCTATTTCGTATGTTACATGTTATGCCCTGCGACAAATCACCTTTTATACGTTACAGCCGTAAACAACAACGACGACATTCCGAGTGTCGCAGGCCTAAATCACATTAATCGTTATTTACGTCGGCTACAGAGTCCAATCCGACGTCTGCAATCATGTGTGACTAAACTCCCTATCTGCCACACCGGCAACAAGTGCGGTCGATGTCCTGGTCACGTAGCGTTGATCGTTACGAGTTTCCCCAAGCTCGCGCACTATCGATAACGGACATGCGTGGTTGATGGTACAGACTGATACAAAGTATTTAGTGGTTGGGCACTAACAAGATCGGCTAATAGCGCGATTGATACCCGATTTTACATTGCCTATCTAGGTTACCTTGAGAACTGGTCAATGATTCTCCTATCTGTCGTATCGGGGTAGGGTGGTCGATTCGAACTTCCTTCTCAAAAGCCTGATACGGGGATGCGGAGAATTCGTTGCGGCACTACTGAGTAGACAAAAGTTCACGCACAGACTATATTTGATAAGTGTTAATATACATGGCGGGTGGGGATATCTTGAAATGTTGTAGATACGAGTATCAGTACTGAACACGTACTAGATAGAGTAGATATGTTTATCTATTCAGGTTCAGGAAAATGGACTCTAGCAGAATGAACGAAATCCTGTTAAAAGATAAAGATTGTGCATATAATACATATTGTGCAGCATGTACATAAACAAATAAGGCGCTGACTCTCAATTGATGTCTTTCGACGACCAAGTTGAACAGAACCAACAGTGTACATCTCCGACACTTGGAATAAACAACAATGTCTGACTCTGAGAAAATGACGGCTCAGACATCGGCCACCAAGGCTGTTGGTACGCCAGTCACTGACTCTGGGAGCGTGGTTCCCGGAACCGTTGATTCCACGAATGCCGCGGATGACAAGCTGGACGAGGCTGCCAAATTCCTCGCCGAGGCGGCAAATGACTACCCTGCCATGACCCCAGAGATCGAGAAGAAGCTCGTCAAAAAAATTGATCGCTGGATGATCCCCATTGTATGTTCTGTTTATTGTGTTGATGTTTCCATACTTTGACTGTAGCTACGAACACTGCTAATAGCCAGCTCCTATTTGTTGCAACTTTAGGCGCCGTCGATAAAGTTCAAATCGGTACAGCATCGCTGTATGGATTCCAGACGGACACTCATATGCACGGCCAACAATACAGCTGGATTAGTAGCATTCTTCCTCTCGGTCAGGTTGTGGGCTATTTCACCACGTCGTTTCTTATGCATTGGGTGCCTCCCGCCAATCTCCTGTGTACAGCTTCCATAATGTGGTCATGCCTCACTCTTTTTTACTCTGCTGGAAAAAATTGGTCAACTTTCATGGCCTTGCGCTTCCTGCTCGGATTTCTCGAGTCGGCAATTTCGCCTTCACTGACAATGCTGGTCACCAACTTCTACAAAAAGTCTGAGCAGCCGCCACGCAATGCAATCATTTTTGCTTATTTTTCGTCCGTCTTCAACGGCTTTTTTGCCTGGCTTATTGGCAACATTCCGGAATCTGCACCCCTCCACCGCTGGCAGTACCTGTATCTGCTGACAGGATCTATCAATGTCCTGTACTCGGTATTTATTTTTTTCGTGCTTCCTAACTCCCCAATGACTGCCAAGTTCTTGTCAAAATCTGAGAGATATTATGCAACTCAACGTCTGGCCAGCAACCGCACTGGCATTTCCAACCGGGTCTGGCGTTGGGACCAAGCAAAAGAGGCTGTCACGGATTTCAAGGTCTGGCTTATCGTCGTCTTCAACATCACCATCAATATCCCCAACGGTGGCTTGAGCAGTTTCGGCTCCATTGTCATCAGCAATCTTGGCTTCTCTAGTCTCAAGGCCAGTTTATTGACAATGCCCTTTGGCGTGCTAGCCACGAGCAGTGCCTGGCTGTTTAGTTGGTGGGCAGCGCGATGGACCAACCGCCGCTGTATAGTGGCTGTGATTGCTCTGATTCTACCTATTATCGGAACCGTCGTCGTCTATACCACATCTCGCACAAATCTTGCCGCACAGATGATCGGACTGTACTTTATGTACTTCTACTGGCGTAAGTAATACCCTATAGTATCATCGAGGGCTGGAAAGAAGCTAACGGTTACAGCACCATACGTCGTTGGAATCAGTCTTCCGCAGGCAAACACAGGTGGGCAAACCAAACGGGCCGTGACATTCAGTTTTGTTCAAATTGGCTATGCCATCGGCAACCTTATTGGTCCCCAAACATTCCGATCCAACCAGGCGCCCAAGTATACAGGAGCTGTCATCGCCATGCTTGTTAGCTACTGCGCTTGCATTTGTCTTCTTCTTACGTACTTTTTCTACGTGCAGTATGAGAACAAGAACCGAGACGAGAAGTTTGGCATTGCGGAAGATGTTCAAGAGGGTACAGCGGAGGGCTTCCTTGATATCACTGACAAAAACGAAAAGAACTTCCGCTATACAAGCTAGTCCCCCCCCCCCCCCCCAACGTGCACAGTGGCTGCATGGGCAACAGCATGTCAATTTTAGTCTAAATGGTGATGATGTCAGCTCTTATTTGGTTGGGCTACTATGGCACCGTAAATGAAGTTTTTTGGTTTATTACAATTACTTGTTTAGAAATATGTGGCGATTTTGATAATGCTGGTAAATGTGTCATGAGTAATTTCATACTTACGGTACGACGGGATATCGACGCCCAAAATGTCGAGAATGTTACATCCCCGTGACATCCTTGCCCACGAGCAGAAAGAAATTATAAAATAATGTAATACATTGATGATACAGAAGGATGATACTAAGCACGGAAAAGAGGGGACAGAGAGGTGCAAAGGTCTCAGGGGCCAAGCGGACGGCTTCACAGCAGAAGCTGCAGCCTGCAGCGCAGTGGGGGCACCTGATAAAATGCCAAGATCATCCGCAACCTCCACACAACAGAACTGGTTCTCAACAAGTTTCTAGCGGTCTAACCTAGAAGTGTAGCTTACAATAATTTATGTACTGAATACACTTTAATCAAGCCAGGCTGATTGTATCCAGTCTACCGTGCAATATATTCCAACCTTTGAATGCATCCGACATTCGCAAATCTCTTGCCTTCCACACATCCTCAATCACGCCCCGAGCCTTCCGTACATTTCCAAGCTGTCTCGTTCGCTGAAGCTCCGAAAGCTTAGCTAAAACAATGAGACGGTCCGCTTCACAATCTGGTCGCACGCCAAGAGTGGCGACAATAAATAATGGCCACAGGACTGTATTTGTTCTTGTAGATATGCCAGCGATGTGCCTTATGATTTCGTCTGTCAGCCTAACCATGTGTGGCTTGTATGGATCACTGAGGTCAATACGGGCGTAGAGATACATCAGTGCCGCAAGTCTCTTCACCTCGCAGATACGGCTCATTTCTTGATCACTAGTGCCTTGCAAAGAGTTCGGGGAGTGTATCGTGTTCTCGTCAATAATTGCAACGGGAATTTTGGCGAGCTGGTGGAGCCGGCGTTCAATGCTATCACGTCTTCTTCGCAGGTATACGGCATCGCTGTTGCTGCCAGCCGTCAGCCGTGATGCTACTTCGATAGGTTCTATCGTAGTGGGTAACGACACTGGAATATAAACATGGCTCTTGTTGTGGTTGCCAAAAGTTGAGTTCAGTTGATATATCTCAGGATGGTGGGCCAGATCCGTTATCTCCGAAATCAAAGTCACCAAAGTTTTGGAGCACCCAGTAAGTGTACGAAAAAGGCCGTCGTTGGGAAGACACTGTAAAGCCATAAAGCCGCTGCTTATTGCTTCCGCTTCCGATTTGCAAAATCGTCTATCCTGGCGAGTCGCGCAATCCGATGATAAACTGTCGGAAGCCGAGCATGAAAGAGTGTGATGAAGAGATAGATACGCGGCTGCAAATTGATGCGACTCAGAGATTCGGCCTTGCGGTTGCCGTGCAGCTTCGTGCAGTAGTAGTTTCGACGCGAATTCGGCATGGACCTTCCATGAAAGTGGGCAGTCTAGAGATATTTCGAAGAAGCACATCATCACCGCTGACCATATCAGTTGATCAGAGGCTCCTAGGTCATTACCAGTCACGGATGAAGCTGACTGTATACTAGGCGCGGCAATCCCCGCTGCTGGGCTTCCGATTATAGGCTTATAAACAGACACTTGCTCCCGTAATCCAGTCAACGCACGATCACGATGATGAAGAGCGGACTCGGCTGACTCGCCATGACCAACAATCTGCATTTGATTCGCGGCGGCAGCCATGATGCAATCCATAAGGGGTCCACGTGTCCCAGTTAATGCAAGGCGCAAAAGGACATCTTGGTATGGGTTGTCAACCAAAACACACCGTGGTGTAATGAAGTTGATGAAGTATTCGAGAAGATGGGACTCTTGTCTGTTTAGTGACAAAGGGTTCCAGGATAACGACGAGGACAAGGAAGGCGGCCGAGCCGATAATTCGGATTCGAGAGAAACGGTGTCGGTCTTATCGCACTGCGCAGGTACGGGCGGCTTTGGTGTTTCTCGGACGCGAGAACGCGACCCAAAGTCATGAACTGTCAGGTTGAGGAACATCCAGTCGGAGATAGCAACATCATAGTTCGGCCAGCGCACAATTGCGTTTTTTATCACCGGCGTTGATGACCGTACGCGCATCTTCTTAGTGAGAGCACTGTCCCATGACAATAAAATTTCATAGCGACAATCAAGGCCTAATCTCAGGCAGTGTTGGCATGTTGGGTGCTGCTCTTGTTGGACAAAGTTAGAATTGGAGTAGGCATCACCGCTCACTTCATCGTAACGTACCTGGACACTTCACGCGGCGTTCTTCAATGTTAGCGAAGCATAAAGAATGATGGCTGCCCGGTTGTGGATAAATACTCACGACGGCAACTGCGACAGCCACTACGGACCCGAAGCTCGCCGCTGCGACGGGGGCGTGGTTTCAACGACATTGGAAGGATTAACAAAACTATAGCACTGGAAGGAGGGAGTGACTTTTCTCCGTGTTCAACATCCGGTGGTTTCAAAAATGGCGAAAACGTGGAAAAAAAAAACTCGAGATGACCTGCATGAAATTGAAATCAAAATAATCACAAAACTGGAAGTTGGAATCGAGCACACGCCAGTTTAATTGACATGCTGCGGAAGCTAAACCGGAGACTTTCTTCTTATCATGTGCGGGTCAACAGCTAGGCGGGATCACAAAGATAAGCAAGTTTCAAGCCTCCTCTTTCGTTGCTCCATAGTAGGGGCCCATTCCGCATTAGGTGTCATATGCGGGGAGAGATACTCACACAAGTTAATGTTTTTTATAAGATATCTTACATTGCATGTTTAGCTACACCGGCATTTTTCCGACATTGATTCTCCATGGTGTCTTTTACCGTTATCATGTAGATCATTGATATTCGGTACGATTGTGCGTTAGTTTGGTAGTCTGCCTAGTAAAGGCGCGTTCCTCCGGCACCGGCAAAAGTGAGATAAGACGGGTGTGCCTAGTCGATTAGAGCTGCTATATTCATCAGGGGTATCAATCATACAGATTTGCCATCATTCAAACTAAACTTGTTCTGTATATAGTCACCATCGATGAACATAATAAATAAAGTACAAGGTGTTCCGTACAAGACATCCTCTATACTGTCAAATGGTGGTCTTTGTTTCAGCTTAAAGAAACGGAAAGGAAAACGAAAGAATCCACACGTCATCGCCATCGATACCATGTTCGACAAGAAGCAGCCGATTTTGATCATTGGCGGTGGAACGTTTGGGCTATCAACTGCCTACCATCTTGCCCTGGCCAATTATGAAAACGTGACGGTGCTTGAGAAAGGCACGTCAATTCCAGGGCCGCAGTCCGCAGCCAACGATATCAACAAGATCGTTCGTGCGGAGTACATCGACCCTTTTTACTCAGACCTAGCACTTGGGGCTATTGACGAGTGGACATCAAATCCAATCTTTCAGCCTTATTACCACGAGACCGGATACTTCCTGGGGGTGTCTGGATCCGCCCCGGATCTTTCGAGACACACACTTGCCCGCCAACTCAGTAGCATTCAAGCCCATCCCGTCTTTGCTGGGAAGATTTCTGCTGTAGAAAGCAGGGATGATATCAAAAGAATTGCTCCGGCGTTGGATGGAGCGATGCCCGGCTGGACAGGCTACTTCAACACCTTTGCAGGATACGCACAGGCTGCCGCTGCCATGAAATCCTTGCACAGGGAACTCCTTAGGATGGGTGTCAATATTGAACTAGGAGCCGAAGTCGATCATCTGATCTACGAGGAGAACGGTATTTCGGAAAAACTTTGTATTGGAGCCGTCACCAAGGGCCAAAAAACGTATCTGGCGAACAGAGTCGTTCTCACTCTTGGCGGGGCTATCGGCCAGATAGTTCCGGCTGTCGGCCGCCAGATTCTTGCCAAGGCCTGGGCCCTTGCTCACATCCAGCTCACCCCTCAAGAGGCTACGCGCTTAAAAGGTTTACCAGTCACGTTTATGCGGGATCTCGGTTTCTTTTTCGAACCCGAGCCAGTCACTGGGTTGATGAAGATCAGTGCAGAGGGCGCCGGATATTCCAACTTCGTGAATGGTGTTTCTGTGACAGCAACCGAGGAGCAGAGCAAGTTCCTACCAGCATTAGCCGAGATGAAGATTCGTCGTCTACTCCAAGAAGCACTTCCTTCACTTGCCAACAGGCCGCTTATTGATGGTCATGTGTGCTGGTGTGCCGACTCTGCGGATCAAAACTATGTTATTGATAATGTACCTGGTGTCCGAGGACTAGTAGTGGCGACAGGTGACTCTGGTCACGGTTTCAAAATGCTTCCTATTGCTGGAAAATGGATAAAGGCTGTTCTTGAAAGCGGCAGTCAGGACCTTCCGCGCTGGTGTTGGAAAAAGAACCTCGACGCAAGCGTGGATGATATGCACAGATCAGGACATCTAGAGAATCTGCACGACGTTGTGCGGTCTAAGATATAGTCTCAATAGAAAATACGCATAGTGTTAAGATAGTAGAACAGATAAATAGAGCTGTAAAGTATCGAGGAAACCAATTTACATCCGTTTCTAACAACATTCTATAAGGTAACTACGTCGGTTAGTCTCGCTGGCCTTTTATACGACCACAGCAGTTATCGACATAGGTCCAAAGACGGCAATCATAGACGTGCCAACAAACACAAAACTGTTCGAACATCAGTTTTGATACATGACACTAACTAATTTTGGCCATGCGTAGTTCCTTATTTTACACTGTGGCTTCGAACTTCCAACAGATGCACTATAAATAACACTCAAATTCCCAAACGAAACAAAACGAGATACAGTTTCAGGGCTCATCCTCATCATCTATTAAATATGCCTGCGCAACGCCTGCGATACCAACTAAAGCCAAAAACCACCAACCGAGACCGTTCGTGTTGTACCTTTCACCCAGCCCGATAAAGATGCCCATGATAGCCGGACCCAATGCACGCGCACCATTCGCAGCGGTTTGTGCCACGCCGTTTACAAACCCCAGTGCCTCCGGTGATGGAGTTGCTAGATTGAGTAAGATAGCACTGTCGTTAAACGAGAATACAGAAGCCAGTGTTTTCAATCCAAAGATTACAGCAACTGAGAAAAACCTTATGCTGCCTGGCGACTCGGGCAGCAGTACCAGATAGGGCAGACAAATATACAATATAGGGTATATTGTAATGCTGCAACGGAGACATGCCAGGCTTCCGAAGTAAGCGTCGACTCGGGGAAAGACAAAAATCATCAAGGTAATAGACAACAGGCCAGCCGACGAAATGAAACTGGCCACTGTAGCGGAAGAATATGCCAGGCCACCATTGACATGGAGTAAATGAGAATACCAACCAGAAGTACTATCGCGAAAATCCTTTCCAATAGGCGTAGACAGGAATACGGGTGTAATCTGATCAAAGCAGCTAGCGTGTAGAGCCATCATGCCATAGCACACAACAAGCTGAATGGCATTACTGGTAAAAGTCTTTGATCGGTGCGATAGTCCAACTGGAGGACTTGATAACGCAGTGGTGTCTCCATTTGTGAGCAATGGCGAGCTTTCATCAGTCTGTATGTCTGGTGTTGATCTCACGAGAGACTTAGATGTTAGCATGTGTCGACAGCAAGTCAAATTTAACAGAGACCTACTTCTTCGAGCCGCAAGTACGCCACAGTCCAACTGGTCGTGACGAGCGCAGCGATTATCAGGTTAGGAAGTGCAAACGGATATGCGTTGAGAAAAGCAAAGCGCTTGTTTGTGCACAGCGACGGTATCTGGTTACACGGCTGAGCAAAATATCCGCCGATGAATGGTCCTACAACTGTTCCAATTTGATACACTGTCTGATTCCATGCAAATGCGCGAGATTTGTTTTCTCGGCCATGGACCATGTCGCCTATCATAGTCCGCGTGATAACGATGTTCCCGCTCAGACAGCCGGCTGCTATCCTAGATATAAAAATCAACGGTACGGACGAGCTGAACGCCAGGGCTATGGTACTGACAAAAACGCCAAACAACCCAAATAATAGAACTGGTCGACGCCCTAGGCGGTCGCTTATGCGCCCCCATAGAATATTTGTGGTGAACTGTGCGACTGCATAGGCCGAGAATATTAGAGTTACCAAACGGGTCACCTCTCCGTCACTCACGTTTGGTGGTGAGGCATGTCGGACAAGCTGGAAGAGGTAGGGTACGACGGAGTTAATGGCGAGAGGCTCGACAAGCCGACAGGCAACTGTTATAGTTAGCAACTATTGAACCGGAGAAGCGACCAGATACATACGGAGAATCTGTAATTGATACCGCGGAAAGCCTCTGTCTGCGGTGATAATGTCTTCATGTCGCTCCATTGTGACAAGTTTCTACCAAATTGTGTAGATGATGCGATACGGGTGGTTGTGGTCGAGCAAAAATAACCGTGATTGCATGAGCAGTCAGACATTGTTTACTTTGTACGAAGATGTCTGTCGTTTTTTTTTTGCCATTTCTGACTAGGGGCCAGATTGGCCAATAACACGGCAGGTTAATGCTATGGAAAGGGCCCTTAGTCTAGGCCGTGGGGCCAAGGCGGTTGCTCCCAGCTATCCGATCTCCAGCCTACTAATCAGTAAATCCTATTTCTAGCCCCTTCGCTTACGCTTGCCGTTCGTCACACGCTGCGCATTATTTTTTATTTTATTTTCAGTATCATTTCAAGAGGTGTGGGCAAAAACAAACAAATCCATCAACAATTCAAGACGTACAAACAATGATATGTAAGGTCACGAATTCCCTTACCGATAAGGGTATTTATCAAGAATTATCTTGTGTCGCAAACGTTGGCGCCCAAAGCTTCCCTGCAAATGCCTAAACCGAATTTGTGGGTCTTCACTTCGATACTATGTAGCACGATAGGCAATATTCTGTATGAAGTTCTAATCGAAGTCTATCACACAGAGTCCAAATAATTTCTTAAATTGCTGGTTGTGTATCATGTTCAAGTGAGGCAGCCCATTGCCCAATCGCAACAATTAAATACAGCCCAATCTTATTACGCCATACGGAACATCGTCTCTGGAGCAGCACCCTGATCCTCCTGTATGCGACGCCAAATATATGGAAGCAACATCTGTGGGTGTGGCTTAATGCCAACTAAATGGGGCAGAGCTTTTTGTTTATTCGGCTGCACCGCATATCTAGCGCGGCCAGTTGGATGGGCTGAGTTCTGACCAACCTACCATATTTACATAGTCAATGTACCAATTTGCGGCTTGCATGGCCTGGGACTCCACGTTATCTATGAAATCCGGTTCAATGACAGGCGCGGCTCTTTCTCCAGCGCCCAGAAAGATGCCTGCGTGACCCAGGTAAGCCTCAATATCAATTCCTACCAAAGAGGTATCGACATGTCCACCATGTGGATCAATATCAAACCACTGGCGCTGCTGTCGATGAGTATGAAGCTGCGACCTCACCTGATTTGACTCGAAATAAAGAACGGCCACATCACAAAGCATCTCACACAAGTGATAGAGCCGATCTACTGGCTCCGAGATGTGCCGAAATTGAAACAATGACAACTTGAACCTCTGCACGAGAGCAAGGTCACTGCGATTGCAGTTCTCAATAGCATGGCAAAAGAGGACTATAAATGGAATAAATGGCGAAAACAAAATAGTCCTAAAACATGCATCTGTTAGTACTGTGTCAATTATGGTCCGACGGCATGCAAGAAGAAAAAAACAAGAAAATATGGTTTAAAAAACCTTGCGTACCAATGCATATAGGCTGGAGCAAGGTGAAGATTTTGCACCAGCAATCCCATACACTCGAAGTGAAGTTCCATTACATGTCTGGCACATTCAACACATTGAGTACAGAATGTTGATGAGGTTTCAACCTGGCCACTGGAGAAGTTGGGGGGGATAGCCCGATAGACTAGTGTCAGGGTAGAGCGTATAGACACCTCATCCGCTTTGAGGAGCATTATAGAGATAGTATAGTTGCTGCCTTGGTTGCCAAATTCATGCCCACCGACAGAGTCCTGCTGTTTGCGTAATTCTGCCAGGGCTCGCAGTTCCCTCAGCAGTATATCGGCACAGGTGCGTGCAGATCGAACCCGTTCCTCAACAGGCTGTAGCAGCGCAGTAGGGCTATATAAAGTCTCGTAAGCCCGTCCCTGGGCTTCAGCGTGGTGTAGCCAGCCCTGAATGGTGACGCAGTGCCCTTGGAAAAACTCATCAAGCGGTCCGATTTGGCGCGGTAGTGTAATATCGTAGTCTGGGAGGTTCGGCGATCTGCCAAACCGTAACGCAAGAGCTCTATCCAAAATGTACACAAACCAGAACCGGACTGCCCGACGCCTTTGCATGATCTCTGATGTCTCTTCGGGAAGCAAATCTTTTCGGTGATAACCCATTGCAAGAACAGCCTGGCATGCAGCGGCGTTCAACTGCCATGCAAGAGACGGCTTCGATATCTCTGTGGCATAGCTTGCAGCCATTATGAGCGCTTCTACAGTCTCCTGTTTTGGATTTTGCAGCAAACTCAAACTAGCTATCGCTGTCTCGAGATTATCTCGACATGCCATAGAGTGAGCACGATAGTCATCGCCTTGACTTCGATTGTCTTGAATGCCGCCGTGTGTGTGCGTCTCCTGTACCTCTAAGGCTGCCTTTTCTTGGAATAGATAGTACAGCCCGGTACAGACGCTGATATACACCGAGGTGCTTATTTCTTCGGTAGCAAAGTACACATGCTTGCACATATCCGTGAAGGCATCAATACTGTCAAAAACGCATATAAGTGTGAAAGTAAGAGTTTTGCGTTCACGCAGCTCACGGAGTACAGCCACGACAGATGTCAATGGCGGCATCGCCAAGCCGGCGAGGCCATTCGGGCCTAATTTCTGTACGTGTTGCAGGTGAGTCCCGCTGACGACGTTGTGTTGTCGCTGCATGCGAAGCAATCGTTTTAAAGAGTCCAGGGCCACGCGCATGTTATGTCGCTCATTTTCTCCACTTTGAGTTGTGGTGACAGTCACGGCATCCTCAACAAATCGGCCAGCAAAAGATGCATGCGCTGCAACTGAGCTAGTACCATGGAAATCAGGTGGTTGTCCCTGCGTTGCGGATCCAGATGCGGTGGGCTTTTCAGCTACGTCCATGTCCGCTCTTTCGGCTGCATACTGCGCTAGATGGACCAGTCGGTCTTGGCCATGGCCGGCGTCCGTGTCATCGCAGTCGTCTCTGATGTCCGTAAGTTCGTCAGTGCCAGTAACCGGCACCTGGTGTAATGACAGAGACCTAGGCGGGGACTGGGATTGAATAATTCTTTCAAGAATACTTGAAACGCTATCGATCTTTTGTTCAAGTTCGTCGATCTTCTTCTCACTTTGTCAAGATGTTAATAATGTAATGCATGCGAGTATTCGATGGCAGTGAACAAACTATTGAGTAGATATCAAGACTCGATGTCGCTGCTCTCTGGCTCTTGAGTGATCTCCGGAGAAAGAACAATGGTACTTGGCCGTGATGCAGTTAGCACAAGGGTTTCGCCGGTCGCATCGAACCTACAGTCCATTGTCAGATCATTTTCTAGTTTGATGACCGGTTTATTTTGGCCGCACCTTTCTTATCCTGCATTGGTCACACTGGGGATGAGTCCATTGTTAGTTATCAGTTCATACATCATTTGGGGAGCGGAAGGGGCATACCGCACGCCCTGCAGTCCCTCCATGTTCAACTGGCATCATTTATTTAGCTGGGGGGACAGTAGCGATATGGTCGATGCTTCGCGAATGTAAAGAAGAGGAAGAACAAAAAAAATGGCCGGGTTTACTGAGCTGGCTATCACCATCGTCAGGTCTTTTGTGGCCTTATCAGACAACAATGGCAGCCGCCAGTCATTCTAAGGCGCTACGAAACAACTAACTTTGAACAAGTCAATAGCAATATTTGATAAAGTCTTCGTTGTTGCGCAGAACGCCATTTTGTCATTTCTATTGGCCGCGGAATCCGTTGTTTATCAGACCATGGTCCACATTCTAGTACCCTCAACTGATAAGGTCGCCGCGGACTTCGGCCGTATCTGCTGACGTGTGAAGAGAGATAATACCGTTACATGTAATATATGTCCGAAAGTCCACTTTTATGAAGTGCGAATTATGTCATACTTGTAGTTTGTCGTAGAAGTGCAGAGGAACATATATTGAATGTCGCCAAATGTTTCTGGAGCCGTGTCTCGCCAATTACGAAAGTCACGAGCAGAACAACCAATTTACTTTCCAGTGATGGAGAATACCTTACCTATCATTGATTTTGGGCCGTTTTTGGATCCTTTATCGACAGCAGAAGAAAAGAAGAAAACTGCCAAAGAACTTGATAGAGCATGTCGGGATGTCGGGTTTTTTTACTTAAAGAATCACGGCGTACCAAAGGAGATGATTGATGGCATGCTTACGGCTGCCCGTTATTTCTTTGAGAATGCAACGCCTGAAGAAAAACGCCTGATTGCGATCAAAAAAACCTCTGAAGGAGGTGATAACGCCAGAGGATGGCT
The DNA here is from genome assembly GCA_022392925.1 of Ophiostoma tasmaniense. Classification (NCBI taxonomy): domain Eukaryota; kingdom Fungi; phylum Ascomycota; class Sordariomycetes; order Ophiostomatales; family Ophiostomataceae; genus Ophiostoma; species Ophiostoma tasmaniense. Next base: position 98,023 of record JAKRGK010000020.1, on the reverse strand, counting down.
AGAAGTGAAGAAAGCAGATGCTGGCTCTCATGAAGTAAGTCAATCTTAAGTTTCTCATCGAGACGGAAAAAAAGTCTCTAACTGTCAGGCTATCGACTTTTACCGACCAGTTGATTCTTCCGGGCCACCTTATGTGACTGGTGAAGGGCCGAATGCTTGGCCCTCCACACCAGTCGGTTTCCAAGAGCTTGCAACTGCGTACACCGAAAAAGTCACTGACTTGGGGACATCCGTCATGAGGGCCGTAGCGCTGGCACTCGAGGTTGACGAGAATATATTCTTGTCCCGCGTCGATAAAGCATTTTGGAACCTCCGTATTTTAGGCTACGAGGGCAGAAAATCCAGGAGCAGCGCAAATGCGGGTATTGGGCAGCACACAGACTTTGGAATTCTTACATTTCTTTTGAGCGACCAAACACCCAAAGCCCTGCAGGTGCTTAGTAAGTCTGGGGAATGGATATGGGCAGATCCTATCGAAGGGTGCTATGTTTGCAACATTGGCGATATGCTCAGTGAGTGGACACGCAATGTATACAAGTCAACACTCCATCGTGTATGTCACAACTCAGAGTCTTTGCGTGTCTCAATTCCTTTATTCTTTGATCCAAACTGGGACGCGTTTATTTCGCCGGTCCTGCCATCAACGAACCCAGGAGATATGGATAAAACACGGGGTATCCGTTACAGGGACAAATTTATTCGGGCCGTCGAGAAGCCATTATGGAGAGACCCGTTGACACCGCCGGGTTCTGTCTAAATAGTTTTGCTTAGATTTAGATTTGCTTATTGAAGAGACTGATCTCCATAAAATTTTAGCAAGTCTGGAGCTATTGACACTCGATTCAAATGTGTTTGATCCCGTCTTGGTCCACGTCGCCAAATGCGCATGACAGCAATCGCTCAGAAGTCGGCACTGGCTCTGACTAAATTCCATTGCGTATTATTTTTGTTTTAATTACGGTTTGTTTTACCATTTTCCATCTGTGTATCTAAATTTAGCTTCAATGTAAGTTCATACTGCGGTCTATGTAACTAGGTAAGGACGCCAATGGATGCGTCCAGACAAGAATAAAAATATTGTTCTCGTCGAGTAACTCACGAAATACCACTTAATTAAGAAAATATGTCGGTAGGTATTAATAATAAAGGCATGAATGACTCTTTAGTACTATCCCTTTAACTGCCCAAAAAAAAATCTTTCGCACGCCTCTGATTAGCTATAATCCTTGCTTCGATCAAAACATACATCTTACAAAATGCATCAAAAAAATGTCATGATTCTGTGGTTTTTTAGTTTTGATAATAGTTCAAACCATACTTATCTGAAAATATATTATTAAATTCAATAGAGTCATCCTTATATAATTATCGCAAAGACGATTTTAAAAGTGACGGTACCCCTTTAGCTAAGAAGCGTACCATAATATCAACAAAAACCTACTAAAAAGTTCTATTTTGTCGGTTAAAGGGATAGTAAATCGGAATCAACTTGAATTTTATTACCCTCAGGTTTAAATATTATTATTATTATTGTTGTTGTTGTTGTTATTGTTATTGTTGATCTCACTTTTTACTATTAATTAGTATTGGAGTGTAACTATGATGATGGAGTAAAATCTTTAAATTTTAAATTACTAAGCTGAAGGAAAAATCTACCCGCGGCTCATATTATTATTCTCATGTATATCTATCTTCAACGAAGTAAGCCGATGTGGGATTCCAACTTTGTTTTTTGTGTTAATCATTTTTTTGTGTTAATCAATTTCATAGAAAACAGGATTTTGCTGACTTCAATTTCCCCATTACCAAGATAGAGAAGAATCTACTGAGTACGGACTTTTTGTGTTACTACGGGGTTAAATGACTAAAATAAGCAATTCGACAATAAATACAGTGCTGTACGTTGCTGTGCACGATGCCGTTTAATAAGGCTGTTGAACACCGCAGTTCATCGTTTATATTTCATGTTAACAGGTAGAAAGGAGCTCAATTCCGTTGTACTGGTATGATGCAATAACGTCTCAGCATAAAAAGCGTGCCAGCATTCCACGTTACATTCCATTTTGATCAGTCCACGCGTTCAACAGGCCCCGTGTACCATTTTCTAGCACGTAGAAAATACCAAGGAAGAATGAGGCTTAGAAGTCCAAGGTAGAAGGCAACAGACCAGTCAAATGTGTTCTTGTTGATGTGTGGCGAAGACGGGAATGAGAACAGGGGGAGGGTAAGTACTAATTATTTTTGTTAGTAGTTGTAACATCAACCGGGGCAAGCGTGATTTTACTTACATCCCCAGGCAACTGCTACCCATCTAATTGGCTTTGACCATCGACCAAGACTGAAAGGGCCTGGAACATAGGCTGGGTTGTCTTCGTAGACACAACGCATGAGAATGGGTGTCAGATACGCGGTGGCACCTGCTAGGGAAGATCCAGAGAAGAATGCGTTGAGCGCGTTGGTAGACCCCAGCGATATGAGGCCCACAAGAGCAAAGACGATAGAAAGGGCTAGTGTCGCATTCATAGGCGTGTTCGTTGTCTTATTAACCGTGCTGAGCCACTTCGAGAATGGTAACGCTCCATCCCTTGCATACGCAAAGTAAACACGGGTGCCCGCCGTATTGTTCACGAAAACGACACCAAAATTAGATAGCACAGTGCAAGTCCACAGAAACTTTGCAAAGGCGCCATTACCCATGGCAAGTTCTAGAATGGCAGCTAGAGGCTGGCCAAGTGACGAGCCCAGAATGGCCTCCATATCAGATGCGGCAAACGCCAGGACGGCATTGAAAACGTAGCCCAAGACCGCGACAGACACGCACGAGATGACCATAGCGCGTGGGACAACAGTGGATGCGTTGTGCGTTTCCTCCGCAAGGTGAGCTGTCTGGTTAATCTGAGTTCACACTCGGCCAGATAAAATTGACATACCAGTCGAATCGTAACCACTTATACACCAACAAGGTGTCAGAAACGTGAGAAGAAACACAAGGCCTACGTTTGACCAGCCAGTTTGATTAACCTTGGAGGTGAACATATCTTTTGTGGAATTGTAGTTTCCACTAGACTTTGCAAAGATGGGAAGGGCAATAATCATCACGAAAAATACTGCCGTGCTCAACCAAGCGAACGCTGTGCTGATACGGCCGAGAATTTTGCTGGGCAATACCATAATGATCGCACATCTTTGGATGGTTAGTTCTGCGTCTATCACTTGTCTCTGATTTACTTACACAACTATACAGGATAAATAGATGAGATATGTCTGCCAAACAGAAGGGTCGAAATCCGGGTGAAACATGACGACAAGAGCCTCAATCATGTCCGCCTGTGTCATAAAAAATGAGGCACCTCCAAGCGAGGCGGACATAACCTGGCACCAAGCCTTCATTTCTGTTAGAAATTCTGAATTCTTATCAGATCATGCGACAAAGTTGTAGCTTACAGTGACCCAGCTTATAATCCGTTTCGACTTCGGCGGTGCACACTTGAACGACCAATAGTATCTGTGCATTGTCAGTTTATATCTGATGTCGAGAATAAATTATGCCATACTTACAAACCACCAGCTGTAGGCATGGCCGAGCTTAGCTCTGCAAGTGAGAGGACCTGAAACATAATAAAAAATGAAGCAGCCAACCAACCCCATGTCATCGGCATAAGCCCCAGGTAGCCATAGCTGAACCAAAGCGTTCCACCAAGACTCGGTAGAAGTCCTAAGCCAGTCAAACAGAACGCAGTCATCGACCAAAAGCTGAAACCTCTCTTCATATGCTGATCATAGCCCATATGGTATAGCTTCTCGTTCTCTAATTCGGCAGGACTGGCTATTTTGCCCTCTGCTGTTGAGGGCGCCGCAGAGGCGGCCATTTCAATTTTTTTTTCCGACATTCTTGTTTGTAGAAATGTATTTTCTCTATTGTTGTTCCCAATTGTGAGTATGGAATCGAATTGTCACTTTTTAGTTTTAGCAACAAAAAATCGCGGTGGCTTTTCGTATTCATATAGTAAAAATAAGAAACGACATCAATTGCGTTTTATGTTGCACCAGCTGTTGCTATCTCAGTAAATATGGCAGATAGCCCGCCAGGAGTTCATTATCTATCAGAATACCGAGATTAGGAAATTGGCGATTGCACTCAATTGAATATATAAGTGCGGGTAAGATTCCTGATTAGTATTGTTATCGGGTTTGACTTGATTACTTCGGGGTAACAAATCCTCGGGTCACGGATCGATATCAGTGGATTTAGTAGTCCGCCCGCGGAGTTCGGACATTGATATATATTGATTAAACTGGACTTTACTAGAGCTTGGTCTGACTGTCTTCGTTGACATAGATACCAGTACTTACATCTGTCACATTGATACTTTCTAGTAACATCTCTATCATCTAGGCTGCGCGACCTATACGATTGAACATGACCATACTTATCACATCTCGGACGACACTGTCAGGTTCAGGAATTACACCTTCAAACTCCGGCGATCCAGCTTGGAAGAGGGAGCTCTCGAAGCGGCCGCTTGTCGAGATTCGGCGCGGCTTCTCAGTCGGATACGATGCGCCCTCTGAGAACTCTTCAACATTTGTCTTGACAGCACCGTCTGGAAAGTTTGTGGACATTCGCTTCTCAAATCTGCCAGAAACAGGCTCGGACTCGCATGTTAAACAACAATTCGGGAAAATACACGGTTACGCCACAGCGGGCATGTCAACAATTTCGTTTCCTACAACAAAGAACCCAATTTTTCCACCGTATGACTTTCATATGCACATGCAATGGAAGCATGACATCGACTCAAGCAACGACTTCGGAACCGACGGTGCAGATATGATTCTGTTGCCAGACGGTGCTCGAATGGAAGTCGGGTTTATGGACATTTGCGGCATAGCCAAATACTTCAAGGAATACTGGGTTGTGCCTCCTGGGCGTGCAACGGAGGCTCCGTGTGTTGTGGCCGAGCTTGACACAAGCAAGACAATAGATCATGGCGAGCATATCCGCACATTGGGAATGGCTATGCGCATTGGTGACTTCTGCCAAGCAGTATTACAGACACCAGATGGTTTTTGGTATGAGCGCTGGGAGTATTTTCAAGGAAAAGGGTGGGAAAAGAATACCAGAAGCAACACGCCGAAGGCAACGTCCTTGGACCTTGAAGTTTTGCCATGTATGTGGTTAGTCGGCGATGCACTACAAGAGGGGAAGACAACAAATCTTATTACTGGCGTGTGGTATGTCACCGAGTCAATTTACTAAAACGTATATGTACTGTCTAATCGAAGTATGTATATATATACATAAGCACAAACAAAAATCAGGGTGCAAAAGAGCTACATGAAGGCTTTAAAATACAGACAGGATATCGGCTGTAGACGCGACAGCACCAAAAATACCGCCCTCCTCGCAAACGCTTGCAAGGGAGGCTTGATGCAAATCCATGCGGCCAGCTGCGGTTGCATCTGAGACAATAAGACAATCCATACCCATGTCATCTATAGCGTATTGGTTAAAGACGCGGGCTGTGGTTTCGAGGCGAGCTGGGTTTACTTACTAGCATCTCTCATCGTGGTCGATACACATACGTCCGTAGTCACGCCGCATATGATGAGATTTTTGATACCCTTGTTATCCAGAAGAATCTTGAAGTCGGTGTTGGCAAAGGCACTTCGACCGGGTTTGTCGACGACAGGCTCGGAATCCAGAGGTGCGAGTTCAGGGATGATTTCATGGCCCTTTTCGCCTCTGACAAGTAGACGGCCATTAGGGCCAATGTCGCCAATACCCAGGCCCCAGGGGTTGTTTCGACTGCGATGAAGTTCACGGCCAGAAAGAGTGGACAAATCCGGCCGGTGACCCTCACGGGTATGGTATATCGAAAACCCGGAAGCACGAAAGTGAGTAAGCAGTGACTGAATTTGGGGTATTATATCTCGTGCTGGCTGGATTGAGTATCCTTGATGTTCCATATATCCGCCTGGGGCACAGAAGTCAACCTGCATGTCAATGACAACAAGTGCAGTGGTTGACTTGTAAAACGAGGCATTGTGAGGCCAATTGTACGGCTTTGCCAGTATTGAGCTTCCGTTTTTCATCGTATGCTAGGTATCACGCTCGTGGGTTTTTCGTCTTTCTGTTGTGTGTGGAGGTGTCACGCAAGCAAACAACAACAAAAAAAGAAAGAAAAAAAAGAGAGAGAGAGAGAGCAAGAGACTGACAGCTGACAGATTCTCCGTCGTCGCAGGGTTATTTGGCTTATCTGGATGTATGTCACCAGGCCGATAAGCTGCTTTGTATTTTTATTGGGTGTTGAAAGTTTCTGTGGGTGCACCCACACTCGGCCGAGCACCGCGGGGTGGGTCTTGCCAACACGATGTACACACACCTTATGGCCACCGATAAGCTCGTCGCATTTCTGCAGATAGTCGTCAAGTTACTCCAGTTCCTACTAGCATGGGGTGGTAATATGCAGTACCAAAACAGTAGCTCTTCTCGTCTACGTGATGTTTTATCTTCAAGGTACTAAAGAGAAGGCGAATCGATGTTTTTAGCCCAGGTCGAACCGAAGGCAGTCCAGTCAAAAATAATCTACCGGAGTATCAGTTATGACAGAAGAAAGCAACTTAACAGCCATCGATAATCCAGCCCAATCACTGGAAGTCAGCGCGCATGCTACTGGGCCAGAACAAGACATTTATCCCGAGGGGGGCACTCGGGCCTGGCTATGTGTGCTAGGTGGCTGGTGTGCTATGTTTGCGGTATATGGTCTTACTAACTGCCTGGGACTGTTTCTCGCCTACTACATTCAAGGACCACTCACTGCATATAATAACAGCACCGTTAGCTGGATTATCACGGTTCAGCTTTATCTACAGTCAGCGAGTGCCATATTCTGGGGCAGGCTATACGATGTCTATGGTCCACGATGGATTCTTTACGTTGGCAGTATATGCTACATTTTAGGTCTGATGATGACATCATTGTCTACAGAGTACTACCAGATCTTTCTGGCGCAATCTATTGTGGTTTCTATCAGCTCTGGTGCCGTCTTCAACATGTCCCTTACATGTGCTACTACATGGTTCAAAAAACGACGCGCTGCTGCCATGGGTATTCTCGTTTCGGGGTCTTCAGCTGGCGGAGTGATTCTTCCAATCATCTTTAACAAGCTTCGACCGCTCCTAGGATTTTCTTCGACTTTACGTATTATTGGATTCATTTTGCTGTCGATGTGCTGCATATCGTGTCTTACAATTAAGTCGAGATTGCGACCTCAGCCCCGACACTTAGCATTTAATGATTACATCCGTCCAATGTCAGAACCTGCTTTCATTTTTACGGTGCTTTCCGGATTTTTCTTCCTCTTGGGGATGTTTATTCCTTTCAACTACATTGTTCTGCAAGCCGAGGACTCTGGTATGCGACCCAGCACATCTGCGTATCTCTTGTCTGTCATCAATGGATCCAGGTACGTCTCATAGACTTCTACTTCGTATGTCATACTGTGGATATCTAACATTTGCAGCGCGCTTGGCCGTATTGTACCGGGCTTTGCTGCAGACCGTTTTGGGTACTTTAATACCATGATCGTTGTGACGAGCCTTTGTGCCATCTTTACACTGGCTTTGTGGGTGCCTGGCAACAGCTCAGCCTCTATTATTGCGTATGGAGTTGTTTTTGGATTCACATCTGGGGGATATGTTTCGATTGGGGCGCCATGCATCGCCCAGATATCTGACATTCGCGAGATTGGAACACGCACAGGCACGGCCTACTTGTTGCAAGCACTAGGCGGCCTCCTTGGATCACCGATTGCCGGTGCTCTTGTCACTGCAATGAACGGCAACTATACCGGACTCAAAATATTCTCTGGTGTCAGTATGTGTGTCAGTGTATTCTTCACCATTCTGTCACGATCTGCACAGACCAGTGCCATGATGGTTAAGGTGTAAATGCATGCTAATAGCAAAATAATGGACTGCATTATGTGGCTGGGTTTATATTTATATAGACTTGGGGTTTCTTTTAGTTAAATGTTCGGCAAAAACATCGTAGGTCAATACTGCGATTATGTATATATGTCTTACGTATATATTATATATTTGTTAAAAAGTTTTCATAAATAGTAACTAACGCGTCAATTTTACTTTTAATTTCCCAATTCTAAATATAAAAACAACGGGCAATAATTGCAGACACCAAGAATTCAAAATGAGGATGTGACAAAAAATAAAGTACGATGTAATACAAGATGTGAGAGAGTGAGAGAGATCGACAACCATCACAAGTCATCGATTCAGCGGAACTGAGGTTGTAAGACTTATAATTTTCATAGCTATAATCGTACAGAATATACTCAAAATTATTCATAAAAACATATACAGCGTATACGATTTGCGGTGCCGGCCGCTATACGGGTGTTTATTACAGCGGTGTTGTTAGTATAGAAGGTTACAGGGCGGTTGTAGGGGGGGCGGCAGGGTGGGTCTGCCTCAGTAGGTACGTGACAAGCAGCTAAAACTTACCCCTATCACCTAAGTATTCACCCGAGCGAAGATGGAAACACATGTTTATTTAAGTTTTCGACTACTGTTAATGTTCCAGCACCTGATACGTGAGATAACCGAGAAACGTGTCTGTGGCTAGGGACAAGACTATGGTGATTGTCCTGGCTCGATCCTCGCTAGAAGGCTATCCGGACGGTCGTCTGTTTCTAGTTTAATTTGAGCTGTTAGTTGTTTTTCTTTCTTCATCTTTTTTTTGAAAAAGAGTTATAAATGGCCTACAAAACAAACACAAAAAAACTTTCACTTTCTGGAGCCAGGAAATTGTGTATTGATACTATTCTCTCTCTCTCTCTCTCTCTCTCTCTCTCTCTCTCTAGTTCAATAACGATTCGACTATATTAATAACTTCCTATATCAATCAGCGATTCTTAAACATCTCAAACACAATAGAGCCAAATTACACGAGAAACACTACTTATCCACCCTGTTGTAGCGTTATGTGAAAGCGACTTTCGATACAGTTTTCAAACTTTTGATGATCTGTACTGACTCAGATATATTGAATTTGCTGTATGCACCCCTCGGCCATAGTCAAGGACGGAAACATTATGTACGAAATCTGTATGTACTGAATTTCTCTCGACCTTCTAGAAGAAGTGTGTGTATTCGATGGATAATTAGGCAGTTCAGTTAGTCAGATACTAGTCAGCCTTAAGAGTTGAGCCTAAGACTTCTTTTGATGGGTCGTGAAGTCTCCTTTCTTGCCTTACTTCTGGCCTCTTATCTCTTCTCTTCCAAGATCTATGACTTATCCAAACAGACTCCTCTATAGCAAAATAGAGATTGTGAGTACGGTCGACAGGTGCGTACAACAAGTGCAAAAAGTACGACAGATTCGAATATGTACATATTTACGACATGGCTTTTGTTTGTGGGGTTTGCGACTCAGTTTGTGAGTAGGTGGGCGTCGGAGACGCCGACAAACCCCCACAAGCTCATAATGTCACACAGCCTTTAAGCAATTTGCATACATCAAAACAAGACATTTGTTTTCAACTACTGTATGAACCTCTCAACTTGAGATCAATCAGCCTCAAAACCACTTGTGTTCAAGATGTCCGATATCAAAAACTTTCAGCTCAGCAACTTTACCTTTCAGAATGGCAAAACTCTTCCATCCGTGTCTTTGGCATACCGTGACATCAATCCCGCCGCCAAAAAGACAGCGCTAGTTATCACATGTTTTCGAGGCCGTCTGCAGAATACCTGCAATTTTGCATTTGGTGCGCTTAGGAACTATCGTGTTATAGTTGTGGCATTGTTTGGCAATGGGGAGTCGTCCAGCCCCTCAAATTGCCCCGATTTCCCAGCTGCAGTCGATTATTCGGACTGTGTGCGTGCGCAACAGCAGCTACTTGTCGAGGGACTTGAAATTACTGTGCTCGACGTAGTAGTCGGGTTTTCGATGGGTGGACAAACCACTTATTACTGGGCCATGATGTATCCAAACATGGTAAAGAGGGCTGTCATCATTTGCTCGTCAGCAAGAACCAGTGGCCACAACCGCCAGTTCTTGGAGGGCCCCAAGTCTGCTCTAAATAGCTCTTCGGACTACGTCCATGTTGCATCACGCACCTCCCAAACACCACCTTGCGTTCACGGGCTCTGGGCTTTTGGCAAAGCATACTCGGCATGGCTGACTAGCGCCGACTGGTTTGACCAGCAGTTATACAAGACTTTAGGATTTGAGTCTCAAGACGCATGGGACCTAGTGGCAACGGGCTCCAACTACAGTGGCTGGGATGCAGATGATCTCTTGACTATGCTGGAAATGTGGCAGCGAGGAGATGTGGCAAAGCTTGAAAATATGTCTCTGGAGGAGGTGCTATCATCCATCAAAATCCCTGTTTTATTGATGCCGTCTCTCAGCGACCAGTACTTCCGATGGGAGGCTTCTGAGAGAGAGTCTAGATGGATACCCAATGCTCAATTCAAGCCCATCCCAACCGTATGGGGGCACCTAGGAGGTTCCGGTGTCTGCACAGAAGATACAATGTGGATGGATGCCGCAATTATGAGATTTCTTTCTGTATAATTAAGTAGGTTCACTTTGATTCAATCACCAATTCAAAATTCTGCGCAATGCCTGGCTTTATATGTACGTAGTATTGACAGTGCGCAATTAGTATGTAGTTTAGGCTAGTTATGAAGTCTCCGAAAGCCCTTTTCCTATTTCAAACAAAGCTGCAGCCATCAGTACAGTCTCATCTTGAAACCTCTGTCCGATAATTTGCATTCCTATAGGAAGGGGCACAGTAGGACTAGCCGGGTGCGTTGAGAAACCGCATGGGACACTCAACGATGGGTGGCCTGTGACATTGAATGGCGCGGTATTGTTCGTTGTACCGACTGGATAACTGATTCGCTGCATCACAGGGGAATCTCCAAACTGTACCGGCAGCTGCTTAGCAACGTCCGGCGCACAGGGTGCAACTAGAACATCGACTTCCTGTAGCGCTGCGTCGTATGCTGCCCGAAGTGCAAAAACGAGTCGATGTGCTTTTGCCTCGAGGCTTGGATTGAGAATTCTTCCAGTGGCAGAGCCACTGATAAGAACATTGACTGCGGCAGGGTTGTTTTGATTAAGGATGTCATACATCCCCTGTGAAAGTGGTTGTGGGTGGATGTGTGGAGGTTGGAATGTCAGATGTCCAGAGCACCGTCCTTTCAAAAGATATGTGCTCATGGATGGGCGTGTCGCAGCATTCCAAATAACTGCACCATCCGCATGCATGGGAACAGACACTTGCATAACCTCTGCACCAGCACGTCTAAAGAAGTTTGTAGAAGCCTCCATTACCGTAGTTCGTACCACATCTGTAAGGCCCGCCACTTGAAGTGACTCTTTGATAATGCCAACCCTCCACTTTTTGGCAAATGGGACTTGAGCTGGGTCTGCCATCTCCCCCCTAAAAGACGCCAAAATCTGCCTGTATGGCTTAACGGCCTCGCGCAAAGGTGACTCAGGTGTCATTCGCGGATCAAGGCCGTCGTATCCAGCCATAACCTCCAGTAAAGCAGCAATGTCATCAAGCTTTGCTGCCATGGGGCCCAAGTGGTCGATCATAGGTGACATTGAAGCCGCTCCAGTGTAGGGAATGAGTCCAAATGTTGGCTTGAGTCCATATATGCCGTTATACGATGATGGAATGCGTACTGATCCAGCCTGGTCGCTGCCGATAGCAAGCTCAGCTGTGGTTCCCCAATTGTTGTTCGGGGTCGATGTCTTGGCAGATGTCTTTAGACTGTTTGCTGCTACCAATACCGCTGACCCGCTACTGCTGCCACCGGCTGTGTGTCCTATCAGTCGCGGATTATGGACATAGCCAGTGAATGACGTGTTTGACAGCGGTGATGCACAGAATGCCTCACATGTGGACGTCCCCGTAATAGTACCACCGGCGCCAAGTATTCTTGAAACCACCGTAGAATCCACGGAAGATAAATCCCATTTTCCGTCTTCGCTGAAGACATATGGTGAAGTTCCAATGGTTGTTGGCAGGCCGGCAACCGATATATTATCTTTGACAGCGCATGTACGTCCTTTCAGAATATCCGACAACGGCTCACTTGCTTCAATTTCGCACCTGAATCTCCATGCATTGAATGGATTTTCTTCTTTTGTCGGGGTGTAGAAAGTGCGGCAATCGGTGAACTGTGGAAGCAGCGACGAGGGAATGAAGTCGGGCGTAGAATCAATCTTATTCAGGACAGACTCGTATGACCTAAGAACTTCCAGATAGTCGCTCTTGTCGCCTGGAGAAATTTCGTTGATGTTGAGAGAAGCCAGCAAATCTTCGAATATCTCTGGCGTGATTTTGGACCTAGTTCATCATTTGATAAGTAAGAGCTCGACCTTTTGAGAGTTACTTTACTTACTCTGGCCCCCCTGGTATCACCACAATAGACATTTCGGCGGATGTGAATTACAGTAAGAAGGGTCGCATAGCGCCAACATATTATGATAAGGTAGGACGCAGTTCTTATATTGCTGTTAGCGCAGCGGGCAGGCCGATATACGCCCCTCTTTTTTCGTCTCACTATGTCTGCTGCGATATTTTAAAGGCTGGTAGCAACCTTCATTTCCCTTAGTAAATTGTACTATATAAACTCATATTTATCACTTCGTCGTGCTCTACTCTTGCCCATTCGCGAGAAGAATGCGACCACCGTCGATGCAGAGGGAAATACCGTGGATGTAAGACTGGTCGTGTTAGTTATATAGACATAGACAAATAGATGGAAAGGTAAAGCGGCCTAATATCAGAACTCACCCCTGCTCTGCTTGCGAGGTATAAAACTGCACCGGCAATATCCTCTTCGTTTCCAGCTCTCTTCGCCGGCACTTTGTCAAACAAGTTGCTGAAAATGTTGCCTGCTTCACCGACCGGATTCATGTTGCTTGGCACAACTACATGGTCAGTACAAGTGTCGCATGGCTATAAGAAAGGTATTTGTACTCACATCCTGGATTGATACCACAGACACGAACGTAGAACCTGCTGTATTTCGCTGCAAGTAAGCGGACAAGATGGTCTGTGGCAGCCTTGCTTGCTGCGTAACTTGTTAGGTCAACATTCGTGACATTATGCATGCTAGCACAGGAGCTTGTTAGAACCACAACACCTCGTCCGTCGCCCCGGCCTGTGCGCCCTCCACCGAGGTCAAGAGACGATGCCTGCGCCAACAGTGGAAGAAATGCCACGGAAAGAAAATAATGCGCAGTAGTGTTGACTGCGAATGTGTCTGCCCAGTCGCTATGGCGAGATGACCACATGGAAGCCTGAAGCTCGTCCAGGGACGCGTTCAGAACGTCGCACTGAACAGGGGGGTCGCGTCGGATTCCAGCGTTCGATACAAGAATATCCAGATGTTTTTCTGATTTTGCAACATGTGCTGCAAGATCGGCTATTTGCTCTTTTTTTGACACATCGCAGGCAAAGCCACTCGCCGAGCCACCGCTTTTGGCTGATGCCGCGATTTCGTTGAGTTCGACAACCTTTTCCGCGATAGGCTCATGGGGAAGTGCAACTAAATATACCTTTGCGCCATTTGCGACAAGGCCCTACATTATAAAAAGTCAGTATCTCGTGGCTCTTGGAATAAACTGCATCTCTATTAAAAGTACACACCTTGCTGATCATCAACCCCAGGCCGCTGCTGCCGCCCGTCACTACAGCGACGTGGCCCTTGACGCCAAATAAGCTCGTCAGTGAAAAAGTCGACTCCATATTCGGTAATTAATTCAATGGCATTTAGTCGCCAATGTGTAGATGCTTTGTTGAAATCATGCATACTCATCTTCCATATGTAATGCACGGGCTAAGATCAGTCAGCTTTGTAATTCTGGGTACATTGTCGGATACTCCGACAATATAGCATATCTAGCAAGTAACATTGATAAGCCACTTCGTATTCCATACCACTTGTCGTCGGCATAATAACTCTTGTGAAATACTGTATTTCTTATCGGATTTGGACGTACTTTGTCCCACAATATAGCGTGACCTACTTCCCCTGCACCATCGTTTGATGTAAACCACAATTGTTTTGTTTTTAATCATTATCGGTCTTTTATGTTTAGGTTTAGAGCAATCACGTTGAACTTGTTACAAAAAATAATACAACAAGCCGGCGGACTTTTACATAAAAGTACAACTTCTTCAAATTAAATTTTGGCAAAGGAAAACACCAAACATCCGCTTAAAATACCATATAACATTTGTTTTTACAATATATCGCGATGACTTGTAAAATTTCAATTTTTATTTTAAGTCATGTTTCCCAATGAAAACTATCGTTCTTTTTGTGCAAACATACCCGTGATTTTAGCAGACAAAACTCCTTTTATGCCACCTTTACCCGGTAGTGAAATGTCATAGTTTCAATGCAGATGCTGATTAAACACAAATGTTCAGTTGAAGAACTTTTAATGCGACGCTTTTATTCCTTGTAGTGCTCGCGAGTACGCTCCTCGGCTGCGAACATGCACTCCTCCATCACGTTACTGTCCCGGGGTATAAGCTTGACCTTGAAGAATCGAGGAATAGCAACCAGTGCGGTCTTGAACTCGTTGTAGTCAACGTAGTCTGTGTTTGGAGGAGCATCGTCGCTAGCAACAATCTTGTACGACGAAAGAAGGCGCACAATTGCACAGTACAACAAACGACTGGCGATATACTGCCCAGAACAGGCGCGAGAGCCTGTGCCAAAAGACAGATGACCCAAGCCGTTCACATCAGCCTCTTTGGGTGGGTCCAGGCTAGACAGCCAGCGTTCAGGGTCAAACTTTGATGCGTCATGGCCGTAGTGATCAACATCGTGATTACCAGCTTGTGCGTTGATGAGAATCATTGTCTCGGGCGGGATAACTGCACCATTCCAATGTACTTCTGTGACTGTTTTCCGCGGCAGACTCATTGCACTGACAGTGTAAAAGCGTCCGGCTTCCTTAATGATAGCGTTGATGTAAGGAATCTTTTCCTCCACGTAGCAATGCGACCAAGCATCTTGCATGTTTGGGTAGTGGCGCTTGATGTCCTCATAGGCACGGTCTTGCCAAACCTGACCTTCAGGTGTGCACAGAGACCCAATACAGGATGTCAGAGTACCAGGAATAGTTTCGAAGCCTCCAGACACAAGAGATAGACAGATGGAAGAAACCTCGACACCGGTGAGTTTCGTCTCCTGGTCCTTGAGAATGGCAGCGGATATACAAGGCTTGTCTGTTCCCTCGGCAATCATGGCCCGAACCTTGTTCAGAAGAAGATCGAGGTATGCATCACGCCGGTCACGAAGATCTTTGGAACGAGCATTTTTTTCGTTGTTGGGAAAATAGCGCAGCAATGGCACATAATCCTGGTAATTTTCCGACGCACTGCGTAGTAGTGAAATGGCAGAACCGACAGTGAGAATCTCGCGTAGCAGTTCATCGTAGACGGCATCCATGCGAATTCCGTAGCAGAGAGTCAATGTAGTGTTGAGAGCGTAGCGCTGAATGTAAGGGCGGATGTCAAGTTCGATCTCGCCATTATTGCTGTCGCGGCGGACGTCGCGAAGGATACAGAAACTCTCCAGATCGAACATGGGGTAATAGTTGCGCATGGCCGGGCGACCGAGCGCAGTACCCGCCGCCTTGCGCTTCTTCTTGCATGATTCGTCCCACGGCGATGAGCCAATAGTAAAACCCTGAGTGCTGCTGATGACTCCGTGGAAAGTGTATAACTTTGGACGGTCAATCACAGCATTCTGGTTTCCCAAAAGCATCTTCTTGCAATCATCAAAAGAGTTGACAACAACGGCACGGGTGTTTCCAAGCTTAATTTGGAACACCGAGTGGCCATACTGCCGCCACCATTTCTCACAGGTTGTGGCATGGTCCTCACCCAGCTTCAAGAGGTGTCCAAAAACCGGAACCGCGCCAGGGATTTCAGGCATACCCTTAATATGCGGGATATCAGTGGCGTATAAGGCCTAATAGCATTAATATCATGCGAACAACGATAACAACAACGAAGAAGAAACCACTGGCATAACGGTACACACATTGTAGAGGACGAGCGTCAACACAGCCACGACGGCGGCGGTAACAAATGCACCGGCTTGTTCATGACTCTGCATCTGAGTCCAGTAGTTCCGCAAAAGACTGGCGTCGAGCATGTCGAGCTTGGTATCCATTTCGAAGATGATATTGTGTTCAAGTTGTGATTAAGTTTTGTGTTCTGTGTATCATACGGCAATGAATCAAGCGGACTGGTAAATTCAGCGGAATGGACTTCGCTTTCATATTTGGCTCAACCTTGATCTATTCTAAATTATACGTAGCAGTCCACTAATGTAACAGCTTTCGAAATGCGCAAGTCGCGAGAGGATATCGGTTCGTCCGACGACTATGATTTCGTTCGGACCCGACTAATCGGTTCTGTGATGCCCCACACAAGAAGTCGACCACATGTCGGATATGCCGACCAGATCGCACGACCTGCTCTTACCCTATCAGTGCGCAGATAACAAATTCAAGTCCAGGGATGACAGTGCAAAACAATCCAATAATCGACGCAGCGCATAAATAATTACTCGTTTAGAAATATAGTTTTCCAGACACTACACACGACACACAAGATGGACTGCAATACAACGCCGGTTGTTCTCATCACGGCCGGCTCTGCTGGGTTAGGCGCTGCTGCTTCAAAACTTTTCGCAAAGAGCGGCTACATTGTCATCATCAACTACAACTCCAACCAGGACCGGGCAGCGAGCTTGCTTGCAGAGATCAGTGTGGAAGGTGGGCCGGTACACAGAGTGATCAAGGCTGACCTCGCCTCGCGAAATGAAGTTGAAAGATTGGTCACTGAAGCTTCCACTTTGTATGGCAGACTCGATGCAGTGTTTTCTAATTGTGGGTGGACGGAATTTCGCGACACTACTCGGCTCAGCGACAATGTCTTCGATGAGGATTGGGACCGCGCTTTCGTCATGAATGTGAAATCTCACGTGTGGCTTCTTCATGCAGCCGAAGAACACCTTTCCAAGCAAAACGGTGCATTTGTGTCAACGGCATCACTTGCAGGTGTAAATGGAATGGGCAGCTCGTTGGTAAGATGCGTATTTGGAATTGTATTTAAATTTAGTATTGGTTAACATTTCTACCCAGGCGTATTCTGCGACCAAAGCTGCGCAAATTCATATGGTGCGGGGTCTCGCTTCCTTAGTCGGGCCCAACATCCGAGTTAACTCAGTGTCTCCTGGCCTCCTAGAGACCGAGTGGGCGGAACGCTTTACCAAGGAGCAGAAGCAAGCGACATTGGAAAAGACAAAATTAAAACGCTTTGCGACTGTCGAGGATGTTGCAGAGCAAGTATTTAGTTTAGTGAAAAGTAAAAGCATCACTGGCGTGAACATCGTCATTGATGCGGGTGTGAATGTTTAGATATTCTCACTGTCTGAAACTTTATTTCGATGAAAAAAAAAAGATTTTTTTTATATTTTAGTTTTAAAGTAAATACAATCAATGAATTCATGCTTGTGTATGCATAGACTTTCACTACCAAATCAAACTATCTGACTAAACAGAGATTCCCATGGCTCTTAGACCCTCGTTGCCATTGAGAACCAGCTCCCGAGAGCCAGGGTAACCCTTGAAGTTTCTCTCCAAAGAACCGCCAGGAAAGTCTGCAGGAGGCTCTCCATTGAGGAATGACGTCAACTGATTTTGGACATACTCCAGATTTTCAGGAGTTGTAGGTGTGGCGGCGACATAAATGACAGATGAGATTCCATCGCCTTCGTGGTCCAATTCAACAGCGTGGCACATCTACGTAATAGTTAGTCACTTTTCAACCGAAAACCACATTTGATACTGAACTTACATCACAATGCCACCAAATAGTATCGCCCGGATACATTGTCGGAATATTGACTAAGCCGTTATGCATCTGCAGGTGAGGGAAAGCTTCGGGACGAAGTTCCTGTGATTTTTCACGCCAAACGCCGGGAAACCAAGCATCCTCAGCATCGAAGCTCCATTTTTCGGCATCCATGATGTCGGCATCGTTCGAAGGTGGCTGGAAGAATGGCCGCAACAGCACATATGCGATAGCAGTTCGGATATCGGGGTATAGCATCAGGCTTCCCTCGCCGGCGCCGGCCTTAGTCAAAGCCGTCCAACCCTGCCACAGGCGAAGAACAGAGGAGTGAGCCCCTCCAGGAAAAAGAGATGTATTTGCCTTTTTCCGCACCGTCAGATCCAGTGGGTCGTATTTCTCTGGGTTTCCAGACCAAATAGCATCATAGACTTTGCGGTACGTGGGATCGGCCCAGCGACACAAGCTTCCGGCATCGATGTGAGGGCCGAGGCTGGTGAATGGCTTTCCAGGAGGGCGGATGCGAGCTGCATCTGCATATGACAGGGGGGCGGCAAATTTCTTTTCTTCGTCATCGTCGTCATGCCACAGCTTGTTCAGCGACTCGTGTAGAGCCATTGCACGTGGGTGCGTGCGCGACTCAATCTGGGCTCGCGACCAGTACAGACGAAGAATGCAAGGAGACTCCACGGGCCATCCTGGTTTGTCAGAAGAATTGCCCATACGTTTTGAGAACTAAAAAAGATACAAAACAGAACATACCATTAACACGTTCTTTATTTTCCTTGACATAGTTGTCAAGATCTGCGAACCAGCCGTCTGCAGTCTCTTTGGGGATAGTTCCCCGCACAACGAAACAGCCAACCTTGCGAATCCTTTCCTTCAACTCATCGCTGGGATGAAGGCCCTCCTCGTATGTGAGTTCCGGGATTGCAGCGGTTTGTTTTTCGGCTATCTCTGCCGATAGAATTTCGAGCTGCTTGCAGACGGCCAGCCAACTTTTACGAAGAGCTGCCTCGCCGTACTCTGCTACGATGTCTTTCTTGTACTGGACATTGTCGGGACTCAGTTCGGCAGTGTCTAAAGTAAATTCAGCCCACTTGGGCCAGGGCTGGGTAGTCTTCATATTGGCTTGACCGTTTTTGGAGTTGGTGTTGCTTTGAGCTGGTTGATGAAAGGATCGAAACTGAATGGTCGCTGTCACCTACAACACCATTACTTCAAGTTTTAGAGCTCACAAGATATTTTCTTAGTATTTTATACCTAAATTGAAAGAAATTACGCGTCCGGTGCCGGTGCTCAAACGCCGCGTTGGCCAGTTCGCAGCGGCGACTAGACCGACTCAACTGTCTCAAATGATATGTGATACTGCAATGATAGCGACCCCGTCGGCAGGTCCGCAAAGTATAAAATATCGTATCAATTGACGCTAGATCGATCAAGCTTCCTTATCAGACATAACGGCTAAGTGACCAATACTCCGAGTAGTCTCCCCACACCACGTTTCGCTAATACCCTCTTCGTGATTGTAGAATATTCGCCTTCCCGGCATTTATGTGGCATATCTCCTCATATCTTTAGAGGTCCATAGCCTGTTACACTGTACGGGGACGCATGGCAGAGATACGGATAATTTAGATTGCTGGAATTGAGATGATAGGAATGTTATCTGAGCACAAACGCGGCGTCTAATATGATGGTTGTGTATCGATTCAGGAAATTCACGTCCTCGCGGCATCTGCCATTTCCCCTATATATTGCGTCAATCCCCTTATCATTTTTTTTACTGTGTTTGACTTGCACCAGACGACTACTACTGCCTCTTATTGACCATACGGTTATTTGCAAATATCAGACTAAAGGCATACGACAGACCAACGCAATTATGGCGTTCGGCAAAACTCTCATGACGGGCAACTCCACGTATAACGTGTGGCTCATGTTGTGGTGCTCTGGTATTCTTTCTACCGTACGTTATACACTTGCATCTTGGCACCCCAATGTATAAAATATGCTAACTTTGACAGTCTCTGGGTTATGACTCATCTATGATGTTTGTTTACTGGCTATAAATTCAAGATGTGCCATGGTGGCTAACATACAAGGTCGGGCTTAAATATATTGCCTTCGTACACGGATTACTTCAGCTTAACGACTACTACGTTGGCGCTGCAATCCGCCGTCTCCTGGGCTGGCAGTACTGTAGCTGGTCTTTTCTATGGACAGTTGACCGATATTGTTGGCCGCAAGAACGCCCTTTGGATCAGTGCTGCCATAACCATGGTGGGCGCCATTCTGCAGTCTTCGTCTCAAAACATTGCCATGTTTGTTGTGGCGAGGTTCATTATCGGTATCGGCAATGGTGCCACTTTTGCATGCGGTCCAACTTACCTTGTGGAGATGTTCCCTGTGCAGTGGCGCGGCCTTGGTCTTGGTATTTTCATGGACTTCTACTACATTGGCGGCCTTCTATCTGCCGGTATCACATACGGTACCGCCAAGATCGAATCCACCTGGGCTTGGCGTATCCCTTCCATCTTGCAAATCCTTTTCATGGTACTTGGTGTCCTTGTGCTTCCATTTCTTCCCGAGTCCCCTCGTTGGCTCATTTACCGCGACCGCCACGAAGAGGCTCTCGACTCTATTGCAGCAATGCAATCGAACGGAGACCGTGATGATCCTGTAGTTCTTCTCACGTACCAGGAAATCGTCGAAACTCTGAAGGCCGAGAATGCTGCCAATCAGAAGACGAGTGTTACAGAGCTTGTGAAGACAAAGCAGAGCCAGCATCGTCTCATGCTTGTAGCTGCCGTCGCCATTATCTCCATGGCTTCAGGAAACAACATTATTACCTTTTACCTTGGAGCTATGCTCGATAACGCAGGTATCACCGACTCTACCACACAGCTTGAAATCGTAAGTTTACCCCCATGTTCCTCAAATCTCGCCGGGGGGGGGCCGGCGGG